>OW568891.1:0-574192 GCA_938743325.2 Pycnococcus provasolii
GTGGTGCGAACGACGACACCCCGAAAACTGCCTGTGCAAGCTGCCACCACTAAGAAAAGAAATACGAATAGGAAAACGCGCCCGTACTGAAACCACCTCCACTGAGGCCGCAGGGATGAAATGCAAGTTCCTTGAAACGTTCGTGAACTTGTATTATTAAGCTTAAGAGAGCAGAAGGAGAAGGAAGCAGAAGCAGAAGAAGGAGTCCCGAACGCTGAGTCAACCACGTCCACTGCCGCCACCACGAAGGAGTCCACCTGGTGAGGACTTGCACGCAGCACACGCAGCACACGCAGCACACGCAGCACTTGGAGCACACGCCACCGCCACTGTTGTAAAATACTGTACAAGACAGGTTGCTAACCCTAACCCTAACCCTAACCCTAACCCTAACCCTAACCCTAACCCTAACCCTAACCCTAACCCTAACCCTAACCCTAACCCTAACCCTAACCCTAACCCTAACCCTAACCCTAACCCTAACCCTAACCCTAACCCTAACCCTAACCCTAACCCTAACCCTAACCCTAACCCTAACCCTAACCCTAACCCTAACCCTAACCCTAACCCTAACCCTAACCCTAACCCTAACCCTAACCCTAACCCTAACCCTAACCCTAATCGTAACCCTAACCCTAACCCTAACCCTACCAATCGTAACCCTAACCCTACCAATGGTAACCCTAACCCTAACCCTAACCCTACCAATCGTAACCCTAACCCTAACCCTAACCCTAATGGTAACCCTAACCCTAACCCTAACCCCAATTGCCAGGCTGGCAGTGGATGGTGAAAGGTGAATGGTCATTTACTCATTTTCAGGATCATCTCTCATTTGTTGCTATTGCGGACGCTGCTGGCGCTGCGAGCGGCAACACAACTGCTGAAGTCCCTGAGGCAGACGCATGCTCGCGCGGCGGCCGCCGTGATTCCGCGGTATTACTACGTCGAGGATCATGAATGAACAACATCTTGTCCTATAACCTCAAGGTCAAACCACTCTCCCTTAAGGTCGCATCCCCCCTCCATGTAGGTTTCATGTTCGAAGATGTTGTTACATGGAGCTTACATGAGTCTCACCAACAAGGGTTAGGCATCGCCCTCTTTGAGTCAAAGACCAAGAAAGCGCGCATGTTTCACAATCTTTTGTCTCATAAGTCATAACTATCTATCTAGGTGTTCGTTTTTACTGTTGCAGCGTGCTGGCAATCAGAATCCATCGCATTATTTACGACGTCATGTCGTCGGCCGCACGCACAATTGGATGTTGGCGCTGTGATCCGCACGTTGAATGCTGCTTTGCAGATAGGGCATCTTTTGTCTCATAACTATCTATCTAGGTGTTCGTTTGACTCGATTTTTCGCTCAAACGGTCGCCCTTGAGGTGTTACGAGACACTAGGGAGCGAAGCAGCGCACCGCATACGGCGGAGGGGATTCGTCAAGCAGCATGTGCATTGCGACAAATACCGAAGGTGTACGCCGTGCGCGCCGAGGGTGAGCGGCGGATTCGTGAAGCGGCTACCGTATACCTGTCTGGCGAGGTTGTTCGGTGCGGCCAAGCTGTCGCGATTACGGACAGTGAGTGTATAACTGACTTTGACGAAGAGGCGTTTCTGAAACGAATGAACGAGCTACTGTCAAGACAATAAGTAAGTAAATTAATAAGTACCATTACACTTCAAAAAATTATCTTTCGCTTGTAAAAAAGTTGCTTCAACTATTTTTTTTTTTACAAAAAAAAAAAAAAAACTTCTCCAAGCGCTCCACTCACTCGTCCCAGTCCTCTTCGTCTTCGTCTTCGCGTTCCTCTTCCTTTTCTTTTTCCTCTTCCACTTCTTCTTTCACAACAGCACGTACAAGGTACTTTCGTTTCCGTGCTGGCCGCACGGCCCGTCCATGCTAAAGAGTTCGACGTCGTCGTCGAGCACACCCCCCGCAGCCACTACGCTCAACACCTGAACCCCTTTCATGCTCTCGTACGCTCTCGCAGCGTCGCGCACCTTTGCCCCATAAGGCAACCAAACTTGAGTGTCAGAGTTTGCGCGCAGACTCTTGACGTGAACACCATAAAAACTCAAGGTAATGTCCATTATTGAAATGCCGAAGTTGGAATGAGTAACAACCCACTTACAAACCGCCCGAAACCTGCCCTCCCGACACAAAACAAACCACTCGGGCGTGGTCGGGCAGTCGGGCGTGTTCGGGCGTGGTCGGGCAGGTCTCTCCCTTCTCCACACATTCTCTCCCTTCTCCGCTCACCAACAACATCGTATCTCCTCTCTTTTTCCCCGTTACTAATCGAGTAGAGGGGGGGTTCAAGTCAGTAGTACTCCCCCGTTAAGTACTACCAAGGGGAGATAACATGGGGAGGCAAGCTCCCAACCCCTCCGTTATGGCTCTTCCAGGGCCGCCCCAGATTCGGGGTTCCACCTGTTGGAGAGTAAAACTTGTACATGGATGCAAGGCCGGAATAGAATGGTCTGCCAGGGGCCCCAGGCAGAGTGCCCCAGGCCCGCGGCCCCTGACTCCTCACTCTCCAACAGGTGGAACCCCGAAAAGGGAGCTTGCCTCCCCATGTTATCTCCCCTTGGTACTACTACCAGCTCCAGACCGAAATGGTCGAGCCCGACTCCTTTGATCGAGTCGAAGCCCCCCCCGCTTCCTCCTCCCGGCAACCCGGATCCCTCTCATGAATCGCAGGGCGAAGCCTGCAACGGGCACTCTATAATAGTTAGACTAGTCTATGCAAAGTGCACTACAGTATGCCTTGCCAGAGTGGCGAGGGGGGAGGCTGAAAAAAAAATCAAAAGGGGGGGGGCCTGTTTCACTACCCGGGTAACCTTTACCTTTAGACGCCACACGTTCGGCTGACTCTCCTAAGGGTACACGACACGACACAGCCATCGACATCTGAAATCCGACACATCGTTAACTCGTGTAGGGTATGAGGTGTGAACCATCTTCAATGACAAAACGGCACCACCACGCGCGGAATGATGATGACGTCCTAGAGGACGCAGCGTTGCTAAGTGCACTCGCGTTACCTCCTGAAGGTAGCGCAGGCCGTGACCACCCGACTGTTTCAAGACCTCCCGTAAATCCCGGACAAAAGGCTGGTCAGGTGCGGAAGCGTAAGACAACGCAACACGCCGCTGGGGTGCTGAAAACTCACGCTGACTTGCCTTTCCATGACGTGGAGAACCTTGTGCAAGCGTTGAGGCTGAGGAGACAATCGACGAATGCAAACACATCACCTCTTACCAGCACCCAGCTCACCATAGCCGGTGCCTTCGCGGCTGTGGCGCGGGAGTGCGCTCACACCCTTCGCATGCCGCAACGACCTGGCCCGACTCCAAAAGATGTGTACGCACCACGTGTTTCAGCGCTCAGTGTGATCGAGGGCGAGGTGGGAAAAGTTAATTGCGGCGCTCCTAGGCACGCGTCTTTGAATACCACGTGCAAGGAGGACGTGTACGTGGTTTTTGTTGCTAGCACAGACGGAACCTCGCCGCCACTTGTGCTATTAGACGAAGATAAAAGCGATGTGAACATCAAAGAGGAGCTCGCGGATTTCCTTCCAGCTGAGCGGGTAGGTGGCATCGTCGAACAGTGCAAAGGTCGAGGATACGACCCGTTAATCATCCTGCCTCTTGCAAGGCTGTTTTCGCTTATGCGACCTGCTTGCGAGGGGAAAATGTCGCGCGGCGACGTCCTCGTAGTGCGCGGCGACATTATCACGGTACCAAGGAATACATCTCCTCTGATATCATTCACGCTCCGTTACTATGCGAAGGAAAGTGTAGGTTCAGATGAGCGTTCAAGCATATTTTTTTCCGAACAAACGGGCATTCGCACCGAATACGTGTACCCTTGCACGGTTCTTTCTGACATTATGAACGGGCACGTCATGGTGGACCAGTACATGGGACTGTACAACTTGTACTGGGACAGTCAAATCGGACCAAAATCCCAGCCGGTAGTTATTTTTGCCGACGCGCAGACACCGTGTAGTAGGGTTGTATGATTTAAGTTGAAAGTAACCAGATTTCGTATGACAAACACGTACGTGACATCCACCGTCATCTTTCCCCGACGTTTTTGTTCACCGGAACCCACACGAACGGAGGGTCGAAGAGTTTGTACGCCTCAGCGGCACACACGACCGTCTCGTGACGTGAAACCTCGTCTAGCACCTTCACACTTGGACGGTAGTCCGAGTGGTCAAAGAATAGCTCGGTTATTCGGCGACTCGTGCCACAGCGGACGTCGATAGGTGCCCTCCCTAGCAGCTTGTAGAAGTCAAGACGCGTGGGCACTTGCGACAAAGATAGCAGTGTTTCCTCGTCGATGGTGAGCCGGTGGTATGCGTCCGGGTGTGCCTCGCCGCGAGTAGTCGCCTCGAGCTTCAGAGCCTTCCTTCGCGCCGACTTGGCGCCAGTCTTGCAAAGTTTTCTTCCATGTGCCACCGCGGCTGCTATCATCACGGCTAGCATGCGTGGGATATGATTTATACCAAGAGCCCTGCGCACGACGAGAAATGCGACTAGCAACGCACGTCGAGCATCGAGCGTCGACGCGTCAAGCATTACCTAGGAAACTCGGGAGGGGGGGGGCGAGGGGGGACCTCCCCCCTCGCCCCCGGGGCTTAAACCAAGGGGAGATACGCCTAACCTCCCTAAAGGCACAGTACGAGCCCGACCTAACAACCCCCCTTTAGCAACCCACTCGGGCACTCGGGCGTGGTCGGGCACTCGGGCGTGGTCGGGCGTGGTCGGGTAGTCGGTAGGACGGGATCAACGGTGCTTTTGTACTCGGGAAATCGGGACAAGGTTTTGGCCCGGGACAAGGTTTTGTCAGCCCCCTTCCTACCCAGACGCATTTCGCCACAACAGAGCCATGGCCCATGGACCCGCTCGCGCAGGGCACCGGTCCCCAAACGTTAGGGCACCGGTCCCAATTCTGGAAGAGGTCCCCGGGCTCGGGAAAGAGCTTTTTTTTTTTCTGTTTGTGCAAAGAGGAATTCCTCTTTGTAGGACCTCTTTCTTGCCGTTGTATTCCTCCGTTATGAAATCGGTCAGGTTGGTTGGGGACAACATCCCGGCGCCATGGCGTCGTCGCCGGCGGTGGTGGCGCGCGTAGTGGCGCAGTCTGAGGTGTATGGCTGGTGGGCAGGCTCACAGGCTGACAGGTGGGGGACTGGTTGACCTCATGTAAGTTGACCTTGTAACATCATGAACAACATCTTGTCTTATAACCTTAAGGTCAACCCACTCTCCCTTAAGGTCGCATCCCCCCTCCGTGTTGGTTTCATGTTCGAATGTGTTGTTACATGGAGCTTACAAGAGTCTAACCAGCAAGGCATAAGCCAGCCGCGTAGCCAGTGAGCCAGCCATACGACGCAGACTGCGCTACAACGGGTGCCGGGACCGCCGGCGACAACGCCATGGTATTGGCATGTCGGTCAAAGAGGGCATGTCGTACCTCCTCCCTGGTCGAGACAAACAGGACAACGACCTGGGATACGTCGTAGGTGCACAAATGCATGACTCTTGGGGGTTTGCTGGCTGCCAGGGTTAGGTCTAACCCTCCCCGGGGTTAGGTCTAACCCTCCCCGGGGTTAGGTCTAACCCTAACCCTAACCAAAAAGCTAACCCCAAAGCTAACCCTGACCCTAACCCTAACCCTAACCCTGACCCTAACCCTAACCCTAACCCTGACCCTAACCCTAACCCTAACCCTGAAATGTTATGCTAAGGGGGGTCCGGGTATTGTAACCCTAATTGTAACCCTAATTGCCAGGCTGGCAGTTTGACCCACATATTGAAAAAAAAAAATCGCCTTCGGTATGCGGAGGACCGTCGGCCAGCGTCGTGCAGAACGAAGCCAATAACAACAGCCATTTTTTAGGCAGTTAGGTTTGATTCGACGTCCACGGTACATTCATGATTTATCTTACGTCTTGGTCGGTTGAAATGATAAACTCCCCGTCGGACGAAACGCCCCCGACCTAAACTTCCCGTCGGACGGAACGCCCCCGACCTAAACTCCCGTCGGCTCGGACCTACCGGGTACCGGAAACATTTCTTCCCCGGGGAAGCTTTACTCTCCCACGGGATGGGACGGAACGACCCGACCCGAACCCCTTCGGGTCTACCGGGTACCGGAAACATTCCTTCCCCGGGGAAGCTTTTCTCTCCCACGGGATGGGACGGAACGACCCGACCCGAACCCCTTCGGGTCTACCGGGTACCGGAAACATTCCTTCCCCGGGGAAGCTTTTCTTTCCCACGGGATGGGACGGAACGACCCGACCCGAACCCCTTCGGACCTACGGGAAACCTTTCTTCCCCGGGGAAGCATTTTGTTTCTCTCCGGGCACGCGTGGCCATGGGGGAGAGAGGACAACAAAAAAGGGAGCGTGACAAGTTGCGCAAGCGTAAAGAGAGAGAAGAGCTCACTCAAGAGCAACGCGAAAAACTCCAAGAAAAAGACCGAAAAAGAAAACAAAAAAAAAAGTATGGAAATCCGCCGCCACCGCCGCCACCCGCCGCCACCGCCGCCCCCGACGCCACCGCCATCACCGCTGCCCGCCCGCCACCGCCGCTACCACCGCCGCCACCGCCGGATGAACTGACCCTTTGGGACCTACCGGATACATTCCTTCCCCTGTTATTCGACAAGCAGTGAGAATTTACTCTGGAGGCACGAGCACTGAAATCTAAAGTTTTTTGATGGATGCACATGTTGTAAGCTTGATCAGTAAAGATGAAGTGTGTGTGTTCCGCACGAAACGATTGGTTCAATGAGGGAAGGGGTCGGGCGATGAATTAATCAACAAACACATTGATTGTAAACAGCCGAAAACAAAAAATGCGCTTTTGCCAACAAAAGTTGCTTCGTTCCTAAGACGAGGGGAGGAGGAAAAAAAAACAAGTTACACTAACTGCCAAATGTTTAGGTTCCTCAGCAACAGCTTCCTCCGGAGGCGGATGGCGCGGCGGCGGCGGCAGGCGACGCCGGAGAAGCCACGGGCGACGGCCCGCAGTCGAATAACCCAAAGTGCGTTGTGCGATCTCCTCGCACTTCGAAGTGTTTGGACAGCCAGCTCACGCCGTTCTCACCAACCATTGCGGCGGTGTTTCCGCAAACGAGCATCGGCTTACCCGTCTCAAAGAGGTGGTGGTCGTCGAGTGCATAGTTGTGCGCGTGACCGGGCAGCGTTCCCTTGTACGTCGCAACTTGGCCGTAGTCTTCGCAGAGCGTTTCCATGAGCCCGGGCAGCTTGAAGAGGCGATAGGTGAGGCTATAGAACTTCGCGTTGCCCGTAATCTCCTTCAGCTCCGGATCGTGGATTTCAATCTCGTGTCCCTCAAGAATGCGAGCGTCAAGGAACCCAGCCTGCGCACAAAGCCTTTTGAAGTCCTCGATGTACAAAGCGCCTGCAAGGCACTCGCCGTAGAGCACCTCGTGCTCGCGCACGTGCTGCGGAAGGCGACGGTCGCAGTACACGTCCGAGAAGTAGAACTCGCCTCCGTCCGCAAGCACGCGGTACGCCTCACGGAGAACGCGCTCCTTGTCTGGGCTCAAGTTGATGACGCAGTTGCTTATGATGAGGTCGACGCTGTTGTCCTCGATGCCTGCATCGTCGAGGTACTCAATCTGACCTTTCACAAACTTCACGTTCGATGAGGAGTACCCGAGCGTATCTTGCGTGTAATCGTCGACGTACTTTCTCGCCACGTCGAGCTGTGCATCTGTCATGTCCACACCCGTCACGCTTCCCTCAGGTCCCACGAGCGCCGCGGCGACGTAGCAGTCTCGTCCGGAACCCGATCCGAGGTCAAGCACACGAAGTCCGTCAATGCCAGCAGGCAAGGGCGAGCCGCAGCCGTAGTACTTCGCCTTGACTTCGTCGGGCACTCGGGAGAGCGCCTCCTTCAGGATCGTGGGGAGAGCGTTTGGTGTGCAGCACGCGGACGTTTTCAGGTCGGATGAGTCGCTGAGCGTCTCACCGTAGTACCGCGACACCTCCGACCTGACCGTCTGGTCGTCCTTCGAGAGCGGTCGCGCATTCATGAGGTCGGACAAGGCTGACGCCTGCGCGCACACGCCTCGGCGTGCTTTCAGTGCGTGCGTGCGGACCTGTCGCGGACCTGCCGTCTTCAAGCTGAAGGCTGCAGAGGCCATCATGGCTCGTGGGTGTTGGGAGTGTGTGGTGTGGAGAGAGAGCAGAGGCCGAGGGGGTGGCCGTGGCGTCGCCCTAACCCTAACCCTAATCCAAGCATCATACGCCACAGATTCCCAGGCTGCAGCCGCCGCCACCTTGCCCCCTCCCCCCCTCGCCCAGTCGCACTACTGGACACTCCCTCACATCACATCACAGCGCATCGCAACCACTGAGTAGCATGTCGGCATCCATGCGCAAACTGCGCGACGCACTGCCTGCAAGCACGAACAAAAAGGCGGCAGCCGCGAGACAGCCGACGCGCGAGGATATTGAGGCACACAAAGCACGTCAACTGCCGGCGTGGGCGGCGGAACTCTTGCACAGAAGGCGACTCCAGCCAGCCTTCTGCGCGGCGCTCGCCGCCGCCTGCCAGCTCACACCAGAACCCACTCCGCTTGCCGTCTTTCTCGCCATCCTGTCGACGCTCGAGCGCGGCGACGCATTCCCGTCAGCCGCCGCACGCGACGCCGCGTGGCTCGTCCTCGCCACCGTCACGCCTCACGTCGCACCTCAGGGACTAGCTGCTGTGGGGCACCGCGCTCTCGCGGCGATGACGGCGCAGGCGGCGGTATGCGCGTCGGTGGCTGGCGGGGAAGAAGACGACGACGACGACGACGAGCAGGAGAACGGAAGCACGCGTACAGCACCTTCGTCGTCGAACAAGCAGCTTGCAAGGCAGCTGGCGCCAGCCATGGGCCACGTGCTTGCTTCACTCACAGTCACGCTGACAACCGACGCCGCATTCCCGCCATACGCGCGTGCTGTCAAACTGCTATGGGCCATGGCGACGACGTCGGATGCCAAGACGAGACGGGCAGCTCACGAAGGACTTGCTTGTGCCTTTGGAAGCGTGCACGCTTCCGCTCCACGCACCGCGGTCAAGCTCATCGAAACGCTCGCGCTGGAACTCGTGCTTCCTCCTCTCAACGCGCCAGCTGCGGCGGTGACAGAAGCGCAGCACGCCAAGGGGAAAGCCGCGAAGGCACGTGCTGAGGAAAACATCGCCAACTCGGTTGCCGCCGCGCTGCACGCGCTCGGGGCTCTCAAAGCGTGCCACTCACACCTGCCACCCCGCGCCGCCGCCGAGGCTGCATCCGCTTGCGTGGCGCTTCTCTCTCTGCGTCAGCCATACTTAACGCGCCATGCCACGGATATGCTCCTCGTCGCGCTGCGCTCACCATCCTCCACGTTGTCGTCGTCCGCATGCGCCGACCTCGCCTCTATTCTGCTCGAACAGCACATGGCTGCCTCGACGGATCCGGATGGTGCGCTGCGTGCACACGAGCTGCTTCTTGGTTCCCTGCGCCGTTGCGTGGACATGACATCTGCTGACGCGCGAGGAAGACTTCGCGTGCACGAATTGTCCGCACGTAGTCTCGGAAGTCTCCGTGCGCAGATGGCGAGCGCGCATGACGCCGTCGCGCGGGGCGCGGCGATGGCGTTGGCTGAGCTGATTGGGACGATCTTGCCCGACAGCGCATTCCAAGCGGATGATGAAACTGCTCCTGCCACAGAGGCGGCAAGGCAGCTGCAGGAACTTCTAACGCTGCGCTACAGCACATGCTGGACACCCGCTGCCACGGTTGCATCCGCACTGTTCAATCGCGCCGCCACTGCGATGCCCACCAAGCGTGATGCGCAGGTGCTGTGCACTCCCGTGCTGCGGTCACTCGGAGACCTCGTCAGCATTGCCGAAGCAAATGCGGCGGCTATGGAAACGAGCACGACGGCGTTAGCGACAACCGCGGCGGCGACCGCGGCGGCCACGGCGGCGCGCCCCGCTCTGGAGGCGGCGATAGGCGCCGCAGTCTCGAGTCTTGGGCTGGGTGCCACGCTGGAGACGCTTCCGCTGGAACTTGATGCCGCACTTCTGCCTGAACTGAATGCAGGGGGCGGCAAGCATGGGCGTGCATGGATGCTTCCAATCATAGAACGGCACGTGACTGCTGGAAGTCTACGCGAATTTTCCGAGCTACTTCTTCCTGATGCCGAGCTATCTCGCAAACGTGCGGATGCGCTGGCGAAAGCAGCGGGTGGTCCCGCAGCCACAAAACGAGCGGTGTTCCATGCCGTCGAGATTCAAATTTGGAGCCTGCTAGCGCCACTTTCCAGATGGTGCACGGATGTCCCTGACGCATTCACGATCATTGCACGTCCCATGGGCGAGCGTTTGCAGAGCGGCGTTGCGAGCTATCGCACGCCTCTCTGCCGTGCGCTATCCGTACTATGCAATCAGCACGCCGATGCGGCTGAGGGTCGCATCGTGCATGCGGATTACAGTCCCGAAGACGTCGTTGACGACGGCGACGACGATGACAACGACGGCAACAACAACGACGACGACGACGACGACAACGACTCCAACGAGGCGTACGACGGCGACGCTTCCCCAGGAACGCGACTTGCACTTTCTCCGGCAGCCCACTTGCGCAAAGAGGGGAATTTTGCGGCTCCAGATCTTCGGCGCCCATCGTCACACTTCACCGCCGAACATGGCCGCGCTGGGTGTGTCGCGCTGGCTGGCTTTGCGAAAAACTTCCTCCCAATCCTATTCAATCTCTACATGAGCGTTCCTGTCGACGAAAGGCGTCCGATTGGCGATGCGATTGGCGCATACGCTCGCGTATCGCCCAGCGCATCGCTCGCGCCATTTTTCTCGAACGTGCTCAAAAAGCTTTTGGCCGCAAGTCAGGAGGCGAGCGACGCCACGATATCATCCGGCGATGCCGACCGCCGAGCCTTGCAGGAACGACGCGCGAGCTTGTTCGCACTCGCAACGCTTCTGCTTCAGTCGAGTCTTCCTGACGATGCAGCTCGTGCGCTGCTTGCAGCTGCGCGTGCTGCGCTGTCTGACAGTGACGCTTCCGTGCAAAAGCGCTCGTATGCCGCCGTGTCCGCCATCTGCTCACGCAGAGGATCGGCTTTGTTCGGCGAAAGTAAGAATGCAGCGGCGCGTGAGGAGCTTCAGCAAACTCTCGAGTCGGCGGCGTCTCTGTGCAAACCGTCAGCACGTCGATGGCGCATCAGCGCGCTACTTGAGATGTCGCGCGCGTGCGCAGGAGGACCGGAATTTCTGTTTGGTGCAATGGAGCGCTCTGATGCGCCCGGAGCACTCTTCGCTGCGGAGCTCGTGCTGACAACGAAGGAGCCAAGCGCGAAAACTCGTGCGTACGCGTTTGGCTTGCTCGTAAAGCTCGCTCGCGCGTGTGGAGCAGGAAGCGATTCGCTTGACGAGGCGCGATTCGGAAGCCTGCTCCGAGCCGTCGCCGCGGGCCTTGCGGGAAGCAGCCAGCACGCCATCTCGGCGAGCGTTGTGGCGCTAGCCAGGCTCCTTCACGCGTTCCCGGGTGATACGCAGAGAGCCTTACCGCGCCTGCTTCCCACCGTGCTGCTCTTGCTTCGTACACGAAGTCGCGAGGTTGTGAAGAGCGTTCTTGGATTTGCAAAGGTTGCCGCATCGCGTGCCTCAGTCGACGAGCTGAACTCCTCAGGACTGGTTCCAGGTCTACCCGAAGATCGCTCGGTGCTTCAGGTGATGTGCGAAGGTTTGCTACTCTGGCACGATGACTCGAAGAATCGGTTCAAGATGAAGGTGCGCGTCGTGATCGAGAGACTTCACCGCAGGCTTGGCAGGGAAGCACTCGACGACGTCTTTCCCGAGGAACACAAGCCTCTGCTTCGTCACATACACAAGGAGACGGAGAAGAAGCGTAAGAGGCGCGGAGCGGACGACGACGACGACGACGACGACGACGGAATGGACGAAGGCTGGGATGGCGACGATGCTATGACGGAGTGGAGAGGCAAGCGTGGTGGCAAGGATGCATTTGGGAACCAATCTGAGCTAGGAGGTCGAAGCATAGCTCCCAGCCGAGCTCCCAGGAGCCAATCTGGCAGGACGAACATCGAAGACGACATGAGATCGCGTGCATCTTCCGCGCGCACGGCGAAGAGGCGACGAGGAGCACAGGGCGATGGCCCACTCGCACGCATTGCTGAAGGCGACGACTTCGATCTGCTCGGCGCGGGTACAGCTCGTGCTCTTGCCGACGCGGTGACGGGACGAGGCTATGCCCAAGCGAGTGCCGCGGCTGTTGATGGAGACCTTGGCGATGGCGTGCGCGTGCGTCGTGATGGACGCATGGAAATACGTGAGTCATTTGAAGAACGCAAGGCAGCTCGAAGGCAGGATGGTGGTGGTGGCGGCGGCGGCGGCGGAGGCTACGACGACGACAGCATGGATGGTGGACGTGCGCCGTCGAGGAAAGCACGGACGGTGGGAGGCAAAAGTTTACGAAGCAAGCCAGGCTCAACGAAGAGCGCGCCGACGAGCTTGGGAGGTCGAAGCCGTGCAGGAACGAGCTACGCACCAGGCGCGATCCCTCCGAGCCTTTCTGGTAGGTCAGCACGAACTGCCAAGACATCGAAGTCGAAGAAGAGCGAAAAGTCGAAGGTTCACGATCCGAGCCGGTTTCGGGCGAAAAATGCGTCAGGCGACGTTCCGAGAGGTGTTGGCAAGAAGGCGAAGGCGAAGGGTGAGGCTGCAGTCGAGCCGTACGCGTACTGGCCGCTTGATGCCCGCATGCTCAACGGCCGCAAGCACAAGAGACGCGTCGCTCAGGACGGCCTTCACACGGTGATGTCGGGCAAGAAGTCACGAATAGCGAAGAAGAAGAGGTGAAGTCGCGCCGCCATTGATAAGTTTAGCGTCGTCTGTGTTGTGTAGAACGAAAATTTATGACTATTCGCCGCCGCGGGTGCCGCCGCGGGGCACGGAAAGAGCCAAATAACGAGGTGGACATCACAGGCATTCCACGATGGATCCCGGTTCAATGATTGGCCTAAAACCCATCACTTGTATTTCGGAAACTCCAAGTCCAAGAAGAACCCCATTCAGTTGGTCTATGAATCACACTATCGTGAACAGCTACCGTACATCCGGGGAGGAAGGAAGCAAGGAAGTGACCACCAGAGATAATAGTTGCACAACAGTAGTGCAGCAACCGCGCAACAACTTCTTCACAACTCATCATCACATGGCAACGACGATGTGGTCGACGACGAGACTCGTGCTTATGATCGCAGCAGCAGTGATGGTGACTGTTGTGGAAACAATAGCAGTGCTAGTCTCTGCGCAGTTGTCATCGTCATCCTACCAACAACCACCATCCTACACTGCAACTGCAATACAACAACAACAATCGTCACGAAATCATCAGCAACGACAACAATTGTGGACTCCTCCCTCGTTTCTCAAAGACAGCACCGTGATGCAGTTCGAGTCCGCTCTCCCAATCATGGTCGTGCGTCCATCAGCGCGGATCGTTGACGAACCAAAAGTTGCCGCATACATGGTGCTAAGTAGCTGCAGCGTGTCAAAGGAGCGGTGGGACACATCCGCCCTTTACGCAAACAAGCAGGAAGACAGCAATGACGACGACGACGACGACGACGACGACGAAAACAGCAACGATTACGACGATATTCATAATCACTACTACTACGGCGTTGTCGTCAGCAGCAGCACAAGCAGCAGCAGCAGCAGACGTAAGGCTCCCGTATCGAGGAGCATGACGGAGGCGCAGCGTGCGGTTGCGGCAGCAAGGCAGCGCGCTGCGGACCTCACGAGTGAGAACATTTATGGCATAGGTGCGAACGTTCGATGCTCGCTCGATGGCGATTCAGCAGTCGCACCGCCCAACTACGAGGGCACGATTGGCCTCGAACTTCGCGGTCGCAGCTCCATTGAAAATGAGAAAAAGTCCTACGGAGTGGAGCTTTGGGAAAACACCAATGGCGGCGACACGTACGATTTTGCTGCTGAGGAACAAGGTGAAGATCGTCAACGACGACAATCGCCGTGGGCTACTACGCTCGGTGCCGCCGCCGACGACGATAATCGTCGTCGCGTTGATCGTAAGGAGTCGTTGCTGGGAATGCCGAAGGAAGCCGATTGGGTGCTGTATGGTCCGTTTTTGGACAGAGCTCTCATACGCACGCCAGTGTGCTATCACCTCTGGCGTGCCGCCGGCCACTGGGGCCCGCGCACACGTGCGGTGGAGCTCTTTCTACAAACGCCGCCATCAAGAGGCAAACTCGACACCACCACGCCGATCGACGAAGCTGCACACTATCAAGGTGTCTACATACTCTTGGAGAAGGTCAAGCGCGATCCCAATCGCCTGGATGTTCAGAAGAAGGTGAACGCAAGTACGCCCGCGTCAGATCACGGGTACATCCTCGAAACGCCGTCGGAGTACCCCAACCGACCTCTGCCGTTTGGAACGTTCACGACGCCAGTTTCACGCATCAAGTGGGCTCCCGTGTATCCAAAGCGAAACGAGTACGGGCAGGAGCAGAGCACGTATATCTACGATTACATTCAGGACTTTGAGCGCGCGCTCTTCAACCGCAATTTCCGGCATCCTACTCTCGGAACAGACTACACATTCTACGCCGATCTCTACAGCTTTGCCGACTACGTCCTTCACACGGAACTCATTCGCAACGTTGACGGGTACATTTGGAGCGTGTTTCTGCACAAGAACAAGGCTGGCGCGAAGACGAGCGATCGTGGTCGACTGCAGCTTGGTCCGCCGTGGGACATGAACATGGCACTCGCCAACGCCGATTACAACTATGCGACATCACCGCAAGGTTGGCACTACCGATTCGTGACGGAAACACGTGGGCGACACGTGGTTGGCGCGCTACGAACAGACAGAATGGAGGGTGGCAAGGTGGGCAAGTGGATTGCGCGCATGCTCCAGGATGACCGTTTTCTTGCTGGTATCAAGCGTCGTTGGCGCACACTTCGCCGCGGTCCGTGGGCAAATGCGGCTCTTTCGAAGGCGGTTGACGACGCTGCCGGGCCTCTTCGCGTTCGAACACGAGGGAGCGCAACCGCGCGCGACACAAGTGCCTCAGAGCGCAACTATATGCGTTGGGACATCCGTTTCCCAGAAAACAAGCCTCGCGTTTCCGTGCACGTACCACTGCGTCCTGTAGGATGGGAAGCGAGCTGGGACAACGAGGTAGGAAAAATGAAAAAGTACTTGCTGGAAAGGGCGGCGTGGATCGACACACAACTCATTTGAGTTGTTGTGCGTGATGCCATGGATCATGTGGGATTTTGATGATGAAACATAGTAAGAATACTCACTGTGTTTCTTGAGTCTTGCCTTCTTCTAGTCGTTGTTTATGATGTTGTTCCGTTGTTGTTATTGTTCATTTTCATGCTGTATGGAGCCATAAACCCGAAATCATAAACCCGGGAGAAAAAAATGTCATTGAGTCCGGGATGCACAAGCAGAATTCAAGAAAATGCACCTTGCAAAAGGTCCGAGCTAATCCCATGGCCCTCATTTCTACATACTCTAAGCTTAGTGTTTTTCCTTCGTCAGATATTTTGTTACTATTCAGCGCCGCTGCCGAGCAGCTCTTGTGGTTTTTGCCACGGGAACGTTCCTTGTATGCCTTGCTGAATCTCAGCTCCACGGCGATTTTTGTAGTCACGCTTCTTGTACTTGTCCACAATTTCGTGCAGAACTTCACCGTCAACAGCTCGTCCACGATTTTCGAGCAGAGCGCGCGCAACCTGCTCGTAAGCCTCTCGATTTTCGCTGATGATCTGCAGCGCCGCCTCGTACGACGCGTCAAGCTTTTGCTTGATGATCTCTTCCACATCCTCGTAGAGGCTGTGCGGTGCATCTACGATCGTATTCGAGATGTCCTGGGGATTCACCATCGAACCCTCGCGCAGGCGGATCAGCGGCAGGCTGAGCGCGCGGAAGTTCCATCCAAGGCGATCGTCCTCCGACATAGCATCCTCGTACATCATGCCCTGCGCAATTTGCTTGGCCATCCACATGTCGTACGAATGGTTTGTGCTGAGACCGAGAGGTCCGAACCGACTCTCCTCGCCCGCACGTCCGGAAAGCTGTAAAACGAGGTGAAGATTCCTCTCGCCCTTCGTGACGACGTCAACACCGAAGTCGATCTCATCGCGCTTGATAGCGCATCGATCCTGACGCACGGTCGTGTACGCCTTGTCGCCAAACTTGCCGCAACCGCACCCAGCCGCCTCTATCCTCGGCTGGCCAGGCAAAAGTGCAACCGCGAGAATCTTGCCCGCCTGCGTAAAAGCACCTCGCTCAGCCATGTCCATCGGTGGAGGCCTCGCACTCTCCAACGAGACCGTGTAGACGCATTTTCTCAGCGACTCGATGCTGATTCCAGTCTCCCCCTTCCTCGCCGCGTACCGTGCCGCCACATTGAAAAGCCCGGCGACTGTTGCGCCCGACGCACCTTCAAAGCGTGTCGACATGCCAAACTTCACAACCTCCTCCACATCGTCGAGCATGTTGAACTTGCTGCAATACAGCCGGAACAGCTCGCCGCGACCTTCCTTGTTTGGCTTGGGCACATTCACAATGCGGTCGAAGCGGCCTGGCCGGATCAGTGCGGAATCGAGAATGTCCACGCGATTTGTAGCAGCCATGATGATCACGTCCGTTTTGCGCGGGTTGAAGCCATCGAGCTCCGTGAGTAGCTGATTCAGCGTCTGGTTGCGCTCCTCGTTCGGGTCAGTCACCGCGCGCGTTCGCCCAACCGCGTCAATCTCGTCGATGAAAATGACCGCCGGCGCGTTGCGCACGGCATCGGCAAACAGGCGTCGCACGCGCGCAGCACCCACGCCAGCAAAAATCTCGCAGAACTCGCTCGCGTTGATTGCGTAGAAATTGCAGTCGATTTCGCCAGCCATCGCACGTGCTATCAGCGTCTTGCCCGTACCAGGCGGCCCAACGAAGAGAACGCCTCGTGGTACCGTCGCGCCGCTATCGCCAAACTTCCTCGCGTTCTTGAAAAAGTCCACAATCTCTTGAAGTTCTTGCCTGATGGCCCCGATGCCCGCGACGTCGTCGAGCGACACGCGATCCTCTCTCTTGTTGTACACGAGGTTCAGGTTCTTCCCGTCGACGCCTCGACCTTCGTCGCCAACTGTGCGGCGAAACTGCTTTCCAGCCTCGAACGTTTTGACGCTCCACTGCTCGAGCGCCGCTGCTGCAACCTCGCGGCTGAGGTTCTCCTCTCTCGTCCACTGAATGACGATATTTCGCACGTACTCGATCGCCGCCTCTTTGGTGCCAAAACCCAACGATTCCGCACCTTCCTGGTCAGTCTTGCGAAGCGTGCGAAATTCGCGGAAGGCGACGTCTTTCGTCACGCCATCCTGCTCCTGCATGAGCCTGAGCTGCTCCTTCAGCTTGACGTCCTTGATGCGCACGATGACGTCCTCCACCCTTTTGTTGAATGCTCGCCCTCCAATCTGCTCTTTGTACATGGCATCGCGATCGCCGAGGTCGCCACGCGACCACTTTGCAACTCGAACGAATGCATAGATGAGAACAATCACAATTGGCGGCACGATCCCCCTGGCGTCTGTTAGGAACTTCTTGCCCTCCGCGCTCGTGACAAAAGCTTTGGCGTTGGCAACTGTGCTAGGCGGGGTGTAGCCTCCCCCAGGCATGACGTGGTCGATGCTCATCTTCTGCACGAAGATAGGCACGCCGTTGTGATTCGCCGCAAGTCGGATGCGCACGTCGTTGGTTGGAATGAGCGCGCACTTGACGACACGACCCTCCTTCTTGGTATACACCACCACCATCTCCACCTTCACAGGCTTCTCCCACTGCACCAGGTACTCCACCTTGCCGTGTCGGATGTCGCGCAAAAGCTCGTTGTAGCGGAGCCTTTCACGCACGCGCGGCAAGCCGTGGGTAGTGTAAGTGTACCTCTTCGCGGGGTAGAACTGCATGTACCAGTTGTAGTCGCCGCGCCGTTGCCACGTGCGATCGTTCACCATGGGCCAGTGTTCAGGTTTTGCACCAGGTACCTCCCAAGGCTGAATCGTGCCAACGTTGGAGCTTCCCGAGTGCGGGTCGACGGACTCGCGCCAGTTTTTCCACCACCGTTGAACGGCGTTGGCACTCTTTGGCATGATGCAGGTGGAAAGCGCATCCGCTCGCTTTTCGTTGGGTGTCGGCGACGCCAAGCCTGGGCTCGTGTCCCACGGCGACACAAAGCTGGGGTCAATTTCGTTCTTCGTGTACACGCTCTTGAGGTTCTGTTCGCTGTTTTCCACGTTGAGCACGCTCACGACACTCTGCTGCGGCGTTGCCGACGCCGACGCCGACGCCGACGTACCCTGCTGCCGTTGTTGACTCGCCTGTGCAGACGCCGTCGCTTCGACGAGAACATCAGCGTCAGCGTCTTCGTCTTCGTCCTCTACCTCCACTTCGACATATTCGTACTCCACGTCGTCGTCTTCGTCGTCTTCTTCTTCGTCGTCGTCGATGACACCCCCTCCCCTCGCGCCGTGCGTGGTAACCGCCGCGCGGTTCAGAGGCGTAGCGCGCGTTCTGCCTGTCCTCAGCCTGCGACACCTGACTGCCGGTACTGCCGACGCGTACCCGCTGTGAGCCAGCCGTCGTGTGCGCAGCGTGCGCGCGTGCGTTATTCGCGTGCGGAGAAGGGTGTGCAGCCGCGCCGCCATGAGTGTTGGTGTTGGGCAAGGCAAGGCAAGGCAATGGCAGGGGAGGGTTAGGCGAAAGAGGGTCGCAAAAGAAAAAGGGAACAAAAAGGCCCCTTCCCTTCCCCTCCCTTCCCCTCCCTTTCGTGGGGAACTGTGGATAAGGTGGGGGCACGGACACCTTCCAACGAGGGAAGGAAAGGTTCAAAACCCGAACTCCAAAACCCGAATTAACGCCCCCGGCCCCCCTGGAACCACCACCAACCACCTGAGACAACTCATAAAGGGTGGGAAAGATGCGTCCCCGTCTCGACGCCGTGCCACCGCTCCTCAGTAGGCAAAACGGGAAATGGAGCTCGTGCACGCGTCCGCCCAACGCGCGTGCGCGTGGCGGGACGCAAGAATCGCGCCGGGCGGAGATCTCGTCGCTGCACTCGAGGACGACGATACTGTGCGCACGTTCGAAATCAATAACCAAAGCCAAACGCACGCGGAACAACCTGCTGCCACGTCGGCGCAGACGCAAACGCCGGCCTCTGCACATCCCTCGCCAGACTCCTCCTCCTCCTCCTTCTCCTCCTCCTCCTCGTCGTCGTCGTCGTTGTCAGAAGAGAGACAAGACGGCGAGCCTTCGTCGTCAGCGTCTTTGCCGTGGACGTGCAAGCGGCAAATACCGCTCGGAGATGCCGTCAGAGCGGTGGACTGGTACCCACACATGCGAGCGGACGAGCCGACGACGTGTGCACTTCTAGCAGCCGTGCGAGGACAGCCCGTGCAGCTTGTCGACGGAAATACCGGCAAGGTGCGGGCGGCGTACCGAATGTATTGCAGCGACAACAGCGACGAGCTTGACGACGTCACAGCTGTCGGGTTCGCGCCTGATGGATCCGTCTTCGTCGCCGGCGACGCCACTGGGCGCATACGCGTCGTGGACCTCTCCAAACCGGGAGGGGAAGCTGTCAGACACGCGCTTGAGGCGCCAACACGGGCTCGCAAGCGGAGGCGCGGCGATATTTTGGATGACTCCGAGCGAACCGTCGCGCGAGGTATCGTCTCGTGCCTCGGCTTCGCTCCGCCACATGCGTGGTGCACAAGTCGAAGCTTTCTCGCGGGAACGATGACCGGCACGTGTGGTGTGTACGACCTGCGCGTCGACCTGCAGAGCGCACCGTCACTACGCCTTGACGGACATCACGGAGGCATCACCTCCGCATGCTTTGGCGCGGATGGCGACCATTTTGCATACACCTCCGCGAGGCGCGACAACCGCATATTGTGCTGGGACGTCCGTGGTACCACGCAGGGCGCGCTCTTCAGCATGGAGCGCGACGGCGCGCACTCGAACGTCAGGCTAGGATTTCAGCTGTGCCCTTGTACCGGACGATACGTGTATGCCGGCCGGCGCGATGGCGACGTCGCGGTGTTCGACCTTCAGGAGTCAGGCCATGAGGTGGCACGCCACCGCATCGCGTCACGCGGCGCGGCTGTGAGCGTCGTCGCCATGTGCGCGTCGCGCCCTTCGATGCTCCTGACGGCTGCGGGCGCGCGCGACGACGGTGCTGGCGCAGGCGGGCGAGGTCGGCTGAGCCTCTGGCGGATAGTAGGCACGACCTAAGGTAATGCGTGCGTTGTACTTTAGACACGCGACCCGGCCAACCCCCAATTCCCCAGAACCCCCAACCGTCCCCTTCGCCTTGACCCCCCCTGATATGCCCCCCGGAGTCTTGGGACCTCCCCTGACCCTCCCCACCGCATATCTAATAAGAGGCTAACCGGATATTAATCGGGCACTGCGATCCGAGATCGTCACATCGCAGCATGTCGCCCTGGGAGAAGCGCACCGTCGCCAAGGCGGCGACCACCGCCGCGCCCAAGTCCGGTGGATCCGCAGCCGCGCGTGTACTCACGCTCGCCATCGGCGCGGGACTCGGGTGGATCGCGCGCGCAGGCGCGCCGAGCGTCTCGGCGTTCGCGTCGACGGCGTTCGTGCCGCCGCGCAAGCCTGTGTCGACGACGCGATCGAAGGAGCAGCTGAAGGCGGCGCGCGACTCGGCCAAAAAGGCGTTCCTCGCGGCGTTCGACGGCATTCGCGACGAGCTTCTCGCCGACCCCGTGATTGCCGTGCAGCCAGCCACCGGACAGACGTGGATGAAGCGCGTGCTCGACTACAACGTTCCTTTCGGGAAGCTGAACCGGGGCATGGCTGTTGCTGACACGCTTGCCGTGCTTCGTGGCGTCGAGGATGCCAACGCGCTCAGCAAGTCCGACCTGAAAGATGCGCACGTGCTCGGGTGGTGCATCGAGTTGCTGCAGGCTTTCTTCCTCGTGGCGGACGACATCATGGACGACTCCGTCACGCGACGAGGCCAGCCTTGCTGGTTTCGCGTCGAGGATGTCGGCATGGTTGCTATCAACGACGGCATCTTGCTGGAGAGCGCCATCTATCGCCTGCTGAAGAACCACTTTGCCAAGCACCGGCGGTACGCGGACATGCTCGAGGTGTTCCACGAGGTTACGTTCCAGACGGCGACGGGTCAGATGCTCGACCTCATCACCGCACCCATCGGAAAGGTGGACCTCTCCAAGTACACGATGGAAACGTACACGAACATCGTCGTGTACAAGACGGCATTTTACACATTCTACCTTCCCGTGGCGTGCGGCATGCTGCTCGGCGGCGTGCGGTCGACGAAGGCTTACGATACCGCGAAGGAGATCTGCGTTGCGATGGGCGAGTACTTCCAAGTGCAGGACGACTTCCTTGACTGCTACGGTGCACCCGAGGTGATTGGCAAGATTGGCACGGACATCGGCGACAACAAGTGCGGATGGCTTGTGTGCAAGGCGCTGCTCAAGGCGAACGACGCGCAGCGCGAAGTGATTGCGAAAAACTACGGAAAGCCGCACGACTCGGTGGCGGAGGCGGCGGTCAAGGCTGTGTACAACGAAATGGACCTCAAGTCTGAATTCGAGGCTTACGAAAACAAGTCGTACGAAATGTTGAGGTCGATGATTGACACGCAGAAGGACTTGCCGGTTGGTATTTTCGACGAACTGCTCGCGAAGATTTTCAAGCGATCCAAGTAAAAGACGCGTTTAGTGTGATTGGACGGGTGTGAAGTTAAATGTTGTTTGTTCTAGATCAGAAGTCATCGATCCGTTTTTTTTTCTTCATCTTTTCTGTTATTACTCCTATCACTTTATTCTTCTTTTATTTTTTTCAAATGCATCAAAACAATGAGATACCTTTCTTTGGCTTCGTAGTAGCTCTACTTCCTAGCTGTACTCCTTCATGAGGTTGTTGTGGAACGTGGTGATGTTTGTGATGACTGTTTCGATATCCTGCTCGGATGGTAGAAATGTCGTGCGGAAGTGATGTGTGCCAGGAACTTGCCCAAACCCGCTGCCAGGCACGGTGACGACGCCCGTGGCGTCGAGCATCTTCATGCAGTAGTGCATGTCCGGCTCACGCCCAATTTTTTTCGCCTCCGCGCAGAATTTGTCAGGCAAGTACAGGCGAGGGAAGGCGTACAGCGCACCTTCCGCAGGATTGCACGAAACACCCTCGAGGCTATCGAGTGCGGAAGTGAGCCTCACCGCACGCCGCTTGAGCGATCCAAGCACGTCGTTCTTCTCCCTCTCGTACAGTTCGTAGCTCGGCTCGCCTGGCTTGGGTGGATTCATCACCAGCGCCATGCATATCTGCCCGGAGATGTTGCTGCACAGCGAAACGGAAGCAAGCTTTAGGAAAATGTCCTTCACCTCATCGTTGATCCCAATCACCTCCATGTATCCCGCGCGCCGTCCACATTCGCCGTAGAATCCCTTCGACACGCTGTGCATGGAAATGAGCGGGAAGTCGGCGTACTCCGATCCAAGGTCGCGCACAATCTTCTTGAAGCTCGTGAACTTCTTGCCCTCGCGGTACACGTTGTCCTGGTACACCTCGTCGGCGACGAGAAGCAGATTCTCCTGCTTGCAGAACTGCACCACCGCACGCTGGTCAGCCTCGTCGAGAACCTGCCCCGTGGGATTGCCCGGGTTGATCACGACCATCGCACGCACGACCGTTCCTTCGGCACGAGCCTTGTCAACGCACTCCTTGAGGTGGTTGACATCCATTCCCCATCCCTTCTCTTCCGCGAGGTAGTATGGCACGAGCGACCCGTCGTACAGCTCGAGGGTTGCGCTGTACAGCGGGTACTGTGGCATGGGAGTGAGGACGCCGTCCGACTTGTTGCGCAGCAGCGTTTTCATAAGGTAGTGGCACGTCGGGCTCGCACCGTCCGTCAGGAAGAGGTCGTCCGGACTGCACGGGTGTCCGTCACGCTTCTCGATGGCCGCTGCCACCTCCTGCCGAAGCAGAGCGACGCCCTTGCTCTGGCTGTACGCACCCACGCCTCCTGGTATGGCTGCGAGGTATCGCCGTGCGCGCGCGACGGCGTCGGCGGGGTACAGTTCCTCCACCTTGGGGTTGTCGAGCACGTCAGGGTAGTCGCACAGCGCGAGCACCTGCCGGAAGAACGACACGGGTTTTTGGCCCAGCTGCTGCGGGTTTCCGATGTTGCAGTACACGACGCGGTCAAACGGCAGATTCGAGCCCTTCCCGCTTGCAATGTCGGCGGCGTACTCGTACGCCTTGGCGACAATCTCCCCACGCACGGCATACTTCGCCTCCCTGGCGTTTGGGTTGACGTTCGTGACGTCGACGGTCGGCGTCATCGCCGCGACGGTTGACGTCATGCGCAAGACTTTCTCCGCGGAAGCGTGCATGTGTCCCTGCTGTGCTGCGGCGGCGGCGGCTATGGACATGTTGTGAAGTTGATAGGAAGGAGGCGTGTGCTTGCTTAGTGTGGTTGTCGTACTTGCGTTGAGTAGGTATTGTAAGGTGAGAGCACGTTTACGCGCAGGTGCGAGTATGCGAGCGAGCATGCACAGATGAGGG
Source organism: Pycnococcus provasolii (assembly GCA_938743325.2). Lineage (NCBI taxonomy): Eukaryota > Viridiplantae > Chlorophyta > Pseudoscourfieldiophyceae > Pseudoscourfieldiales > Pycnococcaceae > Pycnococcus > Pycnococcus provasolii. The sequence continues at coordinate 23,706 of OW568891.1, forward strand.
GGGCTGGAGGGGAATAGCTTGCCAACGAGGATGGCTTGGAAGGGGGAGGGACCCGGGGGAAGGGAGGCGCCGACAAGGGGTGACGTGCCCCTCCTCCCCTTCGAAAAGATAAACGGGGATAGGATTTCTCCCTCCCATCTTGGCCCCTTCTTCGGTGCTTGATTTTTTTGTCTATCAAAATCAATCGAGCTTCTTTGTCCCGCGGCTTCTTTGGGCTCCCTATCGTAAGTCTGCTTGGGCTCTTTCTTTCGGGGTTACCCTGTTAGACTTTAGGGGTCCTTGTTGACCTGCTAGGTGCTGTACACTACCAACACGTTTATCAGCTCGCACAGCTCATCATGGTGATGAAACTCAGTGGAATCGTGCACGACCATGTATCAGGTAAGAAGGAAAAAGAAAAACAATTCCATCTTTGATCTTCGTTACTTGAAAAAATTAATTGACTTGACTGATTTTATTGTTCACGTCACACAACCGCACACTCCAATCTCTCACCTTCCACCTTATCGACATCTCCTCTCTCTTCGTCTTCAGCCAGACTTATTTTTAAGAAAAATAAAAGCCTGCTCCTTACGCCGTCGCCTCCACGGGCATGCCAAGCACGTCGTCGAAACCCTTCTCCAGACGGCTCACAGTCAACGCGCGATCCTTGATTTTATCAAGGCCAAACAGACCTATGCGGAACGTGTGGTTGCCCTTTGGCTCGTCAATCATAAACGGAACGCCCGCCGCAATCTGGTATCCCTTCGACTTGAACTTTCCAAACATGTTCGGGTCGTCGGTGTACGCAACCACAACACCTGGCGCGTGGTACCCGTCCGCGGCAACTGTCGTGAATCCCTTGCTTCCCATCATCTCGCGAACCTCCTCGCCAAGCTTGACGAAGTCCGTCTTTGCATTGTCAAAGCCGTACTGCTGAGTTTCTCGCGCAACGTCGCGGAACAGCTGGATCGCATCCGTGGGCATGGTGGCGTAGTACATGAACCCTCCGTTCTCGTACGACTCCGCGACGTCAAGCCACTTGGAAAGGTTCAGCACCATCGACGTGGGCTTCATCGTGCGCACAACCTCCGTCGCTCGCTCGCTCAGCATCGCAAGGCCAACGCAAGCTGGTCCCGTCCATCCCTTCTGAGGTGCGGATATGACGACGTCGACGTTCTGCGCCTTCATGTCCACCCAGTACGTTCCGCTCGCTATGCAGTCGAGCACGAAGTGGCCGCCGTGCTCCTGGACGGCGGCACCCACCGCCGCGACGTACTCGTCGGGAAGCTTGATTCCCGTCGACGTCTCGATGTGCGGCGCAAACACAACCGCGGGCTTCTCGCGCTTGATGGTTGCGACGACATCCTCGAGGTTGTGCGGCGTAAACTGCGGCCTAGGTCCCGACCCTTGAGGCTGACCTTTGAGCACAGTCACCTCGCTCGGTATGCCCGTCTGCTCGAAGATGTCCGTCCAGCGGTAGCTAAAGTACCCGTTGCGCAGCACAAGCACCTTCTTGTCTGTGGCAAAGGCGCGCGCGCAAGCCTCCATGCTGTACGTCCCACTTCCTGGGAACATGAGTGCCCTGTGGCTGTTGTACGCCGTGTTCAAGATGCCGTTGAGGTCCCTTGTGATTTCGCCGAACGGATCGCTCATGTGGTTGAGTGCTCGGTCGGTGTACACGACGGAGTACTCGTACAGTCCTCCGTTGTGGTCGAGCGGGAGCGGCTTTTTGTGGAACGACGCGTCGCATGTAGAGGATGACGACGCCGACGACGCTGACGCCGACGACGCCGAGGAGGAGGAGGAGGAGGAGGAGGAGGAGAACATGCGCTGGAAGACCGATGCTGAGATGCGGCGAGCAAGCCCATCACTGCCGGTGGTCGCTTTCAGCGCGAGAGAGCGGAGCATCGTGCCGTGTTACCCCGGGAGACTGCTGCGAAGATTTGTGCGAGTGGATGACGGTGGCAAGCAAGCAAGCGCGAAAGAAGAGGTCCAGGGAACACGGGAAAGGGAAAGGGAAAAGGGGAGGGTTATTCGCCTCGCCTCGCCTGGCCTTCTGGGCGAGGTCAAAGGACCAAGGGCCCCTCGGACGAGTCTCGGAGAAGATCAGCTTTAGGGGCACCTGGCGGCCAGGAAACACCGGGGGAGATTCTCATTTCTCCGCCTTCTTCCAACCACCACCACGAGGCAGAAACACAGAAATAGAATTATCCCCCGTTCAATCGGTAGTTGCCAAAAGACGCATAGTTACACTTTTTCTTACCTGAGTAGTGTGTCCGTCTTTATAACCGGGCCACAGATGGTTCCCCAAGAACAAACCTTAACAAGGCGTGTCTGTGACATGCCGGTCACCTCACGAGAGAGGAAAGCGGGAAGGGTGGGAGGGTGTGCTCACGAAAGCCGGAATGGCGTCGCCATACGCGAACGCCTGTCCAGCCCTGAACCAGGGCTGGCCGAGTTTGTGAGCCGTCCAGCGATGGTCCCCCAACAGGAAACCTCGCTGCCCAGCTAACAGGGTCTCACTGACCCTCATCACTGGAAAACCTACATTACTCCGCAACATCCATTATCCCCCGTTCAATCGGTAGTTGCCAATTAGAAACAGTGGTAGGAAGGCGGGGACGGAGGTGGTGTGGATGCACGCATTAGCCAGCAGCATCGCGTAGCCATCCAAAGAAGTAGCGCGCAGCATCAGTAGAGCGCCACGAGGGGTCGATGTATGCATCTTGCATAACGTCGGAACCGCGAGCCCAGCCACCATATAAGCAGAGCTTGAGGAAATCCTTGCAGACGGCATACGCCGCAGAGGCAGCACCTGCCCGCAAGGAATGCGAAGTCCATTTGCATCCAGGTGGTGGTTGGTGTCGTGGGGCGAGACGCTTCAGCACCCGCTGAAGCATGTCATCAATAGAAGTGGCGAGCCAGCGGCCAGTATCAGATGGAAGTTGCCAAAAGTATTGGCAACGCAGATGGCTGGTGGCTCGAGTGAAAGCGCGGAGCAGTTGGAGGCAATCCAATTTGTCAGCGCAGTCGATCGTTAAGAGCCGCTTTGTTAGTTTCTTGGATTTGCCCTTGAAATTTCGTTCGACGAAATTTAGTTGCTGCCGTTCCTCATCAATCCGTAAATCGGGCAGCATCGCATCGGGCCCGCAACGTTGGAGCTGAAACGCAGTGTCCGAACGGTTGAAGAAGAGATAGCTTGTCACCAGACAAGCGCAATCTCGAAGGAGCTGCAAATCCAAAGAAGGTTGGGCAGCAGCAGCCAATCCACAATGCAAGACTGACTTCATCCACCCGTACTACTAGTAGTCGGAGGCTTCGTGAGTGTGCTCACGAAAGCCGGAATGGCGTCGCCATACGCGAACGCCTGTCCAGCCCTGAACCAGGGCTGGCCGAGTTTGTGAGCCGTCCAGCGATGGTCCCCCAACAGGAAACCTCGCTGCCCAGCTAACAGGGTCTCACTGACCCTCATCACTGGAAAACCTACATTACTCCGCAACATCATAGAAATACAAATCGAGGTCAGGTTGGGGGGGGAGCGGTATACCCACACGCCAAACCCTCGTCCTCGTGCCTCATCATGCCTCCCGTGACGTCACGTCGCACACGAACCATTCCTGTGCCAGGCTTGCATTTCCTTCGTGTTTGTTTGATTTTTTTATCTTCGTTCGAGGGCTCAGGTCTTGGAGAAATCTCATCTCCTTCTTCAACAAAATCTTAAGCACGCGCGCCTTCACTCGCCACCACGGCACCAACTCAACAACTGAACAAGGTAAGCTGGTAAGGTACCCCAGGGTGGCGGCTAGGAAATCAAACAGACAGAACAGAAAAAGAAGGACAAAAAGCAACCCCAAAACCAACAAGAGAAAAATGGTACCAACCTGGTAAGATTAGCACACTGCATGCGCGCATTACCACACCAAGGCGCAAGCAAGCAAAGACTGATACCGATACTAATCCGTTGGTGCAGATTGAAGTAATCCCCTCAACAAGGGCCTTCCCCCGAGGGCCCCCGAGGTGCTCGATCCCAATCCCCAAACAAACTCCCCCTCGGGCTCTGGTGACGTGGTCCGTCCCACCAGAGAACCCACCAGAGAAATCCCACTCGGCAAAACCTCACAAACAAACCTCCCTCCGCCATGGGCCTCCTAGCGCACAAGGGCGCCATGGTGCCCGTCGCAGCAGCAGCTCGACTCACACTCGCGCGCTCAGCATCAGCGGCGGCGGCGGCATCCTCATCCTCCAGCGCTGTGCCACCTGGCGCGGCTCCTCCCTCTTCAGGAGCAGGCTCAACAACCGCAGCTACCACAGGTGGTCAGAAGCAGTCCTCAGCAACCCCTCCTCCTCCTCCTCCTCCTCCTCATCTCACAGCAGCAGGGTTCGCGAGCCAGCCGGCGATGAAGACTGCTGCTGCCACGCAGCACCAAGTCACCGTATCGGCAGCACAAGACCTGTCGTCATCAGAATACCAAAACGTTGACGGACTCCGCTACGACGACGGAAGATACGCGACGTTCGTCGAGTCCATACGCGACACCATCGTGCCGCCGGAGAGGATCATCACTGACGCCGTGCGAACGTATGCGTACGGAACGGACGCGTCGTTCTACCGCCTCGTTCCCAAAATAGTTGTCAAGGTGCACAACGAGGATGAGGTGTCTCAGATTCTCGTCCAGGCGAACAAGCACCAGACACCCGTCACCTTCCGCGCCGCGGGAACGTCTCTGTCCGGCCAGGCGGTCACCGACAGCGTGCTCATGAAGCTGTCGCACACGGGCGACCACTTCCGCAACTACACCATCCACGGAAATGGAGAGCAGATCACCGTTGAGCCTGGCCTCATCGGTGGGGAGATCAACCGACTGCTTGCGGCGCACCGACGTACGTGCGGACACGAGCAGCAGTACAAAATCGGGCCTGATCCAAGCAGCATTGACAGCTGCATGATTGGCGGAATCATCGCCAACAACTCCTCGGGCATGTGCTGCGGCGTGTCGCAGAACACGTACCACACGCTCAAGGATATGCGCATCGTCCTGCTCGACGGCGCCGTTCTGGACACCGCGGACGAGGCGTCGAGGGCGTCGTTCATGAAGAGCCACGCGCATCTCGTGTCTGGCGTCGTCGACCTCGCCACGCGCATCCAGGCTGACGAGGAGCTCGCCGCGCTCATTCGACGCAAGTATTCCATCAAGTGCACCACGGGGTACAGCCTGAACGCGCTCGTCGACTTCCCGCCCAGCGATCCGATTGAAATCATCAAGAGGCTGATGATTGGTTCCGAGGGAACGCTCGGATTCATCTCACAAGCAACCATCAACACCGTGCCAGAGTACGACAACAAGGCTTCCGCCTTCGTCGTCTTCCCCACCGTGAAAGATGGCGCCGGAGCCGCATCCGTGCTGCGCAAGACGACGATGGTGGACGCCGTCGAGCTCTTCGACACTGCCAGCCTGCGGGAGTGCGAGGGCAACGCGCGCATGCGCGAGCTCGTGCCGTCCATCGTCGGGTGCGACGAGGGGACGACCGCGCTGCTCATCGAGTGCCGTGGAAAGGACAAGGCGGCTCTGGACAAGCGCATTGCCGAGGTGGTGCGCGCCATCAAGGAGGCGGATCACATCAACATCACGGGAAACGACGTTGAGGCGTACCCGTTCTCGGAGGACAAGGACGTGTTCAACGTCTACTGGGACGTGCGCAAGGGCCTCATCCCCATCGTCGGTGCCGCAAGGGAGACGGGAACGTCGATGCTCATCGAGGACGTCGCGTGCGACGTCGACAAGCTCGGTGACATGATGGAGGACCTCATCGAGATGTTCAAGCGGCACAAGTACCACGACGCGTCGTGCTTCGGCCACGCGCTCGAGGGGAACCTACACCTCGTCTTCTCCCAGGGATTTCGAAACGACGAGGAGATTGAGCGGTACAGCCAAATGATGCAGGAGCTGTGTGAGATTGTTGCGGACAAGTACGGAGGGTCGCTCAAGGCGGAGCACAGCACGGGGCGCAACGTCGCGCCGTTCGTGGAGATGGAGTGGGGATCCAAGGCGTACAACCTGATGTGGGAGCTGAAGCGCCTCTTCGATCCCAACGGAATTCTCAACCCGGGCGTGATTCTCAACGAGGATGAGGACGTGCACAAGAAGGCGCTCAAGGCGTCGCCGCCGGCGGATGCCATCGTCGACCGGTGCATCGAGTGCGGGTTCTGCGAGTCCAACTGCCCGTCGCGAGATCTCAGCCTCACGCCTCGGCAGCGCATCACCGTGTACCGCGAGATGAGCCGGCTGCGCGCCATGGACGCCTCCGAGCTCACCGTGGAGGATGCGCAGCGACTGCGCGAGTTCGAGACGAACTGGACGTACAACGGCGAGCAGACGTGCGCGGCGGACGGCATGTGCCAGGAGAAGTGCCCGGTGAAGATCAACACCGGAGAGCTCATCAAGTCGATCCGCAGCCGCAACCTCGCGGAGGGTCACGCCACCGAGCTCCGTGCGGCGGACTTCGCCGCGCGCAACTGGGGTACACTCGATCGTCTCGTGCCCACGGGACTGGGCATTGCAACAGCTGCCGCCAGCGTGCTCGGCGACGGCGTGCTCACGTCTGTGTCCAAGGCGCTCAACAGCGTGTCGGGAGGTTGGGTTCCCGTCTGGAACAACTACATGCCTACCGGAGCGAAGAGCGCGCACTTCGAGGTGGCGACGAATGCCTCGTCGCCGGCGCCAGCGGCGGCTGAGCTTCCTCCCGTGGAGGCGATCTACCTCATGGCGTGTCCCGCGCGAACGATGGGGCCCGCACGCGGCGACGAAGGTGCGGGTGGTCGCAGTGTGCCGCAGGTGCTTCGCAGCCTCGCGGACAAGGCGGATGTGGACCTCAAGCTGATGCCCAACGCGACTAGCCTGTGCTGCGGACTCGCCTTCTCGTCGCGTGGACTTCAGGCGGCGGCGGAAAGCAAGGGTGATGAGATGGTCGACGCGCTCGTCAAGGCTACTGACAATGGACGCATTCCCGTCGTCTGCGACACGAGCCCGTGCATGGCGCACATCCAGATGTCCGCCATGGCGAAGTCGCCCAGCATGCAGTTCCTCGAACCTGTGGAGTTCACGCAGCGCATCCTCGCTCCGCGCCTTGACTTCTCCAACCCGCGAAACGAACCGGTTGCAATCCACGTGCCCTGCTCGAGCAAAAAGCTCGGCAAGGAGGCGGCGTTCGGAGATCTTGTTTCCAAGTGCTGCAACGGTACGGCGCCCGTGTCAAGCGGAATTCCCTGCTGCGGCATGGCTGGTGACCGTGGACTCCGGTATCCGCAGCTCACCGCGAGCAGCCTTCAGCACCTGAAGCTGCCCGACAACATCAAGGATGGATACTCGACGAGTCGCACGTGCGAAATCTCCTTGTCAAACCACAGCGGCAAGCACTTCCGCTCCGTTCTCTACCTCGTGGACGAGGTGACGACGCCAAAGAAGTCAAGTTCCGCATCCGCTTAAAAACGCTTACTCCCCCCCTTTTTTCCCCTATTTTTCTGCTCGAGATGTAAAAATTGGTAAGAAAAATTGCCTTCAGAGATTGAAATCTTTATCTATTATATTAATTCGCCCTCCTCTGGCTCCTCCATCTGCTGTCGACGCTCGCGCTCCTCCTCCTCGCCCTCAGAGTCGCCAGAAAGGTCGTGCACATCGTGCACGCGTTGACGGCGGTGCGGTGGCTCATTGCGAGGGTCATGCGGTGGCTCGTCGTAGCGATCTCGCTTCCGGCTGCCACCGCCTCTGTCGTCGTATCGCCGTCTGTCGTCGTACCTGTCACGGTCATCGTACCGACGATCGCGCCTATCGTCTCGTCTACCTCCATACCCGCCGCCGCCGCCGCCACCACGGTAGTGTCCTGGGTCGCCGCCGCCGCCGCCGCCGCCTTGTCGCCGCCTGTCGTCGTAGCGACGCCGATCGTCGTACCTGTCACGGTCGTCGTGCACACGCCGATCGCGAGGGTCGTCGTATCTGCGATCGTGGCCACGTTCATCGTACCGGCGATCGTGGCGGTCACGGTCACGGTCGTCGTAGCGACGACGGTCGTCTCGTCGGTCGTACCCACCTCGTTCGCCGCCGCCGCCGCCGCGATGATGCTGATGCCTGTGATCACCGCCTGCGCCAGCGCCCGCCGCGTCGTCGCGCCGGCGTTTGCTGCCACCAAGTCCACCTCCAAGGCGCATCGGCCTCCATTCGGGCACCGTGCGCCCTCTCTCAACATCCACGACGATTCGCTTCCCCTCGATGTCGCGTCCTTGTGCGGCGCGAAAAGCGCGCTTCATGTCATTCTCCGATTCGTACTCGACGAATGCATACCCGCGACTCTTCGCATGCGCCGCATCTGCGTCGGTAGCACCACGCTCGCGTACGAGGCGAATGCGCACAACCTTGCCGTACTCGCTCATGATTCCGTGAAGCTGCTGTTCTGTGACGTTTTTGCTGAGACGGCCGACGAACAGCGTGCAGAACGGTTCGCTGTCGCCGTTAATGTTCGGGTCGTTCTTCGGGTCGTAGCGTGCGAGCGCCTCCTGCAGAGCGAGCTCGGCGTCGCGCCGCCGTTGCTCCTTGCGCTGCTGTGCGGCGTCGCTTGCTCGCTGCGCCTGTCGCGGCGACGCGGCCTGTCGCTCCTGGCGTGCTGCGTCGTCCGTATCCTCTTCAAAGAACTGCGTGAACGCCGCGACTCCGTCGACGCGACTGCCGACGCGCATCCTCTGCGGCACAGGCTTCATGTGCTTGAGCGGTTCTCGCGCCGTGAACCAGACGAGCAGTCGCGGCGGCAGTCCCGTTTGGTGCTGCAGGCTTGCGCTTCCTGGCGCCATGCCCGTGGGCATGTTCGGTCCAATGTTGTGCCTGTAGCTGATGAGTGGTTTCGTGCGGTCTGTTTCCTGGAGCACTTTCACGACGCTCGCGCCTACGTTGACGTTGGGCATAGCTGGTGCAGAACCCCCTGCTTGTTTGTGCTGCTGCTCCCCTGCTGTCCACAAGTTGGGGGATATACCCATGGTCATCGTCGGAGGCGGCATGGGTGGCGGGAGAGGCATTGGGAGCGGCGGGATGGCAGTAGGCGGGAGAGGCGGAGGTATGGCATTATTCAGGGTCAAAGGCGGAGGCGGTCCAGGCGGAGGTGGTGGCCTGGACGCCATGATACGTCTGCTGCTATGATGGAGAGGGCGAGGGAGATGAACAACCAGAAGAACAAGAACCAGCCGCCACTGTCGAGATTATACCTTATATGCCTTGTGGGGAACCGTTGTTGAGGACTCGGGATCCCAGAGGGAAAGGGGACGCAATAGGTCGATTGGTCAAGATAGGCATCCTGACCAACCGACCTAAACTCCCCCTAGGGATAAGGGGGCGCGGCCCCTGGTTGTCTAAGTTGTAAGACCACTCTTTTCTTTTCTTTTCTACTTATTCTCTTCAGGTTATGAGCCTCAAGTTGTGAAACAGCTACGCTACCTTAAGTCAGCCTACGAAACTTCACAGTCTTTGAGTACACTTACTTGGCCGCCGAATACACTTTACAGCTCACAAATATATTGACTACAGAAAAAACGCGAAAAGAAACTGCGTAGTGAAAAACAGCTTTCGACCTATTTTCCCGTTGTGGAAGGTGGTCAGACCACTTCGAGAAACCTTATCCTGGCAAGATACGGTTATCCAAACCTAACATCTTGAAGTGCTGAACATAAAAAAGTTATTCTGCGCAGTTTCCAACCGTTTTTGGCTTGGTCAACCTTGATACTATTTTCAGCCGTCTACTTACGCCTCGCAAGACGCCATACCTGAACTGGCGGCGCCGGTGGGGACTTTTCAGAATTCGGGGTTCACACATCGCGAGTTTAGGGGTTTGGATTCTCTACTTTTGGAAAAAACACAGGGGAAGTTGACATTGGGATGTACTCAGCTGCTGTCGGAACGGAGAACGAAATTTGGATTTTGGTCTATGTGGATGACATCATCTTCGCATCCAAGAACGAGCAGACAAAAGACATCTTCGCCGGACACCTCCGCAAGAAGTACAGAATTACCGAACCAGCACAACTGACATGGGCACTCGGAATGAAGGTATCGTTCGCAGCAGATGGCATCATCCTCACTCAAGATCTTTACGTGAGTAAGATACTTGAAAGGTTTGGTTTCACATCGGCCGCAAAATCAGCGACGACTCCGCTGGCCCACGGAACGACACTTACGCGGGCAGATGTGATGGAGTGTGAGATGCCTGTGGGTGATTGGGGGATTGGGTGGAGCCCATGCCCCAATCTGTGTGTGAGGGGGGACCCCTGTCTTTGGGAATAAAGGATTTGATTGTGATTTGAATATGTGAAGGAGTAGGGTCAAGACGTTTTGTCTTCCCTATCCCAGGGTCAAGACGTGGGGCGCGACCGTGCACCACGGCTCGCACCCTGTCTTTCCCTACTTTGTGTAATCATTCTACTTCTCTTCTATGTCTTCCTAAGGTACACACACTCGTTACACTTAGGGTTGGAGACTGGGAGAGGGGTATAGAGGCTGGGCGCCATGGCGTCACACAAGGTGACGTTAAACCCACACAGGTACACCGTAGATTCCATCATGGAACCGGGTCCCAACTTCAATGCCTAACTTGTTTATGACTTGTTTTGCTGAAGTGAACTTGGGAGGGATCACGGTGTTGTACAACTTTATGTATTATATTAACTAACTGGAACAACATGAGCCTCATCAACGGTAACTACATTGACCGCGATAGCTGCTTCTGCGCGATGACGCTAGTGGAGGCAGCAGCGACGGATTTCGAACGACTAGATGAGCATGGATGTTCGCCGAGCAGCGGGAGACGCGAAACCAAAGCATGCTCAACAACAATTTCTGAATACGTCATCGTCGGGCAACGCACGGACGCAAAACAAGCACACGCACAAGAACGCGAGTCCGCATTCACGCGCGATGTGCATGACGTCCTACACGCGCAACCTCGACGACGGCAAAGGTGCCGGTTATTTCTACAGCAACAACCGAAGGCGAGCAACACGGAAATAGGGAGTACCTGTATCCGCACGCACGACAAAAGTTTGCCGCGAAACTAACCGCCACCGCTTGGATACGTCTCACAGAAGCTTTAATGATGACCATTACGTACGGAGGAGCTGCTAAGCGCCCATATTCCGTACACGTTTGGCATAAGAAGTTTCTATGAAGACCATCACGATTATTCACCTTCGTCAAGCAGCGGGAGCACGACACCGAAGCACACTTGACGACTCGACAAACATTGCTGTGGCAACAGCAAAGTGATTATTCTACCGACAACACCACTCGCAAGGAGGAGCTGCTTAGCGCCCATATCCAAGCACATGGGTGGTGTTGCCGCGCGAACTGATCGCTATCGAGGTGGGTTGGCCCCACACACGCCGAGAACTCAGGAGCTTGCATCGCGCCCAGAGTTAGTGAATACCACGACCACCACCACCACCGTTCGTCATCAACTACGACATGCTTGCCCAGGAGCTGCATTGCGCCCATCGACAACAAGCATAAATAGACCATGACGACGTCGCCGGAACTGATTCGCGCTTGCTACGTCTAGGTGACCAAGCGAATGGCAACCGCTCACTGACGCTCGGACAATCGCATGCATGGTGTTCACTCATTGCAGTGAATTTGCGTTTATCCAAAGAAACGGCAGCTCGCACGGAACTAAATCAGCGACAACCCGCATCGTCGTTCCAGTCCGCGTGAATGTTGGGCAGCCTCCAGGCGCTCACCGCCTCACCGGCGGTCCCCGCTGACAATCACGCACATCAAGAACGACATGCAACAACAATTTCTCAGCGCACGCAAGGATTGCATCGTCGCCGCACTGACTGCACTTCGCGGAGACGACGCACCGCGCAACAACAAAAACAGTGAGGGAATAAAAGCGTCGACTTTGGTGAAAGATAGACGCTAAGGTATCGACCACGTCGGTGACAACTGCGACAAATTGGCGGCGTAAGCTTTGCCGTTCGGCGAATCACGCCGCCACAGCCGCAAACAACCCAATGACATCGTCGATATCACAATTTTGGTTTTAAAATTGACAGGAGCTTCAAGCACGTACCGCACGAAGGCGCTTGCCGTCACGGCTCAGGGGGTGATGACGCCACATCTTACTATCAGATGCAAGACGCATGTGCGATTCGCTGCACTTATCTCTTCCGACGCCGAGTCTTCGTCGAGACACGCAACAACGCTGACTCGTCGAGGGGGTGTATAGGATATATGCACAGCGAATCACAACATCAAACGGACGCAGCTAAGCTTGCGACTTCGAGGGGGTGCGCATGGCTCAATGGCATCATAGAACATGCCGTTCAGCTATGGTGAAATACGCATGCAACAGAATCAAGCGTGCAAACGTGACATAAGCACTAAAATTGTGCACGCTTGACTGAAGGATTCAGGGGAGATTCGCGGCGAAGCTTCAATGCAGATAATAGGATGTCCATGGAGCTGTCGAAGCGCTGTAGAGCGCAATGCACGACTGCGGACAAGCTATCGTGTGTCGCATACAAACGATGACGTCGCTCTACGCAACTCGATGATCACGAAGGCTAGAAGCTCAGCGGGCAATCGGCAATTGCGGCGCAGCTCGCTCCACGCTCGACACAACAACACGTCTGCCGAGACAACGCTGCCACAACTCGCGCCGAACTCGCCGATGCCCACGGCAGAAACGGAGAGAACGCAAGGTTCTCCTCGTGTGGCGACGGAGCGCAATGAGGCGTGAGCGCACACAGTATGACGAAAACGAGCACGGCATGAGCACGCCTTCCGAGAAGATCTATGATCTGCGGAGTACGCACGACGACATAAGGCACAGATTCGTCAGCCTTGAATCGAGCTTCCGATTCGTAACAGGACATCGACACCATCGTCCGAACGCGACGTCCATGGAACTGTCGAAGCATCGCGACGATCGCGTCGCCCTCAAGGAGGAGCTGTCCTTGCTCACCGCACAATTTCAGGAGGTTAATGGCAAATGTCACGCACACGCTCTGCGCTCATCCTCAAAACGCAGAATGACGTACGTACAGCATGACGCGACTCGAGGAGAAGCACGAAAGCGCAAATGCTGAGCCGGTGTACGCGCACACGCGGTACGTGGAAACCAAGGGCAGTGCACCGCATGCAACGCGAGTTTCCACGAAGCAACGCGCAAACTTGCGGATGCACGACTGCAAATTTCCAGCCTTGGAAGGCACGACACCTCATGAAAGATGCGCTAAGCCACAGACGATCGCGCAGCGCGTCTCAGCAAGGAGCTACCGGCGTCGAAGCACATCAAAAAGGCGCTGGCGATCATTGCGTATCGCGAGGGTGCTCTGGAGATTGTGCGCAGCGCCGTAGAAGCGCAGCGCACGCGTGCGAACGAACTCTCATGTCGCCAACGATGCAGGCGCTCGACGCGACTCGGACATCAGCGGTTGCAGAAATGCTCGCTCGCGCAACGCAAGCGAAAGTCTGCAGGCGGAAAACGACGCCGACACGGCAACGCCGAACTCGCCGACAGCCAACCGCAGAGAAAAGGGAACGCATCAACGCACCGTCAGATTGAGTAAAAGGCTCGAAGAAGTGCGTCAGCCGTGCGGATTTTGCTATACCTTGGCATAGCAAAGGGGCAGCTCGTTTCTCTCGATGCGCGCGCACGGACACCGCGGCTATCGCAACGAGCAGCTCGAGGATGCCCAAGAGGAAACGGTTACGCAGTGCAAAACGCTCAAAGCTCGTCGTGAAGCTGACAGTTTTCATCGAAGCGGAGCTCACAGATGTGTGGAAAGGTACCTCGCATTCGAGACGTCCGTGAGCGCATTCGAGACGAAAGTTCTCGCGCTGCGACGATTGGGGCTCAAGCGCCATTTCGGCGACGAAAAGAATCGTCTGAAAGCTCCGACCACGGAGCACACTGCCGCAAAACACACTACCGCAGACGGCGTGACCGCAGAGATTCGCATCGTCATCCTGACTTAGCGCGACGAATTGATGTGTCACCTGAGCTACACTTCTATTCGTCGAGGGGGTGATAGCAGTACGAACGACGCTGCGACATAAATTGTCGGCTCGAACGGCAAATTTGTCAGCGCACACGACATCTATGGGCTCGAGAATCATAGCAGGAGGAGCTTTGGAGAAGATATGGCAATGACCACACGCGATTAGCTCGAATTCGCAGATTGCAATCCTTACATAGACGATATCGTCAACGTTTTGGATATCGATGATTCGACTTGGACGCTCGACGATTTCAGTAGGGGGCATGCAATTTGGTGTACAACGCGTGGATCAGCTTGTTTGTACAGTAGGGGGCATTCATTTGGCGGACAGCACTCGTCAGCCTTGAGATTGCTTACGCACGGCACGTCTCAGCCTAGCACATGCGCAAACGGTACGCGGATGTGCACGGAGGATGCATGATAGCATGTGCCTAATCAGCCTATGGATAGTGTACGCACACGCAACTTGATCGTGCATTGCCACAGATGATGCAAGGCAGCTTGATGCTCCTACAGCCAATGCGCGACAGCATGACATGTCTACGGACGATGTGTGGCATTGCACCGGTTGTACAGCCCCGATGCGCACAAGGAGTATTCGCGACGCTCGGCACAGCCGCGACGAGTACGCGACAGCCCGTGATGCATACGGATGACGCACACGACGCTAGATGCGTCCATGGGCAGTGTGAAGGCGCTTCGGACGCCCGGAAACGACAATGCATCGGAGTGTTCGCGTCAGTGTGACATTGACGATTTGACGAGCTCGTAAGCGATGGAGCTCAGGGGGTGCATGCGCGCGTGGCGCAATCTGAGGCGGAGTGCATCGAGGAGCACGGAACAATGGGGCATGCGACGGATGCGCGGAGAAGGCGCAACCACAGCTCATCATCACCGCGAAGGCGGCACAGCAACACCTCTCATCGAGCGCGTTGGTGCCGAGGGGGTGTGATGGAGTGTGAGATGCCTGTGGGTGATTGGGGGATTGGGTGGAGCCCATGCCCCAATCTGTGTGTGAGGGGGGACCCCTGTCTTTGGGAATAAAGGATTTGATTGTGATTTGAATATGTGAAGGAGTAGGGTCAAGACGTTTTGTCTTCCCTATCCCAGGGTCAAGACGTGGGGCGCGACCGTGCACCACGGCTCGCACCCTGTCTTTCCCTACTTTGTGTAATCATTCTACTTCTCTTCTATGTCTTCCTAAGGTACACACACTCGTTACACTTAGGGTTGGAGACTGGGAGAGGGGTATAGAGGCTGGGCGCCATGGCGTCACACAAGGTGACGTTAAACCCACACAGGTACACCGTAGATTCCATCAAGATGAAGAAGACGCTGAGGCGCGTCACCTCGCCCAGCAGTTTGTGGGTGCAATCCTCTACGCGGCAGTCATCAGCAGGCCAGACCTGTCATCGACCGTACGAGCGATGTCACACGTCATGTCTAAACCACCATCGAACTTCGAAGCCTGCAAGAAGCATGTACTGCGGTACCTTTCTGGAACAATCAACCGAGGAATAAAGTACAACACCAACTCGAACGTACCGCTCAAGCTCATCGGATACTGCGACGCAAGCTGGGGAGACAACCACGAGAATCGCCGATCCACATCGGGATACATTTTCTTCTTGAATGGTGGACCGATTTCATGGGCGTCTTACCTGCAGACAACCGTAGCCTTATCAACAGTTGAATCTGAAGTCATGGCACTTACGGAAGCTATCAAGGAGGCTATCTACATCCGTCGACTTCTGGAGTCACTTGGCGCAGCGCAAGAAGGTCCAACTATCATTTACACGGATTCAACAGGAGCTGAAGCGCTCGTCGATCATCCGACGTCGCACAGGCGAACGAAACACATCGAGATCCGACGCGAGTTCATCAAGTATCACATCGAACACGAAACGGTCAAAATCGAACGAGTGAGCACAAAGGATCAGCTCGCTGACATCATGACGAAGCCTCTGAGGCAAGACATCCACAATTACCTCGTGCAAATGATTCTGCACGGTTAAACGGCCTCCAGTGAACCGACTGGTTGAGGTAACAGGCCACCTCACAATAACACAGACATCTCAGAAGATAAGGTCAATACACATACCAAAAGAAACAAAAATCAAAACATCACAAAATCAAATACAAATCGAAACATCACGAAAACGAATACAAATTCAAAACATTACAAAAACGAATAAAAATTAATCAACCATACAAGACCTTGACAAACCAAATAAGAAGAACGAAGAAATGAAGATACAAACTAAACAACTAAACAACGCTACTTGCCAGCTTTATACCAGGCATAGCAGCGAGGGGAAGTGTCGAGATTATACCTTATATGCCTTGTGGGGAACCGTTGTTGAGGACTCGGGATCCCAGAGGGAAAGGGGACGCAATAGGTCGATTGGTCAAGATAGGCATCCTGACCAACCGACCTAAACTCCCCCTAGGGATAAGGGGGCGCGGCCCCTGGTTGTCTAAGTTGTAAGACCACTCTTTTCTTTTCTTTTCTACTTATTCTCTTCAGCCACCCCCATAATAACCCCAACGAGGAGGAGGGAACCCGAACCCGAACCCTAACACCTATACCCTAACCCTAACCCTAACCCTAACCCTAACTGAAACCCTAACACATATACCCTAAGGTAAACTTTACCATAGCGGCAGCGGTTTGAAAGGAAGCGTTGAAGGAGGGAGGGCTGCTGGGCGAGTTGCAACCCCCTCCCCTTCCCATTCTCCCTTCCCGCGGCCTTCTTTCTTTCTCTCTTTCCACCTCCCTCCCTCCCTCCCCCTTTTCCCGGGGGGGAGGAAGTTCAAACCAACAGGCGTCATCATAGACTAGCATGGCCGTGTCACCCCGCGCTGTTGTCATACCGCGCATAGACGCCGAGTTCGTCGACCAGGCGGGCGTCGCGGTGGACGCGCCTTCGACGTGGCGCGCGCAAGTACCGCTGGCCTCGGCCGTAGCGCAAACGGACCCGCTGCCGCACTTCAACGCAGCCGTGCAGGCGGGGGGATCCGCGCACCTAGGAATACAAACGGACGCAGCGTCGCTTGCAGGCGCGGCCGCCACAGCTGTCGAAGACTCTGAGCTCATACCCATGCTGCGTGCAGCATTGCCGCTCTTCGAGGAGGCGCTCGCAGAGAACGACGCCAACGCAAGGCTCTTCGACGACATGGACACCGAGGGCGAGGGAACCACCACGGCGGAGTGCGTGCACACGCTCAACCCCGCGGGAAGCGACTGGGAAGATCTGTATTCCCAGCTCGTAGTCACCGCGGTCACGTGGAACGCCACCGGGTACGTCATTGCCGTCGCGTACGGAAGGTACGACGCCGTCGGCCTCGGGTGGTGCACGGACCCAGGGGCGCTGTGCACGTGGAACCTCGGACGTCGCGACCTCAACCCGGAGCAGCCGGAGGTGGCCATACACGTTGACAACTGCCTGCAGGCGGCGGCTTTCCACCCGAGGCACCCCGCGCTGATTGCCGGCGGAACGTTCAATGGCGAACTGTACATCTGGGACCTTGGCAAGAAGGGAGACGTGCAGCGCGGCCGGTCGCGCGTCAGCGATACCTCGCACCGGGAACCTATAACCAGCGTGCGGTGGCGCTACGAGGCGACGGAGGCGGGAAGGCGGCAGAATGCTGACGAGACGTACCAGGTGGTCACCGCCGGCGCCGACGGCCGCATCCTCGTTTGGATGTGGCATCGCAACTCCGACCCGGTGCTCGGCCTCGAGGTGACACATCCGCTGCCCAACACCGCGCGGCCCGTGCTGTGGGGAGTCACGTCGCTCGCTCTCAGCGAATCTGCAAATGCGCGACGCAGTGGCATATCGGCGGCGCGCGGCGCGGACTATGAGGGCGCATTTGTCGTCGGAACGGAGGGTGGATCCGTGTTCCGAGGCCTGCTGGGGTACAACGCGAATGCAAGCGCGGCATTCATCGCATCGGCGGAAAGTGGAAACGTCAAGTGGCGCAGCCCAGTGCGACAGGCGTACGACGCTCACGCAGGTCCAGTGTACGCCGTCGACACGTGCCCGCACCGACGTGGCATCTTCCTAACATGCGGCGGCGACGGACTGCTCCGCGTGTACAGTCGCCTGAGCCCGCGGCCGGTGATGGAGCTCGAGCCAAGCCCCACGAGCTTGTTTGCATGCCAGTGGAGTCCCGCGCGACCTTGCGTGTTCGCGGCGGGGTCCGCTGATGGGCGAGTGTTTGTCTACGACATCGCCGCGGCATCGATGCATCCCGCGCTTGCCATCGACGTGAGCGACGGTGCAGATGTGCCCGTGCACGCGATGGCGTTCAACCCGCACCTGCCCGAATACCTGGCGACTTGTGAGCGCAAGCGCGTTCGCGTGTACAGTCTCGCGCCGCGTCTGCGTAAGCCACGTGCACGAGAGCTGGCAGTTCTGCGCCGCCTGGCGGACGAAGGACTCGGCGACGACGACGACGAACCGCCGCAGCAGCAAGCTCGCAATCTCGTGCCAACATCAGGCGGCGATGCTCCTGGTGGGGTTGGCATAAGTCCCGACGACGACGCGGAGAACGACGAGGAGGCGTACTACGACGAATCGTTCGACGACTTTGAGGACGAGGCTTAAACGCACAAGGCCTTGGCCGTTTCGTAATGTGTAACTAACTTTAATTTTTATTTCGTTAAACTTTCTCCGTGACTGTATTTGGCAGCTCTAATTCGCCATCTGCCACCTGAATGACGCAGTTAGCTTTGACAAACTCGTCGACGAGCCTTCCCACGTCGCCCGTGATCTCCGCGATCACCTCGGGATGTTTTGTGAGCAGGTGCTTGCACAGAGCGTTTAGCGCGGTCAACGTGTCTTTCTCATGCTTTTCGCGCCTCGACAGCGACTGGCTTTTCGACTTGAACAGTTTCGCCGCCTCGTTCACCACAATCGCCTTCGCGACGATGCGCTCCGGAGGATCGGGCATGCTGTTGATGTTGCCCGCCATCGTCTTGCTGACTTGCTCGAGTGCGCTGATTGCCGACGACATGGCTCCTAAGTCCTTCATGCTGAGTCGCCTGAACGAAGCTCCTTTCTTTTTTGTTGGACGATCGCCGTCCGAGTCCTCGCCGTTCGCCGCGCCCGCCTCAGCCTGAGCCAGAGCCTTTTTCTCATCGTGCTCCATCTTAGCAACCTCGTTCGCCTTGGTCAGTTCGTTGAAGCAGTGGTACAGCGCCGCGGCACTTACAGCCAAGGTTATGCCACCGGGCACGTATCCAACCTTGTATTTTAAGCCTACGTCAAATAGTCCGCGTCCGGCGACACCACCCAGCGCGTAGGAGACGAGGTCTATAGCGAGCACCTTGGTTTTCCACCAGTGCGCGTGGTCGCCCTTTTTGGACGGGTACCCTTGTCCGACGAGAAGTCCAATATCCGTCACCGTGCCTGTGACGTGCGTCGTGCGCATGAAACCCGTGATTGTTGTGAGCATGGCGTTCTGCAAACCGCACGCGAACGCGCCGATGTAGAAGCCTGCGACCGCCTGCTCGTTGTCTGTGAGTGCCGCAACCACCACCTGCAGCACGCCAACTGCCGCCATGGCCAGCGCGCAGGTGTACAGCGATTTCCACTCGGGCTTGCTTGTGAGAAATCCGGCGAGCAGTGCGCCGGCAAAGAAGCACGCCATGATGGCAAGGTTCTCGCATCCGTTTTTTGCATCCCCCTCCCCGAAGAACGCGCCCATCTTCACCGTGGTCCCCGACATGTGCGAGATGAGCTTCTTCTCCGGCCCTAGGAACGTGGATATGTTGAGCACGCCTGCCGTGAACGTGAGCAGTATGCCTGCGCCGACGAGCAGCGTCACTTCGTGCGGCTGCGCCACCTGCGACATGTCTGTCTTCTTCTGGCGATGGGGTGGTGGAAGGTGGCCAGGGACGGTCGGGTGCTGTAACATAAAATTACCAAGCATGAGGTGGGGACGCAAGGTGGTCAAGAGCGAGTCCCTCATCGAGACGCGCAGATCAAGGCGACCGTTGATCAACAAAGAAACACGACGGCATAAAGCAACAAGACAACGGTTGCCACAACAAGAAAGTAGGACAAGGGCGCAAGTGACACCTACTAAGTAATAACCTGCACCCAAGTAGTACTACCCAACCTCCTTGATGAGCGTGAATAACCGTGATGAGCTCCTCGTAATACATACAGTAGGCCTCGGGACCTAACTGCCCGACCTCAATCCCCTGACCGGCAGAGAAGACGGGTCCCTCAGAGATCCTCCCTGGATCCCCTCGCCGGACCCCGGGACCCACACCTTTCCCTTCTCCCTTTCTTACTTTTTACCTTTTTCGAGGGAACTGCGAAAAGTCGGAAGGAAGGACGTGGCAGGGTTGTGTTGGTGTTGGTGTGAGGGGAAACCAAAAGGCAAAAGGCAAAAGGCAAAAGGCTTGGGGGAAGCCCCAAGCCTTTTGCTTCGAAGCTTTTTGCCCTAACCCTCACGCGCCTCGGTAGTAAAATTTACCTTTGGAGACCTCCCCGCTGGCCGCTGGTTTCTTTCTAAAATATCTCATCACACCCCAAAACTAAACTTCCAGCACACTCTCCTTGTGTGCTAAGCAATGGCGGGGTGCGGGTCACGTCCAACGGGTCATCCAACGGGTCACGTCGCGGGTCCTCGCAACACGCTTATCACTACGTTAACGCGCTATCGTCGCTTCATTTGTTCGCGCTCGTCAAACAAGGCATTCCAACCTACCAACTTATTCTCAGCCACTCCTCCGCTCGTCAGGCGATCAACAGCGGATCGCTGTCGTCGTTCTGTCAAAGCGAGATCGTCGTCGTCAACACCCGTGATGGGATCCGAATTCGAACCGTCCAGCCAAGCGGGCGCGACGGCGTGGGGCGCGAACGTACAAGCAGCGCCGGGAAACGCGGACAAGCTGGGGCCGTCCAGAGACGCGAACGGGAACGTCAACTTCGCAATCTTCTCAAGCGCCGCGACGCGTGTCGTGCTCGTGCTCACGCACGAAAATGACGCAACCATGACGGACCCGCCCGCCGTCGAACTCGAGTGCCAGCGCGTCGACCAAAATAACGGCATCTGGGCCGTTGCCGCAACCAACCTGCCCGGTCGAGGAATCCTGTACGGATTCCGCGTCTGGGGAGAAGGCGGGTGGGACACGGGACATCGTTGGGACCAGGGAAAACGCGTGCTGCTCGACCCGTACGCGCCGCTCGTTCACGGACGCACGACGTGGGCGACGCGAGACACCGTCGAGCACTTCGAGGAAGGCGTGGGATCGAGGTGGCGAGGAACGTTCGACCTTGACGAGCAGCCGTTCGACTGGGGTCCTGGGTACTCCAAGCCGAACGTGCCGTGGGAGGACACCGTCGTGTACGAGATGTCCGTGCGCGCGTACACCGGCTCGCCGACGAGCGGGCTCACCAACCCGGAGTTGACGAGAGGAACGTATTATGGAGTGGCTGAGCGTGCAGATCACCTAGCCAGTCTCGGCGTCACCGCGGTTGAGCTTCTGCCCGTGTTTGAGTACGACGAGCTCGAGTTTCAGCGTCTTGGATCGTCGTACCCGCGCTCGCACCTCATCAACGCGTGGGGGTACAGCCACCTCAGCTTCATGTCGCCCATGTCACGCTTCGGAACAACAGGATGCGGACCCGTTGAGGCGGCGAGGCAGTTCAAGGAGATGGTCAAGTCGCTCCACGCGCGTGGCATCGAGGTGATTCTCGACGTGGTGTACAACCACACCGTCGAGGGCGGGGACGTCGAGGCGTATCACATCAGCTGGCGAGGCATCGACAACAAGGCGTATTACATGATCAACATGGGGGAGTACGACATGATGTGCAACTATTCCGGATGCGGAAACTCCGTCAACGCGAACCACCCCATGGTCAAGAAGCAGATCATTGACAGTCTCGTGCGATGGGTGGAGGAGTTCCACGTTGACGGCTTTCGATTCGACCTCGCATCCGTGCTTTGCCGCGACAGCGGCGGCAAGCCGCTCGAGGATCCGCCACTCATTCGCGAAATCTCCAAGCACCCGGTGCTGAGCAAGACGAAGCTCATCTCCGAGCCCTGGGACTGCGGTGGTCTCTACCTCGTTGGCAAGTTCCCCAACTGGGACATTTGGGCTGAGTGGAATGGACAGTACCGCGACATCGTTCGAAAGTTCGTCAAGGGTGACGGCGGCATGAAGAAGTCGTTCGCGACGGCGCTGTGCGGCTCGGCGAATCTGTACAACTACAACAACAGAAAGCCGTACCACAGCGTGAACTTCGTGACGTGCCACGACGGCTTCAGCCTGCGCGACCTCGTGTCGTACAACGGCAAGCACAACGACGCGAACGGCGAGGGTGGTCGCGATGGATCGAACGACAACCTCAGCTGGAATTGTGGCGTGGAGGGTGAGACGAACGACGAGGGCGTGAACGGCCTTCGCGTGCGCCAAATGAAGAACTTCACGTTCGCGCTGCTGATGAGCCAGGGCACGCCGATGATGCGCATGGGTGACGAGTACGGCCTGAGCACGAACGGCAACAATAACACGTACGGGCACGACAACGAGATGACGTGGATGAACTGGGACAAGGTGGCGCAGGAATCCGACCTCGTGAAATTCACGAGCGAGCTCGCGCACTTCCGCCGTCAGCATCCTGCGCTCGGCCGCTCAGACTTTCTCGGCGACGGAGACGTGAAGTGGCACGAGACGAACTGGGACAATCTGGAGTCCAAATTCCTCGCGTGTACGCTGCACTGCCCACGTGGCGTTGGAGGTGACGCTAATCCGTGGCGCCCGGACCTTCAGATGGACGAGTCGACACGCAACGGTGACCTGCTTCTCGCATTCAACGCGCACGAGTACTGGATCGAGTGGGCCATTCCCGCCGCCCCGAATGGCAGGCAGTGGTACCGCGTCGTGGACACGAACTTACCAGGCCCGCGTGACATGGAGTTCAACGGCAAGGATGCGCCCATTGATGCTGGCAGCGTCTACAACGTCGCCCCTTGGTCCAGCCTGATGTTCGTCGCCAAGTGAAACGGCGGTGAAGGAGGTACTGGAGGAGGGGTGGACAAATCTTAAAATAACAAATTTCGTTTTATATACCCGGGTAGGTTTAGCAGAGTACCGCAGCCGTTGAAACAATGGCCGCGACTACAAAGATGGCAGTACTTGATCTCCTTCCGCTGGTTGGCGGGTTCACAAGGCTCGCTTTAGTCGTCACGGACGAGGCGCCATTAACGACCTTCGTTGTCGTGGACGTCGTCCCTTTGGTCGACGTCGTGACTAGACTACGGATAGAGAACGAGAACCACAGGAGGTAAGGTAGGTGAGGTGATTTCCCTAAGCCCTAAACTCTAACCCCTAACCCCTACTCCGACGAGTCGTTCCTTTTCGTTGTTACCCGATCTTATTGTAATTCCCCGGGGCCCGGATGTTTAGTCCCATTGTTAACTCGCTGGTATTGTCTCCCCCTGTTCTCTTTCCCCCTTCCCCCTTCCCTTCCCCCTTCCCCCTCCTTTTCTTCTCCAACTGACAGATATCATTCTCATTCCACACTCCTGGTCTGTTTGTTTACAACACTGTTTCTTTCTTCATACATTGTCTGTAGAAGTCTACAGAGTAACAGTCATGGAGTCGCGCATACCCAAACCTACTACCAAAACCAACGCGCTCGCTGTTCTCGACGATAACATCGTTCCCGCTTCCAAGGTTCCGTCGAACAAACGCAAAATCAAAGACGCGGCACAGGTGGACATCGGACCGGCGAAGTCTGTCAAGAGGTCCACCTCGAACGTCTCGTTCACGCCCGCTGCGCCTTCGGGACAAAACAACGGAGGAGGAAACGCCGCGGCGACGGCGGACTCGGGAGCGACGTGGGAAGACCTGTGCAACGACGGATGGACGCACGACGCGCTCATCGAACACAAACTGCAGGGATTCAAGAAGTTTGACCACAAGGGGAAGTTCGATGCGGCGCTCGCGCACCTGCGACGCATGCGTGTTGGATACAAACACGCGCTCGAGGAGGAGGCGGTCGCGCGCGCGGACGTTCAAGAAGCGAACGAAAAGGCGGACCACGAACTCGCGGAGAAGCAAAAGGAGTACGACGAACTCAACGGAAGGCTCAACGATAAGGCGAAGGACTGTGCGACGCTCAAGGAGGAAAAAGCATCGCTGCAGTCGAACGTCGTCGCGCTCGAGGTGGACAAGGCGGGACTGCAGGAAAGTCTCGCGGAGATGACCGGACAGCGAGACGACGCAAAGAGCGAGGCGGCGGAACTCTCGAAAGACCTCGCGCGATCCAACGACGACGTCGCGAAATTCAAGGAGGAGTGCGGAAAGCTCAACGAGAAGGTGGAGCAGGCGCAGGTGTACGGGCAGAGCCTGCAGGAAAGCAACGCGAAGCTCATGAAGGACAACGCGGAGTCCGCCGCGCAGGTTCAGAACATGCTCACGGAAAAGGCGAAGCTTGCCGAGGAACTCGGTGAGCTCAAGGGGTCGTACACAGCCGTCAGCATGCAGCTCGACAACGCGACGAACAAGACCATTCCAGAACTCGAGGCGAACAAAGCCTCGCTCACCGCGGAGCTGTCAAACGCGAACGCGTCGAACGCGGAGCTGAGCAGCACCAAGGCGATGCTCACCGCCGAGGTGGCTGGACTGAAGACTGCTCTCGATGACAGCAACGACAAGGCGCGACGACTCGACGGAGAGGTGCAGAACCTCGGCGCCGCAAAGGCGCAGCTCGAGGGCGACCTGGCCAGCGCGTGCAAGACGCGTGATGAGACGAGCGCAACGCTTGCCACCGTGCGCACGGAACATGCCAACACGTCCGCCGAGCTCGCGCAGACATCTGCGAAGCTCGCTTCGACGAGCGCGGAGCTGGCGGAGACGACGGCGTCACTCGCGGCGACGTCCGAGAACCTTTCGAACCGCACGGAGGAGTGCGCGACGCTCACGGAAAAGGTGGGCAAGCTTTCGAGCGAGGTGAGCGAGACCAACGCGCAGCTGACGCAGCTCACTGCCCAGCACGAGACGGTGTGCGCGGAGAAGGAGCAGGTGAGCACGAAGCTCTCCGCCTCGGAGACGGAGTGCGCATCGCTTACGACGCAGGTGGAGAAGCTCACGGGAGAGATGAGCGAGACCAACGCGCAGCTGACGCAGCTCACTGCCCAGCACGAGACGGTGTGCGCGGAGAAGGAGCAGGTGAGCACGAAGCTCTCCGCCGCGGAGACGGAGTGCGCATCGCTTACGACGCAGGTGGAGAAGCTCACGGGAGAGGTGAACGATACCACGACGAAGCTGACGGAGCTTTCGGCACAGCATGATGCGGTCTGCTCCGAAAAGCAGGAGGCGTGCACAAAGCTGACCGCCACGGAGGCGGAGCTCAACTCCACAAAATCGCAGATGGCGCTTGTCGAACGCGAGCGTGCAAGTCTCGAGGAGCGCAGCCGCTCGCTCGATGCGCAGCTCACCGCGAAAGGTCAGGAGTGCGCGGAACTTTCATCGCGTGCGGAGATTGAGCACGCGGAGGTGGAAAGACTTCGTTCCGCGACGGCGGAGTACGAGCGCATCGCGGCAACGTCGCAGACGGACGCGAGCAGCCTTCAGGCACGCGCCATGGCGCTCGCTAAGTCGCTTTCTGAGGCGGAAAGGCGTGTGGCCGAGGGCGAGATGATCCGACGAAGGCTTCACAACACGATCATGGAGCTCAAGGGCAACGTTCGCGTCTTCTGCCGTGCGCGCCCTCTTTCGTCGGATGAGATGGAGACGGACGACGCGGCGAATGAAGCGCTACAGATGACGGAGTCTTCCGACGAGCTTGCTCTCATGACTGCCGGAGCGCAGTCGGCGATGGGACGTGGCGCACGTGAGGAGCGTCACCTGTTCACTTTCGACAAGGTGTTCAGCCCGTCCACGAATCAGTCGGCAATCTTCACGGAGATCAGCCAGCTCGTGCAGAGCGCGCTCGACGGATACAACGTTTGCATCTTCGCGTACGGGCAGACGGGATCGGGCAAGACGTACACGATGGTTGGCGGTGAGGGTGAGGAGCACCAGGGCATCATCCCTCGCTCGCTCGCGCAGATCTTTCAGCATGCCAAGAAGCTCGAGCAGGAGATGGGATGGTCGTTCGATATGCAGGCGCAGCTCCTTGAGGTGTACAACGAGGAGGTTCGCGACCTGCTAGGAGCGAAGAAGGAGACGGTGGCGGCTGACTTTTCCATGACCGCGAATGCAAACGCCGCGGGACCCAGCCTGAGCATCAAGCACGACGCGCAGGGCAACACGACGATTGGCGATGCGGCTCTCGTCCCCGTCTCGGACTCGGCGCAGGTGCAAAAGCTGCTCGACCGTGCCAACGCGCGGCGCACGACCGCATCCACATCCATGAATGAGAGATCAAGCCGCAGCCACTGCATCTTCCGCCTGATCATCAAGGGTAAGCAGATGAGTGACGATGGCACGATGGGTGACGGACGCGAGATCAAGGGCGTGCTGAACTTGGTTGACCTTGCTGGATCGGAGCGCCTTGCGAAGACGCAGGCGAAGGGTGATCGCCTGAAGGAGGCTCAGCACATCAACAAGAGCTTGAGTGCTCTCGGCGACGTTATTTCGTCCATCGCCTCCAAGAAGGCGGGTTCGAAGAAGGCGGATGCTCACGTGCCGTACCGCAACAGCAAGCTCACGTACCTGCTTCAGCCTTGCTTGAGTGGCGACGCGAAGACGTTGATGTTCGTCAACGTGAGCCCGAGCGCGGCGTCGAGTCACGAGACGCTGTGCTCGCTTCGATTTGCCAGCAAGGTGAACCAGTGTGAGACACGCTAAACGACGACATTCACGAAAACACAACATACTTTCAAGGGGAAAATCGTGGGGAGCAGCGAGGTGAGGTTGGTGTTTCATACACAGTGCTTTTAATATCAGCGC
Organism: Pycnococcus provasolii; assembly: GCA_938743325.2. Classification (NCBI taxonomy): domain Eukaryota; kingdom Viridiplantae; phylum Chlorophyta; class Pseudoscourfieldiophyceae; order Pseudoscourfieldiales; family Pycnococcaceae; genus Pycnococcus; species Pycnococcus provasolii. Next base: position 50,645 of record OW568891.1, read on the forward strand.
TAATTCATGATTTGCATTCTGTTGTTGTCCGCGCATGCAAGCTTTGACGTCATCCTCTCTTCCGTGATGAATTTGATGTCTATCACGCTACGCTATCGTGAGCTCCAGCAGCGTCACGTTTAGGAGACCGTGCCATCTCAACTTCGTCGTCTGGATTTCGTTCGCGTATAGTCCTCGTTCTCTCGCGGTTTTCACGAACATGTCCAGGTGCGGGTCACGTCCCCATCCATTAACGGCGAAGCCTCTTCCCGCGAGGAACGCCGGTAACGTCCGATGCTGGTGCCCGAGTATGACCCTGCAGCGCCCGCCGCCGCCGTCGTCGTCGTTTTCTGATTCCGACGCCTCGCCGCCGTCGCCGCCGCTGAGCGCGAGCAACGCCTTGACGGCGTCGCACAGCGCCCCGTGCGAGCTGACGCTGTACGTGCAGTCGGACCCGAGTATCACGTCGAACGGCGCCGCGGCGAGCATCTCCGCCGGCGGCGCCGCGTCGTTCCATCGATACTCGGCGACGTCGATCGTCGTCTTCGCGCCGTCGATCGCCCCGCTCGCGACGTTTCGCGAGGCGTTGTCCTTCGCGAGCCGCACGAGCGAATCCGAGCCGCCGTCGCTGAGAATCACGCTACGCGCGCCGAGCGCCGCGGCGGCGATCCCGACCGCGCCGGTGCCGCTCCCGAGCTCGACCACGGACGCGTCGCGGACGACGTCGTCGTTCTCTCGGAGGAATTCGATGAGCACGTCCGACGAGAGCCACACCCTTCCTCCGGTTCCATACCCTCCGCTCCACCCGGGGGCCTCGAGGGTCAGCCCGAGGTTGTCCGACGCGCGCGCGGCGACCGGAGGGGCGCCACGGCGGCGGCGGTGTCTCGGGAAAGACACCGCCGGCGCGAGCGCTGCGGCGGCGGACGCCGCGCGCATAGCGAATGGCTCGCGACGTCCGGGAGCGATGAACGGTTCTCTTTCCAAAGGACGGGTCCCACCTCACTCGTTTTTTAATTTAGATTTTCTCTCCGGTCAATCTTTTTCAATTCACAGATGGTGAGCCATAATCGCGCTCTCGCGCAGGTGGCGCTGGATGTGCTTCCAGAGTACGGAATCGGCAGCTATGGCGATAACGACATTTGGCTGTCAGGACGCTTGAATGTCACGCACGTGCCACCTCCTTTTTCCCGTCGTCTGGCTCACGCGTGCGTTTACACCCTACGATTCCCGTTTGAGGGAAACGCGCGAATACGTACACGAGGGCACTCTTCGCGTCTGTTCGACAAGAAGAGCTACAAGCTCGAAACGTCCGTGGATGTCGATTTGTTCGTCTGCGACGACGACAAACGCGACGGTCTTGCCACTTCTCCTGTGCACAACGAATTTGCACTACACGGACCCTTCAGCGACAAGACACTCATCCGTAACCTCGTGATGATGCAACTCATGGCTGGAATGCAGCGTGGTAGTAGTGATGATGACGAGGACGACGGTTCGGAGCGTGCTGCTGCCGCCTTCGTGCCGCGTGCCATTCCCATCGAACTTACGCTGAATGGGGCTTACGAGGGTGTGTACGTGCTGATGGAGACTGTCACGATCCAGAGACTTCGGCTCACCCTTCGTGACGACGACGAGGATGACAACGACGACGACAAGAATAGGCTGCTTCAGTCGAAAGGATTCTTCGTCAAAGTCGACCACCCAGACCGCATCTCCACAAGCTTGCGCCCTCATCTGTGGCCATGCACACCAACGGCAATGAATGTTTGGCATCTTGTGGGCAGCAATGCTACACACAAGAACGACTTCTCGCGGTCAGATCTGCTCAAAGTGGGTGCAGATATTGGGCGTGCTTTGGGACTTCTTTCGCTAGACGACAATGACGACAGGTTGGCGCGTTTAATCTTTGACGAGGATCCGTGCGGTAACTGGAAAGACAGCGGTGTGAATTCGCGCCCGTTCAGAACGCCTACACCTGCTCTCGATCGTGTAGACGTCGCAAGCTGGATTGACCAGTTTCTTGTGCAGGAATTAGGCGCGAACGTTGACGCATACTTCTTCAGCACTTTCATGCATGCCAATCGGCAAGATGCGCACGGCGGTGGTCGCATCCGCCTTGGGCCTGGCTGGGATTTCAATCTCGCGTTCGGCAATTGCTTTTACCAGGGCACGCATGGTGGTGGTGACCATCTCCAGTTTGTACACCCAAATGGCGCCCAAATTTCACACATCTCAGACTTCTTTCGCTACTATCTACTTGACGACAGCGACGATAGTAGTGCCGACACCGCGTCCGTGCAAATCAAAACAAAGTCTGTCGATGATGCCGTGAACCGGGCTTGTGCTTTGGATGGCCTTGACTCGACCCCTCGCCTTGGATTTCGATGCCATGTGTCGCGGAGGTGGGCACAGCTGCGCAACGGTGGTGCATGGAGTGATGCAGAGGTACGAGACTTGGTGGATGCGTACTCATCAGCGATGAGCACGATTGACGACAACGCGACGAATACCAGTGCCGCAGATCGGAATTTCGAAAGGTGGGGTGGAATTGACCGATACGTCTGGCCAAATCCTCGCCAATACAACACGTACGCGGACGCAACGCGTGATCTTGCTGAATGGATCCTTCGGCGACTCAAGTACATGGACAACGCCCTCGTTCCTCTGACACCCAAAGTGCTGCGCTATCGGGCGAGAGACGGCGGAGACGATGTCATTCGTGTGCGATGTGAAGCACTCGATCCCGACTATTGCGAGCGATGCGACCACCCCATTTGGCAAGGTGACATTGTGCCAAACAATTACATGCTCGAAGCTACGTTGTGGCAGCTTGGTTTGTGGTCGACAGTGCTATTGATGATTTGTAGCTTTAATGTATTGACTCGGCGGATGTAGATAATAATAGGATGTAGTAGTAGTAAGGAAAAAGTAACAACAAAGAAAACCTAAATAAACAAACCGCCAGCTCCTTCCCCCACCGCCACCACCACCACTACCGTTTTCCATGCGCCTCGTGCGCGCGCACGGTCCCACGTGCCCTCGCACGGTGCATCCACGTGCCCTCGCACGGTAATTCCTCGTGCCCTCGCACGGTCCTTCCGCGTGCTCTGCGGGACATCACTCAGATCAGGGGTTACAGAATTTCAGATTTCAGTTGGGGTTTTGGCGATATTGCCCCAATAATGCCAGACGGCGGCGTGCACCTGACCGCATCCAGACGGCCAACGGAGCACGCAGCGATCGCGCACGAGCGCCAAGCCGCCGCCGCTCGCAAACAAAACCTCCGATCCGAACGACGCGACGACGATATTCGGCTGCCGAATGATGGCTACTTCTTTGAGTGCTTGAATTCACGAAAGCCGGTGAACAGTTTGTGTACGCGGCTCGCGTGCCCGCAACATCAGATCTCATTAAAAAAATGGTACTATGCACGTGCGCTATGCAAGGTTCCCGACGGAACCCCGTGGTGGAGATTTGAGGAGGTGCGCAAAGGCCTCTACGAGGAGATTATCGCTCGCTCACGATAAGACGCAAGCCTTAAGGCGCGAAGAGAAGAAGGAGGATCGCGGAGTTGCCCTGCAACTCTGGCAAGACAAGAACTACAAGAGGAGGAGGAAGCGAGGCGAAAGGCAGAGGAGGCGGACGAAATTAGTTATGGTGGTATTACTTCATTTTACACATTCGACGACATCTTTAGCCGACGACTCAGGTCTGCGCCGTACAAGCGCACACCTAGGGTGGGCGGAGAGAGGGTGCTTGACGACGTAGTTGACGGCGACGGCGAGGATGTGGACTTAGCCGCGGCGGCTGCGGCTGCGGCTGCGGCGTGATGCCGTCTTGCGGCACGTGGCAGAGGACGAATGCTCGCCCGTGCCGTCGTTGGCGACGCAGATGACGGATCTCGCTTTTCCGTCGGCGGGCTTGGCACCTTTTGCGTGGTGGGTGGGACATCTGCCACCGACGCCTTGTTCGGAGATGCCGCAGCCTTCTCCTCCGCTTCGTCGTCACCTCCGTCGCTCGTGCTTGGCCTCGTTCCCTCCACCACGTGGCGAAGTCTTCGCACGTGTCCCCGATGCCCGCGCGCGCTATCACTCGCGTGGCTTGTGAGCATGTCCGCGACGCGCTCCTCGTGCTCCGCGCGCTCCTCCTCCACAGAAACGGCGCGTGCGAGCTCGTCGCCCCATCTCTGCAGCGCAGCCACGGGTGGCGGCGCGCGCTGCACGTGCATCGTTCGATCCGTCTCGTCCTCGAGGCATATGTGCAGGTAGGCGATGTCGTCGAGAAGCTGTTCCTTTTCCTCGGCAAGCGCCGCACGCACGCTTTCGAGCGCTTTTTCAGCCGCGGCATCGTGTCGGCTGACGGACACCTGCGGCGCGAGTTCCGCGGCGCGTGCGCTCGGCGGCCTTGCGGACGACGCGCCGCTTCCGGACCTCGCGCTCTGCGGCCTGCTTGGCGGCGTGCGCAGCGACCCGCGCGTTGACGGCCTGGACGACGGCGCGCTGTTGTTGTTGCTTCCGCTTCCGTTCGGCGAGCCGGGTGGTATCAGTCCTCCTCCACAACCTCCCGTCGGCGGAACCGGCTGCGCGAGCACGTACTCGTACAGCTGCTTGGTGTTCGCGTCCGTCTCGACTCCGAGCGCCTGCCTTTCTCTTATTCTGACGAGGTTTGTGGGGTCATCGACGTACGTCGTGTCCCCCGCGACTGCTGCGACCGCCTGCGTGGACTTGGCGACGGCGAGATGCAGTCCCTCGAGCAGGGACGTGACGTGCTGCACGGCCAATCTTCTTGCGGGTTCGTCCGCAAGTTTCTGCCTCGCGACGAGCGCGGCGTTTTGCATCTGCACATCCCCTAAGATTTCCGCGAGCGCATCCGCCTCTCTCATGAGGTCCTCGTTCTCGTCAACGAGCGCGCGTCCGACGAGTTGCCTGACTTCGTCGACTTCGGACGGAGGCAGCGCGTCTGCTAGTGCCTGGAAGGTGAGTTGGCGCACGGCACGCAGCGTGTTGGCGTCGGCCGACGCCCAAACATCAGCGGCATCCTCCTCCTCCAAACTCAAACTCGAGCCTGAGTACTCACTGAGTCCACCACGAATCAGGGAGGCAGATTCCAGGGAGAGCACCTCTGACACAACATGGCCACCACCACCACCAGAGGTACTAGTAGTAGTCATCACCATGACGAATAGTGAATCACCTTAGCTAATGTCTTACCCAGTACTGCTATTAAACTAATGAAGAGGCAACTTGCACGAGCTCGTCAAATGTCGTCGTAACGAAGGGAAATGGAAGGGGTTCCCCCGGGGGAGGGGGAGGGGAACTTCATGCATGGAGGGGAGGGGGAGAACAGGACGCGGCCGGCCTTATTTAGTATAATACATAGACTAGTCTATTAGTAAGGGCTTTAAGGCGACTACAATATTGGCCTGGAAAGCAGCCCAATACAATACAATACAATACACGCGGTTAACCCAGTGCAGTGGCAGTGCTTGTATCATACGGGAAACCAATGCGCAGTCGCAGAGTGCAGTGGGAATTGTTGTTCGGGGTTTCACCTACTTGCCTTTCCCTCGCTTTCTTTCTTTCTTTCTTTCTTTCTTTCTTTCTTTCTCCGTCCTCCGCTCACTTTACTGCCGGACTCTTTTGACTTTTGGGGCACGCGTTGGTGCACTTCTTCCCTTCTTCTGTGTGTCTGTGTGCCGTTTTGGCGTTTATTCGAGGGTTCTTTGGCTTGCACTTGCAGTAAAAAGTTCGCCTTTTTAGTTCGCCTATCAGCGAGGCCTCATCTCTGCGCGTAACTCTACCCGTCACCCACTCACCCAGTCTTATTCTCATAAGTTTACCATGGCTGCCTGGGGGCTGGGAGGTCGATTTGCGTGCCTCAAACGCTTATGGTAAAAACCTTTTGGTCGAATGGTCGGACACATACTCATGTGTCATGTGTCATGTGTCATACTCATGTGTCCTTCCTCCTCCTCATGATCCATCCAACACCATGACATCATGCAAAAAAAAGACAAGAGCGATCTCGAAGTGAGAAGTGCTTCGGAATCAGGCTTTCGGAATCCTCCGAGAAATCTTGCGAGAGAGAATGCGAGAAGGAGACTCCAAAAAAAGAACCCTAACCCCTAACCCCGCCCACGGAGCCTCGTGCCTCGTGCCTCGTGCACCTGCCTCGTGCCGGAGGAAGAGGCAACGACGGACCCCCAATGGAAGAAAGGCGAAGTGCCACCTGGACCCTGTTCCGGTCAGCCACCAGCCGCCGTCTTGAGCGCCTTCTTGTCTTGAACGAAGAAGAAAGACTCCTTGGGACTTCGAAGCAACACCTGCTTCCTCCATTTCACCACAACGCTGCTCCATTCTCATTCTCTGTGCTTGTGTGCTTGTGCTCGCTGTCTTGCGTGTTATTGGTGCTCTCACAATATAGTCCAGCTCGTATCATTGGAAGCACTTGATGAGTCTTGGGGGCATTAGTCTTGTGACTAGCCACAGCCCCCCACCTCCAGGGGCTCCAGGTGCTCCAGGGGGGGAACATGGTGGTAATGGTGGTGGACCTCAGGCCCATCTGGGAACACGCAACACCTCAGGGGCAGGGGCAGGGGCAGGGGCAGGGGGGCACGGGCAACGCGCAGAAGGAGGACCGACCATTGTTGTGCCGCCGCCGCCGCGACAGCGACACGCAGCAAACTCGCCAGCCGGAACGCCGGAACGAAGGTCGCTGACAAGATCCATGTCACTCGAACAAAGAAGCTCGTCGTTTAGGCGCCTGCGCGACGACTCGGACAACGAGTCACTCGACGAAGGCGTCATGCTGTACGCCACAGAACACAGCGAGTCGAGAGAACACCTCGCAACCATCACGGCGTCGCCCACACCAAGCCCGGACTCGGAAATCTCAACGCCGTCAAGACTCGGAAACTCAACGTCGTACCAGGACCTACACAACGCGGCACACTCGCGAGGAAGCTACGGTAACCGCGACCTGCTCGCGCAGAACGAACACCTAAAGCAGTCGTTTGGCACGCCAACCGACAGAAAGCAAAACATCGCGAGAATCCTTCCGCGAAATCCGTCATTCCACGAGAGGAAGTCGCTCGAGGCTGTTCTGCACCAGGCGGACTACACGCCGACGGAGTACACCGAAATCGAAAAGCTTCACGAAACGTTTGGACACAGGTTCCTGAATGCGCTCGCGGAAAACGGACCGCAGCTCGTCAGGAGCGTTCTGCACTGCGTGCGCGAGCGAGCGAAGCGAGATGACGTCGCGGATGCGATTGAGCTGCACGTTCGAATTCTAACCAAGAGGAAGACGCGCCTGCACATCGTCGCTTGCTCGCGCGACTCGGTTGCGTTGTTCGGAGACCTCGTTACGACACTCGCTCGGGCGGACATTTCGCTCAGGGAAGGACGCGCGTGGTGCAGCAGCGAGAAAACATCCCTGTGCATCATGCGCGCGGAATTCCCGCAGGCGGATCAACTGAGCAGCATGAATCCATCACTCAGCTCGGCGGACGGTATGGCGATGCACTGCAACGAGCCTACGCTCTCCCAATCTCTGCTCGGCGCGCTCTTTGGCGACAACACGCTGCTCGCACTGGCGTCAGGCCCCACCTTGCGTCCCTCCGACGATGGCACCTACGAGGACAACGTGGACAAGGGCACGCTATCTGACCCTGAACAGTGGCCTCGCGACGACTCTGCCGATGCCAACTACAACTACACCAATCCGCACAGGCCGCAGCAGCCACAATTGCAAACGTTCGGCGGCCACTCATTACCGCTCCCCTCGCACGCACCGCGGTCACGCGCGTCGCCGAAGCGCAAGATTTCTGGTAACCGCTCGTCGCTGTTCCCGCCAGACTCACCCACGGGCAGCAGCCAGCGCCACGCCGACCAGGGCGGCGCGAACAAGAGCCTCGCGGAGACGCTCGCCGACGCGCTCGCGAGCGAGAGGAAGCGGCTGCCGCACATTACCTCCGTGCCCATGCTCAACCCTAACCATCTCACCATGGACGAAAAGCTCGTCGATGGCGGGTCTGGCGAGGTTTGGCGAGCAAGCCTGCGCGGCGTCGGCGATGTGGCGCTCAAGGTGCTCACGCGTCACATCTCCGACCCCTCTGAGGTGGAGGCGCAGTGGATGCGCGAGGCGCTCGCTCTCGCGTCGATGCCTCAGCACCCGCGCATCGTTCGCTTCTACGGATGCACGCGAATGTTAGACACCGGCGCGCCTGCGCTGGTTCTCGAGCTCGTGCGTGGCGGACCAGCGGCGTTTTCGCTCCAGCACGACGGCGAGGAAGCATCGGCGGCTGCGGCTGCGAATGCTGCCGTGGGAAGTCCCACAAACGGCAGCCAGCTGGTCGGAAGCCTGAAGGTGGGAAGCTTGGGATCTCTCAGCGGATCTTTGACGCCGTTAACACCATTCACCCGCGCACTCGCGCAGACGGTCCATGCCGTTTCGGGCGGCTCCGGCACCACCATGCGACGTGCGTGCAGCCTCGTTGCTGTCTGCCGTGTGCTTCTCGGTCTCGCTTCAGCCTTGGCGCACGCTCATGAGCACGGTGTCGCACACAGGGATGTCAAGGGCTCGAACATTCTCGTGCCAACGCGCAGCGAGGGCTGCGAAAGCGACGGCTCTGACATGCGCCTGTGCGATTGGGGCGTTGCCTGCGCAAAGTCGGTCGGTTCGCTGGCACCTCAGGCGATGGAAGTGGGGCCACCGGCCGGCTTGGATGATTTCTCGAAACGACTGAGCACTTCTCCCGGAAAGGAGGCAATTCCCTCGTCGTCTCCAGAGCTCCACGACTACACCGCGGAGACGGGCACGCACCGGTGGATGGCACCCGAGGTGTTCGACGGCCGTCCGTACGGGTGCTCCGCGGACGTCTACTCGTTCGGTATGACAATGTACGAGCTGCTTTCTGGCCAGGTGCCTCATTCGCACCTCACTCCGCTCGATGCGGCTCGCGCCGCCTCGGCAGGCGCGAGACCTGACGTCGCGGAGATTGCCGCGCGTGCGCCCGAGTCGTACATCTGGATCATGGAGCGTTGCTGGGCGCAGGATCCGCTGCGCCGCCCTGCGATGAAGGACGTCGCAACGCTCATGCGCGACCTGCTTTCGGAGTCGCTTTCGCGCAGCGCCGCCACGGCGTTCGACGACGCGGGAGTGCGAGCGACGGCGGCGGCGTCGCCGATACCGGCTCCCCCTCGTGTTGTGATGAACAAGGGCCTACTGAGCAAGCAGCTGGGTGGCACTTAAGCTTGCTCAGTAGGCCCTTAAGTTTTTGCATACATACATACATACATACATACATACATACATACATACATACATACATACAATTACAGTAGCTGTAAAGGATAAAAGAATTTTTAAATAAAAGAATTTTTGGTGACGGTGGTTTCGTTTGGGATCGCTTTAGGGGTTTGACCCGGGAGTTTGACCCCCACGTCCTCGGAGCGGCGCGTTGGGTAAAGGTCGTCCTCCCTCCCTCGCCCTTTCGCCATGGAGTCGCTCTTCTCGTCGCTCAGCCTGCTTGAGTCCCGCCTGGACGCGCTCGAGGAGGGCGCCGCCTCGACGGCCTCGCGGCCTCTTGCAGCCACCAGCTCCAACGCAAACGCACGTGCACGTGCGGCCTCAACTCCACCGCCGCGGGAGGCGCAGACGCACCTCCCTGCTGCTCGAGCTCGCGTCTCACCTGCCTGTCGCAACGACGCTCTTGGGCGTGGTAGAGTAGACTGGCGTGATGAGGGTGCTGCTGTCCCTGCTCCCACTTGGAAGGCTGCGGCAGGTGGTGGTTCCTTAAGTTTGGACGCACACGACGACTCGCCGCGCGTGAGGCGGCCGCATACAGCCGGCTTTCCTCCACGCAACTCGAGGACGACAGCGGGAGACGTGCGAGCTGCTCGCCTGCTCTCGTCGCTCGAGAAGTCGTTCGCCGCAGCTTCCGCAGCCTCGTCAGCGTGCTATCGTGTCGACCTTCAGCCGTCGTCATCTTCCGGGCGGGGAACGCAATCGAAAGCCACGACGGCGCTCGTGCCGTGGGGAGAGGGCATGGAACCGGAACTGTCACTTCGACTGGTTCCAGTAAGAAAGGCGCGAAGGCGCAGCAAACGACGGCCGCTGCCACCTCCGAGTACCTACCCTCCGAGGCCGATGAGCGCACCTCACGCGCGACAGAGCACAACGACACCGACGAGACACACGTACATCTTGGACGAACACCAAAATGCGCCACAACCGGACGACACTCAACAACAAGACGACGACGACGTCCCAAAAGACGACGAGCTGGAGCACCACGCTGAGGTGGCGGCGGCGGCGGCGACGACGACGACGATGACCTCGTCATCGTCTACAACATGGAAACGGTCCGATTTACCAGGCGGCGGCGGTGGCGGCGGCGGCGGCGACGGCGGTGACTTTGATGTTGCGCGCTCACGTTTCCTGATCGGCCAACTCCATCCACCAAATGACGCACCCATCGTGGCGAACACGGCGGCTGCACGAACACGTCTTGCATCAGCACGCGCGCGTCGGCGTGAGGTGGAAGACAGCTTGTTCGCCGTGCCCACCGCATCGGACCCAGAGGTTCGGCGCCATCTACGTGAGCTCACAGATGTTGCACTCGAGCGACGTGCCATAGATGCCGCGCGACTGCAAGCGGATGTCGCGAGCGTGTCGCTCTTTTATGCAAAGCAAATTCAGGATAAGCGTCGTGAAGCTTCGGCGCAAAAAATGCAACGTGCTCGTCAATCTGCCAATCGCTCGACACGACGACAACAACGCTCCGCCGATTGAATTGCTTTCTGTAAAACAAGATAATCGAGTTTTCTACACATAATATTACACAAACACATGAACATTACGAAGGGCTGCGCAACTCGCTAAGCTCACGCAACGCATTCTCGTACGACGACTTGAGCATGTCCAGCGCGATTGCAGACCAAGGGCGCGCCTTGGGGTCATTTTGCCAGCACATCTCCGCCAACTCTTGCATCACGGACATGTGATTTTCGCACTTTCCGTCGAATGACAGGCGATTGTTCAGCACGCACCTCTGCTCGTGCACATCCTTGACGGACATATTTTTGTACGGTGCACGCGCCATCACAACCTCCCATAGAAATACGCCGAATGCGAACATATCGCTCGAAGGGGAAATGACGCCATCGTATGGCACAAATAACTCCGGCGCAAGGTGCGTCGGCGTTCCACGCATTCCCACAACGCTAGAAGATTTCCCCTTCGGGAGCTCGTAGCTAAGGCCAAAGTCCGCGAGCTTCACGGCGTAGCGCCAGCGATACAGCACACATTCGTCCAACGTTTCTTCGTCAACGTTGCTGACTTCCGCAGAATTGGCACCCCCGCCGGCGAACTCCGTCTTGAGCAAAACATTGGAAGCCTTGACATCGCCATGCAACATCCCAAACTGGTGCAGCCAATCAAGCCCCATCATCACCTGCAGGCTTACGTCAAGGCAGCGCAGCGCGCGCTCCACGCTCGTCTTGCAGTCACTCGAGAAGGTGCCATTCGCAAGGACGTCCGTGAGTACGCCGCCATCGCAGTACTCTTGCAGAAAGACGACCTGTTCACAACGCGGCTTGAGAAGATGTTTATGGCAAATGTACGTCCGAAGGATATTTTGGTGCTGAATGCGTTCCGCCACCGTAGTTTCGTGCCTAGCTGCCCAGCGAAGGCGCTCATCTCGCGTCATGTCATCCCACAACTCATCCACAAGCTCCTGATTCATAACGTCATACATGATCACTTTCAGAGCATTGCGATTTTTCGGGGAGGCTGATTCGTGGAATGAGGCGTGGTAAACCGTGCCAAACACGCCACGGCCAAGGCATTCGCCAACCGCGTTCGGCAGATTCGGCACGTCACTCATCCAGCTCAGCGTTTGCGCGAGCTGAACAGGATCAGGCATGAGATTGATGCTTTGAACGACGTTCTTGCCCAATGCCGTCGAGGCGGCGTTGGCGGCAGCCTGCGAGATCGACCTCGCCTGGCCGAAAATCGCCTCCGCGGCGGAATGGTCCAACACGGTACCAGCTTGCCCCTCGCTCTTCCGCCATTCGCGATGGCGCTGCCCGAGTTGAGGAGTAACCATCTCCACTTCCTGATTCGCCATGGAAGTAAGGTTGGTCTCAGAATGCGAGTTCTTTGGCTTGCGGCCTATGGCATTGTCATCCATGTCAAGAGACGAGTTGCGGCTGATATCTGACGACGCGTTACGAGAGATAATCCCAGCATTCGAACGACCCGATTCGACGCGAGCAAACAATGGTCGAGACAACGACGCAAGAAATGTGCTCAGGGACTCCGGCAACCATTTCCGCTTTGCGGTGACAGGTCGCGACCTATGCGCACGTGGACGTGCACTGGCCACGGCAATCTCGATGTCATCACCCGTGTCGTCGTCGTCGTTGTTGTTGCTGTGATGGTGGCGCGGAGATCCAGCGGCTGAATGCCGCGACAGTCTTGCAAGCTTCTTTGAGAGCATTTTGATGTGAGCATGCTTGCTCCGATCGCGCACCACCATAATGATGCACGCCGCAATCGACAGGGCGATGACGATGAGCAACAGAATCGATGGGTCGTAATCTGCTCTGTCATTCGCACCTAGCACGGCAGTTGACTCCGATTTCAAAAGCGTGTCTAGCGATGGCTGCGGCGGCGGTGGCGGTGGCGGTGGTGGCAGCTGCTGTTGCGGTGGTGGTGACGGCGTCAGATCTGTCATAAATTTGCCCGTGAAACCAGGCTCCATCACCATCGCCTTGATGCGCATAGTCATGCCGAATGTCGCGCACATCGGTCTTGCTGCACCAAGCTGCTCTCCAACCAGCGTAATCAATGCGAGCTCCGAGTCGTACCACGACGGCGGCGGCGTCGCATTCTTCGTAAAAAGGCTCGAGTAGCACATCTGGTCGACATTCCCGCCCAACTTCCCAAGATAGCACCTGCCTCTGGGAACGAAGGGCAGGTCTCTTGTATCTCCTGAGCGACGCAACGTGTTGTTCGTCGGCTCGACGCGGTACTGCCACACATCGCACACGTCGGGTCCAAGCGAACAGCACCTCTCCAGGCACGAGAGGGTGCTCATGCTGCTGTGGTCAACCGCGAGATTGCGGCAGTGATAATAGTGGAGCTGCTTGGATGCGCAGCACTGCGCCGTGCCCTTTTGGTCCACCACGACGGTCGTGTTGAAGGGCTTCACTGCCGCACCGGTTGAAATGTACGCACCTTCAACGTCGTCACGAGCGTTCTGTGCTTCCTTGAGGAATCGTATGACTTGCTTTGCGCTGTCGACCGTCTGCACAAGTCGCACGTTGCGCAGCTGCACTCCACCCACCGCCTTGCTGACGATGGGCATCGTCACGTTGCCTTGGTCGTCGAGGTACAGGAGGTTGTTGACTGTGGTTTGCGTGAACGTCAACGTGGCACCAGCCTCCACACCAACAAACGAGAAGTTTGCCAGGCGACTGTACGTATTCGCCTGCTCTGCGCTTGCCTCAACCGCGACGCTCGGCGCGAACACGAGCGTGCCCCCCGTGATGGTGACGTGCCTCTTAATTTTACTGCTTGGGTCCTTTCTCGTGATGGCCACCGTTTTGTACGTTCCGTTGACGAGCATGTGCTTGTATTCCGTGACTTCGCGCGGCTTCCACAAGTCCAGTCTCCACCTCACGTACACGACGCCACTCACGCGTATCGTCTTAACGTTCTGGCTCGAGATTGCGGCGTACAGGCCTTCTTCCGTCATGACGATGGTTTCAATGTCTTCGACGCCAAGAGCTTGTACGTGCTGTTGGCCTAAAAGGCCGCCGGTGTGCGGCAAGTTTGACTGAAGTCCTCCTCTTGAAGGTGTCGTCGTCGTCGTCGTCGTCGTCGTCGTGTCCGCCGCATATGCGCCGGCTGACAAGACAACATACAACAAGAAGACAACACCAACCAGACAACGCAACAAAGTAAAAACTCTGAGACGACAAGCACAAGCACAAGTTCTTCTTCTTCTCGACATCAAGGCGGGTCCCTCCTGAAAGACAACACCACGGAGGAGAGACATGATAATGGTTCCCCGAAGAAGAACCAAACCAAACCAAGACGCGAACCAAACCAAACCAATTCAAGAAACAGGAGAATAGTGTCTGGAGAGGTGAGGGTTGGAATACCCTAATAATGAAGATGAAGATGGAAGGGGAAGGCTTCTGAATTCGTGAATTCGCAGATGCCTTTCTTTCCAGAGAACAGGTCTTGAAAAGGTGACGAGTGGTGGGTGCATCAGCCTGTCAGCACCAACTTGAGGTGCACATCAGCCGTCAGCGACAACTTGAGACCTAACCCTTACAAAAAGGCATCGAAGACAGCTACCAACCTAGGGTCCCAAACTCCTGGTTCAACGGTGGGTACTGGGTGGGTCCCAGCCAGTACTAAAGTTACGATAGGGGCTGCCAAGCCACCGAGCCGCCCAGCTAAAGGTAAGATATGTCACAAGTTCTCTCCTGATCTCTAAGCAGGACAACCTACTTTACTCCGAAATATCCATTGTAGAGTACACAGATTTACAACTAAGTGCACAAGTGCTATCGCCACTCACTCCACACTCTTGTTCACCTCAACAAAAAAAAACTTGCCTTAGCGGCGACCCGATCGACTCCGGCCTATCCCGATCAGCCGGCTCAATGTACCGCCAATATCCTCCAAGCTCATATTCGACATCCGGTGATCCGGCGCATCGCATCAAGCTCCGCGAGTACGTCGGATGATGGCTCAGGCCGGCCACTCATGTTGACGTTGATGCTCCCGCAGTTCTGGAATTCGCCGCTCGGTCCTTGGTCAAACGAGAATGCCTCTCCATCCCGTCCAAATTCCAGCACCGACTCGTCCGTAATCAGCGGCGTGTGACTGCTCGCGTGCATCAATGTGTGGCGAAAGCTGTAGAAGTCTCTCCCCGACGATGCCATGCAAATATACTCCAAATAAATACGATTCTCTGGCTTGTCGTGGTACAGCTTCGCCCCCTCTGCGATTTCCTCGTGAGAAGGGTCGTCGTCCAGCATCCAAGAAGGGAGGTCTGTCTTGGCCATGAAAGCCTTGTAAAGGTGCACAGACCACGTGCCCTTTTTGAAATCCACGTTGACGAGGAAGTCGCGCAGTTGCGGGGAGGCGATGAGCCTTTCGATTCCGCCGGGTACGCCAAGCGAAACAAGATCGGCGCTTGTGTCTTCGGCATGCTTCGCCACTTCCCACATCTTGCGCACGATTCGCTTGAAATTCGTCTGTAGGAAATTGAACATCTGTATCTTCATGGTCTTTATGTTGCTAGCTGACTCTTTGACTTCGGCGCCGTGTTTCTGGATTTTCTTGCATATTACCTTGTGACTCTTCCAGTCGAGCTTTTGGCACTCCTTCGAGCAGTAGTATGCGCTCAGGCACGCGGCGCATTTGGTGAGCTTGACGCCGTGAACCATCTCCGTCTTGCTGCACCATCGGCACTTGTTGAAAGTCGTGCCTAAGTTCAACCTGCTCGCCACGCTTGGAGGCACGAACATGTTCTTCTCCCAGTTCACGAGGTCATGCAAAGCGTTGTGCACAGCCATGCTACCCTCGGCGCGGCTGACTTCAAGCGCGTGCTCCAAGTGACGACGCGCTGACTTGCCGTCCACGAGAAGTTGTCTCACCGCCGTGGCATCCATTTTGATGGTGTGCGCAATATCCACGACGACGTCGTTCACGCGGGGATGGTTGATGTTGCACACGTGCATAACCGCCTTGAACAAGCCGTTGGATACGAACGGGCCGACTGACGGGTTCGTCGAGCGGTCCCAAACCGAGAGGAGGCAGTTTTGAGCAGCCTCAACGACATTCTTGGCGTGCTCGATGTCGAGCTTGACGTCGTCGTTCAGCGCGTTGACGAGTTTTCCAATCGTCTTTCCCAGAGAGTTTGGTTTTGCATCGTCGAGCACCATCGAGACGAAGGTATCGTCCTTGCTCCACGGCGTCACTGCCTCGAGAGCTGCCGATGCGAACTCTGACATGACTCCTGTTCGCTTGAAGTTCGTTGAATTCACCTCTGTCTTCAAGGCGGCTGCGATCGCCTTGCACAGCACTTCTTTGGTCTCGTCGTCAACGTGCTCACGCAGCGTTTGCCTGTCCGCAAGGCCGACATAGCGAAGTACGTTTGCTGTGTACGCAAGGCACTGTATCAGGACCTGCTGCTGCTGTGTTGGCGCGCGTTCCTGAAGTGTCGAAAGGGCCTTAAGTATTTGTTTTGCTTTAGAGCGGACGAACGTGGGCTGTTGCCTGATGAACGCCGCGTGGTCGAAGCCGGGACCGCCGAACGTGAGCGACTGCATGGATGTCGCCACTTATGGAGAAGAAGAATCGCTATTGACTCAGGAAGTGATGGATGTGCACGGTTCGGCTGTGGGACACGCGCGTCCAGTCACGAGTCAGTCACCCGGCCGGGGAGACGAAAAGCCGGAAATCAAAGGGAAGGGAAGGGCGAAAGGCCGAAAGCGAAAGGGGGAAGAGACTCAAATACTCAATTGATGTGACGTGCCCAGACAGTACAGTAGTAGGTATGCAGGTGGAGCTCTCTCAACGAAAGGACTTCGGTCCTCATCAGGTGCTACCTTTAGGGGTGGAACCCATTACTGTATGGGAAAGGAGGGGACACGCACGCAGCCAGCAGACACGATTAGGGTTAGGGTTACGGGTAGGGTTACGGCTAGGGTTAGGGTTACGACTAGGGTTACGGTTCCCCGGTTCCCCCGATTGAGCGAGCCTGGGCCCTGGGAACTGGCCCTGGGGTAGTTCTCGTCATCGGGGGGACTTGTTCCTTCCTCTGACAGTCTAGTCTGCAAAAGGGGTCGACCCGCAAGGGACTCGGGGGAGGCCCTCTTCTTTTTACTCGTAAACTGCCTGGGGGCGTTGGTGTTGTCGTCGTCCTGTTGTTGTCGTCCGCTTGTCATTCTCGGGTTCCGACACGTAACAGCATCAGCATCAGCATCAGCAGCTATGGGCACGTCGATGTCGAGTTGTGCATGCATGAATGTCTCTGAGCCTTCCACTACTTCCACTTCTTCCACCTCGTACCATCCTTCCTCATCTCCTTCGTCGTCTTCGTCTTCCTCGTCTTCGTCTTCAGGGATCCATGGGCGGATACGCTCTTTATCCCTGAAGACGCAACGCACTCGCATTCTTTCGCGAACCGCGTTGACGCGTCGGGATATTCTCAAACAGCACTATCAGCTTGTCAGTCAGCCAGATCTGCGACCAGTCAGGCAGAGAAGCAACAGTCGAGTCGCGCTGGAAAGACGCATGTCCAGCTTGTCAGAAGCGGACCGAGCTGACCTGCAAGAAAGAATGAGAAATAACCTCGACGATTATACACCTGCAAACAACACACATAACAACGCGACGAGCGAAATTGGAAGGCTCACGAAAAGACTCCAGTCGCTTGGACTGAAAATGGTGGACGTCGCCGGCGACGGAAACTGCCAGTTTCGCGCGCTGTCGTACCAGCTCTTCGGAACAGAGGCGAAACACGCGAACGTGCGTGCTTCCGTAGTCAGACACATGAGGATCAACGCGAGCTTTTTTAGCATGTTCTTTGAAGGACCTGAGTTTGAAGCTTACCTCAAAGATATGGCTCAAAATGCGACGTGGGGCGACGAGCTGACTTTGCGCGCAGCCGTTGAGGCGTTCTACATCAACATGCACGTAATCACGTCCTCGGAGACGTACTGGTATCTTGTGTACGAGCCGGAGACTACCGTGCATCCAGTGTCAGGAAGCAGAAAGAAGGATATATATTTAGCGTATATCAGCCCTGTGCATTACAGTGCTATGGCGCTTCTGTAACATAAGCACGACAAAAAATTCGTTGTTACTAAGGTGAAGGCGAAGGAGAAAATGCTTTATCACCACTCTCAGGAAGGTGCACCGTGAAAGCAGTCGTCGTCGTCGTCGTCGCACTAGTGACGCCGCCGCCGCCGCCGCCATCGTCGCCTTCTTTCCCGTGCATATCATCCGCAACGTGAACGTCATCCCACCAGTGGAAGTGGTGGCCGCACAGTCCCATGCACTCGCCCATCTCCTTCTTCTTTTGGAGCTCGCGAGAACGCTCGTCGCAGTAGCTTGGCATCGGTGCCGCCTGCCATCGCATGCGCGCGACGCGACCCGCAGATCGGTCGGCGGAGCTCAACGCGTCGTTGCGGCACTTGACGCATGCATGAAAGACAACGGGCACCTCGTTCGACTCGCCCAGCGCCGCGAGCGTGT
This sequence comes from Pycnococcus provasolii, assembly GCA_938743325.2. Taxonomy (NCBI): domain Eukaryota; kingdom Viridiplantae; phylum Chlorophyta; class Pseudoscourfieldiophyceae; order Pseudoscourfieldiales; family Pycnococcaceae; genus Pycnococcus; species Pycnococcus provasolii. The sequence continues at coordinate 68,909 of OW568891.1, forward strand.
CATTGATGCCCATCGCGCACTCCACCGCACAAGGTTCCTTCAACGTCACCAGTCTCGCCTTTGCGAGATTGCTCACAATCCGATACTCAGATACGTCGCGGCCACTGAAAGGCTGCGGGCACCGATTGTGGTAGTGATACGGAACACCGGAGGGTTCGCCAACGTGCATTCCGTACAGGTCCACCTTATCGCACATGCTCATCGCAAGGAGAATGCCCGTGAGTCCGCCCGTGGGCGTGAGAGGCGCCTCGTTCGCCTCGCCGAAGTACAGGTGCATCGCCTCCACCGCCTCGGCGGTGTACGCCACGAAGCGCGGACTCAACAGCGCGCGCTGCCCAATCGCCTGCTCTAGCTCCATGTCAGCCTGCGCCATCAGCGATTCTTCGTTGCCACCCCTGTGCAGGTCACGCGAAAGCTGCCTCGAAATCGCCTTCTTTGCCGCGGCGTAGCGCTGCACGTACGTGCGCCCCTCCTTCGGATTGCGCAAGCTGCTCGCAATGAGCGGCATGTGGCTAAGTCGCTCCTCGAAGTCCGTCCAGTGGCTGTTCGACAGCCGCAGGTCGGTGCGCCCGCCAACGAAACGCTCAAAGCCAAGAGTCGGCGCGCCATTGAAGCGAATGACAAAGTCGTGATTGTCAATCTCACTCCCGCGCTGACCGAGCAGCAGCGAACCTCCGTTGCCGACGACGGCGCACGTGTGATGCACAGCCTTCGCCCCGTGGCGTCGACGAAGTGGGTCGTGCTCTGGAAGCGCCTCGAGCAGAGGTGAATATTGCTCCTCCGTGAGCAGCGTCAGCGGCGACGGCTTTCCTGGAAATCGCACGCTCACGAGCGGCGCGTCCTTCCCACCTTTCGGCACGTCGGCATGCACTGCTCGGAGCTCCTCGCGACTCAGCATGACGGGGCCGTCGTACGCCGTGGGAATCCCGTCCGCCGCTGCGCCGCTGGGAATGGCGTCAATCACGCCGTCGGCGCTCCTGGCGTGGTACTTCTGCGTGTTCGGTGGCCTGATGGATGGGCCGCAAGCACACGTTCCAGGTTCCACTGGCACGCCGCTAGCCGAGCACTTCGGCCCGCCGAAGAGCGCAGGGCAAACGCAGAGTCCAGCGCGGTCGGGCACGCCACTCTCGGAGCACGACGTGGAGGTGGTTGGCACCTCTCTCGCGCGCGTTGTGCGCCGCCTGGCCCACGCCTGCGCGCCGTCGTGCGTGGGTGTCGCCGGCCTTCTCCACGAAGGACGAGGAGCACGAGGACGCCTTGCACGCTGCTGTGGCTGCTGTGTCTCTTGCGTCCCCTCTTCTAAAAGCGGGTTTGTCGTCGGCGTGGCCGTCGCCGTGCTTTCGACGTGAGCAGATTGCTCCGTCTGTTTAGGCAAACTATTCACCCAAGAGTAGTGCTGCTGCTGCGCAGCGACTTGCTTCGTTCCTCCCCACGTTGATGTTGATCCCAGCAGCACCACAAGCACGGCCGTGACCCAACCTATGTTTAAGCGACCAGCGCAAAGCTTAGCCCTACTCCTCCCGCTACTTTGAGCTACCCACACGCCACACACACCCTCCACCAAACCTCCCAAGGATAGTACGTTACGAGTCTTGTCCTCACACATACCACTACTACATCTGCGTGAACCCTCCACCACCTGACGCGGCGACACCCGTTCGGCGCGCATACGCGCCCAGGGTGGCGAAGAAGGCCACCAAGCAAATAGCAACTATTATCAGCACGGAAACCGTCGTCGCGCCGTCAGCCATCGCAAGCTCAAGTAACGCGCGAAGTGCAGTGCGGAGCAGAGGAGGGGTGGGGTGGGCGCGGCGAGAAACCACCTCGAGAGGAGCACGCGCGCATTGGCAGGGGGAAGAACAAAACCCTAACCCTAACTCGGAATTCCGAAACCCGGGTATGGATAGAGTAGTGCATGGTCACGTCACGGAACTCACTGTACCGGTACTGTACTGTTCTGTAGGAATACTGTACATAGTACTTACATATCTTATCATTATTAAATTATATGAGTAGTAGTTATTAGTATCTCGACGAACCACCACCAACCTGAAGCGCGTGCAGGAGCTGAAGCCAAGAACGACGCACCGCAAGCATGGGCGAAAGCAAGTAAGGGAGCAGCACGAGCGAAACCACGAGCAGGAGACTCAGCGCGTACGCGGGGTGCAAAAATGTGCTCAGCGCACTGCCGCCGTCGTCGCCGCGGTTGCGCACGTCGGAGATCAGATACGTGAAGGGGTAAAAAACAAGCATCGGAAGCCACGTGCCAGCCAGCTGCCAGGTGGTCAGGCGGCTCGCACTCAACGTCGCTGTTAGCGCCGCCGCCCACAGGCAGGCGCTGAAAACGCCATTCGCCTCCACTGCCGTGTCACCGCCTCCGCGCAGAACGCCCGAGAACGACGAGTCGACGCCAAGACTCGAAGCGAATACAGCATACGACAGCGACGCATCCCACGCAGCCTTGCCGAGCCACGATGCCAGGTGCACGGCGCCGAGAGCGGCACGACCGCTCGTCAGCGACGACGACGACGACAGCGCACCATTTGGCGAGCTGCTGCTTGACTCTGGCGCCGGACTGCATGCGGCGCTCGTGCCGCCTGGTGAAACGCCGAGCACGTCGCCACCGCTCCAAATGGCGGAAGATCCAGTCTGTACCGCGTGGCTGTTGGGCAGCAGCATTGGCTGCAGCAACCTCGCAGCGTGGTAGCACTCCGGACGCGCAAGGAGCTCCTCCTCGTCAATGTCCTTGTCGAGTACCAGGAAGAGCGCGGCGGCATTCGTGTACAGCGCATTGTAAAGCATCAGACTCGAGGCAGGGAAGAGCGAGGCACCGCTGAACGCGCTCGAGAAGGCGTTGTGAAGGAGCTGGCATAGGCTCAGCAAGACGCTCTTGTATATAGAATATGCCGTCACGAGGGCGGTGCGTTTGTGCGCATAGCGGCCGTGAACCAGCACAAGGCGCTGAAGATGTCGAAACCTCTCAATCGCGTAGTCCGAGGCGAGACATGCCGCGGAGCCTTCGCGGCCAGCCACGCCGACGCCGACGTGGGCAGCGCGTATCATCGAGACGTCGTTACCTCCATCGCCAATCGCGGCCACGCGGCTGCCAGGACTAGCTATCCCAGCAACTCGCTTCGCAAATCGACAGAGCCGCGCCTTCTGCTGTGGCGTGCAGCGGTAGCACACGACGCCGCTGACAGATGCAACGATGCCAAGCAGAAGTTCCTCGTTGGTCGAAAGCTCGCCCCTGCTCGCGGTCGGCGCGTTCTCGCCGTCCTCTGCACTCAGGCATCCATTTAGTGTGTCACCGTGCAACACGACAATATGATCGACGCCGGCAAGGAGCGGGTCGCGCACACGCGTGGACGCCTCGCGCAAGCTTTCCGCAATCGCCGCGGCGTCACCGCCAGACAACTCCACGATGCCACCTCGAGGCTGCTGGTGTGCAAGACCCGCGCGGTACGCGACGTGCATGGCGGTGGCGCGCTGATCGCCCGTCAGCATCCAAACTGCAATGCCAGCACGCTTAAGTCGTGTCACAGTGTCCAAAACGCCGTGCTGCAGCTCGTCCTCGATGCCAACCACGCCGAGCGGATGCAACGCCTTCTCGATTTGGTCGTAAGCTGCCGCGACGTGCTCGTCGCGGCGATGCAGGCTCTCGCGCGCCTTCTTTGCCGCGGCGGACCACGATGCGTATTCTTCGGCGGACAGCTCACGCCATGCGATGCCTAGCGCGCGAAGGCCCTTGAGCGATAGAAACTCCGCAGCCTGATGACCTTGCTCCGCCGCCGTCGTCGACGTCGATGCCACACGACGCTCGGAGAAGACGACGTCCACGGAACCCTTGCACACGAGAAAGAGGCGATCTGAGTCGGATGACGGCGCGCCACGTCCTCTCCATCCAGACATTTGGCCGCCACCCGCCACGCCACCCGTGGGCAGTTGACCGCGCACGACGACAGACATGCGCCTTCGCTCGGAGGTGAACTCGAGAACGTCGAGAATCTCGTACGTCTGCAGACCGCCCCCGCCGGCGCCAAGGTCAAGCGTGCACGATCCTGTCACGTCCTCACGACGCTGCATGCGCACATATCCCGTGCGCGCCGCACCTTGCACGATAGCAAGCTCATCTGGCGATGCGCCGCTCAGCGCTGCGGGGCGGTCAGGCGCGGGCGGCACCGCCGTGACACTCGTGCACAAAAGTGCGGCGGTGAGCATGCCCCGTCGCTCGGCAACGTGTGTCTCATCGTCGACAATATTGCCGTAGCCCGCCGACGCCGAGTACTCTTCCGCGGTTGTTCTACCTCCTGGTGTCGAACTGAGGAGTGCAAGCTCCTCGTCCGCCGCGACAGCTGCTCCGGCCGGTATCTGGTGCCGCCTTTGTCGCAGCGGACGGCTCGTCGTGGCACTCGACGCTAAGCTGCCTCCGTCGCCGCTTGCGGATGCCTCCGAGCTGCCGCTCATGCGCCGTGCCGCGGGAACTTGGTAAACATACCGTCCCACGCCTTCACCAATCCCACTGCCGACAGGCACCATCACGCCGTAGCTCACGAGCCTGAGACGATTCTCCGTCAGCGTGCCAGTCTTGTCGCACAGCAGGTGCGTGATGCATCCGAGGTCCTCCACGATCTCCGTCGCGTTGGCACGCGCGGCGATGCGCTTCGGTCCATCTGCCATCTTCAAGTCCCAGTCAATCAGTCTCGCGTAGTAGCTCTTCGCAATGTCGAGCGTCACCTTGAGGCTTATGGGGATCATCACGCTGCACAGCAGCTCGAAGCGCAGCGGGATGAGAAGCGGCAGGTACCAGACGTTAGGCTGGTGCTGTTCGGCAAGGTACCAGTGTGCTGGCGCCACCTGCTCTCTCCACGTGTTTCCTCGCACGATGCCACAGTATGTGACTGCGAGCATCTGCACTGCGAACACTGCCGCAAGCGCGGCATCCACTCTGGCATCTAGCGCAGAACGCTTCGGCGGCGCCGCGGCGGCGGCGGAGGACGCGACAGCCACTTTCGTTTCCTGGCCTGTGTACACGGCGACGACGGCGCACCAAGCGCGGCTGCGCATCGCGGGTGGGCCGCACTGGACGACCGTGCATCCCTTGAGGATCGCATGCGCCTCGTGGAATGCGAACGTCTCTCCTGATTCGAGGCGCACGACGCCGCGGAACGTGCGCACGTCACCGTCGGGTGGCGGGAAGACGACCTCGCCGCTGACGGCTGGCACCTCGCAGCCTGGCGCAAACGCGGCATCCGGCACCGGCGACACTCGCCGCTTGACGTCCGCCTCTCCGTCGAGTGCGCTCGTCTCGATGAGCACGGCGTTGGCCGGCAGGTGGCTGGCCAGCACGACGGCGTCGCACGGGCACTCGTCGCCGTCCCTTAAGATGAGCACGTCACCTGGCCTGACTTGTCTTGACGTAGCTTGCTTTGCGCCTCCTTCTCCCGGTTCTGCGAGTCGGACGGCACGCGCGTTGTACGCGTCGTCCGCCTTGCCTCTCTTGACGTCGTCGTTCAGCTCTCGTGCGGCGGATATGACGACGATGACGATGAGCGGCCCCCACGTGCTCCACGGGTTGACTGGCGCGATGGCTGGCCACAGCTGCATCGTGGCGATGAGGAGGAAGTATCTGTTCATGAATCTTCGAAACTGCTCCGCAAGGTTAAGCGGCACGAATGTCAGGTATGTGTACTTCGTGTTTCGCACGGCGTTGGATTTTGACCGAGACCACATGAGATGTTGCGAAGATGAAGGTGAAGATGCAGATGAAGATGAAGAGGCCGCCCCAAAAGGCGCGGAGTAGCTTTGAGGCAGGCCATGACCACCATGTTGTACAAACGACGACGACGAAGGAGGCATCTGAGATCGCAGAAAGAAGTGAGGTTGAGATATCGGATCTGCTTCTGAGATAAAGGTTATCGGAAAGCAGGCCTCTCCTTCGTAACCCTAACCCTAAAACCCTAATCCTCCCTCTTCTTCTCTCTTCCCATCGTTTTCTCTCTCTGCTCTGTGACACTTCCATATCGTCTTGCACCAAGCCATGGCGTCCTCCTCCTTGGACTTTGTCGGCAACCAAGACAACAATGACGTCTTGAACTCGCATGAGCACTCGTCGAATGTGCGTGTGCTCGTCGATGAAAACCCGAAGTGCGTCTGCATGTACGTGCCGAACGCGCTCGACGACGAGGTCGCGTCAACCTTGCTCGAGAAACTCGGCGCATGTAAGGGACCGGGCGACGTGGAGAATAGCACTGCTCTTGGCTCGCTTTGGCACCAATACACGGACGACAACGGGCCGCAAGACCGTTTGGCGGCGTACTGGGGCGATACATGCTGTGATTTCTGGTTCGTGGGACTCTTATTACACCCTGCTCCTTGGCCGGCAAACTTACCTGAACTTCTCTCGGCAAGACGCGCAGCGCAGCAGGCAGCGGAGTACTGCCAACGAAGATATGGAGGGAAACTCGATGCGACGAAACTAACGAGTTGCCTTGCGAACTACTACAGGCGAGGACAAGGGCATATCGACGCGCACGGAGACGAAGTGAGAGCGCACGGAGAGGATAAGTACGTCATATCCATTTCTCTCGGAGGACCAAGAGAGTTCGTTCTCACCGAGCGCGGGGGAAGTCAGCGAGAGATGCGCCTACAACTGGAACACGGATCCGCACTCGTCATGCGAGGCGAGGATATGCAAACGGCGTGGAAACACGCGCTGCCACTTGAAGGAAACGACGCACCCGCGCGCATTGGACTGACTTTTCGCTCCATTGTTCCCGGGTACGAACACATTGTAAAAAAATTGTAAGCACGCTCACTATGTCTGGGAGTGAACGAAACATGTCTCGGAGTTACATTGATTTGCTCAGGGAGCGGAGCTGGTGGCATGCGCCACGGCGGAGTCGGTAAACGCAGCCTTTCTCTTTTCGCAAAACGCTGCCATACCCTCCCGTCGGTCGTCAAGGTCGAAGGTGTCGTAGAAAAGCTGTCGCTCAAACTCGAGGCCCTCGTCTAGGGCGACAAAGGCGTCCGCGGCGTCTACGGCACGCTTGGCGAGGGCGACAGAGGGCGACGACAGCGCGGCAATTGCCTGCGCCGCTTCCACCGCCTCTGGCAGGCATCGTTCGACGGGCACGACGCGGCTTACCAGCCCACTCCTCTCCGCCTCGTGAGCCTTCATGCGCCGTCCCGTCAAGATGAGGTCCATAGCCTTCGACTTGCCCACCGCGCGTATCATACGCTGTGTTCCACCAAATCCTGGTATTGTTCCGAGCGACAGCTCGGGCAAGCCGAACTGCGCGTTCTCCGCGGCGATGACGATGTCGCACGCAAGCGCGAGTTCGCACCCTCCTCCAAATGCATACCCGCGCACTGCTGCAATTTTGGGCTTCGACGTAGCTCCCATGGCGTCGTACCACGTCTTGAGGCACGCTTTTTTTACGCAGTCTTCGCGGTTGGCATGCTCGCGCGCAAGTTCCTTCACGTCCGCGCCCGCGGCGAATGCCTTGTCGTTCCCCGTGATGACGACCGCGCCAACCGCCTGATCCTGTTGAGCGTGTGCGAGCGCCACGCCGAGATCTTTCATCAGCGCATCACTTAGAGCGTTGAGTGCTTTCGGTCGGTTGAGCTCAACGACGAGCACGCCAGCAGCTAGGGTGGTTAGAGTGACGTGCTCCATGGGTGAGAGTGAAGAGGAAGAAGAGTACAAGCGGTGAGCATGAGCACGCACGAGTGAGCGGCATAGCGAGCGTGCTGCGCGAGCGAAGGACATGCCACCCCGGTGGGATGTGGTTTTATTTCGGCTGACACGTGGAAAAAGTGGCGTTGGAGTTGGGACAAATCCCCGAATCCGCGAATCAGAAAAATTCCTCTCTCCACAACTGCTCCATAGCACCGCACAGCACAGCACGGCACAGCACGCCAGCCGTCACGTGCTCGTCTTTAAAAAAAAATAGTACACGACAGTTACACGAAACGCATAGTCAGGCATTGTCTCCTGCCGCCGTCTCCGGTGGTGTCGGCGAACGCGAACGACCACCCCGGCGACGACCACGCCGGTTCCTCTTCTTGGCCTGCCGCGTCTCCACGCCCCAGCTGTCGCACAGCTCGCGGCTTGGCATGCCCGCGAGAGGCGGGTTCTTCGTGCGCATGCGACGCGCAAGACAAAGGCGCATGTGCTCCTCCTCGTCGCTCACAAGTGTCGCCGTCTCATTCTCGTCGGCAAGTGTCGGCAGTTCGCGCCAAGCATCTGTGCGGGAATACACGCGCGCGCCGTGACTTGCATCCACTGCCACGTGACGAGGCGATATCGACTCGTTCGACTCGTCCACGATGTCGCCAAACACCGTCACCTTCGTGCCACACACGTTCGAGAGCAACGCGCTCTCGTTATCGCCTCTCAGCGAGATTGCACGCCGCACGCCAAACTGCGCGTCAGGACCGTCGCGCGACAATAGGAAGATCTCGCCCACACGCCAATGGATAGGAAATGGTCCTTCAGCGATAAGGGAAGCTTCCGCCTCTCGCGCATCGTCGTGGTTGTCGAAGTGCGCAATGGTGAGGTGAGGTGTGAAGACTCCGCCATGGTTCGATGTCTGCTCATGACAGAAAGGGACGGCGCCTTGAAGCTTTGCTTGAAGCATTTGGAACGATTCTATTGGCTCGGGTCTTAGAAATAGTGTCGCACGACCTGACTTGTGATAGAAGACACCTGGCGCGGTAAGTTTGGCGTCAAACGCGTCCATGTTTGAAAGCGCCTCCGCCAAAGCAGGCACGTGTTCGTCAAACTGGTTCGCATTCACGAAGGGGTACACGAGGTTGCAGTGAGGCGGCCAACGATAGAGTCCCGAGTCTTTCAATCGTTTTCTCAATTCCTGGCACTTGCACCACGCTTCCTCGTGCATGGGCGTGGGTATTGCGCACACGGTTGTGTGGTGCACCTTCGCGGGCGGCTTGGGTGACGTCGTCGTCGTCTTGGTCGACTTGACATCGTCGATAGAAGGCTCAGGTAATGATGAAGCTTGTGATTCCGAATTCGAACTCTCACGAAAAGACGGGTGAACTCGCGAGCTAGAGCTAGAGCTAGAACTAGATCCGCGACAAGATCCGCGACGGCGAGTAGTTCGAGTAGGCCATAACTTCAGCCGTGGCAGCCCCGGCACGCACGCGCAACACGACGTCATGTGAGGACACGTCAGCATCCACGAACTGCAGGGACCACTACGGTAATGGAGGGGGAAAACCTCGAAAGTCCCGGGCCGGGTGGGTGTTCTTGTTCTTCGCTTGTCATTTTTCCGTCAAGGGACTCGTCGGCGTGCTCGTTCATGGACCTTGGTGGCGTCGTGCTATTACGCCTAGGTGTTCTTACGCCTAGTCGTGCATATGTGCGCCGCGGTCTCTCCTCGTGCCACAGAACAACAGGCTTTGACATCAAAAGGTCAGTTCAGAAGCACTACAAGTCGTGGTTGTCGTTCGACGCCGCCATGGCCGCCGCAGTCGTCACGTCGTGTACTCTGCACTCGTACGCGACGTATAGATATGGGGGTAGGGATGTCATGGACTCGCAGATTCCGTTCGCATGCAGAAATGTGCGCTCTGATGCGACTATCACCGAAAACGTTTCGCAAATTTTGAGCCGCGAAGGCATCGTGGTGCTGGAACTTGACGACGCCGTTCTGAACGCGTCTGAGCTCAAGTCAGCTCGGCAAGACGTCAGCGCGGCAAGACATCTGCTCGTGACGACGGGGAACGACAGCAACGTAAGGCAGGACAAAGTTGTGCGGGTTAACTCCACCGTCATCCTGGATGAAGAGAAGGAAGGACTTACAGGAGTCGGTTTGATGTTTTGCGTTGACCTTCTTCGCGGAGTGACGCACAGCTTGCTTGAGCACGGGTACATAGAGTCACACACGCACCTCGTGCCTCGGCACGTGCAGCTTGCAGAGTACGGCGGCGACGACGGCGAGCACTACGTGTCGCACTTGGACGCGTGCTTAACTTCTGTTTGGGAGATGGGCCTTCAATCGTATATGCAATCGCGCGATGCACGCGGTCGTGTTCTGACGTGCATTTTGTACTTGAATCCGTCCGACTGGGACGTCGAAACGTCAGGCGGCGCACTTTCGTATCAGCACGTCGGCGGCGCCGACGCCGACGCCGACGCAAGTACGTGGACGAGCATCAGTCCCCGCGGCGGCACCATGGTGATCTTCGACAGTCGCCGCATCGTGCACCGCGTCGAGCCTTGCTACTCGACGCGTCACGCGTTGACGTGCTGGATCATGGGGCAGGTTGACGACGTGTGAGTACCTATCGTATACTACATATTAAGTAAAGTTGTACAGCATACCGAACTACACAGCACGCACAGCATACCAAAAACTACGACCCTAAACCCCTAATCCTAAACCCCTAACCGCTCACCTCAGTCTACACGATGCAGGTCAGCCCCTTCCGGCCACCTTTAATTAGGCCCTGATTCAGGCGAAAAACGTCTTTAATTAGGCCCTAGGGCATAATTAAAGACTTTAGTTATGGGGTCAGTTTGGTCGCAGATTTTGCGAAGGACGCGAGTTTGGGGGTTTGTCATGGGTGCGCCAGGCGCTCAGTGCTGACAACACCACCACCACTGCCACTGGCGCTTTACATTCAGCGGAACGCCTGGCGGCGCGCACAGCCAGGACGCAGTACGACAGGACCGAGGTGTGCGGGCAGTGCCCTGCCGACGCAGCGTGATGGTCAACGTCGACGACGACACGGACAACTCCGTGGTCGTCACCACCTCGACCTTGCGCGGAGGCTTGGAAGGACATCTGCAGTGCCATGTGCAGTGCCAAGGGGCGAACAAGCAGGGCTTCACCCACGCGTTCGTACCGACGAATCCGAACGCCACAGGCAAGCGGTTCACGGCAACGACACGGCCATGTGTCGTCATCACCGAGGAGTTCGAGAAGGCCTGCAAGCGTCGGCATGGACACTGATGCGCGACGTCGACGACGACACGGACAACTCCGTGGTCGTCCCCACCTCGACCTCAATGATCGACATGGCCGTCGCGCACGCACACGCACACCAGCTCAACCGCCAAAAGCAAGCAGCTGACGACGTCGACTTTGGAACGATGACCATCGTCGTGCTCGCCATGGCGCTCTTCGCGGGTCTAGGCGTTCTGCCGCTGTACGTCGCAAAGGTGGACGCCACGTGGGAAGGACCAGGACTCGCCGTGGCGTGCGGCATGATGCTTGCCGCCTCGTTCGACCTGCTCGAGGATGGGTCGAACGGAAACGCGCTTGGGACGACTCTGCCATATCTCGGAAACGCGGGAAGTCACAAGGTGGCATTGCTCGTAGGTGCGCTCTTGGGAATCGCCACCATGGGTTCCGTGAAGCGTTTCTTCTCGGGCAACGGCGACGACGGCGACGACGACGACGACGACGCAGCCAGGCAGATCGTCAAGGCGCTCAACGCTGCGGGCATGGGAAACACAAAGGACGATCTTTGCCAAGGACCAGGGCAGAGAGAGGAGCTGAGTAAAGCCAAGCAGGTGCAGTGCTTGCTGTACTTGCTCGTCTGCCTGTGACTTGCTCGTCTGCCTGTGCATACACAGCGGCGAGGGTATCTCCATGGGTGTCGCATTCAAGGCGGAGAGGGGATGGCAACAAGGCGTGCGTGTAGCCTTCAGCATGGGCTTGCATAACGCGTGCGAAGGACTCGCCATCGCGCTCGTGCTCACCAGCAGCGGCTTTTCCAACGCCGCGGGAGCATTCTGGGCAATCATCACTCACCTGCCTCAAGTGCCTGGCGCGATGCTTTTCTACCTTGGCGCGCAGCACCTCGCCCCATGGCTTCCCGTGCTGCTCGGATGGGCCGGTGCGTCCATCCAAGCAGAACGACGAAAATCCCGACGCCGTGCGCGCTCGCGAGGCGAGGCGAAGAAGCGCGTACAGCGCGTACTGCGAAAGGGGGGGGCAGCCGCTGCGCGGCCACTTTGACCCGAACACCAGCGTGGAGCTGAATACCGGCCTGAGGAGGAGCTGCTGAGCCGATTCGACGTCGTGCTCGTGCTCATGGACTCCGCCGACGAGGCTTGGGACCGGCGCGTCGCCGCGCGTAACTAAAACTTTAATACTTTAAATTATTACTGTAATTTAAAGTTTTCTTAAAAGTGGTATCTCCATACTGTAGTGGGGTACGAAGCGTGCGGTCCCCTGTCGCCGCCCATGATGTACGCGTGTAAGCGCACGTTCTCCTTCTTGTACGCGCTTCCACGATGCTCCACCTTCCTCCCCCACATGACTCCGTACCCTTGGCGGAGGTTGATCGTCTTGACCTTCTTGTCCTTGTCCATGTACTCGAACGTCGCGCCCTCTCTGCTGCACGCGATCATCAACGACGCCTTGTTCTTGTTCTCGATGTGGTCGCCGTAGTCGAAGTGCCACCCCTGAGCCTCGCACCCGTCCTCCGCGACGAGCCATGCCAACCCGACCGCGCGTAGGCCGTACAGGTTGTGCCGTTCCTCGAAGTCGCCTATCTCTTCCTGCAGCTTCCTCTTCGCTTGCGGCGTGCCGCGCATCTCGAAGTGCCACCTCTTCCCATCTCCGAGGTCGCCATGGAGGCTAGTTCCACCGTTCTTGATTCTGCAATCGCGGCGGCGACGGGGGGGTTGCTTCTTCTTTCCCTTCTTGTTTCTGGTGAACAACCTCTTGTTCTTGTTCTTCTTCTTCCGTGCTGCTGCTGCTGCTGCTGCTGCTTCAGCTTCAGCCTCCTTGCAAGCTTGCAGCTTCTTGTTGGCATGGTTGACAATGGTGTCCGCCATGCGTTTGGTGAACACCTGACCGGTGAGCCGCACGGCATCACCGCGGATGCATGGCCATGGCTCCGGCATGCTGAACGAGTTGGTTTATTCAAACCTTCCTTGCATTAGGGTAGGAACAACACGAAGGCGAAAGTTGCAAGGTCAACGCGTGATGGTCGGGAGGCTACATATCGGCAATCCCACGACTTAAACTTTCGACCATGCGTGTCATTCGTTGAGTTGACCACCTTGCACAACGATCTCGTAGCGCATGAAACCAAAACGGCCGTATTTTTAAGGGCGAGATGGCTTGGCCATGCCTGGTCGAGAGTTTAGGTCCATTGGTCAGGATGCCCATCCTGACCAATGGACCTAAACTCTCGACCAGGGGTATCCCACCTTGCGTTGTTAACCTCCCAGGATGTGTTCCCGCCAAACCAGCCGCCAAACCAGCCCTTCTCGTAGGCAAAATTGACAGCTCTGAACAACATGGCCATGACGAGGCGACGAACCGCCGCCTTGGCGTTGGCCACCGAGAACACCTTGGCGTTGGCCACCGAGACCGCCTTGGCGTTACCCGCCGAACACGACAGGGCGGCGGCCGGTTTATTACAGGCCGTGGAGCTCGAAGTGGCTGCGCACCTCGGTGTGGCCGTTCGAAAGGTGCTCACCTTTCTTGAGCTTGCGCGCGCCGTTGCAGCGCGCAATGGCACTCGCAGGTAGGCAACGCACCGACCTGTGTAGTAGGCGGTGTTGGCGACGAACGACGAAACGTGAATTCCAAGTGTTCAACACGGTTCCAAAATGCGCGTAAGACATCATTGCGAAAGACAAAAACTTCTCCTCTTCTGCAATCGTCACGGGCGACTGGTCGCATTCGCGTGAAAAGGTCGATAGGAGGAAACAATAGCGCCGGGTGTATGCCACGTGAAGAGCACTTTGCAACGATATTGTCGTCACCATATAAGCGTGACAAGTCCTCGCTAAGTGAGCTAGGACGTTGTGTCGATGAACTTGGAGTATCGTCGTCTGTTCCGTTTTCGTCCTGACCATTTAGCACGCAGCCTTCGTCATAGAAGACCACAGGTGCGCGCGTTTTATCGGAAACTGCAACAAAGACTTTATACGTATCGCATTCGGATTCGCTGTCAGACTGTAAGGTGTGCGGATATCTCAGCGCACACCTCTTGTCGTTGTCGCTCGGTCCGCCTTTAAAGAAAAGGCCTTCGACACTCGGAGGAACAAGCTCCCGCGCAATGGGACCCGGCTGAAGCGGCGCGCGTATGAGTCTCACCCCCTCTCGTGCAGTGTTTGCGATTCTCACAAATGTTTCAACGACTTCAGGATGTGCACTCACATATTCTTCGACACTCCCTTGGCCACAGGTTGTAAGACCTTTCAAGACGTCAACTTCTTCGGCAGAAATGTCTACAAAGGAACGGTACACACCCGAGACGTTAGACGCCTTTCGCTTCCGCGACCAAGCACCGCTGTTCGTATTACAAACGGCCACCTTTTCAGTAGTCAGCGTAACCACTAGGCCTTTCTCAACATCCACGTGTGCACGTGACAGAGCACTTGACAAGCTTGCAAGTGTGTGTATACTGCCCATGTTAAGACGAAAACGCAAATGCGATGAAGCGCGAAACTCTGCTGGTGCTTGGTGCTGGTAAGTGAGCGACGAAGACGAGGCTGGCGTTGAGCTATCCCCGAAAACACACCCATGACAAACCCCCAAACTCGCGTCCTTCGCAAAATCTGCGACCAAACTGACCCCATAACTAAAGTCTTTAATTATGCCCTAGGGCCTAATTAAAGACGTTTTTCGCCTGAATCAGGGCCTAATTAAAGGTGGCCGGAAGGGGCTGACCTGCATCGTCTACACTCCACCGTTTCAAGAGTGGTTCCCCAGATAACCCCCAAACCCTCGAGAAGGTTAGGGTTTCGCCGAACCGGTATCCCTTGGGCAGTTTTTTGTCGCTTTTCGCAGCCGCCACTCCGAGGCCTCCCCCATTCTGAAGCACCACCATGGCCGAGGACTCGTCGTCCTCCGCGCAGCAGCACCCGCTCGAGCACCGCTGGACGCTGTGGTTCGACAACCCGAACGGACGCGTGAACAACAAGACGTGGGGACAAACGCTCCGGTCAGTCTACACCTTCGGAACCGTCGAGGAGTTCTGGTGGTACGTCTTTGCTCGAAATCTGTTTCGTTTTCTTCTGCTTGATGTGGTTCCCCTGGGTTCGCTGACTTTCCCTTCCTCCCGGCCCCCACTTGTTTTTATGCAGTCTCTTTAACAACATCATCCCGCCATCCGCGCTCATGCACGGCGCTGACTTCCACGTGTTCAAGCACGGCGTCGAGCCCAAGTGGGAGGACCCCATCTGCGCGAGCGGGGGCAAGTGGACGTGCCCCGTGCAGCGTGGCCAGGATGCGAAGGCGCACCTCGACACGCTGTGGCTTCACGTGCTTCTTGCGCTTATTGGCGAGCAGTTCACGGACGGCGACGACATTTGCGGCGCGGTGGTGAGCGTTCGCAAGAGCCAGGACCGCATATCTCTGTGGACGAAGACGAGCAGCAGCGAGCAGGTTCAGGTGTCGATAGGCAAGCAGCTGAAGGAGATCTGCGGCATGGGCGAGGTGAGTCGCATCGGGTACTTGGTTCACCAGGACGCCATCAAGCTCGACCGGAAGGCGAAGGACAGGTACACGCTGTGATCGAGAAAACGAGAGTACAGTAAACAACAACAACAAAATAACGAACACTTTTATCATCATGAAGCCAAAAGCCATGGCTGCATGGAGGGGGAGGGGGGAGACAAACGGCATAACCCTAAACCCTAACCCTAAACCCTAACAAGGAGGGGAATTCTTGACATTGAATATTCTTCGGGGTTGGTGGAATGAAACCCCGAATAATTCCTGTTCGGTTCTGGTTCCGGATAAGATTGGTCTCCGAGATATTATTTTTCACCTTGTAATAAAAGGTATGGCGTCGCCGTCGTCGTCGTCAGTCGTGAAAAGTATGTGTCATACTGGGTGTCATACTGTCTTGTCACGGTCTTGTAGACGTGTACGTGCTGCTCGGAGTGATGTTCGTGCTGTGCCTCACTCTGGTGCGTGCTCTGGTTTTACGTCACTGCTTGGTTGTCGCGCTAGGCTGTCGCGCTCGTCGTCGCGCTCTTCACAGTTTCGCGCTCACGCAACCGGCAGAGAAACCACAAGCACGGAGGGCAGTGTGGAGACTGGCGGCGATTCGGGAAACAATAACGGAAATGACAGAGATGATGACGAGGGAGGGAACGGCGACGGCTTCCCGGAATGGGCAGTGTTCACGCAGGACGACTTGGTGACGGTTGGCGTCGCGCTCACAGCGTCGCTCTTTCTCAGGACGTTCGTCGCAGAACCGAGGTTCATACCGAGCTTATCCATGTATCCGACGTACGATATCGGAGACAGGCTCATCGCGGAGAAAATCACGTACCGCTTCAATCACGGGCCGGAGCAAGGAGACGTCATCATCTTCCACCCACCAGCCGCACTCCAGGCGCAGGGATACTCGAGAGGGGACGTCTTCATCAAGCGCATCGTCGCCGTCGGCGGGCAGACGGTCGCAGTGCACGACGGACGCGTGTTCGTCAACGGAAAGCCGCGCGTGCGCGAGGACTATATCAAAGATGCCCCGAAGTACGACATGAAGGACGTCTACGTGCCGCCGGGCAGCGTATTCGTCATGGGCGACAACAGGAACAACAGCTTCGACAGCCACCTGTGGGGTCCCCTCGACATTGAGTCCATCGAAGGGCGCGTCGTGTTCAACTACTGGCCACCGAACAAGGTTGGCCAACTCGAGCCGCACGTTCCTGTTGACGACACCTCATACGCCGTTGTGGAAGTGCCTCCGGTTGATGCGCCGGACGTGAGCGTCGTCGCGAGCGGGAAGGAGTAGGCTTATTTTGTATGTAAGACGAAGTGAGTGGTCTCCTCCCATCCCACGAGCACGTGCATTGTTTTACCCATGGCGCGGACCGTGACGTGTGACAGATATATAGCACTAGGTAGGTAGTCTACACACGAAAACGACAGACGACAGACGACACGTGCACACATGGTAAGTAAGGTACATAGGTGAAGTTCATTTCAAGGCCTCAAGGGTTTGCTGCCGCCGGTTTAAACGCACGTTCAATGAGGTGGTCACTCTTATAGTTTTGACAACAATTTTCTTTCTTCCCAGATGCCACACAAAACCTCGTTTTCATTTCATTTTTATTTTTTCCCCATCTGCTTCGCCCTGGTCTCCCTCGGTCTCACAACGCGCTCTGCATGCCGACGCACCGCGCGATGGCCGACGACATGGCTGACGCGGCGCTCCTCAAGTCCGCGCTCAAGCACCACCAGTTCCCGTCAGGGTTAGGGCTGCCACCCTCGCGCGACCTGCTGCCCTCGTCCTCGGCCGCCGCTGTGACCTTCGCAAGCACGCCGATATCAAAAGGGTCCCCGTCGGCGCGAACAGCAAATGCACAGCACACCCTGCTCGTGTCGTCGCCAGTCACTGGAAGACGGTACGACCTCAGGGCACTCGCGACGTCAAGCGCGCTCTTCGATGGAGAGAACGAACGAAGAACGACGACGCAAGTCACGGCGACGCCGCTCAGATCAGACGACGAAGAAACCAAAAGTGTTCTCACAGCCATCGCCGACGTACTCACGTTCGGCCTGAACCGAGAGGCGGCGGAAGCTGCACCGCCACCCGCAACGCCGGCACCAACGACTACGCCGCGGCAGGAGCCAGCCGTCACCGCGACGCCTTCAACGCTCAAGCGCCAGCTGTCCGCGCAAGTGCGAGCACAGAGACTACGGCAAACAGCCGAGGCGGCTTCGACGGAACGCAAACGCGCGGAGGGTGTGCACGCAAGGCTTCTGTCCACTGGCAAGCACGAGGAGGCGAGGAGCGCCGCGCGGCTCATCGCACAGCTGCGGGAAAAGGAAATTGAGAGCCAAACCATGTACCAGCGAGGCTTTGCCGTCTTCTCCGCTATGGAGGACCAGCGGCACATACAACCTACACCACGAACGCCGACGGTACCTCCTCACGCGGAGGCTCTTAAGAAACTTGCGGCGCTTGCGGTGAGCGAGCGCCAGGCAGCAGAGCGCGAGGTAACAAAACTGAGGGCTAGCGGCAACTTCGCAGCTGCGGCCAAGGCTGTGATGGCGGTGGAGCGACTGCGCAAGAAGGAGTCCGCCCTGCAGACGGCGTACCAGCGCGGCTTTCTCTTCTTCTCAAACCTTGAGACGCGTGGTGCGAAGCTCACGGAGGAGGAAATGGACGAAATTCGAGTCCTGAAGGATATCGCGAACGATAATGCGTCAGCCGTGAAGAAAACACTCGCAACGGCAGAGTTTCTGAGACGAAGTGGCAAGCACGAGGAGGCGCAGGAGGCGGAGCGCGAGGTGGATCGGCTCAGAGAGGAGGAGCAGACGTGCCGCCGTGCATTCGACTTCTTTTCCTCCGATCCGATGGATGAAATGCAGCATCAACTTTCACAACCCGCTTCCAAGGAGCAAATCATGGAGGCGCAGGAGGCGGCAGCCGCGGCGTCGGCCGAGCGCGCGGATCTCGAGAGCCACGTGATCGAGCTGCGTGCGCAAGGCAAGTTCAAGGAGGCGGCGACAGCGGCGCTCGCAGTCGAGCACCTGAAGAAGGACGAACAGGCGATACAGCTTGCGACGCAGGTGGTGCAGGCGTCGACGCTGGACGCGACGACGTCGATAAGCGAGGAGGAGATACGCACGCTGCAGGCTGCTTCAGCAGGAGCAAGTGCAGAGCGCGAGGAGGCTGAGAGTCACGTGACGGAGCTGCGCGCTAAGGGCAAGTTTAAGGAAGCTGCGACAGCGGCGTTGACTGTGGAGCGTCTGCGCAAGAAGGAGGCGACGCTGCAGAGCGCGTACCAAAGAGGCTTTGCGATATTTTCAGGTATGGAAAATGCGGCACTGTCTGGACGGCATGCGCCACAGCTTCTTCCGCCACCCGCTTCCAAGGAGCAAATCGTGGAGGCGCAGGAGGCGGCAGCCGCGGCGTCGGCCGAGCGCGCGGATCTCGAGAGCCACGTGATCGAGCTGCGTGCGCAAGGCAAGTTCAAGGAGGCGGCGACGGCGGCGCTCGCAGTCGAGCGCCTGAAGAAGGACGAACAGGCGATACAGCTTGCGACGCAGGTGGTGCAGGCGTCGACGCTGGACGCGACGACGTCGATAAGCGAGGAGGAGATACGCACGCTGCAGCACGCCGCGTCGATAGCGCAGTCTGAGCGCGAGGAGGCTGAGAGTCACGTGACGGAGCTGCGCGCTAAGGGCAAGTTTAAGGAAGCTGCGACAGCGGCGTTGACTGTGGAGCGTCTGCGCAAGAAGGAGGCGACGCTGCAGAGCGCGTACCAGCGAGGTTTCGCGGCTCTCACCGCACTGGAGAAGAGAGGCGACTGGAGTGCGGCGCGGATGACGCACGGCATCACGGAGGACTTACCCACAAAGCACGTCGAGGGGATTGAGCGGCTCGCATCAAATGTCAGTGTCGCGCGCGAGGAGGCGGAGCGCGAGGTGACGGAGCTGAGAGCTAGAGGCAACTTTGCCGCGGCGGCTAAGGCGGTGATAGCAGTGGAGCGGCTGCGGAAGAAGGAGTCTGCTCTGCAGACGCTGCACGATCGCAGCTCCGCGATTTTCTCGGGTGCATCGCTCAGCGCGATGTCTAGACAAGAGCTCGAAGAAGTGCGCGCGGTCGCGGGGGTGTGCGGCGATCTCGCAAACGACTACCGCGAAGAGCGCGAAAGTAAGCAGCGCGAGGTGGAGGCGTTGCGATCAAGTGGCAAGCATGAGGAGGCGCAGGAGGCGGAGCGCGAGGTGGATCGGCTCAGAGAGGAGGAGCAGACGTGCCGCCGTGCGTTCGACTTCTTTTCCTCCGATCCGATGGATGAGCCACACCAGGCTGCGGCAGTGCATGCGCCACCTCCCGCTTCCAAGGAGCAAATCATGGAGGCGCAGGAGGCGGCAGCCGAGGCGTCGGCCGAGCGCGCGGATCTCGAGAGCCACGTGATCGAGCTGCGTGCGCAAGGCAAGTTCAAGGAGGCGGCGACGGCGGCGCTCGCAGTCGAGCGCCTGAAGAAGGACGAACAGGCGATACAGCTTGCGACGCAGGTGGTGCAGGCGTCGACGCTTGACGCGACGACGTCGCTGAGCGAGGAGGAGATACGCACGCTGCAGCACGCCGCGTCGATGGCGCAGTCTGAGCGCGAGGAGGCTGAGAGTCACGTGACGGAGCTGCGCGCTAAGGGCAAGTTTAAGGAAGCTGCGACAGCGGCGTTGACTGTGGAGCGTCTGCGCAAGAAGGAGGCGACGCTGCAGAGCGCGTACCAGCGAGGTTTCGCGGCTCTCACCGCACTGGAGAAGAGAGGCGACTGGAGTGCGGCGCGGATGACGCACGGCATCACGGAGGACTTACCCACAAAGCACGTCGAGGGGATTGAGCGGCTCGCATCAAATGTCAGTGTCGCGCGCGAGGAGGCGGAGCGCGAGGTGATGGAGCTGAGAGCTAGAGGCAACTTTGCCGCGGCGGCTAAGGCGGTGATAGCAGTGGAGCGGCTGCGGAAGAAGGAGTCTGCTCTGCAGACGCTGCACGATCGCAGCTCCGCGATTTTCTCGGGTGCATCGCTCAGCGCGATGTCTAGACAAGAGCTCGAAGAAGTGCGCGCGGTCGCGGGGGTGTGCGGCGATCTCGCAAACGACTACCGCGAAGAGCGCGAAAGTAAGCAGCGCGAGGTGGAGGCGTTGCGATCAAGTGGCAAGCATGAGGAGGCGCAGGAGGCGGAGCGCGAGGTGGATCGGCTCAGAGAGGAGGAGCAGACGTGCCGCCGTGCGTTCGACTTCTTTTCCTCCGATCCGATGGATGAGCCACACCAGGCTGCGGCAGTGCATGCGCCACCTCCCGCTTCCAAGGAGCAAATCATGGAGGCGCAGGAGGCGGCAGCCGAGGCGTCGGCCGAGCGCGCGGATCTCGAGAGCCACGTGATCGAGCTGCGTGCGCAAGGCAAGTTCAAGGAGGCGGCGACGGCGGCGCTCGCAGTCGAGCGCCTGAAGAAGGACGAACAGGCGATACAGCTTGCGACGCAGGTGGTACAGGCGTCGACGCTTGACGCGACGACGTCGATAAGCGAGGAGGAGATACGCACGCTGCAGCACGCCGCGTCGATGGCGCAGTCTGAGCGCGAGGAGGCTGAGAGTCACGTGACGGAGCTGCGCGCTAAGGGCAAGTTTAAGGAAGCTGCGACAGCGGCATTGACTGTGGAGCGTCTGCGCAAGAAGGAGGCGACGCTGCAGAGCGCGTACCAGCGAGGTTTCGCGGCTCTCACCGCACTGGAGAAGAGAGGCGACTGGAGTGCGGCGCGGATGACGCACGGCATCACGGAGGATGCGCCATCAGCGGATGACGTGAAGAGCGAAGTGCAAGGTGCCAGAGCTGAGCGCGAGGAGCTCGAAAAGGAGGTGGAGCGACTTGAGCGGAGCGGGGATCATGCTGCAGCTGCGATGGCTGCGGCAGCCTGTGCACGTGCCAAATCCGTTGAGAAGGCGCTTTCATCAGCGGTTTCGGGCGATGCAATTACTATGAACTCTGAGGAGATTGTCCAGGTTCAGGATGAATTGAAGCGCACGCTTGATGAGGAAGCAGCGCAAGCAAAGTCGTCGGACAAGCTTCGCGCGAAGGGCCTTTTGAAAGAAGCTATGATGGCTGCTGTGGCGTGTGAGAGACTTCGGTCCCGGGGCAAAGCACTCGAGAGGGCTTTGACGTCAAGTTCCCTCGGATCGAGCTTGAAAACCCCTTCCGTGTCGTGGAATCTAGAAACGCCGGCTCCCACTTTACAGCAAAGCCTCGAGACGGCGATAAACGAACGTCGGCAATACATTGAGGACGAGGAAGAGCAGGATGGTGGCGAAGAGGAGGAGGACTTAAATGAGCTCGATGTTCTTGAGGAGCAGCTTGCGACGGTAGCATCCGAACGGGAGGCGGCTGAGGGTGAGGAGGCACGTTTGCGCGCACGTGGTCTGCTGAAGCAAGCGGCAACAGCGGCAATGGCATGCGAGAGTCTTAAATCGCGGGAAAGGGCGCTCCGCGGTGCACTCGAGCTTGCAAAGAATGAGTCTGCGGCGACTGACCTCGAATCTCAGGAGAAGGCGAAGAAGATGGCCACTCAGAAGCTTGCGCTTGGGGGCGACGTTCACGCCGCAGCGACAGCCACGAAAGAGGCGGAAAAGCTACACCGACGCGCGGCGGCGGCTTCGCGCATGGTAGAAAATGCGGCACCATCGGAGGAGGACGTGATTGCGCTTGCGGAGTCCGCCGCTCTCGTTGAGGAGGAGGTAAAGCGTGCCGAAGCTGAGATAGAAAAGTTGCGCGGCGCAGGAAATTTCAAGGAAGCGGCGAAGCGCGTGCGCGTCGTGACGCGCTTGCGAAAACGGCAAGCGGTGGTGCAGAGCGCTTTCGAGAAAGCCAAGGGAAAATTCGAGGCGATCCAGCGTGTTGGGCAGGCGCCGAATACCATGGATGTTCCTCGACGGAGCTTGCACAACCTATTTGTGAAAACACCAGGCACCGTAGATGCCACGTCGAAGGATGCGGCGGAGGGCATGTCTTCGCAAGGAAAATTGGCTGTATCCGAAGCGACAGCCCCTGGTGCGAGCCAGGCGTACGACGACGACGACCTTCCGTCAGCGTCGGCGAAGTTGGCTAGCAGGGCTATGCAGACTGCATCTGTCATGAAAGAGGAAAAGAGGAGCGGCAACGACTCGCCAGGTACTATGCGTGATAGCCTGCTCCGCGAAGGTATGGCGCAGGCCCAAAGATTTCGCTCCCCCGCCGCGGCGCGGGCAACACCTGGAACAGGTGCTGCGAACGTGGCGGCGCGAGCGGCGGGTGTCGGCTCCAATGCTGGAGTCCCAAAGAGCACACTTCGTGTTGGCCGGTTGAATTCCTCGTTGAAAGCACAACCTTCCCGTCTCCGCGCCGCGGAGGAGAGCGTCGCCGCGCGGAACTTCTCAGCCAAGGCATCGGCGACGCGGTCAGCGCTCGGACGAGCGGGACGCACGGCTGACCGTGTCTCGAAGCAGTTCAGCTTTTTCTCGTAAGATGATAAGGGAAAGGGTGCGTGTACTTGTACTTGTACTTGTAATATGAGAAAGTAATGGTTTGATTATTTCAATGGTTGATATGATCGTGCCACTATCTATGAATGGACGACCGTCGGACGAAAGTAAAGTCCATTATGTTACTGAATGAGCGATCTTTGGTATGATACTATATGTTATTAGAAAATTCTTACAAATCTCGAAATGGAGAAAGCGAACTACTGACGCCGCAAATCGGCAAGTCCGTAGCTCAGCGCGGCATCGGCGTCCGCGTAGCGTGTCTCGAGACAATCGGGCGAAAGTTTCCGGGCAGCCTCAGAGACAGAAGGTTCAAAAGCCGGCGCAGCCGGCAGCTGAGCGCGACGTGCAGCCAGCTTCGAGCGTGTCTCCTTCAGAGAAGGTTGAGAGGTGTACACATGCTGTGGAACGCCGTAGATGATGGCCTCATCAATCTTAACTGGATCCACCAACGGCGTGTACCACGAGGGCACGCGAATCCGCGCTCTCTCAGCATCCATATCCGAAAGGCGTGCGCGCTTACTATCACGCTCACGGCGATGTGGATCGCGCTCCATATCGTCATCGAATCGCGATCTTCGACGATCGCGATCGCGCATTTCTCGTTCGCGCTCCTCGCGATTGAATTGCGCCATATGCTCGCGCTCGCGCTCCTGCCTCTCGCGCTCCTCGCGGTTGCGTTCCATGCGATTGCGTTCCTCGATCAGCCTGCGCTGCTCTCTCTCTCGCTGCTCTCTCTCTCGCTGCTCCTTCTCTCGCTGCTCTCGCTCCTCCTCTGCACGTCGCTGTGCGTCGCGCTGCGCCTTGCCCTGGTCCACAAAGTGACGCGCTTCGTTGAATACAGCCTCAGAGCGTTGCATCTGCGCGGCGATTAACGATTGCTGTGCATGTGTGGCAGGTGCCTGCTGCACCTGCTTTGTCGAGGCGCCTACAAGCGGTGTGGGCGCACTGGCACCCTGCACGGGCGCTGATCGCTCAGCCGTGCGTGGAATGCGAGACAGCGTCGTCGTACCAGCGAGCTCAGTCGGACGTGAAAACTCTTGCCTCAGCATGCTGTATATGTTGTTCGCAGTAGGCGTGGGTGCTGCGCGCTTTGCCACCTCAGGTGGCGGCTTGTCCGCTGGTTTGCTGTCAGCGAGAGGCTTGTCTGTTGGCCGCTTTGCAGCTGGCGGCTGAGCATGACGCGGTTGCTGTGCCTGCTGCTGTGCCTGCTGGGGCTTCGAAGGTTTCTGAGGCTGAGGCTGAGGATGGGCTGGAATCGCATGCTTGGCAGCCATCGCAGCGTAGGTTGGCTTGGCGTTGGCTTCTGTGACTTTAGGCGCCGACTTTACCAGTTCTCCTCTTGGGACAGGTGCTGCTGCGTTAGGTACTGGCTCGTCTACTTTCGGCGCTGGTGCAGCCTCCGGCTGTTTAGGCACCGGCCGGTCCACTTTCGGCGCTGGTGCAGCTTCCGGCTGTTTGGTGGCTTTCGCAAGCTCCTGAGCCTTGGCGACGCGCCTTTTTGTGTTTGCATCTGTCATGAAACGGTACATCATATCTCCCGATGCAATGGCCTCATCATTTAACTCCGTCAACTTATCCAGCCGTTGCTCTAGTTTTTCCACCCGCTTTTGAACGCTAGCATCAGACGAGGCATTTTCCTGAGCGTTCAGACTTTTAATTTCTTTCATAGCCTGTTTGCCCTTCTTTTTTGCAGCCTTGAAAGACAGGCCCAGCTCTGACGTGCTGGCGTCAAATGTGAGGCACTCATCCACTTCGCCGTCTTCGTCATACGTCAAGGAGTACGTCCCTGTCTCAGGATGGAAGTCGGTAATTTTGCCTACGTATATATTCGCCTTCTTGTGATTCCAGTTTCCCTTCGTATCCGTAGCATTCCACATCGCCTCCACGCAAGCATTCAGCAGCGGAACTTTCGGGTCGAGATCCGTCTGCGGTGCGACTGGTAGTTTGACAGATGCTGCTTGAATTTTCTCGGATGGAGCCGCGGGTAGACGAGGGATTGCAGCACGAGGTGCCGGCTTTGAAACTGTCGACGGCGCCGCCTTCGCGGGGAAATGTGCAGCAGGAAGACGATTCTTCGCAGCTTCGATCTCCTCTTTCTTCATGGTGCGCGCCGCCACGGTGAATTGCACATCCAAAAATAATGAGCTCATTGGCACGTTTCCTTTGGATTTAGGTGTCAGCTTCGCCTTCGAGATGGCAGGTGCGACGGCGGCGGCGGCGGCGGTGGCGGCGGCGGGAGCGGCGGCGGTTGATGTAGGTTTTGGCTGATCTGTATTTGGCGTTGGTGTGACTTCAGGTTTCTTCTCCGCTTTCGCCAAGTCCTGCGCTGCCGCCGCTTTCACAGTCTTTGACCGTTTGGTTCCAGCAGCAGGCTTGTTTGCGGCTGTCTCGTTCCCCAGGTCTGAGAGCTTGCGCTTGATTGTGTTCAGCGGTACCTCGTCATCCTCATCCGTTTGCTTGAGTTGATTCAGTGGCACCTCGTCTTCGTCGTCCATGTCCATGTCCATGTCCATGTCCATGTCTTTCTTCTGCTTCATCTCAGGTTGTTTTTTGTCGTTTTGTTTCTTCGACGCGCGCGCCTTTGCGTTATCATTCTCGCCGCCTTGTGCGGGAACGTCCACCTGCTCGTGAAACTCCTTCAGGATGTACACAGGTGGCGACGCCGCGCCCCCCGACGTTCGCGCTGACGACCTTCGTCCCAAGGCTGCCGGTGCTGAGCTGCTTCGTCCGATGCCTGGGGATGCCGCCGCGACATGTGCTTGGCTCTGGTTCGACTTGATGACGACTTCTTGTGTTTTCTGTATGAGCGTTTCGACTGTTTTCGCGCTGAGTTCACTTGCGTTCCCTTTCTTTGCCGACGATCCGTTCAGCAGGGAGGCGAGCTGTTCCGACGTGCGTCCTTGTGCACCTGCAGATGCCAGTAGTGCGAGAAGGCGCGACAGCGCGTCGTTACCATTACCACTACCATTACCATTACCATTACCATTACCACTACCATTACCATTACCACTACCAGGAGGAGAAGCACCACCCCCACCACCACCAGCAGCAGCAGGAGAAGCACCACCACCACCACCACCACCACCAGCAGCAGCAGCAGCAGCAGCAGCACCACCACCACCACCAGCAGCAGCAGCAGATCCCCTGCGTCGCGTCATTGTCATCGGTGACACCTTCAAAGGCATGCCCAAGCGAACTTTCTCAAGGAAGATGGAGAATGAGGGAGGGGGGGAGGGGAAGAGCCCGAAGCAGAGAACAGGGCCAGAAAAATGACAGGAAAGGGGGATCCCTCCTTGTACCATGCATGGAAACGGCAGCGGAGACCCTCCGCACTTGTAGCGCTTGACCTGTGACGGATGAGGATGACGTGACAATGACAGCGGGTAGAATGACACCTTGAATATGAATAGATTCTATGCATTCAATTATGAAGAGGTGTTACATTTACAAGTTGAGTAAACAAAAATCCGTTTTACAAATCCGCCTGAGTAACCCTGAATGGACCAGAGACGCCAGATGGAGGGGCTTGGCCGTTTTCGTTTAGTCCCCAGCACGCGACACTGCCGTCGGCTCCTAGCGCCAGAGAGTGCGCATTACCCGCAGCGATTGCGACGAAGTTGCCCGGAACGCCGTCGGGAGGTGCTTGGTCGTCGCCGTTGGCTCCCCAGCACGCGATACTGCCGTCGACTCGTAGCGCCAGAGAGTGATCCCCACCTGCCGCGATTGCGACGAAGTTGCCCGGAACGCCGTCGGGAGGGGCTTGGCCAAACCTGTTGTCTCCCCAACACGCGATACTGCCGTCGACTCGTAGCGCCAAAGAGTGAACACCACCCGCAGCGATTGCGACGAAGTTGCCCGGAACGCCGTCGGGAGGTGCCTGGCCGTTGAAGTTGTCTCCCCAACACGCGATACTGCCGTCGACTCGTAGTGCCAAAGAGTGGAAGCCACACGCAGCGATTGCGACGAAGTTTCCCGGAACGCCGTCGGGAGGCGCCTGGCCGCTTCGGTTGAATCCAAAGCACGCGATACTACCGTCGACTCGTAGTGCCAGAGAGTGCCTAGTACCCGCAGCGATTGCGACGAAGTTTCCCGGAACGCCGTCGGGAGGTGCCTGGCCGTCGACGTTGCTTCCCCAGCACGCGATGCTGCCGTCGACTCGTATCGCCAAAGAGTGCGCAGCACCCGCAGCGATTGCGACGAAGTTTCCCGGAACGCCTTCGGGAGGTGCTTCGCCGATCTCGTTAAGGCCCCAACACGCGATACTGCCGTCGACTCGTATCGCTAACGAGTGACCTCCTTCGACGAAATAGCCGCCAGTTGCTGCGAGCAGTCCAGTTGCCTTTCGCGCGGCTTGTTTCCGCTCCCGCACCTTGTTTAATCTACGTTCGCGCTGCCAGTTGACGAAGACGCGCATCATGGAGTACGCGAGAGACATCAACGACTCTCAGAGGGAGGGTGTCGCAGGAATGACGAGTGAGAATTGAGAAGAAGTGACCAGTGCGCGAGGAAACAAGAGGGGGCGCGAGGGTAGTAAAGTATTAGGGTAGTACAATATCCCCTAGGGTAAAATATCGAACTTTCTTTGAACTTTGAACTTGCGCAACCCTTCAGCCGCGGGACCCCTTGTGGAACACGTGTGTGTGTCAAGAAACAGTGTGCGGCCGCGGAAGGAACCCTTGAGGCTGACTGACTTGACTGTCTGGGCAGGTTAAGAGTACAGTAGTTCACCTTAACAGCCTTCATTCATTCCACAACGTGGACCTCTCGAAGACATTGTGGTTCCATTTTCACATTCCCTCCATCCATGGAAAAATCCATGGTCTCTCTCTTAGGGTCGGAGTCAAGACGGTCTTGGTGGAAATGTGGCCACCCACACCATGACCATAGATATGCTGCTCATCTTGAGAGATGCTCATCTTTTAAGACTTCTTTAGTCTTGTGGTGTGTTGTCTTCCTATTGGCCTCCGCGGCTGGGATCCATGCACAGGACACCCTTAACATGCCTAAGGGGGAAATGCCAGCTTCAAGAAGCAGCCCGGGTGCGGAACGGGAAATGCGAGGGTGCACCGTACCTTCAGCACTGAACTTCGACCCGGACGCTACCATAGAAGACATGTCGTGCTGCTTCGTGCTCCCGTGCGTGCCCAAGCCACCACCCGGCTCAGCGCCAATACCCGGGTGCTTATTACCCTGGGCGTCGAACTACAACGCCGCGGCGAACGTCGACGACGGATCGTGCATATTCGGTTCACCACCTCCGGCAACGCCAACGCCGCCCAAGCCACCGGCGCCGCCACCGGGAGCGCCTGCCAGGCGAGGATGCATGAACCCCACAGCGAGCAACTTCGACGAACTGGCGAACGTCGACGACGGAAACTGCAAATTCGATGAGGCGACAGACGTCACGACAGCTCGCACGGTAAAGACGACGACCGCTGCGCCCAAGCCGGGAGTCTCGGAAGAGGAAACGACGCCTCTTCCGACGAACGCGACGGCGGGCGATTCCTCAGCAAAGGAGGGTGCGGCGTCAATCACTAAGGGTGGCGCGAAGGAGACTACCACAAGCACGCTTCCGCGTCGTATGAGCGTCGTCGCCGCGTTCGCAGGGTCCGCACCGCCGCCGATCGCCACGCCGCCGGCGTCTTCGGGCACAAGTCGCTCGGAGGAGGCTGCAACGACAACAGTCCGCTTGGCTTTTGTGCTCATGGTGGCTGTTCCGACTGTGCTAACGCTCTCAGCCGCGGTGCTTGCGGTCACGTACCGCATGCGCATTGCAAAATACCGCCTAAACTCCACGCAGAGTTCAGGCAGTTCGCCGCGAGACGCGAGCACAGTTCGTCTCGTTCCCGTGCAAGGCCCTCGCATTCACCCGAGCGACGGCCTTCGCGCGAAGAGCGCCGTCCCTGAGGTGAGCTGGGCGGAGACGCCAGATTCGAGTCCAGCCGGCCGCCTGGGCTCGAATCGTCGAGTTGACCTGGACTCGATGGAGCGGCAGTGGAAGGAGGCGAGTGCGAAGACGACGACGCCACGTCCGTCTCCGTTGAAGGCGTCTCATCCTCAGGGCACGATCATGTCTCCGACGAAAATCTAATGTAATCCATCCTCCACATTGAAAATATATAGCTGAGATCCCTCATCCAGTAGTACTAATGGAGTGTACTTGACTCTGTCCAGCGGTCGTCCAGTCACACCATTCACTTTCACCATTCAGCCCATTCACCGGTGCCATTCACTGCGCGTTTTTGTACATGGCGCAAATGATTTCGAAGGTTGTATCACTTTATCAGGGCGCTTTCGTTGGCGTAGTGAGGTCTCCGGTTGCGACTTGTTTTCGTTGATGTCGTCGCCATCGCCACCAACCGTGCATCAATACGATGACTACCTGCAGCTAGAGTAGTATCTAAAGGAGTCCAATTTGTGGGAAAGGGGGAATGAGCGATCCTAGAAAATAAATAGTATTGATTGATACAAACATTTCAACAAGCAATCAACGCGCCATCGCGCCGGTGGTCGCCGCAAGCTTTGCAAGCTTCATCTTAACCTTCTGCGTCTCGAGAATGCTGTTGCGCAGAGCCTCAGCAGCCTGCTGAAAGCGATTGCGCTCGCACCGAAGCTCGCGCTCGTATCGTGCAGCGATTTGCCAGCACGAGAACGCCTTCACCGCAACACCAACGGATCGCGTCAGCACGGCCAAGTTCAAAGACGAATTCTCGCCATTTATCACCTCCGCAGCCTTGCGAACCGTCAGGGGCAGGGTTGACATCGCCACGCCTTCGTCGGCAACCATGATTCTCTGCAGTTTGGGAGGCGCCTGCAAGCTCGCCTGCAAGCTCGCCTCAAGCTGAGCCACCTTCATGCGATGTTTCTCCTCCATCTCATCAAGCTCGCCTTCGAGGTAGTAGATGCGCTCGTGCAACTGCTGAATCTCCTTGTCTCTTGCTTGCATGTCGTTCGACATGGCTCGCTTCTCGCTCAAGAGACGCTGGATCTCGCGCTGATTTTGATCCTGCAGGAAAGACTCTTCCACCTGCGTCGAATTGAGGAATTCCGTCACGAAGCTTCGGATCTTGTCCACCGCCTTTGACAAAGGCCTCTCGACCGTCTCCGCTTCAGCCGGGCTCATCGTTGCAAGGAGGCGTTCCACTTCTCCGTCCAGCTGTGCACGGAAGACATCGCGGCTGGGATTCACCGTGGGTGCACGAGGGCGACCACCGGGCGTCAGTGCGGGAGATGGCGGTGGGAAATGCATGCCGCCGCCCGATGTATCTGAGAAGTAGGCGGCAGCTACGGCTGGGCTTGCGGCTGACGCCTCCGCCGCCTCCGCCCTCTCCTGCATTCGCTCGCACTCCTCGCGAGCGCGCTCAAGTTCGGAACGCAATTTCGCCATCTCCTCCTCGTACTTCGCCTCGCTCGCCATGAGCTTCTCCAGCGCGTTGCGGCGCTGCTCGTCGACGCTCTGCCTGTCAGCCTCGAGCTCGCTCACGCGTGTCGTGAGGCTTTCGTGGCTTCGTTGTGTTTCCTGCCAGTTCGAGTTCGCAGTGCCGAGCTCGGTTGACAGCTCTTCGCACTTCGCCTCGGCGTCCGTGGCTCGCTTGTCCGCATCCTTCTTGCTCTGCTCGAGCTCCTGCACCGTCGCCTCGGATGCCTTGAGCTGCTCACGAAGGCGCGACATTTCTTCCGCATCGGCAGCGGTGGCGACTGCTGGTTTTGGCGTCAGCGACGGCGAGCTTGCGACGCTTGCAGCCTTCGTGCGAGTCTCTGCGGACTCCCACATCGACTTCACGTTGCGATAGTCCCGCTTCTCCGCTTCAACTTGTTTTTTCTCCGGCATGAGAACCTTGAAGCCGCCCGTCTGCACCCTGCCAGCGTCCTGGCCTTGCCACACCACCTTTGGCGACGCCACCTCCTGCTGCATCTCGAAGGCTGCCCGTATGTCCGTGACGTCACCTCGGCGCCTCTCGTCAATCTCCACCGGCGTCTTGGGTGTCTGAGGTGGCAGTTTTGGTTTCGGCTGCGTCGTCGACGACGACGACGATGACGCCTTGAGTGCGGATGCGGCAGCTGCGTTGGCGAAGACGGAGTTTCTGGCTGCAGGAGGCGGTGGAGGGACATCCTTGTGATCCTCCTTGCTTCCGGAAGATGTGGACGCGGCGTGTTGAAACGCGCCTGCGGATAGCCTTTGCGCGTGCTTGTCGCTCTCGCTCGCCTCGGAGTTCACAGCTGAGCTGTTTGTGAGGTTTCCCACCCAAATGCTCGCTCGTGGCATCGTGCCGTTTCGTTTTTGTGGCGCAGGCGCTTTGGCGGGCGGCGTGGCACTTGCGTTCTGCGCGGCGATAAGCTCGCGCACGCTGTTTTGTCGAGCCCGAGGCGGCGGCGGCGGCGGCGCTTGCTGTTGCTGCTGGTGCTGTTGCTGTGCAGGTGCAGGTGCAGGTGCAGGTGCAGGTGCAGATGGTGGTGGTGGTGGTGGCACGCTGCCTCGTCTCGCGGCGTTGATTGCGTTTGCGTTTGCGTTTGCGTTTGCGTTAGTCGTCGACCCGTTGGTGGCTGCGCCTGCGTTCGCGTTCAGCTTGACTTTCGCGCGCGCGTGTCTCATCGCGACGAGAGTGGCTCTCACGTCTTCGATAGTTTTCGACGTTCCTTTGACTTTGTACATGCGCGCGTTTCCATCCTTCTTGCGTACTGTTAAGGTCATGAGCGCTTCGTCGGCCGATACCAGTGCGCTGTCTGCATTCGTCTCGATGCCAACATCAAGCAAGTCGTCGGGCGATCCTTCGAAAGCGTCTTGGTTGTTGTCCGTGAGCTTTAGTGAGAATTTGTCCGAGCCGACTTGCAGCTGCGCCGGCCTCGTAGGCTGATTCCCGGGCACGACGAGGTGGAGCGCAAATGAACGTGGCCGATTATTATTCATCCAGTCCAGGGAGTGCTTCAAATCTTCTCCAAATCACGTAAGATGTTATAAAGGATAGATGTCTTGCAAGAAACAGCAAGAAACACGAGCACACAAGAAACACAAGCTCCTAACTAAAGGTAGGAGCAAGAAACACACACTACACTTGTAAGAAACACACAGCACTATACTTGTAATAAGCTTGTACAAAATGCAAATAAATGCAAATGCAAATGCAAATGCGCGGAAAGGGAAAGGTGTGAGGCGCGAAAAGACGAAGGGGAGGGGGAGCGTTGATTGAGACAACTCACTCAAGCCGGTCCGGTCGTTGAGAAAAAAGCGGAGGAGAGGGGGGGGGGGGGGCCGAGGGAAAAGACACTAAAAAGTAGGCCTTCGAAGCTACCCGGTCAGCCGGTACTTCCTAGTCTAAAGCAGACCGACAGACGTTGTGTGATTCCATGGAGGTTCAGGGCGCGCGTTCAAGCAGACGTCAGAGGGAAATCCCCAGGCAGGCCCTGGGGGGAGGAACTGGAAGGCCACAATACAATAATAAGGAACAGAACGTCACAACAAGTTCAAGGCTACCCTACAACAAGTGTTCCAACTTATTACAACAAGTGTTACAACCAGGAATCCTTTGTGAATGCTTTGGGACCTTCAACAAGGGCATATTAATCCATTAATATGCCCTTGCCTTCCAGGAAATTAATTCGGGGTTGGCGATTCGTCGACCCCTTGGAAGTTGGAACCCCGACATGACCAAGACAGGCTCTTTCGAGGGAACAGTTTGAGGGAACAACTAACTGGTCAGGACAAATATCGGCCCCAGCCGGTTCACTCCTCTCTTCAGCCAATTGTTGCTGGAACTTGTCAACTGGTTCCCACATTTCAAACCGCAAACGCACCGGTGCCTCCAAAGGCGAGAATATGCCCTCCGCCTATTCCCCCACACCTCTCTGGTTCTTCCCCCCTCCTTTTTTTTTTCAGCACACACCTTTCGGAACCCTTTCGCATTTCAAGAGGAAAGCATGGCGGTCTTGCCTTCTCCTCCAGGTCCAGGGGAAGATGACTCTCCATCCATGGAGTCGCCTCATCCTCATCCTTCGGCTCATAATCCTCCTGTATCTCCTGTGCCTCCTTCCTCATCCGTGCCGTCAACGTCAATGTCACCCTTGGACGGGTTAGGCTCATTGGGGGAGGGGTTAGGCTCCCCTTCTCCAAGTTCCCTTTCAGGCGCGTCGCCGTCGCCGTCTCAGTCTCAGTCTCTTTCAGGCGTGTCTCAACTGGTGAACGACGTGTTAGACGACATTGTCGTGAACTCGGCGGTGGAGACTCCGACCAACTCTGATGCGCCGGGGTTGAGCCCTCTCGCGACCTCAGGGACGGCACCTCCTCCTCTCGACATTACGCCTTCCTCTGGACAGCCTGGCATTTCGTCGCCGTATGCAGGCGCGGCGCTCACGTCCGCGTACGCAGAAACTCTCTCGAACTTGCCGAACCCGTCTACTTACATGACGCAGAGCCAGACAGATGCGACGATTGGCAACGAAACGCCGAAAGCTATGCACACTTCAAGCGAGCCAACAACAACAACAACAACAACAAACACAGTCGGCTCGCAAGAGCACATATCAACGTCGCGAGAGCGAGACTCGCCGCTTGTGACGCAAGAAACGCTGTCCTCAAACTCGCCTCAGTCGTCCATATCCATGGACGAAGTTATCACAACGCCGGCAAGCAGCTTTCAACAACAACCAACGCTGGAGCAGCAAGAACAGCTCCTGCAGCAGCAGCAGACGGAGGGATTCATCTTCCAGGAGTCGCCGACGAAACAACCGACAACAGTGCAGGCGCCGCCGCCACCTACGCTGCACGACGACAACCCCATCGCGTCGGTGGACAACTCGTACGACGACGACTCGAGCGTGGATACCTCAACGGACGTCTCGTCATCCATGGAAGACCCTTGGGAGATTCTGCGCCAGACGGTGCAGGTGCGCATGAAACCGCGGCTCATCTGCAAGGTGAAGAAACATTTGGGAAAGCTTGGATCCGCGGACGTCGTGTGTGACGTGACACGTGCGAGGCAGCTACACCGGCGGAACATTCTCGTGTGCAAGAAAAACGAGCGACGCATATTCTCGACGAACGCGCGCGACCCGGTGGAGCAGCTCATGCGCATGCACACGGGCATCACCACGGAGGCTTGGTCGGTGCAGCTGAAGCCGCCGATGTGGGAGCCGCACACGCCGCCACCGAGAAAAAGCCTCGTCGGCAAGCTGTGGAACCTGGGACGGCGCACCATCCGCCCGTGGACTTGGTGGAGAAAACTTCGATGGACACCCTTCGACTCGGAGGTGGAGGTGCAGAGCATCCCTCTGAACCTCGTCGGTGGGCTCAGCCTAAGTTGCGCTGCAACGTACGACTACGTCGATCGACGTGGTGCGATACGCTGGCATGCCACCGCAGGAGGTCAAGCGAAGAATGTGTACGTTCGCAGCGCAGATAATTCACGCTACGGGCTGCGGTCGGCAATTACCGCCGGCAGTCGTGGTCACGGCAAGGACAACGGCAACAACGACGGCGACAGTGACGACGACGACGACGACAACGACTCCGCGAGCGAGGCTTCTTCGATAGCTGGCGCCAGCTTCGGCATTCCGTACAAGCGCCGCTTGCCTCCTCGTGCTCAGGGCCCACGCCGCATTCCGCTGATTCCCT
This sequence comes from Pycnococcus provasolii, assembly GCA_938743325.2. NCBI lineage: Eukaryota > Viridiplantae > Chlorophyta > Pseudoscourfieldiophyceae > Pseudoscourfieldiales > Pycnococcaceae > Pycnococcus > Pycnococcus provasolii. The sequence continues at coordinate 103,493 of OW568891.1, forward strand.
ATATTCGCCACGAAGTGCGCATCGGCTTCGAGTGCGATTTCGAGCCACCGAGCTTCGAGGGCGCGGCAGGCACGAGGTCTGGCCATCCAATGGAGCCTTCCAGCGAACAGTCCTGGTCTCTCGGCCAGACGAGCTTCGCACTGCAGCAGGTAAAGGTGGTGACACATTTGTAACACCTTGTGATTATTGTTTTTTATACGAAAAAAAAAAAAGGTGTTCCTGCTAGTGTTACAATAATAGATCATTGCATCGGAGCCCGTGCTCGCTGATCCAAGACCATGCATCCTCAATCAGACGGCGGCGGGAGCGCAGGAATTCGATGCGGGTGCATGAACGACGATTCGTCGTGCCCATGGCGCCGACATGTTAGGCAAATGACAGGACAATCGTCTAAACTCTTTGTCCCAAACACACGATTTAACCTTGCAATACTGTGGAAACGCTGTGGTTTTGATGCGCAAACGCGACACTGCCGGAGCGGTGTCTGCGAAACGAAATCTGCGATAAGGCAGAAGTACCCGGCGAAGCCAGTACGATTCCAATTTGCCAGGCACTTGGCTGCTGCGCAATAACCGATTGGATAACGATTGGCAACAGGCAACAACGCCTCCAACCTCGTCGCGATTGCTGGGGGCGCAGTGCCTCCAGCAATCGCGCGAGAAATGACCTCTCGCGCGCATTGCATGTATGTGGAATTCCTACCAGTACACATTAGGTCATCTACCGTGAATGACCAGTACGGTTCGCCGTCTGGCCTCCGGATGCACGTGGTAATCGTAGCGCTCGTTATGTGCGTCGGTCCTGGTGGTGTTCTTTTCTTGTACACCTCCTCTGCTTCCGCCTTCGTGTACCCTAGGTGTTTTACTGCCATGTTGCACCCGAACATCTTGCAAATTTTGTCCCACTCGTGATACCAAGGCACAAGCGTCCAAAGAGTCTCGACAATGGGCGCGCGATGCGCGATCGCTGACGTCAAATAGACGTATGCCCAGAATTTGTTGTCATCGCCAGCGTTGTCCAACCTGTACCCTCGCACGGAAAGCACCAACAGTTTGTCCTCTGTACATTGTGCTAATCCCATGTGCTCGGTGCCAGTCCCATGTCCTATGTCGCACCAATCGTCTGTGAAGCGTGCGAAGTTGTCACCTTCGTAGAGACAACCTAGTAGACTTATTTGTTCCTTAAAGAAAGTCTCGCCGTCATCACGCTTTAGCTTGGCTACTAGTAGTGGCAATGATACGTTAGTTGCAATGATCGTTGCGTATTGCATATTCATCACGACTAACGACGGCAGCGACAAAAGAAAAAAAATGAAATTCGCCAACGGCAGATGAATGAGGGGAGGGAAGATTCTTCCAGATAGGGGTCATTTTACACGAAATCGCCGCTCTCCGCGGCGCACATCGGCTCAAGTGATGGAAGCTTCAGCCGTCGTCCTCCGAGAGCTTCCGAGGCTGCAAGATTCACCTCACGTTCCGCGGCCACCACATAGCCAACGCACTCCGGTGACGCGCCCCGAGCGGAAAGGGCGGCGTGCGCTCGCGCGAGAGCGCAGAGCACACGGTAGCACGTGTCGATGCCATCCCAGCATGCGCTTCGTTTGGTTGCGCGAGATGCAATTCGCTTGCACAGATCCTGTGACGGCGACTCGCCGTTCACCGTGCAGGCAACGAGCGATTCGAGATCTTGCTCAAGCAGGAAATCTTCATTGTGGATTGGACCAGGTGGTTGTGGCTGTGGAGGTGGGGGCGACTGCTGCTGCTGCTGCTGCTGCTGCTGCTTGTCAGGTGGCGATTCGAGCTGCCGCCATGGAAAGGGCGCGGCTGGCCGCGGTGGTGTCGTGCGCTGGCGCTTTCTCGACGGAGCTGCTGAAATGGCACGCGTCATCGCAAGCAGACCACCCCCACTAGCCCCGAGCACGCGTTGTGCTCCTCTGCGCGAGGACTCGTAAGCTTGCTGAATCTCGCGACGCATAGTCAGAGGCAGAGCATCGAGCACGCTCGGGTCAAGCTCGGACATGGGTGGCAGGGCGACGATGTTATTGATGTTCGATGAATCATTCGCCGTTGATGCTGCGGCGTGTTGGTGGTGTTGTTGGTGGTGGTGGTGGTGCAGTGGCGGGGCGGCGGCGGCGGCGGTGGGTGCTGAGGTTGTTGATGTGGAAGGTACGACGACGCGAAGCCATGCACGCATTTGTACGTTCTCACTTCCCTCAAGAACGCAAAGCCTTGTGAGCGTGCAGACGAGCACGCGTGCAAGCTGCGCCTGATTTCCAATGATTGACGACGCCACTGGAACGTGTGCAATAGCGGTGGGCGTCTCCGCCTCCGCTTGTGATACTCCCACGCAGAGCGTGACGCGTCTCGACCTTGCGGCGGCGCCAGCACTGGTGGTGACTTGCCTTGCAAGTGCTGCGGCGGCGTTGGCGAATGCCGTGGCGTTGCTTTGTGCGTCTGAAACTGCAAACATGCGCGTAATTTCTTGCTGATTTCCAACCAGCGCGCCAGTCCGTCTCGTCTCCATGAGCAGATACCTGCTTATTGGGAGTAATGTTTTCGCGTTGGCGCTGTCGACGATCCAGCCGGGGGTGACGTACGCTGGCGGGTTTCCCTTGGAGAGAAGGCGTAGTTTAGCGTCTGGTAGGTTTGTGGCAACGACGTGCGTGACTCGGCTGCTTGTTGTGTTGTAGTTGAGGAAATCGCCCCCGTGCTCGAGTACGATTCTGCGTATGTCCGTGGAAGGTGGCGACGTCCACCCGTTCACCATTATGCTAAGTCCCTGGAAGATGTTGGACGTGTGGTACATCGTGGAGTCTTCGGCATTCTGCTGCTGAAGCTTTTGAATTTTGTTGGACATGTACGCGGCAAACGACCCTCCGTGTTCTCTTGGCTCGGGAGGCGGCTGATCTGCGATGGCGTGAACGACCTGTTGATTTTGTTGCGCGGCATCGGCGTCTTCAGCGCCTTCAGAGGCTGCCGATGCCACCGCCGCCGCCGCCGCAGCCGCCGCCGCCGCTTCGTGATCATGACGGTCGTTGTTTGAAATACGCGGACACTCCTCCTCCTCCTCCTCCCAATCCATCCTATTCTGTGCGGAAAATACACAAAATGTACAAATAAGATGATAAAAAAAACCAAAAACCAAAAATCTGAAAAAAAAAACCAAAGAAAACAAGAACGAAAAAGCAGAAGAAGAAAGCAGGACGATAGTGCTCGCAAAAACTCACTCAGAAGAAGGTTCCGTAGATTCCCATGGATATGCACGACAAAGCTACCCACGGCGAGAGGCGTTCCCCGATGCGCGCGAGTTTCCACAGCAGTCCACGTATGCCTGTCGTCGTCGCCAGCAAGCTGGGCGCGCGTAGTTTGACGAACGTGCACGTCGTCACAGACAATAAAAGCACAGTCAGGAAGCTCGGGAGGTCGAACAGCGCGGACATTCTTTCGCAGGGGGACGAGAATGAACGACGAGGGGCGAAGGAGGCGAACAAGTGCACGAACCCTAACCCTAATGCCCCTAACCCTAACCCTAATGCCCCGAGCCCTAACCCTAATGCCAATTCCTTGACTTTAGTTTACCCTTGAGCGAGAGGCCGAAGCGGGGGACCAAAAGTGGCACAGTTCCGGAGTTGCGGAGTTCTCTCAGGGAGGTGTCCTCGCCGTTCCGTCTCCCTCCCACCCAATCCACAAGTTCTGCCGAGTTCCGACACGTAAGGCTTAAGTAAGAACCAGGGAATCTGACCTGAGTGACGTGAGTGACGTATGTGACTCACACGGTCCCGGGGGCGGCGGACAGCCCGCCGGCCGGGCGGTTCACCAGGCGGCGGTAAACCTCCTACTCCATCCGTCAGTCCGTGAAGCTCTTATTATTCTACGATAGGTGAGTGAGCCTCCGCGTTTTTCTTCTCCTTGTTGTTGTTGTTGTTTCGCGCCTTCTTTCTTGATTAACTTTCATTTCTACTTTCATCTCCATCATTCATCTCCATCATTCACGACTTAAGGTTAGGTCACTTGAACTTACATTTTATTTTAGTCGGGTGGTTCCTTGCTGTAAGGTGCACGGTGTGATTCTCTTGGTGGTTTAGGAACGGCCTGTCCTCCGCACACGTACTGCAGAAAACAAAGTGCAGTGTGGGTGTTGGCGTTACTCACACGTTTCTTCGCACACACGCACGCCTTGCCTTGCCTTGCCTTGCCTTGTCATCGACTTCGGTGATTGCACCTCAGGACTGATTCTCGGCACAACATCCAAGTCATGGTGAACCTCGAGCAGACCTTTCTCGCCTCACGACAACTGCAGCTCGTCGTCATCTTCGCCGTGTGCGTCGGCTTTCTAGTATGCGCGGGTGCACTCGCGAAGCTCTTGAAGATATCAGCCGTACAAACACCGAGGGCGGCATCGTACGACGTCGAACTGCAGCAAACGCAGCAGACACCTGCTCGCCTACCAACACAGCCAGGAGTCGCTGAAGTCGCCGAGGAGGCTGTGCAAGAAATGCAGCTGCAGAAGAAAACGCCAACAGCCGTGCAGTTCTACGCACCTGGAGAAGCCATGCCGTTCTCGATCGTCGTCGTGTCACCGCCACGACCCAGGTACTCCATGCACGGTGACGGACAGGAGGACAACAGCGTCTAGGTGTAAGGTTTGTGGTTACAGAAAGTACGCGTCGCTTCTTTCACTCTTCGTCTCCAACGCGGCAACTCTTAGGACACTCCCTGTATCTGTCTCCGTCTTTTGATTTGTGATTTGTTTTCCGCCACAACTTCGCTCGCCTTACAAAGGCCTTTTAGTTGCCAAGATCCGCGGGAGGAACAGCAGCGCCAACGCCGTAGTTGTTGGGCTTGCATCCCATCGACGGAACCTTGACGTCAAACGCCGCGCACACGTCCACGTATGTCATGTTTCCAATCGCCGTCGCGTTCATCTGCTGCATGGCAGTTGGCGCCGCACCCTTGGAATACATCATGCCCGAGAGGAATGTGACGCCATTCGAGAGCTCGTTGAACTTTCCTCCCGCAAGGCAGCACCCGCCCTTTTCGAGGCGACCGCACAGCGACTTGACCGCATCCTCCGGCGTCGGGTCGAGAGGGGTCGACTTCAGAGCAGTCACCTCGCGCGAGTACTTGGACGCGCAGCGCTCCTTGCCATCCTCGCTCATCGCGCACGCCCAGCCCGAGTCGAGGCGAAGCAGGGGATTGCTTCCAACGAGCTGCTTCGCGTACCTCGCCGCCATGGCACCGAGCGTGGGGATGGGTTTGCCAGCCTGCCTGGCGGAGTCGACGAGGTACGCCTTGAACTGGTCGGTGGTCATGCGCGCCTGAGACGCACGTTTTTCCACCGCCGCCTCCGCGCGCTTCGTGGCGATTTCCAGCAGACATCCCGTCTCGTTCATGAGTTTCTTCGCGAGCACGATTTGCGACGAGCACGTCTTGTCGTCGCAGATGAGCTTCGTGTCTTCGGGTGTGAGCACGTACGTGGTGGCCGGCGTGTGTCCAGCTGAGGATGAGAGGGGCTTGAGCAGGGCGTTGTCGAGAAGCGCGCGGCACTCGTCTGAGACGGATTCCGTGATTGCGGGCATCTTCTGGCGCATGAGCGTGCACCCGAACGAAGCGAGGTTCATGCTTTCGTCTGCTGCGACGACAGAACTGCTGCTGATTCCTACAAAGAGGGCGCTGCTGAGAAGAACGCGACTCATACGAAAGACCGCCATACTTCAAGACTACTTCAAGACTGAAAGAAAGACTGAAAGGCTTTTGAAGTGCGTGATGAACGAACCACCACTACTATGACACCTTTTTAAAAGGTGAAAGAAAACCGTTGCAACAGATAGCCAGATGAGAAGAGAAGCCAACGAAGAAGAGAAGGTGCTGCTACTAACCCAGATACATACCCGTAAACACCATACAAACACCATAAGAGCAGAGGAAGTTAGGCACATCCGAGAAACGACTTCCCACCATGTTATGATGGCTCAAGCACCCGTGGGCATTGCGGATGATTTCCAGGAAGGTTCTCGGACGGGTCACTCCAAGAGAGGGAGGCAAAGGAATATTTGTTTTCCCTCCCCGAACGAACTTCTCCCCGAACGAACGGGGGAATGGTTGGGGTTAGGACATCTGCTTTTGGGGCGGAGGGATGAGCTGTTGTGTGACTTCGGGCCTCCCCTAAACCTTTGTTGGTTGGCAAGATCTTGTAAGTAAGTATAAAGCTTTAATTTTTCCGTTACACGTCCTCCTCAGGACGCCTCTGCTGATGATTCTTTGCACGGTGGTTTGACAGGAGGAGACTGCTGCGACGGCGGCGACAACGATGACGGAGGCGCAAAGAGAACTTCGCCAACGAGCTCTTGGAATGTCGGGCGATCCTTAGACGTTTCGAGCCAGCACCGAAGGGCAATATCTTTGACTTGCGGAACGCCGGCGATAGCCGCTTCGTTCCACTCGAGCGTGCCCCTGACGAAGCGGGAACCTTCACGCTGCACAATGGCGATGAACGGGTGCACGTCAATCCCGTAGAATGGTCGTTGACGATGCATGAGTTCCCAAACGATGACGCCGAACGAAAACACATCACACGGGTAGTCGTAGGGATCGTTGCCAAGAGCCTCCGGCGCGCAATAGTAGGCTGCGCCGTGCTGCCGCTTCTGCGGGGACAGTCTGCTCGTCTTCACCTTGCTCAGCCCAAAATCGGTGATCTTCGCCTGCCCCTTCTTGTTCAGAAGGACATTATTTGACGTCAGATCGCGATGAACAATGCCTCGGCCGTGAAGGTACGCCATACCTTCGACGATATCGTGAACCCAAGACATCTTCATGGCAACTGTGAGCGTGTTGGCGAACGTCTTTCCATCTGGAGTCCTTCGATGCACGACACTAGACAGACTTCCGCGATCCATGTACTCCATGACGATCGAGAGCTCCGAAGGTTCGACGATCACGCCCATCCACAGCACGACGTGCGGATGCCGGAGGCGTGACAGCAGACTCACCTCGTGTGCGAAGTCTATGGTTGAGTCACAGCCGCGATGGTCGAAGAGTCGTTTCACAGCCACAGGTGTGCCAAGCCAGCTCGCCTTGAACACTTCGCCGTATCCACCAATGCCTAGCCTGTTTTGGGGGCCCATGTATCCACTTTTGAATACAATCTCGCTGCAACGAATCCTGTGTTCAGCGACACTGTGCAAAAAAAGCTCCGTTGATGACGTCGTGCTGCTGTTGTCGTCGTCGTCGGTGTAGCAGCATCGAGGCGCCGCTGTTGTTGGCTCGACGACATATGCGTGATTCGTCACGCTGCAGCATGAGTTGTTGTTGTTGCGGGTGCAACATTGCTGCTGCTCAGGAGGAGGACGAGAAGGCGATTGCTGCTGCTGCACGACGACGACCTCGACGTCACCACAGCTGCTGGTGCTGCTGATGCTGTGTTGTTGTTGTTGTTGCCGTTTTTTGTTTCCTCCACACCGATTTCGATAAAGAAGAAGAATTGTAATAAGCAGGCACGCGGTCGTAAACGCACCCACGATTACCGCAACCAAAATGATGGCTATGAACTTCCACCAGCCTTCGTCGTCACTCTCATTCTCTTTGGTTAATTGTGACGGCAGTGGTGGTTTGATTCTCCTGTTGGTGCTGCTCTGTGGTACTTCCTCGACGGCGACGCGTCCAAAATGCCCTCCGCCGAGCGCAGCTTGTTGTATCATGGTGGTGGTGCTGAGGACTTCCTTTGGTTCGTCGTTGCTGTCATCAAATTCATCTGAGATGGGCGATGATGAGACAGCAGCAGCAGCAGCTGACTCGATTTCGATTTCGTGCGAAGTAGAAGCTAGCCATCGTAGCAGAGGTGTTTCCTCTCTTTCCGCAGCTATTGACGCGAGTTCCTCCGGCCCTCCAATCGGAACGAGGTACGGCGGCATCTCGTCAAACGGGTCTTCGTACGCGTAGGCATAAACGTATTCCTCGTCTCCATGAATGTCGTTGTTGTTGTTGTGGGAGGAAGTATGATCTTCGAGTGGCGTTTTTTCTTCACCAGCTGCTGCACCACCACCAACGACATGAAGAGAAACAACAAGAAGACTGACGAATATTACCGTGGTCGTCAGCAGTGGACGCACCCTAGTAGTGGTAAAGGGCACTGACAACGCCATTTTTATGCTATTTGTTTTGTCACGGGCAAACTTTGCACAAAAATTTCTTTCTCGGTTTTTTTTGTCGGTGTGCGTCAACCGTAAATTTTGCTTGCTTGCTTGTGGGAAGAGAGAACCCACCAGTATAAACAGGCACGTGGTCACACAACGGAGAAGGGGGGGGAAGGGCGGGAGGGAAGCCGTTCTGGAGACGAAGCACTCAGGCAGACAAACCAACCCCGAATTGGTCCCTCCCTCCAGAACGTTCAGTTCTAAATATCATCGGTAAAATCCGACCCGTCCAAATTTCTGTTTTGTCCCTTCAGTTCCGGGTAGCTTCGCCGTTTTTAATTTCGGCGCCTCGACGATCCTCCATCTTCCCAAATCCCAACCACCAACTCCCTCCTTGCATGTCATGCATGTGGGGACCTCCATCATATAACTTATAAGGGAAGAATACACTAGTTAGTGTTGTGTAGTTTACACTGCTAGTAGCTGGCGACATGTATTGAATAGAGCGGAGCAGGGTTTGGAGTGGCGAGCGCGCGAGACGCGCATAAACCGCCGTTTTCGCAGCAGCCGGGAACACGGTTCTAATGCTGCGTGGTTAGTACCGAAGCCTGACGTCCCGGGGATAATTCCGAAACGGGCGGGCCCGAGCCAGCTACCCCTCGTCACCGCCCCCGGGCCTGCTAAGCCCTCTACTCAGCCGGTGCCCGAAGCCAAGTCAGCAGGGAATATTGGGTTCATATTTCTTTTAATACACCCACCCACCCGCCCGGCGGGCAGCCGTCAGCTCACGTGTTCGCGCGTGAACTGACAGGCTGGAGAGGTTATCGGGTTTTTGAGCAGGCTTTGGGTTTGGCTGAGGGACACTCTCCTCCACACCGTCTAGGAGAGCAAGAAAACCGGGTACCGGGTAGGGGGGTACCCGGTAGCTTCCCCCGCCGTTTTTTAATTTCGGCGGCGCCTCGACGATCCATCTTCCCAAATCCCAACCACCACCTCCCTCCTTGCATGTCAGGTGGGGACCTCCATCATATAACTTATAAGGGAAGAATACACTAGTGTTGTGTAGTTTACACTGCTAGTAGCTGGCGACATGTATTAGCTTGCGTACGTGCATCACCACGCGTATTCTTGTGATCTGCGCCGTAGCTCTGCTCGTATTATGCATGCATGCGCTATACTTGGCAATATAGCGCTATGGGCGTCAGACCATAAAATATATAGGGCTATATATTTTGATATCATATATTTGGCAATATAAAACCTTGGGTTCGTGATTTCGCAAACCCCGAATTGGACAGTCGACTTAATTCGTCACTAAATTCAACTTGTTACTCCTTAAACGTTTCCCTTCGGTTCCCACAGCTTCCCACACCCATGAACACCTGGGGTACGAAGGCAGTTGTTGACGTACGAGCTATGGGCACTTCAAGCCGCTCAAACTCAGACAGGCTGAGGTCACACATTGACGTTGATGCCGTGTGCTGCGACCCCTTGTTCTGGCTCTCAACAATTCCCCGACCATTTCCCCCGACCAAAAAAAGTCGGGGTTAGGACCTCTCAGGCAATATAGCGCTATGGGCGTGACGTCATAAAATATATAGGGCTATATAGTTTGCTATACAAAAATATATTATATCGCTATGGATCGACTGCCAAGTATAGCATGCGCCGCTTGGTCGAGATACGTAGTAACGTAGCAGCCTCATCGTACTACTTGTTTTGCTTCGAGAGAATTACATAACGCGAAATGGTTGCACGTATAGGCTATAATAGCCATAATCTGTCTGGGTGCGCATCGCCGAGCTCCGTCCCGACGCTCGCTGACCGTCGAGCGCCTCGCGCGCGGAGCAGCGGCTCCGCGTCGCGGCGTCGGCGTACTTGCCTTGATCACGGAGCAAGCTGGCGAGGTTGTTGAGGGAGCCATGGAGGTGAGCGTGCCTGGATGCGCGTCACCACCGACGATGCTTTCCACGGGTCCCACCAAACAATGCAAAACCCCGGAACATTGCTGGCAAGTGCGATTTGTTAGAGTAGATTAGATTTTTTCCAACCCCCGATCTCGATTTGATTTGATTTGTTTTTCTTCTCCGCCACAAAAAACTTTCCCAGAAGTACGCCATGATGGCCGGTGCTCCTGGTGTGCGTCGTGCTCCCTCTTCGGGGGGCGTTACTTGTGCTCGTCGTGCTCCTCCTTCGTTTCGTCAACGTTTGGCCTGCACATCTTCGTCTTCGTCCTCGTCTTCGTCTTCGTCCCCTTCGTTGAAGTCACCTGATGATGAGAAGAATGTCGCCATAATTGGATGCCAGTGATTTTGGGAACCGCAACAACTCTTAAAGGATGTTGCGGGTGTCACATCAACGGAAGTCGGATACGCGGGTGGAATTCCGAAAGCCACATACGCAAGCGTGTGTGCGGGTGACGGAAACACGGAAGTCGTGAAAATCACGTACGACCCTAACGTCATCACATACGAGGAAATTCTCCAAAAGGCGTTCGAAGTCAGCGACACGTCCGCGCGATATACCAAGCAGTACGCAAGCGCCGTCTTCCCACAAACGGAACAACAGAAGAAAGTCGCAGACTTGCTCGTGGAAACGAAACGATCGAAAACGAAGCGCGGCGTGTCAACTGTCGTGTATGACACGGAAGAAAGCAACGTCTACACGCGAGCTGAGTGGTACCATCAGTAAGTCTACCACTAACCACCCAAAACACCAAAAACAAAAACAATCACTAACAACCTAACACACTAAATAAAACAGAGACTACAAAACGAAAAATAACCTGCGCATTGCAGGTGTACTGATTGCGTTTGTGCTTGACTACGCCGCGGCATTAGCACCGCCAGATGTTGCTTCGGTGCTGCAAGTACTCAGAACGTCTCTCGCCGTCGCTGTTGTGGCATCCATGTTGCCACAGATTGTGCCAGCTTTTGACAAGTTCTTTGGCTAAAAGAAATAGACGAGATCATCATCCCATTTGCTTTGTGTATGTATGTTGTTTGTTGTTGTTTGTTTTGTATACATGTGACGGTCGGTTCGAATACGAAAAGCCAGAATAAGGCATGTTTCACACCTGAAGAAAAACAAACAGACAACAACAACAACAACAACAAAATGCAAAATGTTTTTTCTGTAAAACATTCTCATCATCCTTACTCTTTATTTACAATTTCCTTTCGTTTATCATAAATAAACAAACGTATACAGTAGTAAGCACTGTACTACTTACTCAAATGAGCCTTTCTTTGTTGTCATTATCATCATTCATCAATATCAATCAATCAGATTGCGGTCCTTGTTTCTTCTTCTGCTTCTCATCACTATTAGAAGAAGAAGAAGAAGAAGAAGAGGACAAAAACCTCATCATCTCCACAGGCACCTTCACATCCTGAAAGCAACCTCGCAGCTCTTCTCCCTCCACTTCTTCGCGCTCCCTGAGTAACTTTACCAAAGTCTCGAAAAGCGCGCGATTCTCCACTACACTCGCCATCGCCGCCTCCTCTGCACGCGTCAGCAGAGCACGGCATTCCTCCGCAGCCGCGCTCGCAATGGGCGTCATGCCACTCGGTCCGAACGGGTCCACGCCAAGTGCCACGGGACCCGTCCCCTCGCCAAGTCCATACTGGCCAATCAGCGCCTGCGCGAGGTTCGTCGCTTTCTGCAAATCATCACTGCTCCCGTTCGTCACGCCACCACGGCCGTAGCAAGCAGCCTCCGCCGCACGACCACCCATGCAAGTGCACAAGCTAGACTTCATCTCACGAAGCGTCATTAGACCTCCCGACTCGTCAGACGGCGGTAAATTCGCCGAGTATCCCAGCGCACCGACGCCGCGCGGGATTATGCTGATTTTATCCACCATCTGCAGAGCAGCTGCGCGGCGCATCGGACGACGTACTGAGCCGTGCTCTTCATCCGCGACATCTAATTTCGCACTACCACTACCATCCTCATCCTCATCCTCAGTCTTATTCAGCTCGTCCACCGCCTTTGCCGCCACCACGCTCACCAGAGCATGTCCCACCTCATGCCTTGCCACCACCTCCTTCTCGAAAGGAGACACCTGGAAGCTCGGACGCGCGATGCCGCCAATTATGCGAGTAAGGCTCTCCAATAAATCGTCACGCGACACGCTGTCACGACGCTGACGCGCCGCGAGAAGGCCAGCCTCGTTCAAAGTACGCTCCAAATCAGAACCAGTGTACCCCCAGCTTCTTCTCACCACCTCGGAAAAGTCACAGCCTCGACCAAATCGCATACTGGACAGCCGAGCTCTCACGTCGAGAACAAGCGCGCGGCCTTTGGCATCTGGTGGGCTCACAGCAACCTCGCGGTCGAAGCGACCACTTCGCTTCAGAGCTGGATCGAGCACCTCAGGGCGGTTCGTCGCGGCAATCACAAGCACGGGTGCATCCACAGAACCTTCGAAGCCATCCATCTCACTCAGCAGCTGGTTGAGCGTCTGGCTCGACCCCGTCTCCCAGCCGCCGCCGCCACCACCACCGCTCGAACGCTTCTGTCCCACGGCGTCAATTTCGTCCAAAAATATGACGCTGGGAGCATGCTTGCGCGCCTTGGCGAACAAATCACGCACTCGCGCCGCACCGCGGCCGACAAACACCTCGTCGAAGCTGGATCCCGATCCGTAGAAAAAGCTCGCATCACTCTCGCCCGCGACAGCTTTGGCTAGAAGCGTCTTGCCCGTTCCCGGCGGTCCTACGAGCAGAACACCCTTCGGAGGTCGAGCGCCAAGGTCACGGTACCGTTCCGGTGCCATCAGCACGTCGACAACCTCGGCAAGCTCCGCCTTTGCTTCTTCGCAGCCCGCGACGTCGCAGAGGCGTGTCAAGGGCACTGACCCATCCTCCGCCGGCGTGCCGGTGATGGCAACACCGCCGCCACCGCCGCTGCTGCTCGAAGGACGAACTGCAGAAGCAAGGTTGTTGCGCGGCGACGACAAAATCAAGCGACGGGCATCCTTCGCGCGCAGGCCACTGCCAGCGGCAATCACGCTCTTCAGGTCCATCAGAAATAGTCTAACATACGACCAGAATGGGGCAGCACTCGATCGGCGAGCACCAGTCGCACCATCACCACCACCCTGATCTTGGCGACTGCGCGTGCGAAGCGTGCGAGATCCTCCCGGTGTGTCTTGCCCGAGGCCAAGTCCGCCACCGCCAGCTGGTCCTCGGATCATGCGAATGATCGACGTAAGCAGGACGATGGCGATCACCAGCGAGACCGTCTGGCAGAACACGTCGAACACCGTCGCGAGGGTACCTCGGCGCTGCAGCGGCATCTTGTTCAATGAAGTTGACGCCATCTCCAAGGCACGCTGCGACGTGTCGATCTGAACATCCACGCCGCGCTGCTGAAGAATGCGAAGCCACGACGTCGCATCATCAAACTGGCCAAATTGTCCGGCACCGTGTGCGCCGGGCGTGAGCGCGAGACCTGCGGATGCCGCCTCTGGCGTAAGCAAGGTAGACACGATGTATCCACCACAACCACCGAAGCCGCCGACGACGCTGCCACCGCCGCCGCCGCCGTCGCCTCGCGCATGCGAAGAGGAGCTTCCGAACAGGCCACTGCCCTTCGCCCTTTCATAGTGCTTTGATGATTTGCTGCCTGGTGGTAAAAAGTCCTTGAAATGTCCCGCTCCTGTCACCCAGGTGTAGACCGTGCTCCCATCTTCCTGCGCCTGCGGTGGAATGGAATGAACCAAAGATTTCGTCGATCGTCCATCATTCATCTCTCCAGCTAAATGTAAATCAGCCTTGCCGCCAGGTATCCAAACGGGTACTTGTCGCACTACATAACCGCTCCCCGCGCCTTTCTTGAGATGTTTCTCGGCGTATAGGTTGTACCTCGACTTCTGAGCGAGAGAGGGCAAAATTGCACACCCCGTTCTCGCATGTTTGTACGATTGTCGCATTTCTCCCGTCGTGTCGCCAGCGGGGAGCATAGAATGCGATGCAGAGGAAGCCACGCCCTCGATGGCGAACCACGTTCTCCCTTTGGGAAGCTGTCCCAGCCGCACCGCATCATCGAACCACGCGATTGCACTGCTCGCCGCATCGGGATCCACGTCGATGGGGGCACGATTGTTGGTGTACACTGGCATTGTGGCGGTGTCAGAAGGGTGGTGTGCGTAAAACGTTGGCGGTCGAATGCGCGTGTACAGCATCTGCGCGGTGGGTACGTACGTTGCGTGGCTCGCCGCGCCCACCGAAATGAGCTTGCCAAGCTCTGGGAGCGATATCAGGTTAGCCTTGTCAAACTGCTCCGGCGTCACGGCACCTAACGCATACGTGCTGCTGCTAGCCACTCGCTTCGTCGTCGTCGTCGACGACGTTGGGGTCGTCGCGGTGGTTGCAGTCGAGCGAGCGGTGGTGGTGGCGGTGGCCGCGGCTGTCGGCGCTCGACGTGCGGGATACAGCGAGTTAAACGTTGAACCACACGTGCTCATAATCCATGGTGCAACCGCGAATATGGCCGCAATGGCTGCCAGGAACGTGAGATCAATGGAAGTCTGAGGTGTGTCATCCGCTCGCCGTTGCCCCGCCACCGACTTTGCACTCATTGCCTCGCGACGCTTCTCGATGTTCGATAGCGCCTCCTCGAGTTTCGCAATTTGATTCGATAGCCGCTCCTTGGATTCGTCCGTCGCCTGCGCTCGAAATTTCGCAGAGGCGGAGAGCTCCCGCAGCGTTTGCAGCTCCGCGGCTCGCGCCTGCTCGAATGCACGCCCTCCTTCGGATAATAGCTCACTCGCCGTCTGGCTTCGGAACACCGACGTCTCACTCGCGCTATTCCTTCGCCACACGAAGAGTGCGTCGAGCAGTCGGATCACCTCAGTTACTTGGACCATCGAGAGGATGAGCTCGAAGCAAAATCGAAGCAAACAAAAGACAAGATTTGCACCTTGTGCCATCCAGTTGGGCATGGATGGAGACAGTGCATTGAGCTCTGCCGTTATATTCACCTTTGCAAGCACGGGTAAGAAGAGGATGTAAACCATGGAGGTGACAGCGAGCGTCAAATTCGACGAAAGCACGACCATCGTTCTCCAGTACATCATCTTCACGAACGGCGCGCGAACGAAACTTGAAGGCTTCACGGACGGATCTGTGAAGGCTATTCGGCACGCAAGTCCCAGTGCGCCGCCCATTTCCTTTTTCTTGGCTGACGCCCTTGCATCAGCTGCATGTGCCTGCATTGCCGTGGCGGCATGTTGTGAGCGTACGAACGGCATGGCAGAGTTTGTCATCTCCGCCGCCACATCAGCACGATCGACACCGACGGCACAGACCACGTCTGCTGCAGCAGCTCCCATTAGACTGTCTGCTGGGAGCTTCGATGCTTCTGTTGCAGAGGATGACGACGACATCGTCTTGTCGAGCAGAAGTGTGCGCAGGCGATCCACGCTGTCATCCTGCTTGTATCTCCACCCTTGCATGGTGTCGGCTAGGTCACCAAGGCGTCGCGTGAGCGCGGCGCGGAATGCGTGCGGTGATGACGGCACGGCTCCGGACGACACGGCGAACTGGAATGCGGTGTACGTCGGCGGTGGCGCATATTCCACGGCGGCTAAGTTCGAGTACTTTCCATCCTCTGTTTGATCGTTTTTGCCAGTTTTAGGCTCGAGTTCCGCCGCGGCGGACTTCGCTTGCAGGCGTAGATCGGGTCCTCTTCGCCTTGGTGCACCGAATCGCAAGCGGTTGATGAAGAGCAGGGCCATTCCACCGAGCGTGCCATAGACGAGTAGTGCGTGCACAAACATCCTCGCCTGGCGCAAGGATGCGTCGTCGTCGTCGTCGATCGTGGCATCGTCGTCACGGCTGGACGATGATGCTTTTGACGTCGACGTCGTCATCGACGACGACGCCTGTTCGTCGTCGATGTCACCGCGCGTGCGCTGCAGTGTTTGAAAGTACAGCAGCTTCGCCTCAGCTTTTGCATTAGCCTGGTCGGAGTTCCCTTCCGCATCCATCGCTGCTAGCACCGCGCATCGACGCACCGCCTTTTCGATAATGTCCTGTATCTCCGCCGACGTATCATGTATCGCCAAAACGACGTGCGGCACAAGGATCGTCGCATAGCTGCACGACGCTTCGTCGGCATCATTCAGCCGTGACTCGGGCGACTCCACGGGCACGAGCGCCGTGGAGATATCCCCTTCGACGAGCGCGCGGGCTGTCTGCTGCTGATTGCCGCTGCTCCTACGCCTGGGAGTGCCGGAGACACCGGAGACAAGCAAGCGACGCCGTTGAGAAAGACAAGCAAGCCGAGGCACCCGAACCAAAAGAGGCACACGAACCAAAACCCGACCAGCTGTGTGACCACGGGCATGAACGGGCACCGACGAAGCAGGCGCCATGGCAGACAGTTCTTTCCGGATGAGGGAACCGGATGTGGTTTTGGTTTGTGGGGGGGGCGCCAGGCAGCGACGTGGCAGAGCAAGGCGAAGCAGGCCCCCGCCGCGTCAACTCCAAACAGATGGGACTCCTCCCCCCGCCCGCCCTCCTCGTTGTGTATGGGGATACGTCGCTGGACGGATTGCCTGTTAAGGTGGGCCCTCCTTTTGTTAGTCGTCACAGTGGGACGCCGCTGTCGGGGTTTGGTATGGTGTCGGGGTTTAAGGGTGTGGGGGAGTTTGGAGAGGTGGGTTAGGGTTAGGGTTACAGGAGGTGATGGGTCCCCACGGATGAACCTGATCCAAATGGATCTAAGGACAGATGGTTTTCCCCGGCCCTTTGGCACTTGCCTCACCTTCCCTGGTTGTCCCCTTCCCGGGTGTCACGGTGGTGGTCTTTTCACTACGGTTTTTCTTGTTTACGTCGTCTTAAGACACGTAGTTAACAAGTTAGTAACAAGGTTGAATTCTAATCTGAGGTCTGTGTTGCCTGACACCGCGGCCGCCGTGACTTGGCTGCCTCGAGGCGCGGGTGGGAACGTATGATGGTAGGTAAAGCACGTATTTGTCCCGCGATGGCCAAGTCGCCGCCAAACACGCATGCGAAAAAATCTCGGCGACTTACTTGAAAATCTCTCGATGAAAATCTCTCAAGCTCGTTGGAACTTGGACGTGTTTCCCGCCATGGCCACCATCAACGTGACAGATGAGGAGCTCAGCGCGGCGAAGTCCTGCGCAGAAGTCCTGATTGCGCAACAGGCCGCGCGAGCGCCTGGCGACGACGACCGCACAGTGCTTAAGAAAGCGCTCGTGCAAGTCGTGCTTCAGCGCGAGCGCGAGCGCGGCCGCGCGTTACCTTTACCTGACTTGCCTGATGAGATGCCACTTCGCTACGATACTTTGGAACGTAACAAGTTCATCAACTCGTTTCAAACTGATGAGGAACGATATGCTGGTATGATTGCTTATATGAACCACTACTTCACTATATTTACTAGCGAAAAGTTAAAGGTGATACAAACAGAATACAGTGCTACTGACTACGAAGATGGTAAATTCAAAATACCAACTCGGTTTTTATTTCGTAGTGATACGGAGGCAATCGCAGCAGAGCATCGTCAAGCGCGTCGACAGCCGTGAGCACCTGATATGCTAAGGGAATCCGTCCAGACAGATGAATTAAAAATTCGACAGCCGCAGGGGTCCGGCGACAACGGGACCTGGGTCCGGACTCCGGGGTGGGCGGGTGGCGGGGTCCTGCCTATCCATAGGAAGGGTCCGGCTGCCCGGGGGGCCGGTGACCGGGTCGCGGGTCGAGGAATCAGGTGCACAAGCAAGTCTGAATTCGACCAAAGGTGAGGGGAGAGCGCCGATCCGCGTATCTTGAAAAGCCGAAGCTCCAGAAGTCCGGACGGGTTCGTCATTCGTTGCGTGGCACCGCTAAAGGCAAAGCACCTACATAAAGCCGGCCGACCGGTGAAGGCGACCGGTTAAAGTTAAAAAAGGCAAGGTTTGGAAGACAAGAAACGACGCACGCAACGCCCGGAGAATTCACACCACATCACGTGAGCCCATCACCGTCGTCGTCGTCGTCGTCTTCGCCTTCGCCTTCGTCGCCTCTCCGCGGGTAGCCGGCTACCACTTGCTCGCGTAACGCAAGCTTGCGCTCCATGGCGTCACAGCACGACAACACGAGTGCAGCACCAAAGGGTCTGTCCCAACAAGAAAAAACAAACAAACTCAAGAAATCGAAGAAAGCGTCGCTGCGCCGCTTCAGCACCGCCAAGTTCTTAAGACAAGACAGAGAACAGGCGGCGCTCTTCGCGCAACACAACCACACCTGGAACCTTATCAAACGAGCGGGCAACGCGGAGGACGAGCTGGAGAAGCCGGAGGAGGCTCTCAGCATACTGCACGAAAAATTCAAGACGCGCGATGCAGAGAAATACTCTCACGGGTTAGACGACCCGTCTAACCTACATTCGGACTTACAAAAAGTGTGGAGGTACGACATAGATGACCCATTTCAATACCGAGGGCCAGCTGGCGAGCTTGCAGTTCACTTGTGTTTCCTCCTGCCCGACACGGCCGCAAAACCTGAGGCCATCAACGAAATCTTCGTCTTTCTGAAACGCGAGGTATGGCTCGAAGCAGCGGCATTCGACAAGTATGAAGACCCTGAGTTTTTGATGGAGGAGCCCGAAGATGATGCCGGTGTACCGTTACCAGTGCCAGTGCCAGTTGAACTTCCCGATGAGAAAATGCGCTGGCGCTTCCGCGTCAAGAAGGACCGCGACGTCAACCAGACGCGTAAAGTGGCGCAGAAATTTCTAGAAGATATCAGGAAGGAACATCCAACATACTTTTATGGCGACGGCGTACTGCCCGTGAGCGTCGTCGAGCAGCGCTTTAAGGAGAATGACGGCATTCGCAGACTTGGAAAGCGCATGCTCTTCAAGTGCCCAAAAGAGTGGAACGGGCGTCAGAAGGTGGACGACAGGTATCCGGCGAATCTCATCAACGCGCCGTACAGCTTCCAGTTGGAAAAGAACAAGTTCTGCAAGTACCACGGCGAGACTGTGCTGCACATCGCCATCGTCAACAACGAAATTCACAACGTCAGGTGGCTCGTTGAGAGCGGCGCATCGCTCTTATCGAGAGCCACCGGGCTCTTCTTTCAGTCTGACTGCCCGTTCGGCGAGTATCCAATCAACTTCGCGGTGTCTAACGGCTCGCTCGAGATTGTGAAGTATCTTTGGGAAAGAGGCGAGCAGCAAAATCTTTCGGAGGTAACGAAGATGTACAAATGCAAGGCGCTTGGGCCCGTGAAGGGAAACAACATTCTGCACATGGCTGTACTTCGCGCGCGCCTTGACCTGGACGCAGCGAGGGAAATCTTCAGATACCTGTTCAGAACCATCGCAAAAATCGAAAAGGATAAACTAGAAAAGAGAAAGGAGAACTGGAAGTTGGAGCAGGCAACCTATTTGACTCCAAACGATGAATATCTGTCGCCATTGTCTCTTGCCGTTCACGTGGGCCTCGACGGTATGGTTGACGCAATCATTGAGGAGCTTCAGGACGTGCAATGGATTTACGGTCCGATCACAAGCTACCGTGTGCCGTTGCTGGGAATCGACACGATTTGTCCAATTATCGAAAACGCAAAGATCGATTGGGAAAATTCAAAAGGGGGAAAAGAACAGAAAAGATCTGGTGCAGAAGCACCCAAAAATGAAGATGTCTACGACGCACAATCCAATAAAAATTTGCACGTTCACATTCCCTACGTGCACCAGCCTATCAAGCAAAGCATGCTCGCCCTGGCCGCTCAAAATGGCCGTGACAAGATGCTCAACAACAGGATCTTGAAGGCGATCATCGAGGAGAAATGGGAACGCTTCGGTCTGCGTTGGTTTCGCGTATCCTTGATCATGTACATCGGGTACCTAGCCATGTTCACCGCGCTCGTGACGTACCGACGTGGTGTCAACGTAACTCAAGGTGCATACGAAGGCCATATCTTGCGAGCGTGGCGGCCACTGGAGCGCGATCCGAACGACGGAAATCCATGCGATAATGCGCTCGAGCTCATGGGACCTTTCACGTGGATTCCTGAGAAAGATCAGATTACTAGTGCCATTTGTGTTGAGTCTAATCCACGCGACGTGGGTACTGGAGCAATGCAATCCAGAGCCTATGAGATTTGGGTGCTAGAGGGGCTCTGTTTGTTCCTTGCACTGCTGAAGTGCTTGCACGAGTTCCGAGATATGTCCGCCACGTGGACGTACCTCACCGAGCGTGACGTCACTGACGCGCAATCACCCGCGGAGGATGGAACGCCAACGCCAAGGTTGACCCGCCAAAACAGCGTGTTTGTTGAAAAGAGTAGCAGTGGCAAAGAAGAAACTGAGGATCACTTCATTGACGTGCTAGTGAGAGACGACGAGGGCAATTCCATCATAACAAGACGCTCTCGAGGATACTCCTACACCGGAAGTGGGCCCAATTACAGCGCACCACCCACTCCAGAGAAGCGTGCCAATGGTAACCAGGTGCAGCAGGGCAATGAAGATCACGACGAAAATGACGAGGTGATATCAGATCACGTGTGGAACCAAATTTTGGATCATCACGTTGTCCGTATGATCACAGAATTTTTTCTCAACCTGTACCTGAGCTCAGAACGCAACGCCATTATCGTTTTCGTGTTCACCATCTTGTACATCTGGCACTTCATCCTCTACTGCCTAGAGCGAGATACCGAGGCAAATGTCATACTTGCTACCTCGGTGCCCTTCGTTTGGGTGTACAGCTTGTCGTACTTCGCCCGCGGCTTCAAGTTCTGCTCTAAACTCGTGGCGGCGCTCGATGCGATGGTCGTCGATTGCATTCAATTTGGGACGCTATACGGCCTCTTCATCGTAGCCTTCGCGTGCTCGCTCTATCTCTGCTACGACGCTACGTGCGCATCAATTGCTGGCGAGAATGGCGTGGCGGGCACTGACAGCAACGGCGCGCCGGTAACGTGCAAGGAGCTCGTCCAACTCGGCCTGACCTCGCCTCACTACGCATTCCCCTTTCGATCGATGCAGAGTTCAATTCTGTACCTCTTTCGCATGAGCCTTGGTGGTGCAGACTTTGGCGTGATCGAAGCATCGAGCGGAGCTGATGCCTTCGTGACACACACGGTATTCGCCGCCTTCAACCTGATTGTTGTGCTCGTTCTGATCAACACACTGATTGCGATGCTGAGTTCGACGTACGCGCGCCTTGCAGAGACAAGTGATGCAACTTGGACAAGGCAGAAGGCCCGAATTGTGCTCAGCACGGAGCGAAGTCTCTACACGAAGTATGGACCACCACTTTTTCTTTCTAATTTTGTGTACAGCGGATTTTTGCCACTGCTGAGTGCCGAGCACAACCGCATTCGTACCACGTGGATTGCGCCGTACGACGACGAAGGCAAGGCTATCAAAAAACCAGAAAAACTCACGGAGTGTTTCGTGTTCAACACGGATACGAATGGCACCATCGCCCCTCCCATCTCAAGTCGCGTGAAGCGTCAGATGTACCACCGATCGTTGAAGCGCGAAGGGCGCAAATCCGGATCTTCTTGATTCATGCACAAATCCGTTGCTGGCAACAAGACGGCGCCGGCCGCCGCCGCGGAATAGCCCGCCGCGTTCCTGTCCGTCCGCCACCTCTTTCAATCAACGCTTAGGAGACCAGGCCTGACGGTTTCGTCTCATCCACTGGCAACATGTAACTATCGTAACCAAGTTTAAGGAACCAACGAGCTCTCGAGAGAAACCGAAACCCACCCCAGTCCTCCCCTAATCGATTATTCGGGGTTTGTGGAAAGTGTGTGACCCCAGCCAGGTTTTGTCCCCCCCTTATCCTCTTCTCTCTCCATCTTCGATGGCGTCGAGTTTCTGGACGTCGTCGCACAGCCGGCTGCTGTTCACGGCGGCGGAGATACACGCGTCCAACAGGCACGACGCGAACAGCGCGACGCTCAACCCCGTGGTGTCGCAACCCACCCTGCGCCGCCTCCGCGCATTCTACGCCAGCTACCTCTTCGAGCTGGGGCGACTCTGCAAGGTGCGCGCTCGCGTCGTCTTCACATCCATCGTCTACCTGAGAAGATTCTACCTACACAGATCATTCAGCACCGACGACCCACGCACAATCGCGCCCGCGTGCCTCTACCTCGCGTCGAAAGTCGAGGAGTGTCCCGTGCAGGCGAAGCTGGTGGCGTACTTCGCAAAGAAGATTTCGCAGCAGACACCTTCTGAGGTTGCAAACTGGGGGCGGGCGTGGAACGGCGCTTTGGGTGATGCGACGACGAACGCCGGCGAAAGGACCACGGCGGCGGCGGGTGACATCGACGGAGTAGTCACGGCGGCGGCCGCGGCGGCGGCGGCGGCGTCTTCTCACGCGAACGGAACGGCGGCGGATGACGACGCGCAGGCTTCGAAGCCACCGGCGCCGCCGACGGCGGCGGGGGCAGCAGCCTCGCAGGACGCCGCTTGCCAGGTTCTGCTGCAGCCTCCGGGTGTCAACGAACTTCTGCGTGCGGAGATGGTTGTCCTCAAGCAGCTCGAAGCCTACCTTATCGTGCACCACCCTCTGCGCGCGCTGCCTTCGTATTTACAGGCGCTTGGCATACCTCCCGAGGGCGAGGGAGCTCTGCGTGTGTACGGCGTCCTCAGCGACTCTTACCGCTGCGACGTTTGCCTGATGGAGCCGCCGCACGTGCTTGCTCTTGGTGCCGCATTTCTTGCGTGCGCTTCCGCGTGCAGCACATCGTCGTCGACGGCGATGCGAGGGAGTCCATCTGACGCGGCGGCGTCCGAGGTTCTCCGCGAAGCCATGCCGCGTTTTGAGCAGCTTGAGGGGATTTCAGTGGACGACTTTGCGCCCTTCGCGCGTCACATGCTCGACTACTACGAGGGCGACGCTGCCGCACTTCGCACGAGCGTGTGCCGCGACGCGCTCGCGAATGCGCTCGGTGCGTTGGTGCCGCCTCCGACGACAGCTTTGTAAGATGGAATGTATTGTATGTAATAAAAGTTTGTGTTTTTGGTAACGTTTTAGGTGTTTGTTGCAGGCGACTTGGTTGGTGTCGTCGTCGTGGGTGCCACAGCGTTCATGTCCCTTAATAGGTTTCGCACGATTGAAGTTTGACTTTGTTTGATTTCGTCCGTGAGTCGACTTCGGCAGTTGATGGCTTTGCGTGGTGCGTTTTCGACGGCATAGGTTCGGTCTGACGCGGCTTGCATTGGTAGGAGTGCTGTTGGCGGTGTGGTTGTTGTGCTGTCGTCAGAGCTGCGCGGCGTCTCGCACAAGGCAGCGGCCGGACTTTCTTCGGCAGAGGTTGTTGTTGTTGTTGTTGTTGTTGTTGTTGGCTGTGCAGGTGCGTTTATCTTAAATTCGTGGTTCGCAGAGTTGGGCGGGGCTGTTGAAGGCGTTGGTGACGGCGTTTCCGAGAGACGCGGCGGCGTCGCGATGCTCATGGAGCTCAGCGATAGGTTGAGGCGTTCTTCCTCGTTCCTATCTTTCTTAAGGGAATTATTATCATTCGTATCATTCTGTTTGCTGGCAAAGGCCAAGTGCCTTACTGCTTGCGTTGAGTCACCACAAGGACATTCAAGGGAGGTTGTCGTCAAACCTTCTTCTTTTTGAGAGTTGTCGCCAGATTTCAAGAGGAAGGAGGCATGGTCACGGGCATCACGTGGTGCCGAGGAGGTTTGATTTTCATAATGATGATGACGAGACATAATGTCGAGGTGATGAAAACCAACCACGCAACGCAAGGCGAGGCAAGCAGAGCGCAACGTTAAGGCCAACTGAACTGAACTTAAATTGAACTGAAATGAACTGAAGTGACGGCACCCCCCACGACAGCCAGAACTACTTGGGATTTGGAACTAAAATGAAAATCAATGGGGTGATGTGGGTTTGAAATGGGGAAAATGAAGTTAAATCATCCGAACTCACACACGCACGTCTTGCAAGAGCCTCGTTTGAACCTCGCCGATTCATCAAAGGCCCATCGCGTTTCCCAGGCGTTCTTCTTCCCGTGAGACGAGACGAGACGAGAGAGAGAGGCTGAGTTACAGTAGGTTGGCCAAGAGGTGGAAGCAGGATCCTGGCGCCTGGCGGGAAGAACCACGTGTTCCTCCAATAGAGAGACTTTTGACCAGGTAAAGTTTACCTGTTCAACATGTTGTCTCCCTCTTGAACTCTTGAATGACCTTCCGAGATGACGGATAATAAGAAGGCTATCACCAGATAATAAGGCTGATGACCACCACTCTTAAGAAGCTTTTCCTACCGGGTATGGTAAATTTCAATTTAAGGTTAGTTACGAAGGTTAAGCACGCTCTTGAAAAGACTAAACTTTAAAAGAGGGAGACACGGCCTGGAAAAGCAAAGGTGGCCTGAAATCCTGAAAACCTTAGACAGATTAGACCTTCATTATTGACCACGTGCCTGAGGTCGACTCGTTCTTGAATTCTTTACCGTACCACGTGCACAAACAGGCTGCACCCGCAAGTGCCAGGTTCCTCAACGGCCATGGATCATGGATGCCCATTGTATGATGTATCCCCACTCAGTCCAGGCATTTGGTCGCATTTGGAACCACGGACTGTTTTTCCCCCTCCCTGGCAGCCTGGGCTTCCCCCAACCACTATATGGGTATCTTCCGAGATACTTCTCCTTCTGCCGTGCTGCGCTGCGCCCCGTTATTATTACTGGGCCCCAAGATCAGCCGATAGCACGCAGCATTCTATTCCACCGAGCCATGCTGTCGTCGTGTACCTCCAAGAACCTGTGCCGGCATCAATGCCACAGTGCTCATGTTCGTAGTCATCGCCGCACGGGTCCCTTGCGTCGCACAGTGAAGGTGTCCGCCGGCTTCGATACCATGCTCAGCCAAATTTCTAGCACATTCGCAAGCGTCGACCTGTCCGACTCGGGAACGCAAGCCGGACTCGCGATCCCCGTCAGCCTATTAGCCATCACAGGCGCAGGTATACCCGTCATGGAAAATAAACTCGAAAAACACAGAATCATCGCGGAGGAGAAACTAGGCATCGACTGCAGTGACGTTCCCACCGCGGCAGAGGTGAAAGAACTGGCCAAGACGCAGCCAGGCGCGGAGTGGTTCAACACGCCATCCAAGAGATACGGCGTCGTCGCCATGCGCATATGCTGGAAACTCGCCGAGCAGAGGTGCAATGAGGAGGGCCTGGACGGGACGATCCCGGACGTCGACAATGTGCAGTACCAGAAGCGGTACGTCATGCTCAAGGAGCGACTCGCGGAGAAGGGGATCGACTTCAACGGGTACACGGAGATGGGAAAGCTACGCTAACTATTCCTAGAGTACGTGATATAAATAATCTGAACCTGAAATAAAACCAAAACCACAAAAACAAAATGTCGGCAGCCTTCAAGAAGAGTGTAACACTTCTTACATATACAGTAGAGGTACCCTACCATAGAGTAGGCACGACAATTTCACCGAAACCAAGCAACTTTCGGCAACAACATGTATGGCGAACATGACGGATCATCCGACCCAGGGAGGGAGACCCCCTGGGGGAAACCATAGGGGATATAGAGTTGGGGGTTCGCACCAAGAAGGGTGCCCCCAAAACCAAACCCCCAAAACCAAACCCCCAAAACCAAACCCCCAAAACCAAACCCCGAACTACCCCCAAGTTGCCCCTACTAACCTTATGTATTTACGATCCGAAACGCGCCGCCGCCATTCCCTTCCCCATCACCCTGATATCAGTCTTGCGATTCGCATCCACCTCTGATTTTTTGTCATAAGTAGGTACTTTACCAATTGCTCAGCCCTGTACTGTACGACAAATATATGGCGTCTCGCAATACCGTGGCTGATGGTCCCATAGGGTCCCGCACACGGTATGCACAAGGATGCATCACTCATACGGATCCTCCCTCGTTGGCCTCCTCAAGGCCACAACCACACGGGCCGGCCTCGCCCAATTTGTCTCCAAATGTAAATACCTTAAGGCGGCCTGACCTTGCGCCGAACAAAAGAAGGTGCTTGCACGCCGACAATGAAGTTGACGTTGACGGGAAAAGGTCAAGCAACCACGACAACACTGAGGATCACGACGCATTCGGAACAAACGATGACGACAAACAGGGGGCACGACGCGACGACGCAATTGCCATCGCAATGGCTAACGTATTCGCCACAACAGATCTCGCAAACGCAAGCGCAGTCTGCCGAAGCTGGAGAGCAATGGTCGACAGAGACGACGGAGCCGCATGGCGGGCAGCGCTTGCAAGGGAAAGACCAGCCACCGCGGCGGCACTTGCGGAGGCTGATGCCAGAATGAACAACGAAAACACGCGCGGGACTGTCGCACCGCAAACAGCGCCTGCGACCACTACCTCATCACCTTCGCTTTCTGCACCTCGAACGCAGCCACGCGAGCAGCAGCAGGCGGCGGGACCCAGTGCACCACCGCCAACGGCGAGAAGACGCGACAGCCTGAGCGCACGGATTGTTCGTGGCATGCACCAAAGTTTACAGCAGGGCTTGCCATTCGGTGGCGACAAAATTGGCACGCCGCTCGGAACAACCCCACGTCTTCGCGTCGACGACCTCTTTCTCGTCGTCGAGCTGTGGCAAGATGCTGACGACGCGGCCCATGGCCGAAATCGCATCGCCGAGCTGGCGACAACACAGCTCAGGGCTCTGCTCGGAACGGGCTCCGCACCAGCTGGGCTGACCAACGTGAGAGAGAGACGACGTGCAGAAGCGGAGGAGATGGAGGGCGACGAGAGTCAAGACGACGACGAGAACGAAGTCGGGGTGCAGCCACCAAACGTGAATGAGGACCTCCCCGACCCTGACGATGTGGATCATGAAGACTATGAGAACATACCACGCCGCTCCGCGCCACCAGGATGGTATCCGACGGATTCATCATCAGCCCCTGACGCAGGTGGATTGAGCTTTCGTCTGTCTCCCAACGCGATCATCGGCCAGTCGCCGACGACGAGCAGATTCGACCAGGCTGCTCCGGCTGCCGCCGCCGCCGCCGCTGCTGCTGCTGCTAATCATGATGATCGCGTTGGCAGCAGTGAAGGAAGAGGCAATGGTTTCCTTGGCTTTCCTGTACCCCCGGGAGTTGCAGCTGAGGTGGTGAGACCTCAACGTGCGGGCCTACGCTTGTATGCACGCAATCCTCTGTACGTCGATGCGGCACATGCATCACAACCCCAGCATGTAGGCGGTGAATCTGGCCACGGCGACGAAGGCGGCGTCGCAGATGTTGTTGAGGCAGACAACAACAACGACGACGACGACAACAACAACGATGCTGCTGCCGCCACTGCCACTGCAGCCGACGACGACAACAGCAATGGCAATGAGAACACTGCCAGGTTGCTTGCCAGCGAGGTTGCCGATGAAGTTCGTCGAGGTCTTCGTCAGCTTACGAATGACTTGCTGAGCGGTTTGGATAGTTCGGACAGCGAGGAGCACGACAACAGCGGAGGTAATAACGTGCCCACGTCAATTGAGGATGAGGATGACGAGGACGAGGAAGAGGAGGATGAGGAGAACGAGGGTGTTGTCGTCGGCGACGACGACGACTTCGTACCTCGTCGCCGCAACGCAAACAACGAGACGCTTTCCTATCGCACGCGTTGGACAAGCCGAAGTGCGAGCGAACGCGCTCTATACGGGATGGCCAGTCCTGTGGACTATGCCCTTGGGCAGATGCTGGACCTCGAGGCTGAGGGTCAGTTGAGCCTAGTTGCTCATCTTGTCGACAGGTCAACGGGAAAGAGCGTGCTGATCATGGATGCGGCGGTAAACGAGGTGTGTCCAACGTACGACTGGGTGTCTACGAATCGTCGTGGCGATGGTCTCACTGACAGCGACGACGACAACGAAATGCTCCGTAGCATTAACGAAGGCACGTCAAGCTTCGAGTTGCGCAATCCAGGTCGATGCGAGGTTGACTTTGTGAGCGACCTCTTCCCTGCGTCGAATGGAAGCTTATCAAGCGTCATCGGATGGGCACTGCTGGGCATGCGTCAGTACCAGGCTGTTTCGTTCTGGGTGACAATGCACGTGCGTTGCGACGACAGTGGTGGTGGTGGTGAAGATGATTGTGAAGGTGATGAAGAGACTCACGGCGACGTTCCACCTTCCGGTGGCCGCAACCACAGTCACCGTCACGGACAACGACGGCCCAGCGAGACGATCCAGCCAGAGCTTTCGCCTGGCTGGTTGCCACGCCTTACGTCGTATTGGAGCAACCAGTCGAATGCCGAGGGAGACGGCGATGGCGCCCGTCAGGTGCGTGCGGACGTATCTGCATTTAAGAGAACGAAACTTATCCCATTTGCGGTTGACAGCCTGCAGATGCGCTTCGTGCATGGCACGGCTGAGGAGACTCTACCTAATGTGGTGTTTACTAACAGCGAGGACTTGCTCTTGTATTTGGAAAGTCTCCACTGGAAGGGCGACGCCGATGACGCCGATGACGGTGCTGAAATTAATCAATTTCAAACGGTTAGTCACGGGATTAGGCACTGGAACTATCGTTAAATATGTGGATGGCTGTGATAACAACAACATGATATTTATTTCCTAGTCTATGTTTATAGCATACAATTGGAGTAACATTTGATTCAAATATGATGGAGAAGAGACGGGGCGTAGTGGTGGGAAACCAGGGCGTACTGCCTGTCTTGGGAGGATTCAAAGGTCGGCGCCTGGCGCTCGATAACTGGGCGGCTCAACGGGGACGGCTGAAGCGAGTCTGCAGGTCGCGATCCGAGCTTGCAGATGCACAACGGCCCTGTACAGTGGCGAGCTCCACCGCCTGGTCCATGCCTTACAACCGGCCACCTCGACCGCCCACGCACAACCACCGCTAGGTCCATGTCCTATTTTATCCTTCCTCCTTTTCTATTTTAATCCTTGTCCAGTTGCTCGCAAGTCGCAAACGCCAATCGCCTCTTCACTCCGTCTTCATTCCGTCTTGACCACCTCTCTGAGCTTGCAAAAACTGTGGTAGGATCCAAGGACGAACTTGAAAAGCTCGAACACAGATGTCCACGGGTAACGCCTTGTTTGCGTCGCTTTCTTAGTTTCTTTCACTTGCAGTCGTGCTTGTCTTCTTCGTTGATTTCGGGGATGGGTTTCGCCTTGTCCTCGACAACACGCCGTGCCTTGGCTTGTTCACGACTTGTTCACAACCGAACAACAGAGGTGTCCACGACTCCACGACGTTAGATAACAATATGTCAGCAACTTCAAGCATTCACCAGGTTCACGCACAACCTACAACCTGCGAACAACACAAACGCAACGAAGAAACGTATATCAAAAGTGAAACTCTATTGTCAAAATTAGCGTTGCGTTACAATCATGTGCGTTTACGACCACGCGTACGTGGGGCCGAAGGGGTCCGCGACGTGCTCCGCCCAGTTGACGAGCGGTCCCTTGCCCGTCGCCGGGTACTGCACGAGGCAGCCCGACCAGCCGAGCATGGCGAGGCGAGCGTGCTTGAGCTCCTTCACCTTGAGCTCCTCGAAGATGGAGGGGTCCGCCGCGAGGCCGATGGGGTCGAAGCGGCCACCCGGGTACGCGTCGCCGACGGAGAGCTCGTCGAACACGGGGTCAAGCACTCCCGTGCGGTACGCCTCCGCGGATCCGAAGAAGATCACCTCGATCGCGAGCACGTTGAAGAAGCTCGGGAAGCCGCTGTCCGGGGGGGCGAGCGGGTAGATGGCACCCGGGAACTTGTCGGCGATGGCCGTGCAGTCCGAGGGCGTGCAGAGCGCTCCCGCCTCGAACCACGGGATGCCCGTGCCAACCTCAGACGCCCACGCGCCCGTGAGGCCGAGCATGGCGAAGCGTCCGTGGATGATCTCGCGCTCCGCGAGCTTGGCATCTCCGTCGTACGCGACGGGGGCCTCCTCTCCGGAGCCGGGGTAGGTGCCCGGCTCGGGGTACCAGCCGTAGTCGCCTCCGGCGCGCACCTTCATGGAGCGGCGCGAGGACACGGCAGCCTTGGCGGCGGTGGGCTTGAACGTCTTTCCGGCAGCGAGCATGTTTGTTAGTTGGAGTGTAGAATGAAGGGGGATGCGCGTGTGCTGCGGGGGCCCGGCTTCGCGGCGAGGCGGGCGGGGGGGCGCAAAGCACGGCAGACGGGGATCTTTCGGATTGCATGGTCGGGCAAATACAACGGGGGGTCGATTGATCAATCTTTTTATCTTTTTGGCCGGGGGAAAGGTCGGGCAAAAGCATCGGCAGAATCAAAGGGCATCCGGAATTTCGGCTCCAAACAACGGACTCCACCCCGACCTGCAGCAGGCACGTGTCTGATGCACGTGTCTCACAGGTACTTTACCACAATAGGGATAGGATAGGGACACCAGCTCGGACACAGACGCTATAGATAAGTGAAGTGCCGTGTTGTTTCACGTGAAGAGGGGTCGACTTGTTTTTAGCACAAGGAAAGGCACTCAGATGATTTACAAGAAAACAAGTGTTATTTGAGTGTGCATTTACGACCACGCGTACGTGGGGCCGAAGGGGTCCGCGACGTGCTCCGCCCAGTTGACGAGCGGTCCCTTGCCCGTCGCCGGGTACTGCACGAGGCAGCCCGACCAGCCGAGCATGGCGAGGCGAGCGTGCTTGAGCTCCTTCACCTTGAGCTCCTCGAAGATGGAGGGGTCCGCCGCGAGGCCGATGGGGTCGAAGCGGCCACCCGGGTACGCGTCGCCGACGGAGAGCTCGTCGAACACGGGGTCAAGCACGCCCGTGCGGTACGCCTCCGCGGATCCGAAGAAGATCACCTCGATCGCGAGCACGTTGAAGAAGCTCGGGAAGCCGCTGTCCGGGGGGGCGAGCGGGTAGATGGCACCGGGGAACTTGTCGGCGATGGCCGTGCAGTCCGAGGGCGTGCAGAGCGCTCCCGCCTCGAACCACGGGATACCCGTGCCAACCTCAGACGCCCACGCGCCCGTGAGGCCGAGCATGGCGAAGCGTCCGTGGATGATCTCGCGCTCCGCGAGCTTGGCATCTCCGTCGTACGCGACGGGGGCCTCCTCTCCGGAGCCGGGGTAGGTGCCCGGCTCGGGGTACCAGCCGTAGTCGCCTCCGGCGCGCACCTTCATGGAGCGGCGCGAGGACACGGCGGCCTTGGCGGCGGTGGGCTTGAACGTCTTTCCGGCAGCGAGCATTGTTGTGAATGTGAAGAATGAAAGGAAAAGAGGGGGGGAGGGGAAGGGGGGGGAGGGCGGTCTGTGCGGGGGGGGGAGGGGGGCGCAGCACAGCCGGCGTGCTGCGCAAATCTACTGGATGCAAAAGATTAAATCTTTTATGACGAAAGATTTCCGTGTGATGAAAAAGCATGCATCATGCGAATCCCACACGTGATAAAACCTTTCAGACGTTCCCAGCAGGCAGACGGAACAGGGACTGCATTTGATCCTAAAGATCAGATCTCTGTCCTTGAAGGTGATTTTATGTCATCATAAGGGGAAACACCCGACCACAACCCAACGGCCAGAGCTTGTAGGAATATGATGGAGGAAATCATATCTAGGATCATTTTAGGAAAACGGAGGGTGAGAAGAGCGCAGCATGAAATATCTCATCCCCCTTTCAAGGGATTTTTCCCATGCAGAGATCCCAGACGCAATCTTTCATGTTATCTTTTTCACCCCCGGAGATTCTCCCCCGGTTTCTTTTCCGTCCTTTTGGTGTCTTTTCCCTTTTTCCTGTGCTGTGCTGCGCGCCCCCCCTCCCCCCCCCCGTGCACCCGTTCCCCTCCCCCTCCCCCCCTCTTTTCCTTTCATTCTTCACATTCACATCACAACAATGCTCGCTGCCGGAAAGACGTTCAAGCCCACCGCCGCCAAGGCCGCCGTGTCCTCGCGCCGCTCCATGAAGGTGCGCGCCGGAGGTGACTACGGCTGGTACCCCGAGCCGGGCACCTACCCCGGCTCCGGAGAGGAGGCCCCCGTCGCGTACGACGGAGATGCCAAGCTCGCGGAGCGCGAGATCATCCACGGACGCTTCGCCATGCTCGGCCTCACGGGCGCGTGGGCGTCTGAGGTTGGCACGGGTATCCCGTGGTTCGAGGCGGGAGCGCTCTGCACGCCCTCGGACTGCACGGCCATCGCCGACAAGTTCCCGGGTGCCATCTACCCGCTCGCCCCCCCGGACAGCGGCTTCCCCAGCTTCTTCAACGTGCTCGCGATCGAGGTGATCTTCTTCGGATCCGCGGAGGCGTACCGCACGGGAGTGCTTGACCCCGTGTTCGACGAGCTCTCCGTCGGCGACGCGTACCCGGGTGGCCGCTTCGACCCCATCGGCCTCGCGGCGGACCCCTCCATCTTCGAGGAGCTCAAGGTGAAGGAGCTCAAGCACGCTCGCCTCGCCATGCTCGGCTGGTCGGGCTGCCTCGTGCAGTACCCGGCGACGGGCAAGGGACCGCTCGTCAACTGGGCGGAGCACGTCGCGGACCCCTTCGGCCCCACGTACGCGTGGTCGTAAGCGGTTGGTGTTCTTGTTAGCCTAGTAACTAATGAGTAACGACTAAAAACCCGTTTGTGCTAAAAATAAATTCTGTTTTTGTTTGCCCTCGCACTCCCTTTCTTACACTCTGCTTGTCACACAACACCTGTAAGTAATAGTTCTTACGCCCGCTCCGCCTTAGATGGGTGAATTT
The DNA here is from genome assembly GCA_938743325.2 of Pycnococcus provasolii. Lineage (NCBI taxonomy): Eukaryota > Viridiplantae > Chlorophyta > Pseudoscourfieldiophyceae > Pseudoscourfieldiales > Pycnococcaceae > Pycnococcus > Pycnococcus provasolii. The sequence goes on from OW568891.1 coordinate 136,296, forward strand.
GCCAAGTCCAAAGTCACAAACTGGTTGCAATTATGGTTGTTACATGGAGCGTAATAACTTATTGCCATGCTCATCAAATTTGCGTTGTGCCATTTGCAAAGTCTGAATTCCTTTGCAGAAGGCAAAGCGCACATACACGCCGTCGTCACACACATCCGCGTCGCTCGCTGAGAAGACAAAATTGCTTCCAGGACATGCGCTCACACCCACATCGTCAATCAGCATCGTGCAAAGATCCTCGCTCGTGATGGATGCACGGAGCGAGGAAGGGAGCTTCGCGTAAACGAAAATTCCACCCTCAGGCGCACTGTCATGCACGACAAAGCCCGCACGCTGCACCGTGCTGAGCACCAAGTCGCGTCTTTCGCGGTACGCAGCCCGCATTTCCTCGAGATACGACTCCAGCACACCTGGCTCAGTCAGGAAGCGCCCAACGGCGTGCTGAAATGGACGAGGCACGGTATCCGTCACCTTCACCTGCATGCGCGATAGCACGCTTACCACGTGTGGCGGGCCAAATGCCCAGCCTACGCGCCAGCCCGTCGCGCCGAGCACCTTGGACGCGGAGCTCGTGTAGATGGTGCGCTCGCGCATGCCTGGCAGGCTGGCGAGGTGTGGTGTCGTCGTGCTTCTTTCGCAGTATACGAAGTGCTCGTACACGCCGTCAACGACGGCCCACATGCCGTGCTGTTTGCACACGTCTGCGATGGCTTGGTATTCGTCGTCACGCAGCACGCGTCCCGTGGGGTTAGCTGGGCAGTTGACGACTATGGCACAGACGTTGCGTCCTTCGGCACTCGCCAACGCCTTGTCGAGCACTTCGCGCGTCACACGCCAGCCGTTGCGTTCGCTCAGTACGGCTCTCAGCACGTGTCCTCCCGCGGCACTCACGAGAGGCGCGTACGTTTCGAATACTGGTTCGAACAGCACGACGGCGTCCCCTTCGTTGCATACTGCGAGCATGGCAAGCGCCATCGCCTCCGTCTGCCCCACTGTCGCGACGACTTCCCCATTTTCGTGCGAGTACGAAGGTCCGCCTGCGAGTTTGTGAAGTCGTGCGGCACCGCTTAGCAGGAGCTCATCCTCCCCGTACTGGTTCAGGAGTCCGTTATCTTGCGTGAGTGCATCAGCGGCTAGCGCGGTTAAAAGAGCGGGTGGTGGAAAGTCGGGGAATCCCTCCGCGAGGTTGACGGCTGATCTTTGCGTGGCAAGCACGGAGAGCTGCTGTATGCGCGACGTCGGGAACAGGCGTGAACGCGACGAGAGAGGAAGAAGCGGAGGAGGCGGAGGGGACATTATTATAAAAGGCCACGATGACATGCGAAAGACGGAAAAACCAACTACCTATCAACTCAAACCAACAAAGGGGAGAGCCTTATTAGTTAGGGGTTAGGGGTTAGGGGTTAGGGGTTAGGGGTTTATTCTTCTCCCCGACGAAAGGTCCCATGGCTTCGCCAAGTCGCTCAAAGCGTTCCAGGACACGGGAAAATTACCAATGGATGCGGCCAATAACGGCCTCGCCAAAAATGCAGGATCGTTATCCAAGGACGGTGTCAACGACCCTGTTAAACATGTTAAGTCAAAAGAACCTCCTGGGACCTCCCAGCGTGACAATTCCCAGCTTGAGCTTGCCGGCATCTCGCGAAGGGAAAGTCTCGTCGAGGCGGCTACGCGTCTCGTTGCCCTGGGTACAGGAGCACAGGCGATTGCGCAGACAAAAACGTGTCTCGAAAGAGAAAACAGCCAGCGCCACAGCGCACGGAGTTGACCTCGGCAGTCTTCGCCGATGCCGCTGACGGTGCTGACGGCGATACATTATGGGTGCCGTATACGAACGCTGAGAATGGCCATGCTCCGTCTCCGTCGGCGGCTGCATTGCCAGCCCCACCACCCGCACCTTGGACAAATCATCGTCATCGTCCACGATTGGCAACAGCGCAGGAGATGGACGTGGACAATGTGTCGCATGCGTGGCAATATCTGTGAACGGTACGTCTCACACGCACTTACACACACACACTACTCTTCTTCAAGCTTTGGGTGGGGTTAGGAGGATCGTCGTCAATCACTTACATTTATTTTCCCTCTTTCTTGCAGGAACTAATTGGACAACGTCAAGGGTGCTTCGTAAATCCACCTCTGACTTGCTGGACTCCTTCATACACGACCCAATTTTACCGAATGCGTGGCCAGTTGGTGGCATCCAGCTTAGGCTGTATGATCAAAGCTAGCCTCGTAGTGGATTGCGTGCGCGAAATCAATAACCTAAACAACGAGTTGTCTGCGCTCGACAACGACACGCTCGCCGCTAATTTATGCATATTCTTCATCAATTGGATGGAGGGTGTGCTACGTCGCATCAATTCTCACAATCTTATGTCAACTTCACCTTAATTGAGTTATCTATATTATTATTTTTTCGAAGATTTTTCATTCCATTACACGAGGTAACAAAACAAAGCCCCTTCCAGGTTTCATTCCCAGGATTAACGTGAAAACGCAATGAGACACTTCACGCGAGCAACGGTATCCCCAGTTTCCTTTGGTTAGGAGTGTGCATTTACGACCACGCGTACGTGGGGCCGAAGGGGTCCGCGACGTGCTCCGCCCAGTTGACGAGCGGTCCCTTGCCCGTCGCCGGGTACTGCACGAGGCAGCCCGACCAGCCGAGCATGGCGAGGCGAGCGTGCTTGAGCTCCTTCACCTTGAGCTCCTCGAAGATGGAGGGGTCCGCCGCGAGGCCGATGGGGTCGAAGCGGCCGCCCGGGTACGCGTCGCCGACGGAGAGCTCGTCGAACACGGGGTCAAGCACTCCCGTGCGGTACGCCTCCGCGGATCCGAAGAAGATCACCTCGATCGCGAGCACGTTGAAGAAGCTCGGGAAGCCGCTGTCCGGGGGGGCGAGCGGGTAGATGGCGCCCGGGAACTTGTCGGCGATGGCCGTGCAGTCCGAGGGCGTGCAGAGCGCTCCCGCCTCGAACCACGGGATACCCGTGCCAACCTCAGACGCCCACGCGCCCGTGAGGCCGAGCATGGCGAAGCGTCCGTGGATGATCTCGCGCTCCGCGAGCTTGGCATCTCCGTCGTACGCGACGGGGGCCTCCTCTCCGGAGCCGGGGTAGGTGCCCGGCTCGGGGTACCAGCCGTAGTCACCTCCGGCGCGCACCTTCATGGAGCGGCGCGAGGACACGGCGGCCTTGGCGGCGGTGGGCTTGAACGTCTTTCCGGCAGCGAGCATTGTTGTGTTGTGAGTGTAGAATGAAGTTGATGGGTGGGGTGGACACGTCGCTCGTGGAGGGCGGGGGGGCGGGGGGAAGGTGCTATGGAGCAAAAGATGGAAGATCGAAAAGATAAGATTTTTCCAGGAAAAGATTGCGTTTTCGATTTCGATTTTTATACCTCTTTCCCCAGTCTGCAGTGCTGCTATGTAACTTTCATCCCCATGAACCCTAGAGATTTTCCACACTATCTTTTTTTTCTTTTGGTTTTTTTTTTCGACTTGTCTCATGTACTGGTTGTTGGTATGGTTTGGTTTGTGCCGGCTGGGCGGTGTTGGTTGGGTGGTGTTGGTGATGGTTGGAGCGAACAACCAACAAAAAGAAAAACGCATTACTGTACCAGTTCATGAACCAACCGGCACGATGATTCTTTTATGATTGATTTTGATAAAATCAGCATTTGAGCCTTTTGAGGTCATGCTGGGAGAGGCATCGGATTCTCAGCCTTGCTGCGACGATGCGCAACGCCTTGCACCTGTGCCGAATGATCAAGAGATGGATTGGTGGATTCGCGTCAAAATCTTTCCTAAAGCACGTCGCCTTGCATATTGCGCTGTTGCATGAGCAAATCGATCCGATTTTCTACGCAACATGCATGCTTTTACCCTATTCGAGGATTTTCTGCCCCGAGCCCCGACTTACAGAACTCGAGCTCTCGATATCCCAGAGCCGTGCTGTGCTTTGCTCAAGGCACGCCGTACCGTCGCCTTACACCAACACACCTCCCATCAACTTCATTCTACACTCACAACACAACAAACATGCTCGCTGCCGGAAAGACGTTCAAGCCCACCGCCGCCAAGGCCGCCGTGTCCTCGCGCCGCTCCATGAAGGTGCGCGCCGGAGGTGACTACGGCTGGTACCCCGAGCCGGGCACCTACCCCGGCTCCGGAGAGGAGGCCCCCGTCGCGTACGACGGAGATGCCAAGCTCGCGGAGCGCGAGATCATCCACGGACGCTTCGCCATGCTCGGCCTCACGGGCGCGTGGGCGTCTGAGGTTGGCACGGGTATCCCGTGGTTCGAGGCGGGAGCGCTCTGCACGCCCTCGGACTGCACGGCCATCGCCGACAAGTTCCCGGGTGCCATCTACCCGCTCGCCCCCCCGGACAGCGGCTTCCCGAGCTTCTTCAACGTGCTCGCGATCGAGGTGATCTTCTTCGGATCCGCGGAGGCGTACCGCACGGGAGTGCTTGACCCCGTGTTCGACGAGCTCTCCGTCGGCGACGCGTACCCGGGCGGCCGCTTCGACCCCATCGGCCTCGCGGCGGACCCCTCCATCTTCGAGGAGCTCAAGGTGAAGGAGCTCAAGCACGCTCGCCTCGCCATGCTCGGCTGGTCGGGCTGCCTCGTGCAGTACCCGGCGACGGGCAAGGGACCGCTCGTCAACTGGGCGGAGCACGTCGCGGACCCCTTCGGCCCCACGTACGCGTGGTCGTAAATGCGCACTGCGAACCAAACTTGCGGTGTAACTGACTCGTCCGGGTCATTGATCTAAGTTTGAACCAACCGAACGTGCACTGCTCGCTAGTCCATCCCTTTGTTACACATCACTCCCACCTGCGAAGGTTGAATTGAATTGTGACTGCCCAGTATGCCGGGGTGAATTACTTTCACTGTCCGGCAAATATTTCTATGTTGTAGTACCTGATTTAGTGCACGATTTTGTTAAGGTGGTTTTGAACGTGCACCGTGGGGATGGACGAAGGTGGCCGCTGCAAGAGCCGCTGCCGCGCACGCGAGCCCAACTTCGGCGCGCGCGCGCGTGGTGGATGCACACACACGGGGGAATGCGCCTCGTCTCAGCGAGCGCCAACATGCGTCCACGTCATTGCCATCCGCCGCGGCCGGCATTGCGCTGACCGATACCGCCGAGTGGATCCATGCCGCGCTGAGATGGGCAGCATGGCGCGCTCGGCCACGTCACGTCACTGCGGTCACGTCACGCAACGTCACGTAACCACACCCCACTTCACCCTAACCCTACGAATCCGGTAACCCTAACCCACACCACCTCCCCACACCACACCGTACGAAACAGGATGGCAATTAAGGTTAACTTATTACCGGGTAGGAAGTACAGTATCGGAGGAGAGATCTAAAAAAAATCTAAGAAAGATTGAAGAAAAGGATTTCCGACTTCACATAGAACTACTTCCCTTGCATGCCTCGGATGAATCGGAATCCGACTCGATCGATCGCTGTGGATCCCAGCCCAGCTTTCGTCAAAAACCTGCCCAAATCAAGCAACGCAACACAACCCAAATCGAGATTCCAAATCATTTCACCCTGATGCGTCGGTCTCGCATCTGAGTTCTCAGCAGAGCCGTGCTTCGCTTGTCACCAGTGGTATCCCACGCCCCAGGGGAGAGGGGGGGGGGTGACGTATGCCCCGGGCCCCGGCCGCGTTCGCTGTCATTCTTCACATTCACAACACAACAATGCTCGCTGCCGGAAAGACGTTCAAGCCCACCGCCGCCAAGGCCGCCGTGTCCTCGCGCCGCTCCATGAAGGTGCGCGCCGGAGGTGACTACGGCTGGTACCCCGAGCCGGGCACCTACCCCGGCTCCGGAGAGGAGGCCCCCGTCGCGTACGACGGAGATGCCAAGCTCGCGGAGCGCGAGATCATCCACGGACGCTTCGCCATGCTCGGCCTCACGGGCGCGTGGGCGTCTGAGGTTGGCACGGGTATCCCGTGGTTCGAGGCGGGAGCGCTCTGCACGCCCTCGGACTGCACGGCCATCGCCGACAAGTTCCCGGGTGCCATCTACCCGCTCGCCCCCCCGGACAGCGGCTTCCCGAGCTTCTTCAACGTGCTCGCGATCGAGGTGATCTTCTTCGGATCCGCGGAGGCGTACCGCACGGGAGTGCTTGACCCCGTGTTCGACGAGCTCTCCGTCGGCGACGCGTACCCGGGTGGCCGCTTCGACCCCATCGGCCTCGCGGCGGACCCCTCCATCTTCGAGGAGCTCAAGGTGAAGGAGCTCAAGCACGCTCGCCTCGCCATGCTCGGCTGGTCGGGCTGCCTCGTGCAGTACCCGGCGACGGGCAAGGGACCGCTCGTCAACTGGGCGGAGCACGTCGCGGACCCCTTCGGCCCCACGTACGCGTGGTCGTAAATTCGTTTTCGCTATGAGTTCGCATAACAAGAAGGGAAACGAGCGCACTCGGGTGATGGGGATGAATTTGAAATGGTAGCGCGCGCTTGCTTTCTTGTGTGTGTTACGAAACCGAAACATGAAACGGAAATTCAAATATAGAAAGAAGAAACAAACATTACTCACAAGAAGGGGAGGTAGCTGTCCTCCGGCACATACCTGTCCTTGTTCTCGCCCAACAGCACGCGCCTCATCATCGCGCTGTACGCCTTGACGTCCGTCAAAAATTTGATGTAGACGCTCTTCTGAGGCTTTCGCTGCATACCGCGTGCACCCTCCTGAGCTTCCGCCGCGAGGCTTCGTACGCGTGGCACGAGGAAGCCAGCAGGCTTATCCGGCGTCTCCGCTAGGATGTTGATGAAGAACTTCGAAACCTTCGTGTCTGCTCCAGCCATGAGCAGGTCCGTGGTGACCATGCCTGGAGATAGCGTGTGAACGCTCACCTTGTCGGCAATGTCGAGCGACTTCAGCTCCGCCGAGATGCTGCTCGTCAGCTGTGGGATGGCAGCCTTGGTTGCTCCGTACGCCGCGAAGCGCGGCGTGGGGCTGCCCGACGACCCGGCGCCATCCATGTTGAAGACGACTCCGCCACCTTCCTGGTCGCGCATGACGGCGAGCGCTTCCCGGCAGCACAGCATGGAGCCGAGCAGGTTCGTTTCGATGATTTCGCTCATGATGTCCGTGTCGGTGTCTAGGAGCGAGCCGTAGTAGTACCCATTCGTGCCTGCGTTGTTGACCCACACGTCGATTTCGCCGAGAAACTCCGCCGCCTCTTTCGCTAGCAGCTTCGCATCCTGCGCGAGCGACACGTTAGCCGCAACGCCGCTGACGTTATCGTCTCCAAACTCCGCCGTCAGCTCAGCGACGGACGCCTGTACCCTATCAGCGTCCCTTGAGTTGATGACGACGCGGTCCCCTAGCGCGAGGTGCGTTCTTGCCATCGCGAGTCCGATACCCTTCGTGCTTCCTGTGATGACGACTCCAAACGACCTCGACGGTTGCGGCGGCGCGGAGTCGTCGAGCCCGGTTTCGTCGCGCGGGTGCTCCGCCGGCTCTGCCGGCTCCGACGACGACGCGCACCAAACGCAAGCACGTTGTTGTCCCCCAGATGCCTTCTCCATCTGATGAAACCTCCGATATCTTCGAAGTCTTCCATCCAAGCCGCCCCAAGCCAACCCTATGGCGCCCCCAGGCCCAGGGTGGGAAAGCCGAGGAGAAAGCCGAGGAGCCAGCGCAGATCTTAAACCACCCAGGGTCCCAGGAAGACTAAGCATGGCCACCATAAGAGCAGGACGGAGTAGTGACGGACAGGAGGAGACCGTGATTGCGTTTTTGATTTGATTGATGGGAACACGATTCTGGAAGGAGGCAGATACGATGGGGGTGCCAGCACAGCACGGGGCCCCCCGCCTTTTTTTAATTAACGACCCCCGGCAGCCCGGGGGAAGTTTATTCCGCGGATTTCACCTCGGAGAAATCTTCGAATCCCCGGCTGCCCGGAAAAAGAATTCGGAAGAAGAGAAATTGGAGGCTGAAAATGGTCGGCATCCAGTTTCAGACTTTCAGTTTCAGGCACCTCGGAAAGCCTGAATTGATAATTCTAAGCGGGAAAGATGGCGGCCAGCCTGGTTTTTTTTCTCGTTTTCTCGTTTTCTAAAAAAGAAAGAACGTTCATTCTCTCTATCGTAGAGGTCTACGATAGAACTTGTGTCCCACCTGCCACTTGTAGAGTCGGCCTGGTGTGGCTGTTTCTTGGCCTTTATGTATGTAGTCTATGTAGTCTATGTACATATCGTGATTAGCGGGAGAAGAACGCTTGGATTATATTCGCGGCTTGGCGGCGGGGGTTCAGTGGTTCCACTCGAAGCACGCTCGCCAGTACAATATGCTTTGTCAGTCTGTGCACCTTTCTTTCGCAACACCTGACTGAGGGGATGTTTCTCTTGTAGTACGTACTGTATGCGAATATATTGTATTGTGTGTGTTACATAGACAGTACTGTACTCTACATAAATAAATCAAAATCAAGGCTTCGGAAGCAGTCTCGCGTGCTCCGGCGGCCACAGCACGACGCGCGCTACGCCACGAACGCTCCGCGCCTCAGCGCCCCCGAACAACGTCGAGTCGCTCGAACGGCCGCGATTGTCGCCGAGCACATAAACCAACGACTCGCCCACGCCCACGCCCGTCGGAGCAACGTCCGCAGCGCCGAGCTTGCACGCGACGTCAACGCCAGGATAGCAAGGGGCAGTCGTCTCGAGCTTGACGCCATTCACGAACAGCGTGCCCTCGGAAATGCCAGCCGAGTCGCCGGCGCCAGCTACAACGCGCTTCAGCAAACGAGCATTCCGCGGGGGAGGCGGCTTGCCCAGCTGCCTTGCAAGCGCACGGAGGTTGTCGGGAACGTCGAGCCATACCACGGGTGCATCAAGAGGCGCAATCCCTCCGACGGCACGGTGCAGCGAACGAGATACCGTCGACGCGCGCGTGTCCACGAGAATGACGTCCTTCTCCCGGAGCGTGGGAAGCATGGAAAGACCGTCAACGCTGACGAGGCGGAACGGCAACGCAGTCGCAGTCAGCACGAGCGGCAGGATGGCTGCGAATGTGCCAAGCCGAATGCTAGACGAAAGTTCGTCTGAAATCGTATGCAGCTGACATGCATTCACACCAATCTCCACGGAACCCCACGGCGTGCAAGCTGGATGGTGGAGGCGTGCGACGAGCTCCCACGCGCCGCCGTGTCTTGGCGGCTGATCGTCCACGCTCGCAGCAGCTATGCGCGTCTCTTCAGGCTGGTAGCACGCTTTCGGCCTCCACTCGAGGGATTGGACCACGTAGCGAACTCCGGCGTAGAGCCCCAGGCGTCGGCTCGTGATTCCAGGAACTGCCTGGCTGCCAACGACGATGGTGTTTGCCGCATTTGAGCGAGTACTCCTCCGCACCGCCTCGATCGTCGTTCGAGCTGCGCCAAGCGCGTATCGAACAGCCGATGGTCCGTCGACGCGCTCGACGGCAGCACGGTCGAGCGTGGTTCCTCCATCACGCATGAGACGCACGTGCAGATTCTCGCCGTATTCGACGGGCGTGTATCCGTCAGCCTCTGCGCCCGCGTCGAGGAGTGCTTCGCGCAACTTGGTGCCAACTCTTGCGTACGCGAGTGCAGCGTCACGCGACGTCGCCGCCTTGATTGCGCGTGCGTCAGGCGCAAGCACGCCTGCACTTAAACTTTCGCTCAGATACTCGTACGCCGACCACCCGTATTTGTTTCTTTTTCGTGCGCATGCGCCTTGTTCGAGCAATATGCGCGCCGCGTCCGCGTTTCGTTTCTCGCACGCGTGCATGAGCGGCGTGCTTCCATTTTTGTCCTCCAAGTCGACATTTACCACATCATCTGAGATATTCGCGGTTTGTCTTGATCTTGTTATGGTAGCTGTAATAAGAGGTACGTTCTCCCTTCGTCGCGCCTCTTTTGTCGTCAAGACGTCTCTCAGAGTTGCGAGGTCGTTCGTGCGCGCCGCGCGGTGCAAGGGTGGCAGGTTTTCTCGGAGAAAGGCCCTACCTCGAGTTTTCGCCGAGGAAGGTCCCTTTTCTCGAAGAGGGGACCTTCTTGAAAATCTCTTTGCGCGCCGTGCGTACATCACAGACGACGGCTGCACCTCAGACAGACGACTGCACCAACAATTTGCAAAGTTGCGCCCATCGCGGACGACGCCGAGTCCTGATGAGCAGTTTGGCATGAGTTTATTTTTTTGTGGCTCGGAGGCTACCAAATACGATAGACTCGAAAAAAATCTAAAATCTAAAATCTCGGGGAGGGGAGGGAGTTTGAGAGTTTCAGAATTTTTTATTCTCGGGGTTACACTCACTCACTCGTTCATGATGATGAAGCATGTTGTCACTTGAGCTCGTCCATCTGGACTTGCTCGTTCGGGAAGCCGATCGTGCACCCCGGCCGCGGCCCGTACTTCTCGAAGTACTTCTCAGGCAGCTTGCACTCGCCTCCCGCGTACTCCGGCATCGCGACGCCAGTCGGCTGCGCGCTGCAGTACGGCCGGCTTCCCGGCTTCGCCAAGTACTGCTGGTGGTATCCTTCCGCGAAGTAGTACTCGGTCGCGCCAGGTTCGCCAATCTCCGTGGTGATGGCACCGAAGCCTGCTTTTGATAGCGCACCCTGGTACGCCTCCTTGGACGCGAGCACGAGCTTGTGCTGCTCAGGCGTGGCGGGGAAGAGGGCGCTGCGGTACTGCGTGCCTGAGTCGTTGCCCTGTCGCATGCCCTGCGTGGGGTCGTGGCTCTGCCAGAAGATGCGCAGGATGTCGGCGAATCCGACGATTTCCGGATCCCACACCACCTGGTACACCTCGGTGTGTCCCGTCTGCCCGCTGCACACCTCCTCGTACGTGGGGTTGGGCGTGAACCCTCCGGCGTATCCGACGCTCGAGCTCCAGACGCCCGGCATGCGCCACGCCGCCTTTTCGCTTCCCCAGAAGCACCCGGATCCGAAGACGCAGTGCTCTAGGTTGCTCGGGAATGGCTGTTCCATGGTATTACCGGTAACGAAGTGTTTTTCGGGCACTTCCATTTTCGACGCACGTCCAGGTAGTGCTTTCTCTTTGGTGACCAAAGCGGACTTGTCCCCCATGAGGAGTGCCATGAGTGAGTTCATGGAATCCGCGTCCAGACCAGCACGAGTAGTTGTAGCACGAGAACGACGAGATGCACGAAAGCCGCTCAGACGGACGCCACCTTGGAGACTTGAGGCTCTGGGAAGGGACAAAGAGGAAGAGCGCAGCATCCAGAGAATGATTCGGAGATGGCAAGATCACAATCGGGACCCCTGTGAGCCATACACTGCCCCTAATCGGAAATCTCACCCGATCTGAGTGGAGTTCGCCAGGTCCAGGTGGGGATCCGCCTGGGAACTGCAGGCCTGCCTTTGGCGATACGCCAAGTAGTCGGGGGTTTGGTCAGGGGTTTGGAGTTTGGAGTACACTATCGTAAGGTAAGCACTACTGAGTACACTCCCAATCAAGGGCATATTAATCCATGGATTAATATGCTATGGCCGTCAGTCAGGCGAAAGGGGAAAGTTGGTCAGAAAGTAGAATGATAGTTACTAGGAGCAATAAGTAGGGGCGAGCAGAGCCGCGAGCCCCGCGTGACGGAATCTACGGTGCCCTACCACGATTACGCGTGTGTGTGTGTGTGTGTAGTGTGTGTGTGTGGGTGACGACCCCACAAGGGCCCAACCTTCTTACGTCGTCACACGACGTCGTCGACGACGACCACAACAACAACGCAGCCAACGACGACGACGACGACGACGACGACAACGCAGCCAAGCACGACGACGTCGTCGACGACGACGACCACAGCAACAACGCAGCCAACCATGGAGCCACCGAGCCACCGCCGAGTCCGCCGGCGAGGGATGTTGGCGTTTCGCCAAAGCCCGTTGAAATCAGAGTCGCCTTGGATAAGCCATCGAGGAATCGCAAGATCAGTCGCACCGTCACCGTCGATGCTAGGGATGACACTGGAAAGAAAATTCGCATGATCACACGCGTCAGGAGTCGCAATAAATGCCTACGCGACAATGATGTGAAGGGCTATGCTGTGAATATGAATGATGGCGGAACTGCCGTCTATCTTGGCCAGTCTCGCGCACCGCCGGCCGCCGCCGCGCGCTCGGCGTGGCCGTCGCGCGGCTCCGCGCGCTCGACGTGCGCGCGCACGTGCGCGAGTGACATCATAAGTAAAACTTATCAAGTTGCAGAAAATTGGAGGGCTATGCTGTAATGCTGTGAATATGAAGAATGATGGCGGAACTGCCGTCTATCTTGGCCAGTGAGTGACATCATAAGTAAAACTTATCAAGTTGCAGAAAATTGGAGGGCTATGCTGTGAATATGAAGAATGATGGCGGAACTGCCGTCTATCTTGGCCAGTGAGTGAGATCATAAGTAAAACTTATCAAGTTGCAGAAAATAAATCATTATTGTTTTTCTAGTGCTAACATTTAGATTCTCTTACATACCTGTTTCGATGAATAACTTGTGTAGTGGACGGACGGACGTGGACTGACTCATGTGTCACTCATGAGCTCGCAATCAGCCCTCTTAATCCGCCAGACACGCCTGGCGCATCACGACGCACCTGCCGCTTCAACCACGCCGGCGCCTTGCTGCCCTGTTGGGTTGGGTTGGGCACACCACGCACGGACGCGTTGAGCGGAGCACCTTCAGAAGAATGCTCAGCCACCGCACCAAGCCGCTGGCTGAGATCCTCCTTTGCGACGACTTGCTCCTCCTCGAGCCCCTCCCGTCCATCATCAGCAGCGAGCGGCGGCGTCTTCGGCTTCTGCTTGAGCACCGTACGCGTCAGCGCCGCGCTCTCGAGCGCACTTCTCAGCCCGCGCTCGAGGGCAGACGGCGTCGGCGAGCCAACCTCAGCCGCGCCAAGAGCTTCAGAAAGCACGCTCTCGAGGCGGCGCACGCGACTCACCGCGGCATCGAGGTGAACGTCCGCCTCGATTCCCTTAAAACCGCCAGGAGGCAGCTTCGCGGGCGGCGTAGGCCACCTGGGCTTTCGCTGCGCGGGGGGGAAGACGCCGCCAACCTTGCCGCTTCTTTTCTGCCTCGCACGCAACTCTTCCTGGAACCACGGATCGAGCGAGGCGCTGCTGTCCTCCGGCATCAGGCTTCCCATGTCAGGCTGGCTCGTCAGCTCTCTCGTCACGTTCGTTCGCTTGCTGGAATCCTTGCCGCCGTGCGCGCAAGCCTTGAGCAGCATGTTGACGTGCCTTTTCGCCTCCTCGCCAGGAAGCTTGTCGAAAAACACTCGCATCAGCACCATCTCTTTGGGCAGCGGCCTTTCGTTCGCCTTAGCGAGGTCCGGTGGCGCGCCAGGCGGCCCTCCCATGCCCGCTCCGTCGAGCAGCTTCTTGTACAGGCGCTCGCCAATCGTCAGCCCAATGCGCCCGATGCAGTCGACAAACTCTACCAGGTTCAGGTCATTGAAGAACTCGTCACCCTCGTCCGCGGCGTTCGCCCAGCGGAACACATGTGTCAGCTCGCGCTTCGTGATGAGCTGCGGTAGAACCTCAAAGTCGCGCAGCATGTCCTCGAGCTCCTTGATGTTCAGGCTGGTGTTGGCGTGCTGCAGCGCTGCGGCGCTCGACGTGTCGATGTTGTCCTGATCTGCGGCTGCGTAGAATTCGAATATGGCGGCGAGGTTCGGTGCATATCGCATGATTGCGGCCTGGCAGCGCGGCAGCTTCATCGCCGCCGCGTGCGGGTCGACGCGCGCGCCCATATTGCGCGCGGCCCGTGCGACGACGCCGTCGCAGAGCTCGGCGAAAGCGCGCCTCTCCTGTGCGTGGTGCTCGGATCGCCCCTTGGGCCTGTCACGTCCGAGAAACCAGACGCAGCATGCTTCGTGCAGCGCGCTGAGCGTCTCCGTGAAGTCGAGCTTGTGGTTTCGCCCCTTGCCGAGAGCGCGCCCTGCGTTGACGTCAGCCTTGTCGAAGAAGAGCGTGGCATCGACGCACGTCAGCTGGTGGTTGCTCGGGAGTCCAGCGACGTACCTTTCGTCCTCCGGCGTGTCCGGGTCATCTTCGGGCAGCATGCCAAGGCTGATGAGCAGCCTGACGAATTCCGAGCTCGCAATTTCCTCCCCGCTGGGACCGCACTTGCTGTGGTACTCGAAGACGATTCTCAGGTTCGCTTCTCTCTCCGCGTTGAGTTCGTCGCGCGCAGCCTTGGGATAGTTGCCGGGGAGGTGGTATGCGGCGTCGGACGTTGACGTTGACGTGGTTGTGGCTGCCCTCGCGACGGCCGCCTTGTCCTTGTCCTTGTCGTCGTCAAACGTCACGACCTGCGGCTTTCCTCCCTGCGCGCCATCCGACGCTGCGCCTGGTTTGTTCAGCAGAGCGGGCGGCCTTGGCACGGACGGGAGGTACTCTTCTCCGTGCAGCGACGCGGAGTTGACGCTTCGTCCTGAGCGGTTGAGTTTCTCGGTGACTGCTTGTTTGTTTCCCAGCTCCATGTATCCGCGTAGGAACGCCAGGACGACGTCGCCAGCCGCCAAAGGGCTGTGGTCCAAAGGACTGCGCGGCATATCTACAGTATCTGTCTATTCGAATACGGTAATGTACTACTATACGCGCTATCTATGCTACCCGTACTGTACAGTAGTACAGTAGTACTGACAATAAGCTTATGCTTAAGAACTATTATGCTTAAGGTAGGCGCGCTTCTTACAGTAAAAGGTGAGGCGTCGTCGTCACCTTTCTGGCCAGTGAGCCTCCCTCCCTCCCTCCCTCCCTCCCTCCCTCCCTCCCTCCCTCCCTCCCTCCCTCCCTCCCTCCCTCCCTCCCTCCCTCCCTCCCTCCCTCCCTCCCTCCCTCCCTCCCTCCCTCCAAGGCTCCAAGCCGGCCGGCCTTAGCGCTGCAGTAGTAAAGTTTACTAAGGTACAGTGCTGCCCCTCGGCCACGCCTCTTTCTAAAGCCTCACGTATAAACACGACTGTGGGCACCGGGCACGCCTGTCGCCTCACCACTGGTCTTGGCCACACCACTGGTCTTGGCCACACCTCACCACTGGTCTTGGCCACCCACACGACGTTGTGGGGTGCTAAGAACTATGTAAGAACTATGTAATTCTTCTTCATGCAGTCCAGTCGCCAGTCGTGCTTCGAGCTTTCGAGGAAACCTTTACCGGGTAGGAATCCTGTAGTTAAGGTTATTACTGTATGTAGACCCCACCTGAGGGCATCCTTCTCCTGCTCCGGATCTCCCTCCCTTGTTGATCTCCCGGCCGGCCTGAGTCCTGACCAGTACTGGACTACTGGCTGGCTGGGGTGGTCCTTCGAGCCTAGCCTAACCTGTGCGACACTCGTCCAACCTGGTATGTATGTATCGTACTGTAGAACTGTAGAACGTTTTTAAAAGGCCGTTTATGTAAGCCTTGTAAGGTTAACCTAGGTGGTAGACTCCAGTTCCACCATGGAAGACCAGCCGGCCTTATGAACCCTACTGGATCCAGTAACCCTAACCCTAACCCAACTCCTCCACCGAACTGTTTTTGCCCCCACCTACCTTAGGGCACCTACCGTAACCGTAGTACTTACGTAGGTGCGGGCATTTGCGTTTGATCGCCGATCGATCAGCCGCCGCATCACTCCATTCCATTCGTTGTTTCCGATCGCATACCTTACGATAACATGGAGTTTGCTTTCCTGTTACTAGTACTGGTGGTGGTGGTGGTGCTTATGATGCTTATGATGACGATGAAAAGGAAACCTCCTCCTACCAGTGCCAATGCAAAACCTTCTTCTTTTACCTTTAAGAAGAGAAAGTACACCGCTTCTGAAGTCGCTTCTCACAACTCCACGACGGATTTGTGGATCATCGTCGACGGCAAAGTTTACGATGTCACGGAATACGTCGGGGAACACCCAGGAGGGGATGCCATCGCGAAAAATGCGGGAGGGGATGCGACGGAAGGTATGCACGGACCGCAGCACCCGTCAAGGGTATTCGACATGCTCGTCGACTACCACATCGGAGACCTGCAAGAGGACGACGACAAGACAAAATAAATACCTTAGACTAGACAACCAAAAACAAAATGCCAACTTGTAAGAAGAGAAGAATTAACTTTGAGAGAAAAAAATAGTTGTGTTGTGTTGCAAAACAATGGTGGGGTGGTGAACGCGCGCGCGCTGCGTGCGCACACACCTGCCCCCTTTACTTTTTTTCTGTTTTTTTTTTCCTTTATATAGTGGACGCCAACTCTTCCTTTTTGCTTTTCGTTATTTTTTCCCGCGCACCTTGCTGCGCAGGTTCGTGAAGTGCTTCATGCACTCAGCCTTCGAACGGCCAGGAACACCCTCAGCCACCTTCTCCCAGCGACTCGGCGTTCCATTCGGGAATGCGCGCATCGCCTTGATCAGCGCGCTCGTCTCAGCCGCCGTCCACGGCTTCTCTGCAGAGGCGGAGTCAGCGTCAGCATCCTCCGATTCCTCCTCAGCCGCCACCTCCACGCCGTCGTCACGGACCGACGGAGCGTCACCAATGCTGACATTCTTCATGTGCTTCTCCTTGATCACGTGGCCCTGACTTGCGGACGCATTTCCACCTCCAGATTCCTCACGCATCTTGCCAACGGCAATCACGTCGTCTTGAGGCCGCGTTCCCACCATCGCCGTCACCTTCTCCCATCGCTTCGACGTACCACTGGGAAATCGCATCAGAGCCTTGTCAAGCTTGCGCATCTCCTCGTCCGTCCAGTCAACGCCCGGGTTCGACGACACCACCGCGGGTGCAGCCGCCACGGGAACGGGCGTCACAGGAGCAGCCGCGAGCGTCGTGTACTCGGGCGCAGGTGCCGGAGCAGGTGTTGACGGCGTCGCGGGCGCCTCCGGTACGTTCTCCACCGCGTCGAGGTCGGCCATGTCCGAGCTGTCGAGCACCTTTGCCGCCTGCGCTTCGACAACCGACGCCGCACCGGATGGTCCCGCCTCCTCGATGAGCGCGCAGAGACGCCTGAGGTAATTTAAGTTGAGCGTCGAGCACAGCTCCTCGATCCTGTCTCCCGCGTACGGCGGATTGGCGTACTCCGAAGACGCGAGCATTCGAAGCCGCTTTCGCTCCTTCTGCAGCTTTTTTCGCTCCTCCTCCTTCTTCTTCTTGGCGCTCTTTGTGGCGTCCACCGCAGCCGCATCCGCCGCCTTCGCCGCCTCCTCTGCAGCCACCTTGGCAGCCTCCACCTCCTCTCGAGCACGCCGCTTCTCCGCCTTGGCAGCCTCGCGCGCGTCGCGTTCTCTCGCCCGCATCTTCTCCATGCGCGGGTCGATCGCCTCGGCACGCTCGACAAAATCGCGGATGCGTTCGCGCTCGTACTTCTTCCCCTTTTCGCGCATCTTCGCGTTGTTGCGCTCCATCCACCTCCTGTCCTCTCGGCACTCAGCCTCGGCGAGGTCCCACTCGTCCTCGTGCGGGAACTCGCGCCAGCTCTTGAAGCCGTACCAGAAGTCGTAAAACTTCTTGACAGACTCCTCGTCGTCGTCTGGTCCGCCAAGCTGTGGTGGGTTTCGTTTCTCGGAGAATCGGCTCTGGCGCTTGAATGCCGCGCCGAACACGTCGAAAAAGTCGCTGACGTCGCAGTTTCTGGGCAGAGAGTCGTCGATGTCCTCTTCTGTGCTGTCGAATACGCGCCTTTTGGCCTTGTCGCTGAGCACTTCGTTTGCGAGCTGCACTCGCTTGAAGTACTCTTCGATTTGCTGTTTTTCCTCGTCGTCTTCTGCTTCCGCCATGCACTTGTCTGGGTGGTACACCAAGCACGCGCGTCGGTACGCATCCTTGATTTGCTTTTCCGTCGCCTGCCACCTGAGCTGCGAGAGTCCAATCATGCGGTAGTGGTCCGGTCTTTCTTCCGCCGCGGGTTTCTTTTTGTCGTGCGCGGACTTTTTGTGCCCTGCTCTTTTGGCGGCTTTTCTTTTCTTCTCCGCGTCTTCGAACGCCATCTTGCGCCACGGCTTTTCGGATGCGTCCATTGGGGTGAGATACGTCAAATCTGCCTGAGAGCCCCCTCGCGACAAGGAAGACTCGAAATCTTCCTCTCCTCCAGATGACGACGAGTCATCCCCAAACGGCGTGCCATCGATGACAGACGTAGCTTTCGCGTGAAATGCGGCGCCCGCAGGGTCCGGAGCATTGCGAGGGGTGTGGCCGAGAGAGCGCGAGAGCGAGCATGATAGCAGCGAGATAGAAGAGCTACTAATCAGCAAGGGTTCAGGACAAGGTTCAAGGTACTCGAGCTGAAGAAAGGTCGTATTGGCCATCGCCGCCGCCATCTAAAGCCGCCACTTGAAAGGCTTTGGATTTGCGTTTGAGGTGGGAGGGGACCCTTGAGATGTCTTCTCTCTCTCCCCCGGGGCCCGGCTGCCGGGGAGGGAGGGAGGGAGGGAAGGGCGAGCCTCGAATTCAGCCCCCAGGCCTGGGGGTGGCGGCAGTCCATGGAGGCCGAGCAGAGCAGACAATCCACGGACTGGGGCCCAAGCACCTCTACCCTACTCTACTTGACAGGCAGACAGACATCCATGTGGGTTTGGAATTTGGCTGCAGGGTCCCGGGAATCTCAACTCCATCTGGGCGGCATATGTGAGGGCTGTCGGGGACCTCGGATCGGCATCCCCAAACTACCCTATTCTTTACTGTACAGTTTTACTGGAACGGGTCCCGGAGTGGGGATCCCCTGCTTGTGGGATCCCATTCCCTGCTTGTGTGGATCCTTGGCATAGTCTCCCTTTATCGGATTGGCCGGGGCCCGGGGGTTTTGTGTGGGACCCGAGAGAGGGATCCACTGCTTGCGCGGTTTTATTTGATGCCATTTTGATTTGAATGGGGGTACTGTACCTTTGGGTTAGGGTTTGTAGAGTGCGTGGTTAGGGTTATGACTTATGGGTTTTCTACTTTTCTCCATTTTATTTTTAGGGTTGGGACTTTCTCCCGGGGAAGGTTTTCGCACGCCATTTTCCCATCATACCCGGTACAGTATTTAGAAGTACTACAGTATTTGCTGCCGTTTGCCGTTTGCATTCGTGTTTTAAGCGCCGCCGCCATACAACTGCCAGTCAACTGCACACTTGGCCTGGGAGCTCTTTTCTTGTTGAAATCATGATCTTTCGCTCCTTCTTCAACTTCAACTTCGGCTTTGTGTGGGTTTATTGGGTTTGGGTTTGCCTATGGCATGTATCTACAGTCGTCGTCGTGCACGCGCAGCTCTCTCATCCGATTGCGCACGACGCACATGGACCGTCTTCTTCCGATTCGAAGTTTCTCAGCCGATCAGCATCGAAAGATGCCGCACCCGTGCCGCTCACGTTAGACGAAGTACCACTCGACAGTCACCTACAGTGCGCTGTCGACCTCGAACTCAAGTGGATGGCGGAAGTCTCGAGCAGCGTGTACGCATCACCCGTCATCGCGGACCTGCGCGGAGACGGCGCAAGACAAGTCGTCGTGCCTTCGTTCGTGCACTACCTCGAGGCGGTCGAAGGACGAAGCGGGGCGTCCGCGCACGTACCAGGGGGAGGCTGGCCTGCATACCACAAGGCGTCCGTACACGCGTCGCCCGTGCTCATGGACGCAGACGGAGACGGCGACGACGAAGTCGTGCTCGCCACGTACGAAGGAGACATCGTCGTTCACAGGAGAGACGGAACAACCATGCACCACCTGCGCGCCAAACTGCCGCCGCTGCGCGTGCGGCGAGACTGGTACGTGGGTATCAACCCAGACCCCGTCGACCACTCGCATCCTGACGTCGGTGCCGCCGACGAGTTTGAGGCACGCGCGGCTGCCGAACGCGGTGGCGACGCCGTGGACGCCTTTTTCGGGTCCACCACGGAACCCGTCAAGCCGCCAGGCATGCAGACCACCACGGAGTTGACAACCATGGCCACAGCCACAACCACCACAGCCGCGCCAACGACGACGACACAAGCCACCACAGCCACCACCACGGCTACCACCACATCCGCTCCAACGACGACGACACAAGCCACCACCACCGCCGCCACCACCACAGCCGCTCCAACGACGACGACACAAGCCACAACCACCACAGCCGCGCCAACGACGACGACACAAGCCACCACAGCCACCACCACAGCTACCACCACATCCGCTCCAACCACAGCCGCAGCCGCAGCCGAAACAACTCGACGACGATCACGGCGACGACAGCTTCGGCGACGACAACTTCTCCAGGAGCTGGATCCAGCTGGAGGCGCGCTGAGCGACGATGCGCTCAACTCGTTTCACGTGTTTGACGAGGATGGTGATGTTGAAGAGCTGCAGCAGCAGGAGGATGGCGGGTATGTCGACGAGTCCAACTATGAAGACGAGGATGACTGGATGGGAGATGCCGATCACCGTGCGTGGAACGAGTACGAGGATCCAAAAATCTCGGATGAGGACATCGACGAGAAGCAGGACGGCTACGACGGGTACAGAGAGGAAGAGTACGAAGATGACTTTGATCACCATGATCATCATGCTTACGGCGACCATCACCCTGACTACGAAGCGTACGACGACGACGAGTGGATGCATCACCTCGGAGGTGCGGCGGGTGGAGTGCATGGCGACTTCGACCCGCGCACGCACGTTCTCGTCGACGCGCACGTGCTGTGCAGTCCCACGGCTGCGGACGTGGATGGTGACGGGCGAGACGAGCTCATCATCGGTGTGAGCTACTTTTTCGACCGCGAGTCGTACGACGATCCCGAAAAGGCGGCACGGCTGCGCAAGACGTACGAGGGTGACGCTGCTGGAGGCGCGGGACCTCTGGACTTGTCCAAGTACATCGCGGGTGGTATTGTCGCGTACGACTTTGAAACGAGGCAGGTGCTATGGAGCCAGCACCTTGACCTCACGACGGACGACACGCGCTTTCGCGCGTACGTGTACAGCACGCCCTCCGTGCTGGACGTGAATCGCGACGGACGCATGGAGGTGTTCCTTGGAACATCCGTGGGATTCGTCTACGGCTTCACCTCAGACGGCGGCGTGCTACCCGGCTGGCCGATTCAGATGGGCGACGTGCAGGGCCAAGTTCTCGTCAGCGACGTCGACGACGACGGTCACGGCGAGATTGTGGCGGCGGATGCGAATGGGAACATTGCGTGCTTCGACTTCCTTGCCCACGAAAAGTGGGAGCGACATCTCGGATCGCTCGCGTCGCAGGGTCCCGTGGCTGCTGACATCGACGGCGACGGGCACACGGAGGTGGCCATTGGACTGAGCAGTGGCGAGATCTACGTTTTCAGGGGCAAGGATGGACACGACGTTGGCTGGACGCCAGAAGGGCAGCGACGCCGTTCCGCCGCCCAGGCACAGCGACGTGCACGCGGAGAGGCTAGTGCCGAGGACCTGCGCGACGGCCCATTCCCGTTCGCGACGCGTGGCAAGGTGATGGCGCCTCTCGCTCTGATCGACATCGCGGGTGGGAAGCGGCACCAGGGGATGGGGCCCGCGGAGGCTGCCGCGGCAGCGTCAGCCGCGATGGACGTTGGTGGTGTCGCCATTCCGCCGCCGCCGATGCGTGATCCGCTTGCCATCGCGGCACTTTCGTTTGACGGCTACCTTTACGTGATCGACGGCAGAGATGGCTGTGCGAGCGTTCTTGATCTCGGGGAGACGGGATACGCGGGCGTGCTGTACGACGACGTGGACGGTGACGGCAACATGGAGTTGGTGGTCGCGACGATGAATGGAAATATCTACGCCGTGCAGGTGGGAACCGTGCACTATAAACCTGGAATGGCGCATGCAGCCATCAAGCCGAATCAGGCGCACGGACGCGACTGGTTTGGCGCGTTTGCTACAACAGCTTCCAGGCACCAGAACGCCGTGGGCGGCGAGGAGTTTACAGTGAGCTTTAACATCGTCGACCAGCGTCCAAAGGCATTCGAGCCACCCTCAACTGTGGGCGAGAAACCTAGAAGCTTGCGTGGGCCTTACTCCGTCACTGTGGAGCTGCAGGGCACGCACCTCGACGCACCTTGGATCAATGGCGCCGATGAGCGTATGCTCGTCAAGGAGACGTACGCATCGCCTGGAATGTACCACGTGAAAATGCTCACACCACAGCGCGTGGTGAAGAGCGGGGCGCGTGTTGTCATCACTATTGTCGACGAGTTGGGCGAGAAGCACACGGATGAATACCCCATCACGTTCCACACTCAGGGCACGCGCCTGCTCAAGTGGATGGCGTCGCTGCCATTCCTCATGTTGTGCTTCGTCGCAGCGGTGATTGGTGTGGAATCTGGCAGGGAGGATCGCGACGTGCTTGCGCGATAGCTGTAAAAACCTCCTCCTCCTTCTTCTATATGTTTTTTTCTTGGATAGGTTAGCCGTAGCACTATGGCATTAACTTACTGTAATGGTGTGAATGGACGACCGTTGGGACGAAGTAAAGTACATTCCATTACTGAATGGGCATTATGAGCTTTTTATTTGGAACTCTTCTTTTTTAGCACCTTCTTAGCACCGCTTGTGGTACTCGCCGTCGACGCCACGGATGTTCTCCTCTTTAGCGATGTGGTCGTCGAAACGCTGCTCACGCTCGTAGACGAAGGTCTTGCCGAGAGCTTGCTTGACAGCTTGCTTGAACTTGCCTCGGACTTGAGAGCCGATTTTGACGCCACCTTTGATGACGCTTTCTTCTTCACAAGCTTCTTTTTCTTCTTCACGGGCTCAGAACTTTCGGATTCCGTCACCACGGTTGTCGTGTCGTCATCATCTCCATCGTCGTCGTCCTGATTTGTTTCCGTCTCCGTCTCATCATCCGCGCTCGGACTACCCGACTGCTCGCCAACCCAACTATCAACGCGCTTTTGCGTCCGTGTTTGCGTCTCATCCTTCGACTCCTTCATCCACAACGACAGCGCATCCATCTTCTTCGCGGTGGCGACGACCGGTTCGTCTTTTGGCGGCTCGTCCATACTGCTGCTGCTCGGCTCCATCGTTGGGGTTGTCCACAGCTGCAGGCTTTCCTTCATATTCGTCGCCTGAGTTTGGCTGAGTTCCACATGTCCTCCGTGAGCCGTGTCCATTCCGACGGTATTCGTGCTGGGCGCGGTCCACATCTGCAGGCTTTCCTTCATATTCGTCGCCTGAGTTTGGCTGAGTTCCACATGTCCTCCCTGCGCCGTGTCCATTCCGACGGTATTCGTGCTGGGCGCGGTCCACATCTGCAGGCTTCCCATCATGTTCGCCGCCTGAGCTTGGCTGAGTTCCACATGTCCTCCCCGCGCCGTGTCCATTCCGATAGTGTTCTTGGTGGAGCTGTGGAGCGGAGGTTGCGAGCTTCCGTGCACCTGCTCGCCAATCTTCACGTCGAGCATGCGCCTCACATTAGGAGCAGGTCGTACTGAATCTTGAGAGGAAGAACTAGGTTCGACTGTCAAGCCACCTTGAGAAGACGATGGAGCATATGCACCCGGCTGCACGTAAGCGTGAGCGTCCTGAGACGCCACGCCAATCACCTGCGATGGCCCAGGAGCGACGTACAGTTGCGAGTTGGTAGAAGGCGCGGTGGGCGCCACATGTGGTGGTGGTCTCGACGGCGATGAATGATATTGGTGGTATTGTGCAAGCGGTGGTGGCGCCATGCCTGCGGTATATTGCGCATGTTGCTGCAGGTACTGCTGTTGTGGTTGCTGCAGGTACTGCTGTTGTGGTTGCTGCAAGTACTGCTGTTCCTGTTGCTGGTGGTGGTGATACGGTGATACAGGGGGAGGAGGAGGAGGAAGAGGAGGCTGGCCATGCGCAACGAAGGGGCTTGGAGTAGGAGCTGCCCGCACAGGTGTACCCGCCGGCGAAGATGTTTGGCTGCTGCCACCAGGCCCAATCTCCTGCCGTTGCCACGTCGTGCGACCTTGTACAAGCGTTTGCATCAGCTCACTGCCAAGCTGTGTTTTTTGATTGTGTTGGGTTGTTAGTGAAATGTTTTTTATCCGCCAAGGATGATTAGAGGTGTTGCCGTACTCTATCGACGCTTTCTGCCATCTGCGAGCTGCGCTTCTGCGCGTCGCCAACCTCAAGTTGTAGGCGGGCAAACCCGAACCCAAGTTGCCGTATCGTCTCGATGCCGTCGGTGAGCCGCTCGTCCATAGACTCCGTCGGACCAATCCTTGAGACTGGGCGTTGCCTGCGCTCCGATGCTGGACGAACTTGGGGAGAAATCCATCCACCAGTACCGTGGGGAGCACCGTGGGGAGCTTTGCGCCTTACCTCAATTTTGCGCTCCTGCTGAGAAGTAGAATCCCCCGCAGCTTTTGGCTGATCCGTCACGGTGACGGTCAGTGTCCCAGAATTCGTGCGCGCATCCTTGACAATGTTTGCGTCGTCACCCTCATGTCCAGCCTCATCCTCGAGTCCCGACGAGGTTGTCGATTCAGGAAGATCGTTGCCCTCTTGTCCCTCCTCTGCCACTTTCATTTCAGGTTCGGGTGGCGACTCGCTGTCATCTTCTACGACAACAGAGAGATGGCTAGTATCCGCCGCCTTTTTCTTTGCCGCCTTTTTCGTAGCCTTGCGAGCTGCTTCAACGGCATCCTTCGCTGCATCCGCCGACTCCTTCGCCTCCTTTGCCGCGGCAGCCGCCTCGGCACAGCTCGCAGCTGCCTCTGCGGTCGACACTGCCACCTCAGAGCGCGCGTCTTGCGTCATCGCATCGCAGTAGTCGGTTAGCTCGAGCCATCGAGCATTCGAAGCCTCGACAAATCGCTTGTAGTCGTTCGACATGAGGACCGCCTCGCGACGCAGCTTATCAACCTCGAGCTCTTGGTTCGAGGCAAGCTCGCTTGTCGTTCCCAGCGCCTCCTCAAGTCTTGCTAAGGTGTTCTCCGTTCGTGCCGCTCGCTCGGACAGCTCCGCCGATGCATGCGACACCGCGGACGTGACTCTAGCCTCGGCCATGGATGCGTCTGCTGACGCCTGCTCACGTGCAGCGTGCACGGCGCGATCAGCCTCAGTTCGATCTGCCGCGGCGCGCCGGGCAGCGTCCGCCAGTCCTGCGCGCACGTCCTCGCGCAGGCGTTCAATCGCGGTGGCAAGCTCGCGACGCCCGGCATCAGAGTCAGCCGCAAGCTGTTGTAACCGCCCAAAGACGTCGTCACGCAGCGCGGACAGGTTCGCCGCCGCTTCCGCCTTGTGCGTTGCGACGGTATTCATGACCTCCTCGCGAAGCGCGGCGACGGCGTGCAGAGCCTCCCCGCGCACCGACTCGACCTTCTGCGCAATCGGCGGCAGGCGTGCAAGTATGTCGTCCCGGCTCGCGGCTAGCGCCGCGTTGATCTCGGCACGCAGGCTGACGTTCGCCGCCCGTGCTTCCTCACGTGCCGCATTGACTCCGCTCGACACTTCATTTCGCGTGCTGTGGCTCGCTCGCTCGAGCGCACTTAGGTGCTCCGACACGCGCGCCGCTAGTCTCTTTTCGAAGTTTCCGTACTGCACCTCGTGCTTTCCCGCCCACGCGGTGAATCTTGCATCCAGCGTTGCAATGTCGAGCGCGCCACCGAGACCTCTCCCGACGGCGTTGGCGGCGACTCCCGCGCTAGCACTCTGTCCAGGAACAGCCGCCTCCGCTTCCTCGAGAAGCGTTCCGAACACCTTTTCTCTCTTCTCGAGTGCCTCGAGCCTCGGTATGACGCGCTCCATGGTGCTTTGGACACCAGACGTGCACTGCTCGGAGTACTGCTGTCCTGAGCTGACGAGCTTGGCGAGGTTGACCACCTTATCCTCGAGCGCCGTTTGGTTTGTTGTCAGCGACGTGATTTTGGAGTCGAATCCCTCGTAGCCGAGGCACGCCGTGGTGACGCGCTCCACCTGCGTCTCTAGGTAGGTCATGTACGCGCTTCGGTCCGTGAGGAGTCGGTCTGCAGCCACTGGCGGTTCCGGCGGCATCACGGACAGTCCCGCTGGCGGGGGTCTGTGCTGCAGACCTCCTTGCGAGACTCCGCTCGGCCTCACGCTGAGCGGCCGTCGAGCACTCGCCTCCGCCTGCACGGCGTAACTGTTCCGGTCCGCGAGCATATATGTGTGACCGTTGAACAATCTTCAGTAGTCCACAAGTATATAAGGTTGACCACAAACCACTATGCACGAGACACAGCAGAGAGAAACACACAAAGCAGAGCACAGAGCACAAAGAAACACACCTTAAGATTAAGTGACGTGGTCAAGAGACACACACACACACACAAGCTAAGCTGCTGGCACACACACGTACACACACGCGCGCGCGCGCTGCTGACCCGTCAAAGATCCCAAAGACGTCGTGTGGCGCAGACGACGATAAGAATGGCCTTTGACCTTAAGGGCTGGTGACTGGTCCCTTGGAAGTCACACCAAGTCACCAACGAACCAACGGCTAGTTCCCGGGAACCAAGCGGCGGTTAGGGTTAGGGTTAGGGTTAGGGTTAGGGCTCGGGTTCGGGTTAGGGCTCGTTCGGGTTTTAGGGATCCTCTTACTCATACCTTTCGGAGTTCGAGAGCCTCAGCGACCTGCCTCAGCGGGATCCCACCCCACGGCCCACGACTCCACGAGGGGCTGAAGCCTCAAAGAGCCGTCGTTTGTAACTCGCAAGAGCCTTGCTGCGTGCTGGTGGTATTCTAACCTTAAGTTAGGATACCAGGCCGCGCGCCCCCTCTGCGGTCGAGGACGTGATGTCGCGCCGGCTCTCTCTGATTTCTTATTTATGTGTTTTTTTTTTAATTTTTTGGTTTCGTTAACGGCGGTAGGCTTGTGGTGGGAGGGCTCCTTTTGTGTTGGGAGACACACACAACATGTTCAGCCTATGTACCTACTCGAAAGTTCGACAGCTCAAGCACAGCGGCGAGCCCACAACAGGCCGAGAGTCAGAGCCGGGAAGGGCCGGGAAAGACAAGACAACTGGTACAGGCCGACCAGACAGGAGCCGAGGCTCGAAGCGGACGAAGGGCTGGCAGAATCCTCGACGGAATGGAATCCTCGCGAGACCTTGAAGGGATCCTGCGAACCATGCAAGGCGCGAGAGCAGTTCCTTTGATGAGCAGGTACAGTAGGTCCTTGAGCAGAAAGCAGAACGAGGTCTCGAACCAGGCAGCCAGGCACGAGGCCCAGGTACTCGGAGGCGCGGCAAAGCTCTTGAAACACTCGTCAACCTCTACGATAGAAAGGGAGACACACACAGACAACAGAGCACTCGTTTTCCTTGAAGAGCAGCTCGTTTTCAGAGCTCGTTGAAGAAGAGCTTGAGCAAGAGCTCCAAGGTTGAAGAGCTTGAAGGAGTTTCGCTGCGTCTCGTCTGTCTGTGTTCCCAAGTTGTTCGAGCTTCGGCTGTTCCAAAAGACGTCCTCGTCCTCGTCCTGAAGAAGAAGAAGAAGAGCAGCTCCAACACTCCCTCCACCTCTGAGGCCTCTGAGGTGCTTTGTGCAGTTTGCGTTTGTCTTCGCTCGCGTCGTCTTGAACTCTTGCTCGAAAGAACTTCAACCTCGTCTGTTGTCTTAAGGGAACTAGTTGTGTGTCAGCCGCTCAGTGCTTGTGTTGTGTTGCTTGTACACGCTACTTGTGTACTGCTTGTACTGCTTGTACTGCTTGTAGCCTTGTGCTTACTTTATAAGGCTCGGCTCGTGTATAAGGCTCGTGTATAAGGCTTGGTTGTCAGCTGTGTGTCTCACAGTGACAGTGACAGTGACAGTGACTTTCACAGGAACAGGGTCTTGTCTTCACGTCGTCTTCAAGAAGGACAAGAGTGCTCAAACATTTCGGAAGGGAGGTGTTGGTTCGAAGTTCGAACGAACGTTAGCTAACGAACGGCTTACAAGTCTCGCTTGTAGTCGCGTCAACGGAACGGAAGCATCAACAAGCTGGTAACAGGCTCGTGTGTCTCTCGTGTGAATCTCGGCTCGCTCCATCGTTCGCCATCTCATCGTTCCGAACAAGTCTGTCAGGCTACATACATCTCAGCAAGGAACACACCTGTTCATCTTCAGCTTCATCAAGAGCTTTGTTTTCAGAACGACTTGTCTTGTCTTTCAAGGCACCGCATAGAAAAAAGTACCATAGAGGAACCTACTCCCATCTTCCTCCTAATCTAAGGACATAAAATACAATATATCATAGCAGCATGGCGTCAAAGGTGCGTTTCGCTTTCTTCGTGTTCACCGAAGTAGGAGGAGGAAGTGAAGTGAAGTGGTGAAAGCCGCCGGACGAACACATCTTCTCAAATCTTCTTCTCAACTCAACACTCACGCCGTCTCGCATCTCGCACACACACGCATCCCGCGATTCTTAACTTGACTCTTCTTACTTCAGGCAAAAAATAGCGGCTTGCAGCGCATCTTGAAAAACCGCGAATACACGCAACAGCTCTCCCTGAACCAGCAGGATGCGCGCAAACAGCAGGAGCTTACGGAACTCGCGCTCTGGGAGCAAAAGTCTGGCGAAAAGATCGCCAAGAACGTTGCAGCGTTGCGGTACCGCGAACTGCAGGCGAAGGCTGAGGCGGCGCTCGACGCGCGGCGTCAGCGCCTGTCAGACAAGCTGTGGGCAGAAGATCAGGCGATCCAGGCGGAGCTTGCGCAGAGCGCGAAGCCCGACCCGGCTAAGCAGCGCGCGGCACTCATGGAGCGTGCCAAGGCGCTCAAGGCGGAGCGTGAACGGGAACGCGTCGCCTACGTCAACGAGCAAAACTACATCCAGTGGAGGATGTCGTGCGACCCGCTGCGCGCGCGCGACAGCCAGATGAACACCATGGAAGTGGCGGAGGCGCGCAAGACACAGGTGGATGAGAAGTACGAGCGGCTGCGCGCCGAGGTTGCGCAGACGCTGGAGTTCGACGCGATGTACGAGCAGGATCGGATGAAGAAGGAGCAGAGGTTCCAGCAAGATCAGCGCAACCGCAAGCTGCTCGAAGAGCAGGGCATCCGCGCGCTGAACGACCAGATGTCCGCGGTGATTGAGCGCCGCGGCATCGCGGCGCAGGAGCACGCGGAGGATGTGCGGGAGATGAAGGCGAAGTGGGCAAACGACGACCGACTCGCAGCCGAGGCTGAGGAGGAGCGCAAACGGCACGCCAGGAAGCACCGCGACGAAGTGGCTGAGTTCAACCTCATCAAGATGACCGAGGTTGAGCGGATCGAGGCGGAGGAGCGGGCGCTCGACAAGGCGATCGTCGACGCGGCTGTAAAGCGGGCGATGGAGGAGGAGGAGCGCGAGGCGCAGCTGAAGGACAAGCGGCGCGAGCAGGCGCGCATGTACAGGCAGCACCTCGAGGTTGCGATGCGCATCGAGGCGGAGTCCGAGAACGCGTTTGAGGAGGCGGTGCAGGCGGAGGCTGATCGCAAGGCTGCTCAGATGCAGGCGCAGAAGGACCGCGAGGAGCAGATGCGCCGGGACCTTATGGCGGAGGTGGATCGCGTGCGTCAGGCACAGATCGCCGAGAAGCAGAAGCTTGCGATGATGGGAGCGGATGATCGGGTGCGCGAGAGGGAGCTCGCGAATGAGGAGACGGATGCGATGGATGCCGTGGAGGCGGAGTTTGCGGCGCGGCGGCGGGCGGCTGCGAAGCAGCACCAAATGGAGGTGGTGGCGCAGATCCGTGCCAAGGAGGATCGGAAGGAGATGGAGGCGCTGCAGCGCCAGCGCGAGATCGAGGGTGCGCACCGTGCCGAGGCTGCGTACATGGGACTGGTGGATCGCGACATCGCCAACCCTGAGCGGCCGAAGATTAACTACGGGCGCAAGAGCACTCAGTGGTTTACCTAGAGGCCAAAAAAAAACACAAAAGCTGACAGTGTTTTTTTAACAGGCAGCCGAAGACGAAACGGATTGACTCCAATGATGGGATGAAAAAAACTACCTGCAGTAAAAAAGCAATGTTGTTATTACATACTGTATGACCAACCAACCACACCCGTGACGAAAAAAAAAGAAAAAAAAAAAGAGGCCTACAGTATGAAACACATAGGGTAGTCTAAGTTCATAAATAAAACTCTAAGTACGGTATCTGTCAATTTATTTACGTTACTGAATCATAAGCTGGTATTTATTAATACAACGCATATGTATATAGGGAGGAGCGAAAGAAATCAAGCAGAAATCTCATCAAAAATGTCTCCATCAATCAGATTCTAGTTCGGTGCAGGTGCGAACTCCCACGGCGCGAACGCCGGAGGCTGGCCCTCACCCTGCGGCGCACCGGCCACCTTGCCAGGCACAGTCTCGTGGGGAGCTTCAGGTTTGGAAGTGAGCTCGAACATGGGGATGTCGTCCATGGGCGGCTCGTCAGGCTGAAGGTTCGCCTCCGCGTCACTCACCTCGGCGAAGTGTCTCGGCTGAAATGCCAACCCCTTCTCCTTGCGCGTCGCAGCTTCAGCTCGCTGCTGTGTCTCAAGCACCGCCTTCGCCGCGGATGCCGTGTTGTCGTCGCCCAAGTCCAGGTTCCAGCGGTCTGGGCGGATGCGGCTGTCCGTTGCGAGCAGCGGCGGCTGGTTCGGACCCTCCTCGGGAAGCTGGTTGAGGAAGCGGCAGAAGCGCGTGAAGTTGTACTTGCCCTTGATTTCGGGCGACGGCATGGGCGAGACGCGGTAGATGGGCTGCGGATTTCCCGTCTTGGCGCCCGTCTTGGCGTCGCACGCGTACACGTCCAGCCCGAAGTTCCACTTGCCCTCGATGGCGAGCTTGCACTCGCCCGCCTCGTCCTTGACGACGCCCTTCACCTGGTAGCGGTCGGCGCCGAACCAGCCGCACTCGCTGAGGTTCAGGATGCACCTCCTGGCGGCGCCGCCCTTCCCGTCCGCGCTCCTCACCTCGAGCGTGCCGTACGTGTCGACCCAAGTGCTTCCCATGATGATGTTGTGCGCCTTGGACGTCGGCGGGAGCAGGTAGTACGTCTCTCCGTGCTCGGGGAAGGTGACGCGCGTCCGGCCGATGGGGTACACCTCGACGGAGTTTCCGAGGAACTTCGTCTTCGGCTTGGAGACGAGCAGGTACGTCCACCCTTCTCCCTTGGCGGCTGTTGCTGAGATGGGCGGGTGGTGGCTCACCTGCTCTGCGAGAAGGTGGAACTTCCCGTCCTTTTCGCTGAGCTGGAACGTCTCGCCCAAGATGGGGTTAAACGGCTTGAACGTCCTCTCGATACCGGCGTACGCGCTCACGCCGAACGCCGCGACGAGCGCCACCCTCATGTTCGGGTCGTCGTGCTTTGCTGCGACGTCAAGTATGCTCGCGTACTCGAACGTCTCTGCGACTTTTTGCAGCGACGATGTCGGTTCCATGAGCCAGATGGGAAGCGAAATGAGCGAGAGGACGTCCCGTCCGACGTAGGATGACACTTCCGCCCAGAGCGCTTTCTTCTCTTCCGGCGGTTCTTCCGCGGAAGCGTCCGCCGCTCCCGCTGGCTCGGCGGCGGCAGTGGGATCGCGCACCGCCATATCTGCTGCGCCGCTGCTTGATTTTCCGTCTCCGTCTTGTGAAGCTTTTGTGTCGCCACCTGTGTCGCCGTTGAACCAGCTCGACACGTCCTTGAAGAAGGAGGAGGACATATCGAGAGATGTATGTGTATGTATATCTATCTATCTGCGTATATCTGCAAGAGCCTATAAGCTTACTGTATTTATTCGGTAAGGTGGACACTTTATATATTTATTTTATTATGGAAAAATAATACCAGAATAACCACCTTGCGGCACCGGCCGCTCCGTACAAAGATATGCCAGGCCAACAAGACCAAAGAGGCCGCCAAGGAGGCCGCCAAAGAGCACAAAGCGGAGAGCACGCCAAAGCAGAGCCAGAGCGCAAAGCAGAGCCAGGCAAAGCGCCACGGAGCCGATGCAACTGAAACTGAAACTCAACGAAAACGTCGATCGGGCGCAGAATCAAATCAGTCGAGTGCCCAAAACGAAATGAAATAGAATGAAATGAAAATGAAGATGAAATGAATCGATGCGCTCGCCGATCGGTTTCGGTTTCGGTTTCGGATGCGGATGCGGATGCGGATCGGGCCGGCAGGTGCTTGTTGCTTGGGGGCTGGAGGCGTGGGCCGCCGCGGGCTGGGCTGGCTGCGGCTGCGGCTGGGCACTGGGAACAGCGGCGAAGAAACACTCGCGCTTCCGGAGATGAAAAAAAAAATAAAAAAAATGAAAAAATGAAAAAATAAAAAAAAGGGTTTCCCGTCGCCGCCAAGATCAGATGTACACTGTACATGGGCGACTTGCGATTTCGTTTTTGCCATGATATGTAGCACTAGTTTCCCGTTTGGCCGCATGGTCAGGTTACTCAGGTGGTCACCGCCTGTAAGCTCAGTCCACTCAGTGCTAGTTTCCCGTATGGCCGCATCACATGGTCAAGAATTACTTCATAAGAGACTTCATAAGGGAAGGGTCAAGAAGAAGGGTGGGTCCCAATCAGCGTTTTGTCTTCTTCGGGCCATTCGGGGGGGGGATCCCGGGTTCCACCTTCCTGTCGCCAGCTGCCGAAAAAGGAACGTACTGTAAGTACTACGATAGTGTAAAGGACTGTATGCGAGAAAACTCAACACGGTAACACGGGCAATTTTGTCCAGGATTGCCCCGAATCAACGGTGGGCAACCGGGTACTTCAAAGTTCAAACGGTACAGTACCCGTATGGCCAAAAGGCCGCGGCCTCCTTCCTGTACCTTTACGGCTTTACCTAAGCTGAGCGTGGACCATTGCATCACCAGTGACACAGTCCATCCATTTTTCTGGTACAGTAAAGTGGTATGCATGATAACTGTACCACCTGCCCGTGCTTTAACTGCTCAGCGGATAGTGGTTAGTCACTGCTGTGCTGACCTGCTGTGCTGCATCGAAACAAAAAGGCGAACCCATGCAAAACGACAGGTCGAGCCAACGAGCAGAAGAACGAGGACGAGGACGAGTTTGATAAGGCTTGGAAGTTGGAGCGAGCCGACGGGAAAACGAAGAAAACACACGACGTTGGCCAAGGCCCAAGGAAAACACACAGCAAAACGGTGCGCACACCACGCCGGTTGATGAAAGAAGCCAAGAAGCCAAGAAGCGAGGCCAGCTGCGTAGTACTACTTACCGGGTAGCGTAGCGGCGAGACCAAGTGTCGGGAAGCCAAAGCCCAAAGGCCCAAAGCAAAGCAAAGCACAAACACACCGGTCGACGAGTCGTACGAGGTAAGTTACAGTACGACGTCTTCGAGGCAAGAAAGAATGAGCAATGAGCACAGCACAGGGCCTTTTTTGTCGATGCCTGTTGTCGTCTCGTCTCGTCTCGTCTCGGCGTTCCACTCGCCCAATCACCAGTTCACCACCCCAGAAGTGGGCCAGTGCAGTGCAGTGCAGTGCAGTGTGAGGCCACTGACACTGCGAGCTTGAAACCGTGAGTGCTCGCAACTCCGCCTGTCCGAGGCCACTCCGCCTGTCCGACGAGTGCATCGCAAACAGTGCACCGCAAACTGTGCATTGCAAACAGTGCATCGCAAACAACTGGGCAGCGGTGCCTCGCCGTGGGCGTGCGGTCCTGTGCTGTGCAACAGTGCAGCGTTGCAGCGGTCCCCTCCAGTAGGGCTCGTGCGTGAGTGCGTTGCGTTGCGTTGCGTTGCGTTGCGTTGCGTTGCGTTGCGTGTGAGTGCCTCGTTGCTCGTGGGTTCTCCAAAGGAGCTCCCACCCACGTCTGTGTGTTGTTCTCCTCGAGCCCAGGAGCAAGCCCGCTGGTCTGTGTGTGAGTGTGTGTGTGCTGTGCCTCGCTCGGCCCATCTCAAGCACTTTACTCGCCGGCCTTCTTCTGTCCTTCTACTCTTAACGGGCATTTCCATTTCTCTCCGCGGCCGCTTCTTGTGCGTGCTTGTGCTTGTACTTGTGCTTGTACTTGTGCTTTTTTACTTTTCGTGTGTGTTTTTTCTTTGATAGTCTATATATGTGCGCATAGAGTCTCGTTTCGTTCTCGTTTTTTCGTGTGACTGTGCTTGAGTTTGTGCTGAGTTTGTGCTCGAAGGCTCAGGGCAAGTGGAGGCCGCGG
The DNA here is from genome assembly GCA_938743325.2 of Pycnococcus provasolii. NCBI lineage: Eukaryota > Viridiplantae > Chlorophyta > Pseudoscourfieldiophyceae > Pseudoscourfieldiales > Pycnococcaceae > Pycnococcus > Pycnococcus provasolii. The sequence continues at coordinate 170,296 of OW568891.1, forward strand.
CTGTACCGGTTTTTTTCCCGTTCGGCGCGTTCTTCCGCCAGATTCGTACACGCACAGAGCCGAACATGGTCATGGCGAGTACCATGGGCGGGATCAACAGGAGAGTGAGGTCGTCCGCACAAATCGACGACGCAGGATTGCCTCGGGCGTGGAGTGCGAGTGACGCGGACTTTGACGCCGAAGTGCCGAGCAGCTCGACGTCCACGTCAACGGCGTACCACGCAAGAGCTTCTAGCTCAGAGGGACTCGAGTCGGCAAGACACGGAAGTGCGCCGGACGAACACCAAGGCGTCAACACGCCCGCTCGAAGGCACCCAGGTGAAACGCTGTTGCAGTTCTGCGTCGATGCCGCGGCTGGTGCCGCGGCTGACGGGGCTGGCGACGCAGACGCCGGTAAACGTGGCGAACTTGCACTGCGAGTGGCAGATGACGACGTACGTTTTTTTCTTTTTCTTTTATTTATTTTTGTCTGATCCTTCTTGGCTTTTGTCTTTTCTTGTTTTTTATTTTTCGATAACCTGACGCTAACGCGAAACGACCACACGGCACAACTTTTCAAACACAAATATACGAAATACACTGCAGAGGCTTTCAAGTGCACGAGACCTGCAGCCAGATATGCCTCTCATCTACGTGTCCATCACGAGTTCCGTCCTCCTTCTTTACTTTGTGGCATTCGTCGACACACCGAGCATGATGCGGCTGTTCACACCGATGGACGTCAGCTCGAGCCCCGGTCTCGAGCAGCTTCACACCGGCTTCAGCGCTGGCGCGAGTATCCTGCTAGGTTTCTTCGTCTGGCTGCTTCACGCGCTCCTGTACGACATCGTGGGCATGATGGTTGGACTGCCACCTGCAGCCATAACGTTCGGCTGCTCGTTTGCGTACCGCGTGGTTGCGCGGAACAACGGCTACCTGGTGTTTGCGATGCTCGCGGTGGTTTGCGGCCTCGAGGCTGGTCGGCGCGTCATGGCGTGGGACACGAGGCGTCGTCGTCGGCGGTCGGGCGGTTACCGCGCTGACACGACGACAAAGTCTTCGCTCTCCAAAGGCTTCTCCAAAGGCTTCGGCAGCTTACGGCGCGCAAGTTCGAGCACAGTCGTCCACAGCGACGGCGGCGGCCGCCACAGTGATCGCATCGCCATATAAAATACTACCACAAAAATACAAAACTTATCCCGTTACCAGTGTTACCATCATCGTCGTCATCATGATTCGTGGTTTCGTGAATTATTTATCACAATTTATTTAGAATAGTTCATGGAAAGATATTTATTTGTGTAGCAAAAAATATAACACAACAACACACGTGTTTGAGTTTGAGTTTGAGTTTGAGTTTGATGCATTAAACCTTATTGTACCTTCATGGCATCGTCAGTGGTCAGTGGTCACTGGTCATTGGTTCGTGCGTTGAGGTTGTGGTGTGGTTAAGGTTGTGGTGTGGTGTCAGGTGTGGTGAATTCAACTTTGTGTGTTTTGTGTGTGTTACAACACTTCTTAAATCATCCCAGTCCTCGTCCCCGGTGTCATTTCGCGTTCACCCACACCTGTTACCCACACCTTTCTCGTTTCCCAATCCCAGTCTCGCAGTTTTTGACGTATGCTTGGCGCCCTTTCCGCTTCGAGTTGCGACGAAGCGATGTAGCATACAGCTACAGCACGAGGAGGAGCATACCGCCACCCACAGAGACGATGCGGACAAGTAAGCTCATTGCCGTCGGCGAGCTGCCACTATCGACCGGAGGGCCACCCGACGGTGGAGGATCCGGGAGTTCGCCAAGGGGGGGAAGAGGCGGAATCATCGGTGGTGGTGGCACGGTTGTCGTCGTCGTCGTCGTCGTCGTCGTCGTCGTCGTCGTCGTCGTCGTCGATAGCGGTGGCGCAGCGAAAATGTACGCCGCACCTGAGTTCGCCGCCTTGGTTCCTGGATTGTCGCTGCTCGAAGGAGGCGACTTGTTCGGAACCGTCAGCATGCCTGTGACATTAAGCATTTCGCTCATCTCCTTGTACTCCTCCGAGGACGGATCGAGTCCCTCAAGCAGCATGGATGAACCCGCGGCAGATCCATCGCTACTAGTCGCACCAGCGGCGATCAATCGTCCGTCACCAGAAATCGATACCGAGTAGCCGAAGTTGTTGCCCCGCCGCGTATCGCTTGCCTGCAGCTTCGCGACTTGCGTGTAGCTGGTGCTGCCGCCAGCACCGCCGCGCGTGAACACGTACGCAGCTCCTCCTCCATTGGTACCGCACGGATTCATGAAGCGATGAGCCCCGACGACTACCGTGCTTCCGTCCGCCGACGTCGATACCGATATGCCGAATTCATCGTACGCCTGCCTATCGCTCGCCTGCAGCTTCGCGACTTGCGTGTAGCTGGTGCTGCCGCCAGCACCGCCGCGCGTGAACACGTACGCAGCTCCTGCATAGGTAGCGCCCGTAGACTCAAAGCGAGCCCCGACGACGACCGTGCTTCCGTCCGCCGACGTCGATACCGACCAGCCGAAGTAGTCGCTCGCCTGTTTATCGCTCGCCTGCAGCTTCGCGACTTGCATGTAGCTGGTGCTGCCGCCAGCACCGCCGCGCGTGAAAACGTATGCAGCTCCTGCATTGCTACCGCCCGTGTCCTCACCCTGAGCCCCGACGACTACCGTGAATCCGTCCGTCGACGTCGATACCGATATGCCGAAGTAGTCGCTCGCCTGTTTATCGCTCGCGAGTAGCTTCGCGACTTGCGTGTAGTTTGCGCCAACAGCACTGCCGCGCGTGAACACGTATGCAGCTCCTGCCTCGGAACCGCCCGTATCCTCACCGTAAGCCCCGACGACGACCGTGCTTCCGTCCGCCGACGTCGACACCGATATGCCGAACCAGTCGAACGCCTGCCTATCGCTCGCCTGCAGCTTCGCGACTTGCGTGTAGTTTGCGCCAACAGCACCGCCGCGCGCGAACACGTATGCAGCTCCTGCATCGGAACCGCCCGTATCTTCACCGTAAGCCCCGACGACTACTGCGCTTCCGTCCGCCGACGTCGATACCGATATGCCGAAGTAGTCGCTCGCCTGTGTATCGTTCGCCTGCAGCTTCACGACTTCCGTCCAGTTTCCGGATGGCACGGCGCGCGTATATACGTACGCAGCTCCTGCATTGGAAGCGCCCGTATCCTCATAGGGAGCCCCGATGACCATCGTCAAGCCATCCTGCGACACTTGCAATGCGCGGCCGAAGTAGTCCCAAGACTCGTCATCGGATGCAAACACTTTCTGCACTTGCGCATGAGAGGCTGGCGGTGGCATCGGTGGCGGCGGCGGTGGCGGTGGCGGTGGCGGTGGCGATGGCGTTGGCGTTGTTGGCGGTGGCGCAGCGAACATGTACGCCGCACCTGAGTTCGCCGCCTTGGTTCCTGGATTGTCGCTGCTCGAAGGAGGCGACTTGTTCGGAACGGTCAGCATGCCTGTGACATTTAGCATTTCGCTCATCTCCTTGTACTCCTCCGAGGACGGATCGAGTCCCTCAAGCAGCATGGATGAACCCGCGGCAGATCCATCGCTACTAGTCGCACCAGCGGCGATCGTTCGTCCGTCACCAGAAATCGATACCGAGTAGCCGAAGTTGTTGTACCGCCGCGTATCGCTTGCCTGCAGCTTCGCGACTTGCGTATAGCTGGTTCCGCTACGCGTGAACACGTACGCAGCTCCTCCATTGGTACTGCCCGCACCCATCATGCGATGAGCCCCGACGACTACCGTGCTTCCGTCCGCCGACGTCGATACCGATATGCCGAATTCATCGTACGCCTGCTTATCGCCCGCCTGCAGCTTCGCGACTTGCGTGTAGCTGGTGCTGCCGCCAGCGCCGCCGCGCGTGAACACGTACGCAGCTCCTGCATAGGTAGCGCCCGTAGACTCAAAGCGAGCCCCAACGACTACCGTGCTTCCGTCCGCCGACGTCGACACCGACATGCCAAAGAGGTCGCTCGCCTGCTTATCGCTCGCCTGCAGCTTCGCGACTTGCGTGTAGCTGATGCTGCCCCAAGCACCGCCGCGCGTGAAAACGTATGCAGCTCCTGCACTGGAACCGCCCGTATCCTCACCGTGAGCCCCGACGACTACCGTGCTTCCGTCCGCCGACGTCGATACCGAGCTGCCGAAGTAGTCGCTCGCCTGCTTATCGCTCGCCTGCAGCTTCGCGACTTGCGTGTAGCTGGTGCTGCCGCCAGCACCGCCGCGCGTGTACACGTATGCAGCTCCTGCAAAGTAACCGCCCGTAGACTCACCGTGAGCCCCGACGACGACCGTGCTTCCGTCCGCCGACGTCGATACCGAGTTGCCGAACCAGTCGTTTGCCGACCTATCGCACGCCGACGCCTGCAGCTTCGCCACTTGCGTGTAGTTTGCGCCAGCAGCACCGCCGCCGCGCGTGAACACATATGCAGCTCCTGCGTTGGTACCGCCCGTATCTTCATAAGGAGCCCCGATGACTACTGTGCTTCCGTCCGCCGACGTCGACACTGACTGGCCGAAGTAGTCGCTCGCCTGGCTATCGCTCGCCTGCAGCTTCACGACTTCCGTCCAGTTTCCGGATGGCACGGCGCGCGTGTACACGTATGCAGCACCTGCATTGGTACCGCCCGTATCCTCATAGGGAGTCCCGACGACCATTGTCAAGCCATCCTGCGACACTTGCAATGCGCGGCCGAAACCGTCCCAAGACTCGTCATCAGATGCAAACACTTTCTGCACTTGCGCATGAGATGTTGGCGGCGGCGGCGTTGGCGTTGGCGGTGGTGGGTACATCGTCACACCGTAGAACGCCTCGAAGTCCGACGCGGCCGCCAGCTTCGGTGCCGCCATCGTCATCATCGCCAAGGCGCCCCAAACGACCACCACGACGCACTTCCATGGCACGTGCAAGGCCCGGGCTCGCATCATCATAGTTAGCCACCTGGGGTTGTCACTCCCTTCGAACCGACCGTCGACGGATCACAAGCTTAACTGCTTAAGGGTAAGGGTAGACCTGTGACTAAGAATACTACCGTAGTGCGCGTGTCCAGAGGATGTGCTCTTGATGATGGCCTCGATTAATCCAAAGACGCCTCGCCAATCAATACAAACAAACAATGATGGTGTATTTCTCAGCAAGTGCAGTTAAGGTAGGTGCAGTAGTTAAAAGGCCGGGGAATACATAGAGACTACTACCGGGTAAGGCTTATGCATTGAGGAGGTTGTTGGGTGGGCCACTGGGCCCCCCGTATTATCACGTCATAATACCGTCACAAGACTAACGTTGTCCCTCCCCCCTGCGGCCCTGCTCTCGAAGGTACTGTACTTCATTTCAGTTTCAGGACCTCTCCTCCCCCGAGGAGGACGGAGGTCCCTGGGCCGGACACCTCCCCCGGACGTCCCCCGGGGGGGGGGGTGTTAGGGTTAGGGTTACAGGTTAGGGTTACATGTTAGGGTTAGGGTTAGAATTTCTGTCCCCGTCGACCTGCGTGCCCTGTTGAATTTTCTCCCTCCTCATTGGGGATACCCCTTCCCCCAGCTCTGTCCTCCTCCCTGGAGCGACGGCGGCGCCATCCCTCCCCCCTGGGGTGTTGTCGTCGGCATTCCAGTCTGCTCATCGTCGCCCGCTCGGAGGTACGTGTTTACGTGTTTACGTGTGTGTGTTCATGCCGCCTGCTGTGTGTGCTTTGTGTGTGTCTTTGTGTGTGCTTTGTGTGCTTTGTGTGTGTGTGCTTTGTGTGTGCTTTGTGTGTGTGCTTTGTGTGTGCTTGGTGTGTGCTTTTTGTGTGATGTTTGTCTCTGGGTAATCTCATCTCTCTGCTTGGTTTTTTCTCGGCTTGGTCTTTCTCACCTCTCTGCTTGGTTTTTTCTCGGCTCGTCTCTGCTCTGCTCTACTCTGCTCATCGGCTCGGCTCGGCCTTGTTGGCAAAATCTTGTATCAAAATCGGATCGGTTGTGACGTGTTGTTTTGGCTCGTCGTCGTCGTCGTCGTCGGCGTGATCATCTCGCGCGAATCCTTCCTCCCTTCTTCACATGGGAGGTTTTGGTATTTGCGATCTCGTTTGTTTGCGACTCAGATGAACTTGTGGTTGTTGTGGTTGCTGCTCGCGACTTCGCGACTTCGCCTCAACAAAATTCTCTGGGACGTTGATGGACTCGTTGATGGAGACGCACGATGAGAGAGAAGAGCACGCAGAGAGAGAGAGAGAAGAGCACGCAGAGAGTGTGTGAGAGAGAAAGGCCAAGCAGTTGCGCGTTGGGGCGGTGGTGAGGCGACGTTCTCGTTTTCGTCGGCGGGATGGCTCCTGGGTTTGGGTAATGGGGAGAGACAGAAAAGCGGGCGGCAACTTGTACAAGAATATATGCAACGCACTCACAACCCCACAACCAACCAACAGGTTACCTATCACTTGCTCAAAAGTTAAAAAAAAAAGACAGCAGCCATGATTAACGACGAGGGACAGATGGTGGACATTTACATCCCGCGGAAGTGCTCGTACAGCAACCGCTTGATTGAGGCGAAGGACCACTCGAGCGTGCAGCTGAACATCGCACACATCGACGAGAACGGCGTGTACACCGGACAGTTCACCACCATGGCTCTGTGCGGATACCTTCGCAACAAGGGCCAGGCGGACTCTGCCCTGGACAACCTGTGGAAGTCGAAGAAGGCTGAGGTTGGACAGAACTAAGCAAAAAACACAACGGAACGTGTAAAAAGTGTCTTCACCTAACAAAACAAAAAAAGATTAGATTAGATTTCGTGTAGTAGTAGTCGTACAATAGCTCTTGCGTCTTGTCTCTACGCCGCCGCCGCGTTCTCCTCCCTCTCCTCCTCCTCCTCCTCGTCCATTGCCTCCGCCTCCGCAGGACCGTACACCCGATCCAAAATAATGCGACCGCCACGGCCGTAGCGAGGCCTTAGCCCCTTACGCTCCTCCTCGTCGAACGTCTGTCCCAAAGCCGCCTCCAGAATCTCCCAGCTTGGTGCCTGTAAGAATGGCATGCACGGCTCCGGTGCCTCGCCCGGAAACTCAGGAGGAAGCAAAGGCTTGCCCTCGAGTGGAAACGGAAAGGGCTCGCTCACCGACGCGACTCCCTGCGACACGTACGACATCGCCTTTGCCGCGGTGCTCGCACTCGCAGCCGCCGCCGCCGCTGCCGCCGCCGGGCCACCCTTCCCCTCCTTTTTTCTCTTCTTGATGGAGAAAAGAGGTCGGCGGAACACGCTCGTTGGCCGTGCGCACTCCAGAATCGCGTCGGCGCGGCGCTTGTAGTCGCCTCCAAATTGTAGGGCCGCCGCGGGCGCCGCATTCCAGCTGTCGCTCGCGAGGCTTGTGTCTGGCTTGAGATTCTGCAACGCGGGCGCCATATCCCCGCTGGCTTTGGTGCTCCCTCCTCCCTTCTGCACGGCAACCACTGCCGCCGCAACGCCAGCGGCACTCGCTCGCTTCGAGTTCGCCTCCGGCTTTCCAAGCTGATCCGCGAGAGCTTCCACCGCCGCCTTTCCGTCGTGTTTCTGCGCGACGAGCGCGCGGCGGTAGTCCGCCTGGCAGAGTGCGAGCTCGAGCTTCTTTCGCTCTCGGCGGTACACGTGGTCGAGAAGCGCTCGCCCCGCTTCGAAGTTGCGTTTCATGTCCTTGGCTTTGTCGAGTGCGCTTTCTCCGTCGACGTGCCTGCGTCTCGTCTGAGGTCGATGTGCCTTCTCCCTCGGGTGAAAGACGTTGTACGGGTTATTGTCGGAGATGGACGGCGGCGGGATGAGTCTTCGCAGCATCGGCCGCCCGAGTGTCTTACGCTTAGACAGCCAGTACGAGTATATGGCGAAGCGCGTCGCGAGTCTCACGCCGCTGTTCTTCAGGCTGTCCATGCACGCGCGTTCTCTGTCGAGGTAGTCTGGGCTCAGAAGCATGCTTGCATTTTTGATTCCTATGCCCGCGGTGTGCGCGCCTCCGTGTCCACCGCCTCCCGTCGTCCCGCCTCCTGTTCCATCTGCGCCTGATGCGTCTTTTCCCAGTACCTGTTCCTGCGCCTCTGCCCACGCGCACTCGAGCTTCCAGAGGCAGTACTCGAGGCTGACTGGCGATATGCGCGTTTGCGTTCCGTTGAAGTCGTGCAGCCAGTGTTCGTCGCTTTCGTCGAGGTCGTACTCGACCATGTATGCGTCGCGCAGGTCGACGGGTGCCGCTGGTAGCGTGACTGTCGCCCCCCCTTGTGCACCAGGAATCGCCGCCGCCGCCGCCGCCACCAAGGGGTCGTGCAGCGCCCCCGAGCGCTCCACCCCAGCGGTGGGGACAACGAGCGGTATTGACGTCGACGGCAGGTTGAGGTTGCAGTCGACACGTAGAGTCGACCCAGTCGTTCCCGATCGGAGGTACGCGGCAGGTTGACGAAACGTCGGCCTGTAGTCGATTCCGTAACTCGGAACGTCAAGCACGGGCGGCGTTGGAATCTCCGTGACTCCCGCTGATGTTTTCACCGTGAGCGCCTCTTCGTTCTCGGCGTCGAGCGCGTGGTGTCCGTGCGTGACTTGCCTCGACACGCCTTCACTATTTTTGTCGAGCTCATCCAAAGACTTCACCACCGATAAACGACGGTGTATGTCCAGCTGACGCGCGCGGAGTGACATATCTTATTTTACTTTTCAAACAAGATAGAAAGAATTCAAGAAAGAGAATTTCAAAGATGGAAAACAACCTCCAAAGAGGGAGAAAGAAAACCCAACGGCGAAAAACCCTCCCTCTGACCCTCTCGAACCCGAACCCGAACCCTAACCCTAACCCTAACCCTAACCCTAATGCCCCTATTGCTGGCCCCTAATGCCCCAATTGCCCGAACCCTAATGCCCTCTCGAACCCTAATGCTGGCCCCTAACCCTAATGGCCCGATTGCCCCTATTGCTGGCCCCTATTATTGCCCCTAATGCCCTAATGCCCCTAATGCCCGAATTAATGCCCTAACCCTAATGCCCCGATTGCCCCTATTGCTGGCCCCTATTATTGCCCCTAATGCCCTAATGCCCCTAATGCCCTAATGCCCCTATTGCTGGCCCCTAATGCCCTAACCCTAATGCCCGAACCCTAATGCCCTCTCGAACCCTAAGGCCCCAATTGCCCCTATTGCTGGCCCCTATTGCGCCTAATAAATAATGCCCTAAGGATGGCCCCTAATAATGCCCCTAACCCTCCCTCTCGAACCCTAATGCCCTAACCCTATCTCTCGAACCCTAATGCTGGCCCCTAATGCCCCTAATGCCCTAACCCTAACCCTAATGCCCCTATTGCCCTAACCCTAATGCCCCTAATGCCCTAATGCCCTAACCCTAATGCCCTAACCTTTAACCCTGTTCTCTCCTCGCCTATCCCCTAATAATCCGTTTTTTTTTTCGTTTTTCGGTTTTTCGGTTTTCACTTTGTTTTCACTTTGGAATTTTGGATTCAGATTTTGTGTCCACTTCTTTGACGACGGCGGCGGCGGCGAAGGTGACTGCGACTGCGGCGGCGGCGACTGCGACTGCGGCGAAGGTGACGGCGACTGCGGCGAAGGTGACTGCGGCGGCGACGGCGGCGTCACGGAACGACGAAGGTTACCACTAGTACCAGTTAAGATTCTATGCCGCGTCATCCGTCCGTTGCCGTTGCCGATGGTGCAGTTCAGTTACGATGCGCAGCTTCCGGCCATCCTCACCTGGCGTCCATCTCAGGCACGTCGGTCCTTCGCCTCCCTTTATCAGGATCAGGGTCATCGTCGTTCCGCTACCCGTCCGTGATACGCTTACCAGCACTTGCGCATTCTTCGACACATTCTTCGAAGAACTCTGCAAAGCCCGAGTCTTTGGTTGACGTCGACGCACGCATGATTCATACCACGAAACTTTCGTGGGGTGTTGACGCGGACAAAATCAAACAGAACGACAAGGACGGAATCGACGACGACGACGACGGACCGGACAGCTGCGGAAAGCAAACGCAGGTGAAACCGCCGCTCCTGAAGACAACCATCGGACGACCATGAAGACAACCGACGGACGTCAAGCTAAATCACGCCGTTCAGCTCGTCGGTTACGGCACGACAGACGACGGCACTGATTATTGGACGATCCGAAACAGCTGGTCACCGCAGTGGGGCGAGGACGGGTACATACGGATCAAGCGGGATGATTCTCAGTGCGACATCGACGACGTGCCCACAGAAGATCAGGGTTGCGCGAGCGGCCCGACGTCGGTGAAGGTGTGCGGACACTGCGGAATCAACTATGATGCCGTCGTTCCTATCGTGGAGGACCAATCGCTCATTCAGTAATGGAACGTGAGTAAGTAAGATTTGATAGGTTTGCAGATGTAAGATAAAAGTCCTTATTAAAACACAGTCTATGGACTCTCGACACTTTTAATCCCGTCCCATCTCTCCCCACCTCCCACCTCCACGCTTTTCTTTCAGGTTTTATGTTCACTGAAAGCCGTACGCGGTATTCCCGTACCCTCCCTGCTGCGGCGGATACGCGGCATAAGGCTGCTGCTGCGCATAAGGCTGCTGCTGCGCATAAGGCTGCTGCTGCGCATACGGCTGCTGCTGCGCATATGGCTGCTGCTCAGGCGGTGGCGGTGGCATGGTGTACTGTGCCTGTGCCGCCGGCGGATACGGGGCTTGCGGGCCAGCTGGAGGGTACACCTGGGCCGTCTGAGCATTGTACGGTGGATTTTGCTGCGCGTATGATCCGTCAGCCATCTGCTGCTCCTGGTACGCACCGGTTCCATATTGACTCATGCCCATCTCGGCCATCTGCACATTTGCACCGCCCTGCATGCCAGGGGCACCATATCCATACGCCTGATTCGGCGACATCTGGAACTGACTGGCTCCGTCGCTCTCGGAATTGCCGCGCATGAATTTGCACAGGAAGAATGTTAAACCAGTCAACAAAAGTGCACCGGCAACAGCACCGACGATACCGCCAATCAGCGCGGTGTTGTCATCGCCCTTTTTACCTTTACCCGGCGGCGACGACATCATCGTAGGCGGGGGCGGCGGCGAGCTGGCCGAAGACGTCGTTGAGCCTGTAGTAACTGGCGCGCCTGCCGCCGTCGTCGTCGCCGCCGCCGCTGTCGTCGTCTCACCGGGTACAAGCGGCGGTGGTGGCGGCGGCGGCGGTGGCGGCGGTGGCGGCGAAAAGTCCACAAAGTGAAGTGCCACAAACTCGCCGCCGCCAGTGGAGGTGCACTGCACAGAAGTAGCATCCACGCTCTTCGTGGTAACCGAAGTGCCGCTGCATGTCTCGTCGCTATCGCCTCGAAGCTCCTCGCCATCGACGCAACGGCAAACAACTTGTCCACCCGTAGCATCGTTTTCAATCGGGATTGTCAGCAAAATCGTTCCTGATCCAGCGCTTTCGCCGCTCTTAACTTCTACTTTCGTGATGCCCGAGACGATACGCGATGTCGCAACCCCAGGTACAATAGCACCCGCACCGCCGAGCGAGGTTTCGAGCAGACTGGCATCGGAGACGTACTCCAGAGTCAGGTCGACGACATCTGGGCAAGGCGTCGTGTCGTTCACCGAGCACGTGTACGCCTCAAATGCAGCCTCCGGGTTACGAGCAGCAAGGTCAAGGAGGCGGCGTCGCTGCAGGTGACGGTACCGGCGCTTGCTGGAGGCGAATGCCATCTTCGCTCCCTGGAGTGCCGACGCGTAGCGCTTGCCAACCATCATTCCCATGCCTGTGCCAGGATTGATAGAAATGATCGGATCATCGGGCGTTGCACCACGCAAAAATGATACCTGCAGCGCGGAGAGACTGTCCTTGATCAGTTCCATCTTTTTGCTTGCATCTGCCTTGTCCGCTGAGGACGGGCCGCTGGCGTCTGATGTAGAATTCGTGGCGCTGGCATTCGACTCGGAGTTTTGCTTCGTGATCGCGCCAAGAGTGTCGCCGAGCACGCCGAGCAACGCACCCGCCGTGTCAACACTAGCCTCACCACCACCGCGTGTGAGCAGATTGGTCGTCGCCTTCATCGTGTCGAGCATCTTGCCAGCGGTTTCCTTGCTCAGCTTCGAGCCTGCTAGCGACTTCGCAGCCTCAACCACGAGCGCAGGGTCAACGGAAGATGACGAAGCATCCGAGCTCACCTCCTGATTCACGACGTCAAGGAGCGAGGTGACGGCGCTCTCCGCCACCTCCGCAGCCTTGTTGGAAGTCGTGCCGTTCGCACTAGCTGACGTCGACATTTGAATGGCCTGGCCAAGGGCGAGCGCAGATTGAAGAATCGAGCCCGCATCCTGCGCACTCTTTGATGCCTCCAAGATGGAATTCGCATCATCCAGCAACGAGTCGTCAATCTTGTCTGGATTCTTCACCGTGACATTGTAATCCACACAGGCACGAGCGCCATTCTTGTCGACGGCACATGCAAACGCTGTTCGCATGAAGCTATTCTTCTCGGAACCGGCGGGCAGCTTGACCGTTGCACTCGTCGCGGGACTTGCCTTCACCAAAGGAATTTGCCGTCCGGACTCCGTCTTGTAGCCAAACTCGTACTGCAGGTCGCTCACACCGCCATCATCTTTGAACGCTGATGCGCGAATCGAAAATTCCGTAATCTGTGCCTGACCTTCCGCAGGGTCCACCGTGGCGCACGATATGCCATCCGTGGGATCGCGGTCACATCGTGGCGCTTGATTGACCAGAACATCAATTCCAGTCGTGTAGTTCAGTGATCCTCGGCTCAGCGTCACGTCGAAGGACGGCAGCAGCAACATCGCGGGAAGAGGTGATGGGAAAAAGGACGCCGGCACGGTGAGGTAGCGCCCGGAAACCTTTTCCTTGGTTGCATTTAACAACCGTTGCGGTTCGGCCGCGAATGTCCATCCCACACTAACTCCTGCCTGTGACATTTTGTCAGCCATGCTCACGCGCAGACGCAGGCGCTTCTTCGGGTTATGCGGAACTACACAGTCGCTCGTGTACCTGCCGGTGCCAGGACACCATCGCTCGACAATTCCAACTGGAAGGCCCTGTGCACCCTGCACAACGCGAATGTTGATCGCCTGCGCCACCGGTGTGGAAGTTCCTTTCGACATCGTGACGCCGAAAGTGTAAACTTTGCCAGCTTCAAGTGGAGACGAGGTCGCACTTGCATTCACGATGTAGCAGCTGGATGCTCCCTCAGGGCAATCTGCATCTAATTCGGAGCTGAAGCCGGCGATCAGCGGCACGCCATCCGCATCCGTGCACGTCCAATTGTATACCGGCTGAACCTTTTTAATCGTGCCCGTTGGGTCATCAGGGTCTATACCCGAGGCAACAATCGTGATTGGCTGGTCATTGCGCACCGTTCTTGTGCCGCCAAGGACGCCGAGCTTCAGACGAAGAGGGGAAGTAAGAGCAGAGATGGTTGCCGTGGAATTTGTCATTGCAGTTTCGCCATTGTAATTTGCTAGTAATGACAGTGAGTAATTTGTGCCTGGTGAAAGGAAACCTTCTGGAATGCGAAGCCTGGTAGCATCCGAACCGAGCGCCTGCAACTGAGCGTTCAATACGTCCTTATTGGGGCCCGAAAGCACTGTCCAGTTGTAGCTAATCTTCTTGGCAACGTCACACATGGATGCAATGTCCACGGACGACATCACGGTATACCCGTTACTTGCGTAGAAGCTGACATCCGATTCAACAAGCTGTACGGGTGGTTTATCGGACGACGATTCCTTGCGGAAACAGTGTTCAGCCGCATCACTCAAGTTTGTGAGAGCGGACGATGCCGAAACACGCACGCACCAATCACCCGCTGCGATGTCGTCGGGAATCTTCAAAAACGTTTTTGTTGATTTTGTTGCGTCTGCCAGGGCACCATCGAGTGTTGACGAAGATGTCGGCGACTTCGTCACTGTCCACGTAAGATTCGAAAGCACGCGCCCGGTTGGATCGTACGATGCTCCCGCATCGAGAACCTTCGAGGATCTTCGCGTTGTCTTGCCTGTGCATTCGGCTAGAATGACGCTTGGCCCACGTAGCGACGCAATGGGAGCCTCCTTGGCATCTGGATGCCCCACGGCTACAGTTTTATTTGCGTCGAAGTCGCGCCCACTTTCGTCTTTCAGCTGCCCACCATTCTCAAGCAGCGCAAGGCTTTGGCCAGCTTGAAGCGATGCATCGATGCCAAGATTGACCTTAAGTTCCTTTCCGCTTGACGTGAGCCGGCAATATGAGCCAATGCCGAGCATCGACGCCGAGGCAGCGTCGAACACACGCTTCGCCGATACTATGCCCGACCTGAATCGCTCTGCAGATACCTCGAGCGAAATTGTGACATACCGATAGTCGTTCGAGAAGGTTGCCTTGTCCATGGCAGGAACCTTCACAGGCCTACAGAATCCGTAGCATTTAGTATACTTGATTGCGGACGTAATAACAGTCTTGCTGTTATCACACTCCATTTTCCTGCAAGACTTGTCCTCAATGCATGCATACCCGGGTTCGGAGCACTTGTCGTCCGCAGTTGTGCATGTTCCGCTGTTTACTTCGCTTATGTAACTTTCGAACCGATCGCAGACTGCTGTACAGACTCCTGGGCACTCGCCAAGACTAGTGAATCCCGTGTCTGCATCGCAGCTTTCTTTAGCGGCGCACACGCCACCCTTGGCACGTGCGCATGTGCCCACCGAGCAGTCTTTTGACGAAACGCATTCAGAACCAGTGCCAGACGGTGCCGTGACGTTACCGGCGGTCGTCGAGTACGTGGTACTAGCGTTGGTGCTTGCCGTAGCCTTCACTACCACGTCTTCGTCGCACAAGTCCTGGTCCTTAATGCACGACGGCGTGCACATGCCCACCATTTTGCAAAATGCATATGGACGCGACGCAAGTTCTGGATTACGCATCAAGTTGGGCGTGATTCTTGCGCATGCTGCCATCTGAGCATAGTCGCCGGTTTCTGTCGCATCGCGCAGGCATTCGCGCTTTATTTCATTCCCAATGTACGTCGCCTTTGCACCGTCCATCATGTCCTCGCTCAGTTGCATCGAAGGGGCCACGACGTTTTTCCATAGATCATTGAGTGTAGCAGCCGTTCGAGCACAGTCCGCACAGTCGGCACACTTCGATTCACAGCGTTTTGCTAAGTGACATTCGGGGAAAATCTCACACCCAAGTTTCGTCGACTTGCCGTCGCAGTAGTCATTCTTCAATTCGCAAATTCCTGACCCGCTATTCATCTCGCACCGACGATCGGCGCTGCACTTAAGTTCTATTTCGTAAAGGCTAAGTGGATTTCCCTCACACGTCCTTTCTTCGTGGTAGATCGAGCATGGATTTCCCGGAAGCGGCATGCATGCAGACGTCAAACTGCATGAATCGCTTGCACCGCATGCCTTATCGTCAAGCAACTGGCACTGCTTCATGTCTTCGTCAATGGCAAGCGGGTGTGATACCATCACAGGATCGCGGTGAATCGATTTAGCGCCCGATCGCGTCTGCAACGCGTGTCGCTGCCACTTCACAGGTTCTCCACCGAGCATTTTCCACGTCGTTGTGTTCAGCAATCGTACGCAGAACACTTGAGGAAAACAAACCTCTGTTCCCGTGGAATGTATCTGATTGAACACATCTTCCATCTCCGATTCCGCGTCAAATGGAAATTCAATTGCAAAGGCAGGATGTGTTGCATTTTTGGAGATATCCACCGACTTGACGACAACACGATGACCCGCTCCTGTTGCGATAGGGTATATCATGCTCTGAATGCCGTCAACTGTGAGAGCCTGCTCCATCGAAGTGGCATTCATCGTGAAGTTCAAGATCTGTACAGACTGTTGAAGTAATATCGTCTTTCCAGGCGTTGGTCGCGGCAACGGGAAAAGGTCTTTCACATTTTCTGGGTATATCCTGGTCAAATTCATCATCATACCAGAAATATCCACGCCGCTGGGCGAAGCATTGGCTAATTGCTCGCATTTATCGATGGCTCCCGTGACGACAGCAAAACAGTCGGCATTCCAATAAGCAGAAGTAGAGACACCTGGGCACGACGGGTTTTGAACCTCGCAGGCGCTGTCGAACTTCGATACGTATTGCATGCACTCGGAGCATTGCAAATCGCGATTGCCCTTTAGGCTTTGTAGGGTTGTCGCATTTAAGTGCGTCAACCCTTTTGCGCCTTCGCAATTCTTCTCCGCCTGTTGAAAAACAATTTCGCATTTCCTCGAGCACATGTCTTCGAGCGGCGAACCAAAGCAAGCAGCCTGGAGTTCACGACCAGAGACTGCGCACGCATTGCAGCTATTATTCAACATTTTTTCAGCTTCCTTAAACATCGTCGAATTTCCGCAATCTGATTTCAGCTCATCTATTGCTTTACTGCACTTGTTGTTGCAAATGGCGTTGGCAGCTTCTGTCTCATTCGACCCGGGCTTAGCTTCGCACGATGTCTGAATTGCAGAGGAAACTTTCGTCATGCATTCCGAGCCTCCCGAGCACATCTGCTCCTGCATTCCTTGAAATGTTGTGAATTGGCTTGTGGCGTTGCGGTAAGTGTCATCCTTCGGACACTTTTCCATGATGCCTTTCACGAGACTTACACAGGGCACTGAGCACAATTGTGAGTAGCCCATGTCGCCTGATCCTGACGATGTGCTGTTGGACGCCATGCAAGCACTTTGCATCTGCAGCAGATCCTTGCCGCAAGGAGTACACGTCTTGTCGATGCTTGCTTTGAACTGCGATACAATCTCGCTTCCGGAGCATATCCTCATTCCCTCAGAAAGAGTGTCCTGGCACTTACTCGAGCACATGGAATCTGGACTGCCGGCGAAGCAGCTCAACGACGCATTTGCAATAAACATGCTGCACTCAACACTGACCTGATCTTGCCTCGACTTCTTAAATGCATCGTAATTCTCCAGCAGAATGTCGGATTGCTTTTCCGTGAGCTCGTATGGTCTAACTTCTAGCACCTGCAACACCAGAGATTTGGAATCTTTCGTAAGGGTTATATCGGGCTTCGTTGCATTCAATGTCTCAAGTGCTTGACCAGCCTTTGAGAACGCAGAAGCTCCTTGACTGTTGGCGTTCATTTTCGTTCCAAGAACAACCATCAAAGTCTTGTTGCTCTCAGCCACAAGATGACGCTTGTGCGTCATCTTGTCCACCCAACCGCCGTAAAACACCATTTGCTCTATCTTCGCTGCACTCCTTTCACTTTCAGTGACATTTGCGAACGCGGCCTTGTCTGCCTCCGGTATGAGTAGTGCCTCCAGATCAAAGTTGTCTACAGTACCACTCTTAACTTCAAAAGTCCATACAGAAATTCCACGAAGGGTCAATTCAGAATCGGCTAACCCGCTCAAAGCACCGCTGGCGGTTGCGTTGCATACTCGCTTCGCAAGGCGAATCACGTGGCTATACGCCGCCTCGAAAAAGCCACCTTTTCCAGAGTAGTAATTGTACGGGTACCAGTTGTAGTTCATCTCCGGGTACATGTCCGAAATTGAAGCAATGCCCTGACCAGGGAACGGAGAGCTGCCGTAGCCATCGCCCTCGCCAGGGTACGGAGAGCTGCCGTAGCCATCGCCCTCGCCAGGGTGCGGAGAGCTGCCGTAGCCATCGCCCTCGCCAGGGTACGGAGAGCCGCCCATCATCGCCTTCGACACCTGTTCAGACAAACACGTCAGCAGATTCTCGCCACTCTTCGACTCGCATGGCTCGCCGTCAAAGCCGTCGGGTATCGGCGTGCCTTCCGGAAGTGTACCCAGCAAGCACTTGTCGAAGTCGTCGCCCGTCTTACCCTCGCACTTCTTGATCTCGTCGAGGGGATTGCTCATGCCCGGATACGAAGGGGCGCCAGAGCCCGGGCTCATACCAGGGTACGGAGAGCCGCCCATCATCGCCTTCGTCACCTGTTCAGACAAACACGTCAGCAGATTCTCGCCACTCTTCGACTCGCATGGCTCGCCGTCAAAGCCGTCGGGTATCGGCGTGCCTTCCGGAAGTGTACCCAGCAAGCACTTGTCGAAGTCGTCGCCCGTCTTACCCTCGCACTTCTTGATCTCGTCGAGGGGATTGCTCATGCCCGGATACGAAGGGACGCCAGAGCCTGGGCTCATACCAGGGATGGTCGGAAACTGCTGCTGGAGGCGTCGGCGCATCCCCGGACTTCCATACATGTACGGGCTTGGTGATTCATACATTTCCGGACTCATGTACGGTGAGTACGTGTAAGTGTCATCCGATGCGCAAGCTTTCGCCAATGTAACGATGGAAGCACCACATGATGACGATGCTGGCACGAAACACAGCGGCAAAACATCGCTGGGCCCAATACTATTTCGTGTTGCTGTCTCTAAAATTGTAATCAGTGTTTCGTGCGATGCCAAGTCCGGGCCTGTGTAAGCCTGTGTATTTGGCATTTCCAAATTTGGGAATAAACTTCCCATCCCAGATAATATGTCGGACATTCCCGACGTCATGTCCGGGAACGGAGAGCTGCCGTAGCCATCGCCCTCGCCAGGGTACGGAGAGCCGCCCATCATCGCCTTCGACACCTGTTCAGACAAACACGTCAGCAGATTCTCGCCACTCTTCGACTCGCATGGCTCGCCGTCAAAGCCGTCGGGTATCGGCGTGCCTTCCGGAAGTGTACCCAGCAAGCACTTGTCGAAGTCGTCGCCCGTCTTACCCTCGCACTTCTTGATCTCGTCGAGGGGATTGCTCATGCCCGGATACGAAGGGGCGCCAGAGCCTGGGCTCATACCAGGGTACGGAGAGCCGCCCATCATCGCCTTCGACACCTGTTCAGACAAACACGTCAGCAGATTCTCGCCACTCTTCGACTCGCATGGCTCGCCGTCAAAGCCGTCGGGTATCGGCGTGCCTTCCGGAAGTGTACCCAGCAAGCACTTGTCGAAGTCGTCGCCCGTCTTACCCTCGCACTTCTTGATCTCGTCGAGGGGATTGCTCATGCCCGGAGACGAAGGGACGCCAGAGCCTGGGCTCATACCAGGGTACGGAGAGCCGCCCATCATCGCCTTCGTCACCTGTTCAGACAAACACGTCAGCAGATTCTCGCCACTCTTCGACTCGCATGGCTCGCCGTCAAAGCCGTCGGGTATCGGCGTGCCTTCCGGAAGTGTACCCAGCAAGCACTTGTCGAAGTCGTCGCCCGTCTTACCCTCGCACTTCTTGATCTCGTCTAGGGGATTGCTCATGCCCGGATACGAAGGGGCGCCAGAGCCCGGGCTCATACCAGGGTACGGAGAGCCGCCCATCATCGCCTTCGACACCTGTTCAGACAAACACGTCAGCAGATTCTCGCCACTCTTCGACTCGCATGGCTCGCCGTCAAAGCCGTCGGGTATCGGCGTGCCTTCCGGAAGTGTACCCAGCAAGCACTTGTCGAAGTCGTCGCCCGTCTTACCTTCGCACTTCTTGATCTCGTCGAGGGGATTGCTCATGCCAGGGTACGAAGGGACGCCAGAGCCTGGGCTCATACCAGGGATGGTCGGAAACTGCTGCTGGAGGCGTCGGCGCATCCCCGGACTTCCATACATGTACGGGCTTGGTGATCCATACATGTACGGCGGTTGCATGCTCTGATGGAGGTCTTTCGTGTACTTCCTCACGAGTTGATAGATCACGTCCTCGACACCCCGCGCATCTAATTCGCAAGACTTTGCCATCTCCAGATAGCTGATACCGCATTCAGAGCAGCTGTTTTCCTGATATTCAATCATTAAGAGTGCGGATGTGGGGTACGTAAAGCTGCAGTCATTGCTCATGGCACTGAGTGTTGAATTGCATGATGATGCGTTTCCCTGCGTGGTGTTAGAAGCCACTGGAAGTCCGCAAAACATTTCGCGATATGTAGAGAATTCCGGTTGAGCGGGCAAGCCACAGGCAGTGCCGGTTCCATAAAAGGTGCTATTCAAATCGCAAGATCCGGGACTTGTGGAATTCGATGGTGTACCCGGTGTACCCGGTGTACCACCAGTTTCCGGGAACGGCTTGGCGTCTCCACAAGACAGCATTTTCCTTACGAGGCTTGCTTGAAAAGCAATCGAGGCACCACAGGTGTCTGCCGATGTTGATTGATCGGGTGAATAAAACACCTTAATAGCGGCGGTGCAGGCCTCAGAGCATGCGCTCTCAATTCCACTGCAGGCAAGAGTGATTGAATGACTCGCTCGATCAGGGCAGTCGAATCCATGGGGAATCAAATTAAATTTGACAAGGTCCGTCTCCTGAATATCAATGGATCCATATTGCCCATATGATTCGTCTCCAAGTGCGACCATCATCGAGCCTGTTGCGCCTTTGCTCACGCGGATGGTACTTGCCGATGAGCCGATCGTGAAATTGCCATAGACGGACGCGTTCGCACCAATCTCGATGAATCCGTGGTTAGACGAGTTGTTGAAAGTATAATATCCGCTTTCGACTGTGATATTCCCATAATTTGTGCAGTTTTGCAGTTCGGCAGTCGCGTAATCAATTTCGAGTTTGCCATAGTTCACCGTGTCATTGATAGAGTGCATGCCGCCTGACATCACGACTTCGCCGAAATTCGTCACCTCGGTCAATAAGCCAGTGCCATTATTCAACGTTCCAGACACGTTCCCATGGTTAGTCACGTTGAACAGAAGAATGTTGTTGACGTTGTTGAATTTAATGTTTCCGCCGTTAACTACGTCGATTGCTGCAACGCTCTCCGAAGCTGTGAAGCTCACTTGACCCGCATTCTGAAATCCCTGCAACGCAACTTCACCACGCGGGGCAGAAAAGTTCACCGTGGCGAGGCTCAAGCCACCCGATAAGAAGAAGTTCCCCCATGCAAGCTCCGACGGCGTGGTGTAGTTCATCATAACCGCGTTGACGATGACGTACCAGATACTCGGCCGAAGCTTAGCGGTGAGTGGGCGTTCCATTCCGTCGACGGCATTGAGAGCGCCGTTGAATACGGGTTCAGTAATTAGTGCGCAGCTCGCATTCGAGGTGAAGTCGCTCAACGTGATTGTCGCGTTAGCAATGCCGGGCCTCGGCAAAATACGGCCGTCGACGTTCCGCATCATCCCGATCGTCGTATTTTTTCGACCCGCCGCCATGTCGGCCCACGACTGCTCTGCCGTCTGATTTTTCAGCTCGTCCATGAGCACGCCGCACGAGGGAACGGAGTAGCTGCCCGCATCCGAAAGCTGGTACACGTCCTTGAACTCGAGCGTGTGGCTCGGCGAGGTGGAGCACGAATGTCCCTTCGGCAGCGGCGGCGCGCCGCCCGTGTTATTGCTGTCCGCACATACTGAAAGCGGGAAGTAGTCGCGTGCCGTCGTCTCGTTGAATGTGCGCTCGCTGCAGATTGACTGCATTGTGCGCGCACAGACGTCGCTTAGAGTGTCGTTCTTGTGCGCAGCTCCCTTGTCATCACAGCAAACATT
The DNA here is from genome assembly GCA_938743325.2 of Pycnococcus provasolii. Taxonomy (NCBI): domain Eukaryota; kingdom Viridiplantae; phylum Chlorophyta; class Pseudoscourfieldiophyceae; order Pseudoscourfieldiales; family Pycnococcaceae; genus Pycnococcus; species Pycnococcus provasolii. The sequence continues at coordinate 191,712 of OW568891.1, forward strand.
GGACGTCCCGTTCACGCATGAAGATGCTGTAAAGTTGCCGCTCGCGTCAAAGCACTGCTTACGACTATCCTGAAAGCTAAGCCACTTCGTGTTGGCAGTGAGCAGCGTCTTGTACCAGAAGGTCGAGAATCGCTGCAAGACGTTAGAATACACGCGAAAATCTTCCGTAGAAGTAATATCCGATGCTGATTCGGAATAGCTTGCGTTTGAGAAACCGCCTGAGGTCCCGTTCGTGCCATTACTCGGTATAGACACCGGCGGAGCTCCATATGTGGTATTCGTGGCGTTGCCGGGAGCCAGCGGCGTCGTCGCGTTCGTCGCGTTCGTGGCGTTGCCGGGAGCCAACATCGTCGTCGCGTTCGTCGCGTTCGTCGCGTTGCCGGGAGCCAGCATCGTCGTCGTGTTCGTCGCGTTCGTCGCGTTGCCGGGAGCCAGCATCGTCGTCGTGTTCGTCGCGTTCGTCGCGTTGACGGGAGCCAGCATCGTCGTCGCGTTCGTCGCGTTCGTCGCGTTGACGGGAGCCAGCATCGTCGTCGCGTTCGTCGCGTTGGACTGCGCCGCGACCGTTGATCCACCGACACACGCTAGCAGAAGAACGGCGACGAGCGGCGTCGCCATCCTCCTATTCCGCATAGACGAGAAGTTTGCCATGTGGTTGTCTTAGAATAAGCGGCCGCAAACTTTACGTAAGCTCCTAACGCGGCCGCAAACACACACTTGCTGATCGATCCACTGCTGAAGAAACACTTAAGCGTCCAAAGCAGTCAGTCAGTCACGAGCTTGCCAACGCGGCAATAAAGCCAGTTTTATGCGCCCACCGCCGCTTCTTCTTCTTCTCGAAAGAGAACAGTTCGTGAAGGGGAGAGGAGAGGTGTTCGAGCGCACGCACGCTCCCGCCTCCCGCCTCCCGCCTAAAACGTACTCTTAAAGGTTTGCTTTTGCAAACAGCGAAAACCCGTCGGCCTGAGTGGGGGTTGGGAATGGGGGGGGGGGGGGGGGGGGGGTTTGAATAGGGTGATTTGAATCAGTATTTGGAATGGAAAATGGGAATCCGTAGACCAAGGGCACATTACGTTAATATGCCCTTGCGTAGACGGAAGTTCGGGGTGGGAAGTTCGGGGTTTGATGTTCGTTAGGGTTAGGGTTAGGGTTAGGGTTAGGGTTAGGGTTACGTCTCCCCGGTTTTTCTGCCTCCCCATATTCCTTCTTCGGCACCAGTCGGGAGTTTGTGATTTTGCCTCTTGTTTTTTTTGTTTTAAGTAAGATGCCTCCGCAGCTGGCGGCGGAGCGCGCACTCGGACTCCTTGACGCGATTTTGGCGAACCTCTCGTCAACAGCGTCATCACAACAAGCGGCGAACCTGAAGGCGAACCTGAAGGCAAGATCGCAGTTGGCTCAGCCAAATGGATCCAAAAAGAAGGGTTCAGAAGGGTTAGACCAGGCGATCCCTAACAAGCAACCTGAGAAGTCCGCTGGGAAGAAGAAAAATCCAACATCGCCTGCAGCGCCTGCAGCTATTAAAGCCACCACAGCTCTCGCAGGTAACGCGCCCGTTGACATCTCGCGTGTCATGATTAAAGTCGGCACCATCAAGGAGGTGGGCAAGCACCCCGACGCCGACGCGCTGTACGTCGAGAAGATCGACCTCGGAGAAGACGGTGGGCCGCGAACCGTCGTGAGCGGTTTGGTCAAGCACTACCCGCTGGAGGAGATGCAGAATCGCCGCGTTCTCGTCGTCTGCAACCTGAAGCCTGCGAAGATGCGAGGCGTGGAGTCACAGGGGATGGTACTATGCGCAACCGGCGAAGATGGCAAGGTGGAGTTTGTTGAGCCTCCTGAGGGCGTTCCGAACGGCGAGCGCGTGCTCTTCCCCGGGTACACAGACGTCGCGGGCATCGCGGATCCCGAGTCGCCGTTTATGCACCCGAAGAAGAAGATGTGGGAGGCTGTGCAGGTTGACTTGGCGGTGTCTGGCGGCGTCGCAACATACAAGGGCGTGCCTTTCGGGACGACAGGCGGCGCGTGTCGGCCTCGCAGTGTACCGAGTGGCGAAATCAGGTAACACGAAAAGAACTCACAACACAAACAACTCATACATACTACCCTACATGTACTACGATATAGTAAGCCGCCATCATAACCGAAGCACGCAAAGCACAAAAAAAACACAAGACACAAGAACCCTAAACCCCGAACTAGCCCTAACCCTAACCCTAACCCTAACCCTAACTCAAAACCCTATTCAAGTTTCGTTTGTTGACCACCAGGTGTCCTCCGGAGAACGCCTTTTACCAACCTGTCTTGTACAGTATTTTACAACATGGCGGTGGCGTGTGCTCCAAGTGCTGCGTGTGCTGCGTGTGCTGCGTGTGCTGCGTGCAAGTCCTCACCAGGTGGACTCCTTCGTGGTGGCGGCAGTGGACGTGGTGACTCAGCGTTCGGGACTCCTTCTTCTGCTTCTGCTTCTCCTTCTCCTTCTGCTTCTCTTAAGCTTAATAATACAAGTTCACGAACGTTTCAAGGAACTTGCATTTCAACCTGCGGCCTCAGTGGTGGTTTCAGTACGGCGCGTTTCCTATTCGTATTTCTTTTCTTAGTGGTGGCAGCTTGCACAGGCAGTTTTCGGGGTGTCGTCGTCGTCGCAGCAGCAGAAGATTCAGAGCCTCGTAATCAAGGCATATTGAGCTCTTCGCCGTCGTCCGCATCATCGGCATCATCGGCGGACGTTGAGGACGTTCTACACAATGACAAGCAAAACGACGGCTCAAAGGAACTTGACGGCTCGGCGGATACTGCTGTGCACCCTTCTGAGAAGAATGCTGGCGCCTCCTCCAGGGGAGAATCGACACATGGCGATATCGCACAGTCACAGCTGGCGTCGTCGTCGGCGGCGCAACCTCGCGAAAGCTCGGAAGATAAAAGAAGGAGAGAACTCCTACAGGCAACGGCACCGCCGGCGCAGGCACCGGCGGGCGACGGGGGCGGCACACCCGCTACTCCAACTGGGACGCCAGCGCCAGCTGACGGGGACGCAAGTGCAGACCTTCAGCCTATGACTGTTGTGTACAACCGCGACGACTTCACGCGCGCTGGACCGTACCCGTACAAGGAGTGCATTCGCCAGCCAGGCGAAATCGGAAACGACCCGGCGAAAACGCACGCGCAGTGCATACCCATAGAGGCTGGTGAGCTCACGTTCTGCGGAGGTGTCGCGTACGACGCGTGCATGCGTGTTGGCAACCCGTCGGACTACGACCTCGCCATTGAGGCGAGCTACCTCAAACGCGTCACGTACTCAAACACAGAGGAAACGCAGACAGCTGCGTGCATGGGCGCTTTCAAGAGCTTTCTTTGTGCCAACGCCTTCCCGCAGTGCCTCGAGTACGCCGAGCTTTTCGGACAGAGCGCCGAATTTGAGCGCTACTACGAAATTCCACTGTGCTGGGGCTTCTGCGTGAGCAGCGAAATGGCGTGTCTTGCTGACGGAAACGCCGCCGCGCTCGCGTGTATGAAACTCGTCGAGATTGGACGCGTGGCGCCGGACAGACCTGGCATCATCTGCCAAGGTGCAGGTCATGCAATGCACGCGGCCGTTGCCGTGGTATGGGCAGTCCTTGTCGTCATGGCCACGTCGCCAGGCTAGCTGCCATATGCGCAAGTGCGCATACATACTGTAACTGTAATCGATATACAATATTCTTTTATGAATTAATATTAGAATTGATTTACACACCAGGTGACTTCGAACAGTCCTACGATGATAGCCTCCCCCCTGACTCTTATCACGACTGGATAGTCTATATATATTTGTATGTAATAGTTACAATAGTACGGTACATAATTATTAGACTAGTACATTGCCTCCAGCCTCGCACCGCCGCCGTCGCGAACCACGACGTCCGTCGCGTCGCAAACGCCCTCCGCCGCGTCTGACTCACGGTCACCGCGCTGAGCTACCACTACCACAGTGCGGTAGTCGAGAGCGGAACCGGGAGCAACGTCCAAGGTGGCGAGCGAAGAAACACCGCTGCCATTCAAGACGGCGTTGGATCGGAATAAAGACCAAGCGGCATCGCGCCCATCCTGGTCTAAGTGCAGAAGCACCTCGTCGAGAACCAGAAGCGAACAACGCGGCGCGGTACTGCGGCGCCGGTATGCGAGCGCGTAGCCAAGTGCGAGCGCGAGCGCGACGCGTTTGCCTTCACCACCACTCAGCTGCTCCGGCTTACGTTTGCGCGGAGCCAGCAGGGACTGCCCGCTCGGGCGAATGAAGGTGGTAAGCGTAACCTTTTCCGCCACCGGCGTATCGTCGTCCACTTTCTTCGACCTGCTAGCCTTCGGTCGTGTGGTGCTGATCACCAGGCTCATCGCGCCGTCTGAAAGTGCATCGAGGTACGGCGCCGTGCACCCCTCGAGCTCATTCACAGCCGCGTCCAGCGCATAGCTCACCACGCCGGTGTTTCCCAGGCTTTCAATCACCTCCTTGAGCGTCACCGAATCCATCTCGAGTTTGTCTACATCAGTCCTTGCCTTGAACTCCTTCTCCATCATTGCACCAAGCTCGGAAAAGTCAAAGGCAACATTATCCATATGACCCTGCCGCACGGCGGCGTCACGCCTGCGCATGTCGAATGCCCTAGTCGCATCGTCCAATCTTCTCTCAGCAATGTCGACGTTTGAGACAATACTGTTGAATTGCATGCTTCCCACTGCATAGTCGTCGCTCACGTCAATATCCATGGTCCACAAATCTCCCAAGATTTGCGAAACTTCGCCAGGATCTTTGCCGTGAATGTCGAGCACAGCTTCCAAGATACGCACGAAATCAGAGTTTTGTTCACTTTTCGAATTCTGCATTGGACGAATCGCGTTGTCCAGCGCCTGCTTCGAATGAACAAGGTCCTGCCTTTTTCTCCGATTTTCCATTCTCATCGCCTCTTGAAGTGTCTTCTCTTGCAATGCCTTGTCGTATCGCCGCTTCGCATCTTCTTCCATCCGTCGCGCCTTCTCGAGCCGCATTTTGATGTTTCTCAGTATATTATCTGCTTTCACGAGGCGCTGCTTTGCACCAGGCAGTGCATTTCCAATGGACTCGCTTGAGATTGGCTGGCCACATTCCTTGCATGATACATCCTCCCCATCCGAGTTCCCCGTGCGAAGCTTGTTCATATTGTCCACAAGATCCTGCGCTTGCTTTTGCTTAATTACCTCCTCCTGCAGACTAGCGCGATTTTCCTGCAGCTCTCTCAAATTTTGACGCCAAGTATCCTCGAGCTCGTTGATCTCCCTGTCCTTGGATGACTCTTCGACGTCATCGGATGAGTCGGAGAGACTGACAATGTGATTGTCAAGTATCAGCGATGCCTTACGAACTTCCTGTACAGCCACCATCCACTCATTGAGTATGCCCAAGACCCTGCTAGCGCTTTGCACCGCCTCGTCATCTATGACCGTTTCGCCGCCTTTGTACAAAGTCGCGTTGCTAAGATCCGCTCGATCGACGCTGTTATCAGAATCGTTGCTTTGAAGTCCAAGCTTTTGGGCATTGAAGTAGTACTTATTGCGCAAGCTTGCAAACTCAGATGTGGATGAGACTCCTAGCTTATTTGCTGTTTCCATCACATGCCTGAAGGTTGCCTCTCTGCTCGTCTCGCAGCTTAGTCGTCGATTTTTCGCCTCGACAAGTTTGGCTTCCACTCCCTTTCTTTTGGCCTGTGCCAGCTCCTTAGCGCGCTTGAAATCTTGCCCATCGATAAGCTTCATCAGCCGATCTTTCCATGCACCATCCGCCATGCGTAGCAGTGACGCAGGTGAGCCACCGGTGGCACTGTGGCTGAAAAAAGAAGTGTACGGGAGATTTTGCACACCCAGGATCGAGTCAATCAGCTGCTGCGTCTTGCGGCTCTCCGACGCCGAAACATCAACATTGCCTATGGTAAATGCGAGCTTCTTCAAGCCCTTCTTTAGCACAACGCGCTCCACTTTCCAGGGTACACCTCTCAGCGTTCCCGTGACAACCACACTTGCCTCCTTGGAACCGTCGTTGACGACGTCGCCAACGAGCTGTCCACCAAAGCCACCCCCGGAGGTGAACGATGCATTCAATCCAGAAGATGTGCCCACAGACGCATCCACGGCGCGTCCCGTCAGCCCCCAGAGTGCGGAGAACGCGAGCGCCGTCTTTCCCGCGCCATTGCTTGGATCCTGCGACACTTCTCCGTCGTCGCCATCTTCTTCCGTCATTTCACCCAGATCTTCGCCATCCACGTCTCTCATGATACGGCCAACGAGAAGAACGCAGCCACGATCATGTAGTGGGTACTTCAGCTTCTCCACGAATGGCCCAAATCCCTCCACCTCCACAGCATGGAGATCCAGAACATTTGGAGCACCATCTTTGACGAGCGACTCGAATACCTGCCTAGCGGCGGTGTCATCCACTGCCCCATCGCTCGGATTGAATGCGTCTCCTCCCGCCACCTCGCCCAGAATTTCCGAGCCAATCTTTCGCACGACGTCATCTTTCTGCTCAATGTTGCAGAATCGCGACCACGTATCCAGCGGAGTCGCCGCAAGACTACTCGGGACTTGCTGTAAGCCCTGTGTTGGGTCGCCATCTGAGAAAACTTCGTCCGTCGTCGCACTTTCAAATCGAGTTGTGCGCCTCGGTGGGCGTCGAACAATATCCACCACGGCGCCATATTGCTCGGCATGTTCAACAAGGCTAGCAACGCCAAATCCTTGATTTGTCAGCATTCCCCGCTTCGCGTTGGTTCCACTCAAAGGTTCGGCGTCGACGATGAAGCGTGCAAAGTCGCCGCGCCGCATGGAAGGCACATTTTGCAGCGCGCTGACATACTCATTCGCGGCTCCGTGCATCGCGTACGAACTCAAGTCGAACTCGAAGTGGCGCGGGCCGACATCAAGCGGCAGACTAAGGTCGGGAACTTCCGTCCATCCTTCGTTTCGATCGAGCACGACGAGCCTTTTGGTTTGTCCTCGTTCTGCGCGCGTCACTTGGTACGGCGATCCGACGTACTGCACGCTGGCGCCTGTGGTGCTTTCGACGCTTTGCGGAAGATGATAGTGCCCAGCCCAGACGCGAAGAGCTGACGTGCTGCCGACGAGTTCGTCCGGCGCGATGCCACGTCTCGCCTGTGCCGCGTTGTTGACCTTCGCACCAGCCAAGTCGAGGTGGCAAAACACCGCAGAGAATTTCTGCCCCTGCGCCATCTCCATGCTGCTCTGCACGGCGTCGCCGGCTTGGCGGTAGGGAATCCACATCGCGTCAAGGAAAATGGCAGGTTTGTCGAACACGTGCACGTGCGCTGGGTTCGCCGCCATGATGGGCGTGAGCGCGTGCACAGCCCCCGCTGCGTCCGCCATGTCGTGGTTTCCGACCAAGAAGAGCGCGGGGAAGTTCCACGAGGCGACCTCCGTCATGACGAGGTTGAGCGGTGCGACTGGCAGCGCGCCTTTTTCGTGCCAGAAGTCTCCTAGAAACAGCACGCCTGTTTTCTGCTTGGTCTTTGCGCTGACATCCTGCACGTGCTGCTTGACCGTCTTGAGCACGGACACGCACGTCGCGCACGTTCGCGCGCTGACGTGCAGATCGCTGAACGTGATCCAGTGTTGCGTGGCTTCGCATAGTGCTGCGAGGGTGGCGTGCGGCAGTGATGAAGATGATGACGACGAAGGTGAAGCGGACGACGACGATGAAGAAGCGGACGACGAAGATGCAAACGACCGAAACGATCCACGGCCAACCAACCCCCTGTATCTATGAAAGCCTGAGGTACTAAGCCGACCCAACCCACGAGAAAAAACAGAAACAGGGCGACAACAACCACTGAGAGACATGGGGACTGACATGCCTGGGACCCGAGAAGAGAACAGATCAAACACACAGATCAAACACCAGCCACACCAGCCACACCAGCCACACACAAAATGCGAAGACGAACTGCTTGCACGAGCACTCCGATAAACTTAACTTAACTTAGCGGCGGCGGCTCTTGGCGCATGCACATGCGAAGAATGAAGAATGACACCCAGATTCAGATTCACGAATTCGGCGAAGCAGGCGCAGGCCCAGGGGGGGGGGGGGGGGGACTAACCCCGAATCCCGAAACCCCTATACGTCGTTCTCACCCCTAATTATTAGCACCTTGCTTTTGCCTGCTTTTGTCATTGTGTGACGTGTGTAACACGTACGTACGTGTGTGTTGTGTGCCTTGTTTCTTTTTCCAAATTTCGCGTTCCAAATGACGACTTTACATGACGTCGAGCCGTACGATGACATATCTCCGCGCTATAAGGCAGCTGCCGAGGCGTCATCAGCGGCACGTAAAGCTTTGATGAGGCCGATTGTGAGAAAGCCTGGGAGTGTGATGGTGATGATAAATCACGTGCCAGTGGTGGACGACGACGAAACGGCGACAACAACGCACACAGCGCAGCAAGAAACGAAAACGCGAGGAGGTACTAGTGAACCGTGGGAACCGGAAGCGGCTGCTGCTAATGCACGCATCGCCGCCGCGAGGGCGTTGGCGTTACAAAACGACACGCCCAAGGTTGAACGTCGATCTGAGCAAGGAGTTAGTGAACCGTGGGAACCGGAAGCGGCTGCTGCTAATGCACGCATCGCTGCCGCGAGGGCGTTGGCGTTACGAAACGACACTCCCAAGGTTGAACGTCGATCTGATCTTGATGTAGAGGCTACGAGCGAGTTGTACACCCTCGCAATGGGGTTCGCGAACACGCCGACCGCTATTCGCCGAACAATCGAACTGATTGAATCGCGCGATCAGGCAGCCAAGCTCGTGGAGCAACGAAATGGCGAGCTCGAAACGTGGTACAGGTATGCTGTTGCGCTAAAGCATCGATTGGCTGATCTCGAGAGCATGAACCTCGAGGGGCGCCTAGCAAAGCTGGAGAAAATGAACAAGGCACGGAGAAACTTCATGCTCACCGATTTCACGGATGCCATTCAGGCAAGCGAGCGAATCCTGTCCAATGAATTACAGCAACGCGACGACACGCCGGTGGTGCCGTGGGCGCCGAAAACAGGGCATCGTCAAACGTTTGACAGCGCGACCAACGCGTGGCGCTTAGGCGACACGCCGGTGGTGACGCGTGCTCCTGAACTTGGCGCAGAGCTGATGAGTGACGATGGCGACAAAAATGGCGGAGGGTCACGTAACGGACGTGGTGGCAGGAAGCGTCCTCCTGAACATCTCCGTGCTCCTCCCTCCTCGCGTGTGGTGGAGCAACCATTTCTCATGGGAGACTGGAAGTGCGAGGAAAGTAGATGCGGATATCACAACTTTCGAGCTAATGAGTTGTGCTTGAAGTGCGGTGCAATGCGCGACCGCTCCGTACCAAGCCATCAGCACCCGCCGACCCATGAACATCAGCCTCCTCCAAGAACGACAACAAGAGAGACTGGGGAGACGTCGCCGCCACCATCGCCTCAAGCCTTCACGCCTGCAAACACACACCTCGCTGGATCGAAGAGACATCGCGACGACGGCGGCGGTGGAGGAGGGGGAGGCGTCCACAGGGCACCTCCCAGTTCCGTTCTGTACGTCATGTTCCCGTTTGGTAGGTGTGCGACAGAGCAGGAACTTAGCGCGGCGATGAGTTCGTTCGGTCCGATCCGCTTCATTCGCACGCTTTCGGAAAAGAGCGCCGCTTTCGTTCACTTCGCGGATACGACGTGCGCGGAAGAGGCGCTTCGATCTTTCCGTCGGCGTGGACTCTTCAACGACCCGAATATCAAAATGGAGTTTTCCAAAACGAAACATGCCGACCTCATGATGCACTACGATAGTGGGTCATCAAGGTACGCTAATAAGGGGATGTAACAAAACAACGGGCCGGAGATTAGGGGAGTCGGATTAGGGTTAGGGTTAGGATTAGGGTTACGGTTCGGGTTACGGCGCCGCCTCCACGCGGCCGCCATCTCACCCCTCCAATTCCAATATTTGTCGGAACTGTCGCCATAGTGTTTGAGTTCTCCATATCACACAATGCCGAAGCGTTCCCGTCTCACTCCGCCATCAGGCTCGTCAGAAGACTGTCTTGGATCGTTTTTTCCTTCGTCATCAGGAGGCTCGGGAGCACAAGCACCAGGTCCAGCATTAGGGGAGTCATTGGGGGAGCCCAATGACGGCTTGGTGGGGGTCTCTCTGGGTTCTTCCTCCATGTCGCCGTCGGCGCTCATTGACGCCATGACCACGGAAACACTGGGGGGAGACGGTGCCGCGTGCGTGGAAACCATCAGACTCGCAGGACCCGCGATGGATGTCGGATTTCATTCCACAAAAACCATCGTCGCGTGCGCGCTCATCACGGGAGGCGTGCGCGTGTTCGAGTACGACGAACACGCGTACAGAGGGCAAACTGACGACTCGGCAGAACTGACGCCCGCACGAAGACTCGTCAAGCTAAAACCGCACGGGGCGGCGTGTAGGGCGGCGCAGTTCGCGGAAGATACATTGCTCACGGCGTCAAGCGACGGCACCATCGCAGCTATCGACGTCGAGGCTGGTAAGGTCATGGCGAGACTCAACGACGCACACCCCGACGCGGTGAACGTGCTGTGCCCGCTCACCGCCCCGGACGATGGAAGCGGCGGCGGCGGCGGCGGCAGCGCCGCAGGCGGTGGCGGCGGCGCGCTCGTCGCGAGCGGCGACGATAGTGGCATCGTACGCATCTGGGACCTGCGCGCAAGAGCTATGGTCACAGAGTTTGTGACACACGAAGACTACATCAGCACGCTGCGCCTGTATGGAACCTACCTCGTCTCTGCATCGGGCGACGGAAGCGTTGCTTACACGGATCTGCGTCGCGTCCTCGCGCGCGGTGAAAGTTCCGGATCGAAGCTGACTCTCAAGACCAAGCAAACCGCGGAGGGCGATGACGAAGTCTTGTGTCTCGACATGGTGCGTGGCGGCGAACGTATCATTGCAGGACTGTCTACTGGCTCGCTGCAGCTGTACACGGTCGGCGACATTGAAGCAGGCGCGACGGATCGCATACCAGGGCACCCCGATTCCGTGGATGCCATTGTTTCACTCGAAGGCCTCGAGGGTGGCAGCGGTGATAGCTTGGTGGTGACTGGGTGCGGCGACGGCATGCTACGCGTCGTTTCGCTCTTCCCACACCAAATTCTCGGCGTGCTCGGAGAACACGGCACTGCCAGCATGCCCGTCGAGGTTCTTACCATGTCAAACCGAGGGCGATACGGAAAGCCTGGCCACGCGGTTATGGCAAGCGCATCACACGATGCGACCGTACGCCTGTGGAGTGCCGCGGAAGCGGCGTCCTCTCGATGATGTGAAAGCAGGACAGCCTCTTTTATGTGATGTAAGAAATTTTATATTGATTTACACATCGTCTTTTACGCAAGCGCGAGTGCGTCCGTGCGTAGGTTAAGACTTCCGAACTGCTTCGCGGCAGCATGTGCGGCGAGCGACTCCTTGACACCGGCGTAGGCAATCGTTTGCAGCGTCACCTTGAGCGTTGATCGCCCGTCCCACGACGCGCTCGCGCCGTCCGCATTCACGCAGAGTCCAAGCGGAAGTGTTGTAGTCTGTCCGTTCCGCGTGACTGAGCACATCCCTGCACACACAGAGATGGTTGGTGCGGTGGCGGCATCTTTCTCGCTGCTTGCTTGCCAGCGCACCTCCGCCGAAACTGTCTTCGCGCCAGGCCCGACGGTGACGGCAACGCGTGGCGCGTTTGCCAAGCGCGAAGGTAGCTGCGGCTTCTCCTTCTTCCTTGCGGCGAGTGGCGTGGTGACGTCCGACTCGTCGAACACTTCGCGCACTTCGTGCACCACTTTCTTGGGATCCTTGCGAATGGTGTGTGGCGTGTTCTCCGGATTTCCCTTGTACGCCATCTTCGGAAACTTGAAACGCTCGTCGAGCGTCGCGCCACCACTTCGCTGCGCGATGGCGTTGATCGCCACCTGGCACAGGAACATCTTAACGCGCCTTTGGTCCGGTCCCATCGCCTGTTTGACGACATCCGTGTGAAAGCAGCAGTCCCACACGACGCACGGCGCGTTTGTCTTGTCGACGTCGTGTCTCGGACCATCTAAGGAGAGAGGTATGCGCACTGGTACGCCCGCGTCTTCGCCCGCGTCGTCCATGGCGCGCTGCACGTCGTCGGGCACGCCGTTCGCCCAGTCGCCCACCTTGGCGACGTTCGCGTGGCTGCATATGTTGACGAACGTTTTGGCCTGCGACGCCGTGTCTTGCGTTTTGAGCACGAATCCCGGGTTAACTGTGATGTGTTCGTAGTCGATCCCTTCTCTGAGTCCTGCTCCATTTCTTGTGTTCGCCGCGGAAGCCGCGGATGCGAGGGACGCACCTCGCACGCCGTCGAGCGAGGGGCCGAGGCCCCCACCCGACGACCCCTGCGCACCGGAACCCGGGACTTTCCCCCCTGGACCTGGAGGTGCCGCCATCCGTGGATCACGCGCCGCCATTTCTTCCGCAAGAGCGTGAGCTGCTGAGAGGAACGGGCGTATTTCCGCGGGGGCTCCTGAGATGTCGGCGATGTCACCCCCCATCTGGCTGTAGAGCTGAACGATCCCTAATACCACCTCAGGATTCGACAGACCCTCCTGGGAAGCCAGCAAAGACGCGCACTCCGACTGAAGAGACTCCATCACTCAAAAGAAGACTGAAGAGAGTCAAGAGAGCACAAAGATCCAAGCACAAACGATTCAAAAGAGCACAAACGATTCGAGCAGCGAGAAGTGAAAAGTGAAGCGCGCGGCCGGCAGTAATCTCGACCAACGGGAGGGACAAGGAGCGCGGCCAGGAACCCTAACCCTAACCCTAACCCTAACCCTAACCCTAATCGGAAGCAATCATAATCACGCGTACTGTACTGTAAGTCAAAGAAAGGTCCCTCATACAGTAGACTAAACTTTATGTCACCTTTCCATAGCTAAGCACTACCGGGTACTCATAAGTTACTGTATACTTTAGTACTACTGTACGGATTGTCACAGGGATGCGCATGCATTTTGACATTTCTAATGTCATTCTATTTTTTTTACTTAAATTAAAAGTCTTTTTAAAAGTATGTTAAGAGTCTTTTCTTCTTTTTTGTTGTGTGTTTTGTTTATTGGCATGACAGGGACATGGCATGGTATGCATAGACGGCATCAACGAACTTCCATTCATCATCATAGTTGGTATGGAATCATCCAGGAAGCTTCGAACGAACACATGAGATCTATCGTAGGAATCATTGTCATGCAAATAGACTATGTAATATTCCAAGACATGCAGCAGGTTCCGTACGTCCTGAATGACGAGATGATGATGTACGCGAACCAAAGGCAGATATACATTCCTGCTGTCGCATTTGCGATGTTCTTATCGCCGCCGAGCTCGCCTCCAACATAGAATCGGCGCAACATCAAAGTGCCAAGGCAAATGCAGGCGGAGATGCAAAACACCATCACGCTAAGGCCAAATCCTGGCGACACCACGATGAAATCCTCACCCTTTGACAACTGGTACGCCGACGAAATGAGCCATGGGAAACCAATGCCCAGGAACACGTTCACGCTATTCGAGCCAGTCACGTTGCCAACCGCGTCGTCTGCCGTGGGCAAGTGAATTGCCGCCAACTTCGAAGCGAATGTGTCTGGAAGGCTCGTGCCAAGGGCCACAAATGTGATCGCCGTGACGGACTTCTCTAGTCCAACGACGCATCCAAAAACACTCGCAAGCTCGCCCACCACCGCGGTCAATCCCCCGATGAAAATGATCGCAACGACGAAGCACGTCCAGCCACCGCCGTACTCGTTCGAGGGAATCATCGCGAAAAGCACCTTCCATGGCACAGTCAGGAAGTGCATGAGCAAATCCACGCCGCTGGGAGGCAGCTCCACGCCGTCGTCGTCAAGCTCACCGTGCACGCTGAGCGCGTTGAGGAACTGTGCCTTGTACGTTCTCATCACCGCGCCCACAACGATCTTCTGCTTCGATCCCCACCTGCCCAGCTTTGCAAGACCCGCGGCCGCGAAGGCGGCAGCGCCGTCGATATACTTGTTCGCCTTCTCGCTCGCGGGAAGATTCGAACCGCTGTACACATTCACGACGAAGCTGCGACGATTGCCGTCAGCGTTCTTCTTGGTCATCGCCGTAGTCACGAGGAACGTGAGGTTGACGTGGCCAGCATAATCACCACGGTTGTCCTTCAGCTCGACCTTCACGTCCACGTTCTCGTCCATCTTGATGTCCTCCAGCTGGAAAGAGCCAATGCCGAGAAGGTCGTCCGCGCTGAGGTCGTCGTGGTCGAACACCTTGACGTGCATCACGTTGTCCTCGCTGGTGTCGAGGTCGTTGATGAAGAACGTGGTGTCCCAGATCGGGTTGAGCACCCTCCTCTTGAACTTCGTCTTGAGCACGTGCTTGCCGATGATCACCTGGCAGTACGGGTCGCTGCTCATGCCGTTGATGAACTCCTCCGGCTGGTTGTCCTCGAGGCCGTCGAGCATGTCCACGCCCGGCTCGGTGTGCCGCAGCTCCATGCGCACGCCGCCTGAAATCATGCGAACCGCATTGGCGCGGAACTTGAGGTACTCCGTCATCATCGCCTCGTCCTCGTCGGAATCGTCAGCCGCCTTCGCCTTCGCGTCCTCTTCAGCCGCGCCGCCTTCGCCGCTCTCCTCGTCCGCCGTCATCGCGTCGTCCCACTTGAGTCCCCTCGCGTCCACAACCTTGTTGCTGATGAACAGAGTGAACGGGAATACGCGCCAGCGGCGGTCGGCACCGTACGCAAGCGCGACGAGGAGCGGGAAGAAGGCGAACGTGATCGCCGACTCCAGCACGGTCACTATTCCCTTGGACCACACCTCGATGATAATGAACAGCCAGACGTACGCGAAGACGGACGAGAACGCGGTGATGCAGAACACCTGGAATTGCTTCACGCGCTTCACCTTTGGCGCCTCGATGGCAGTGACGCAGACGCCGGTGATGATGAGCAGGTTGAACGCGGCGGAGCCGACGATAGTGGACGGCCCGAGCACGTCAGCCGGCTCGCCGAGCGTCGTAACCGAACCGAGCGCCGACAGCAAAATTTCAGGCGCAGACGAGCCGAGCGCCATGAGCGTCAGGTTCGCGACGGTTGCGTTCCAGACGTTCTCCGAGACGACGTCCTGCTTACCCGTGAGAGGGTTCGTGCGGACATTCTCCACCGTCTTGGACGTGATGACCTCAATAGCCCCCATGAAGACGTCTGCGACGATGGCCACGCCGAGGAAGGAGTAGAGCAGCGCGAAGAGGAAGACGAACGCGCGCGCCTCCTGCGACCAGTGGTCGTAGCCGGGGAAGAGGATGTACGAGCTGCACTCCTTCTGCCACGTCTGGTCGTAGTACTTGCCGCGCCACAGCGATATCATGAAGCCTGGCAACGTCGACTTCGGCACGCAGTCCTCCGTGTAGTTGAGGTGGTGCGCCGCGGCGCTAATCACCTCGCAAAACTCCAGACGCGTCAGCTTTTCGCTCGTGCGCTGTGTGTGTGTGTGTGTGTGTGTGTGTGTGTGTGTGTGTGTGTGTGTGTGTGTGTGTGTGTGTGTCAAAGGGTTGTGAGCACAGCTGAGATATCGTACCAAGGTGTGGCCCCATGAATTAGTGTACTGCAAGTGCAAGGTACGTACCGCCGTCGCGTTGATGGGCGCACATGTCCACGTCTGGTTGGTGAACCCCACTGCGGCGTGCGCGGAGTTGACGGCGCCGAAGAAGCACAGAAGAGAAGCCGCCACACAGCGAGAAAACGAGCGCATTATGACGAGGACACGAGAACGAAAGCTGCACTGCACGTAACGTGATAAGACGAGCTTTTCAAGGCACGAAAAGCGTCTCCCTCCCGAGCTGACACAAACGAGCACAGGAGCTCACAGTGTTAGTAGCTACTTACTTGCACAAACACACAAACACACAACGAACCGGGAGTGCGCTCTTAACAAAAGTGTTGTGGAACCTCAGCAAGCTCAAGCACCTAAGCACCTAAGCACAAGCACCGAGGACACAAGACTAAGCACCGGCGCAATGAAGGCCACTGGAACTTCACGTAAGGTAAGAGACGGGAAACGAGTCTCAAACAAGTTTCCCAACCTGAGGAGCGCTCGTTGCGCTCGACGAGTCCCAAACGACGAGTCTTTTTCTTCTTACCCAGTGCAGTGTGGCCTTGTGAGTTGTGAGACCGAGAAAGGGCGAGCTTGCAAGCCGTGTTGGGTTGGGTTGGTTGCCAACGTGCAGTTCGCAACCGTGTGGAATGCAACCTTTGCAACCAGAATCCTGCAAGGGACCGACCGATGAGCGATCGCGAAATGCATCGCTAAAAGCATCTCCAACAAGGCGACAAGTCCGTACAAGCTCGCCGACGTGCCGAGGAGGTGTGCCGAGGCGAGAGGAGAGAGCTAGAGGAGAGGAGAGGCGCCACAACACAACACGGTGCCGAGGCGAGCGACGAGCGTAGTACTACTTCACGACCAGACTGCCTCTTTTAGAGCCTCGCCAACAGAGCTCTCCAAAGCCTTGCTGGCTGCACTGCGCCCTTGAAAGGCGTGTATGTAACTGTACGAAGTACAGTACGAACTGTGCAACGGCATCCTCTCCTCACTCCTCACTCCTCGAACGACAGCCAGCCCGGTTAAGAATTTGCTCCTGTATTCTGTATCACGTTACTCGATCACGTTGACGGCCCCTGACTTGACTGACATGGATCCACGATCCAGTCAACGTCAAGCTCGCCTCTCAAGTCTCAAGTCGGCGTCTCTCAGTCTCTCAGGTTCGTTATGTAGCCAGCCAGGCAGCCACCTGGTCACCTGAGCTCACCTCACTGGCTCACTCAAGCAAGGACCTAGGTGGACTCAGTGGCCGCCCCAGGGGCCTGCTTGACAACGTGGCTCGGAGGCGCGAGACGAGAGTGAACGGTGGCCGTGGGTGGCACCGATCCCAACCCCGAAAACGAATTCTTTGGCGTTTCGTTAGGGGTTATTAGGGGTTAGAGGTTAGGGGTTAGGGGTTAGGGGTTAGGGGTTAGGGGTTAGGGGTTCGCCATGTCACCAGTTTCTCCTCCGCAGCATTTTTATTTTGCATTCTGCGCCATGGCGCCCAGCGACGACGGCGACGACGACTGGCTCGACGAGCTGCCCGACCACTCTGAACCCACGCCTGCTGCGCCTGCTGCGACGCCAGGGTTGAAGCGACGGGGCCTGCTCTCTCGACGATCCAACTCTGTGCCTACCAGCGAGCTCGGTGCCGCTCACGCTCGAACTTCGACGGCGGCGGCGGCGGCGGCGGCGGCGGCTTCGACGGCGGCGGCGCCACCAGCCTCGTGCACGCACGACTTCGGATTCTTTGGTGGGATGTGCGTCGCGTGCGGGATGAAAAAGGAAGATATTGACGGCTTTCAGCACGCCGACTTGAACACGGAAAACGGGGGCGTCACACTCGCGGCGTTCGGGGTCAGGAGACAAACACACGTGCCACCAAGCGCAGGCGCGAAACTCGAGCTCACGCGAAGGGCCGCCTCCGAGGCACTTAACGCGGAGGAAGTGAGACTGAGAAGAGAACGTAAACTCTCCCTCATCCTCGACCTCGACCACACGCTACTCAACTCAGCAAGGGGCGAGGATGTCGTCAACGAAGAACAGAAGCTTGCAGCTACCTTACAGGCACAGCAGGCACAGCGGGTTGTCGCAGAACAATTACAACAACAATCTGCAGACCAACCTATGGCAGAGGCGGAGCCAAAGACACCCGTGCAAACGAACGGCGTCTCACAGGCGCCGGCGCTCACGCTCATCGACCGGCTCAACGCGTGGGCTGGGGCGGAACGCGCACCTGACGCGCGGTGCGCCGAGCCGAGCCTGTTTCACATGCCACACCTCGGGGGCATGTGGACAAAGCTACGACCCGGCGCTCGAGAACTGCTTGCAACCGTTGCAGAACGATTCGACATCTCCGTCAGCACACTCGGCGATCGACAGTACGCCGAGGCGATGCTCGACCTGCTCGATCCCACGCAAACGCACGTGCGGCGCTCCGTCTCAAGCACCAACCTGTGTGCGCGCGGCGAGCACGCGACGGGTGACGGCATGTCGAAGGCTATCGGCGCACACCTCGCGTGCGAGGCACTCACGGCGGTCGTCGATGACACCGCGCACGTGTGGCCCGCGTCGATGCAAAATGGAACAAGCACCGCAGCTCTCATTGGGATTGGCAGGTACCACTTCTTCCCATCATCCGCACGAGGATTCGGCCTAGATCCATGGCGCGCGTGCATTCTTGGAAGAGGGTGCCCTCAAGATGAGGGTGTTCCACGGCCAAAAATACCTGGCGATGGAGACACCGGAGGCGGCGATGCGGCGTCGCCAGCGCCAACGGGGGAAGACAAGTTTGTTGCTGACTACTCCGCTCAGAGACACGCGATTGCGGAACGGCGACCTGCGGACTCGAACATTGCGGCGGAGGAGGATGAGGGCGAGCCGCTTCGAGCACTGACAAGGGCGCTGCTGACTGCACATGCGCTTGTTTATCCCAGTCCCGAGGATGAGGCGAGGGGCATTCAGGTGGCAGCGAATGCGCGCGACGCCATTCGTCGCGTGCGCCGTCAAGCGCTGCGCGGATGCGTTCTTCTTTTCAGCCGCGTCGTGCCAACTGCGGCGAAGCAGGCTGCACCCGCGGATGGTACACCAGCACAGAGGCCAAACTCCAGGTCCGCTGATCGACATCCAATCGAGAGGATGGCGGAGACGCTCGGCGCGCGTATCGCGACGGACTCAGGACCGGATGTGACGCACGTCGTCACACGTCACGGATCTCTTGGCACGTCGAAGGTGCGATGGGCGCTTGGAGAGAACAAGCTGCGTCTGTCAACTGAAAAGACGGCGGTTGCAGGGAAGCGAAGTCGTGCAGATATGGAGGAGAGCGACGCGAACCCTGCCGATGGATCGGAGCCAGCCTCGCTCGTTCACATTGTGCACGTCAGCTGGCTTCTTGCAAGCCGCGACCTTTGGCGGCGCGCCGACGAGCTCGAGCACGTCGTGCGCCGCGCCGAGGATCCCGCGGAGGAGCGCGAGTGGAATCGCGTCGCGCGCTCCTCTCGTGGCGACGCTGCGGCGCGCGAGCGGCAGCGCGCTCGCGCGAGCGCGGGCGTCACGCCTAACGTCAAGAGGTGACCTATCGTAGGCACCCCGTCCTCCCCCCCGAATGGCCGAATCTGTAACCCTAGCCCTAACCCTAACCCTAGGCCGCGGTTTTTGCCCGGGGCCTTAACGGTGAAATGTGTCGTTGTAGGGCGTTTTTTTCCTCCGGAGAAAATTATTTTATTTTATTTTACGCGCGCGCTTATTTTTCTCGAGAAGACGTCCTTGTGAAGAAGTTGAAGAAGTTGCTCTCTCTTTGATATTGTTTTTCTCTCTCGCTCTCATGACAACGGCTCTGAAGAACTGGGAGGCTCAGGCGAAGACCAACTCGATATTGGCCGGGTCCCTCAAGGCGCTCGAGGAGCGTATTGACGCGCTCGGAATCTTCGTCGAGTGGAAAGATTCGATGGACGTCGAAGTTGCGGCCATGCAAGATACGCTCGAGGGACTCAGAGAGGCGATGACCGCGATGGAAAAGGAGAAGAAAAGAGGTAAGCTGGTGGGCGCGGCGCTCGCAGGACTGTCGAGGCGCAATATCGGTGGAGGTGCACAAGAAGACACAACACCAACAACCTTCATGGGAAAGCTCGTTGCGCAGGCGGTCTCGCCCATACCGTGCGCGTGCATGGCTGTCGTGTCAGCAGGCTGTGGCACAGGCGCGCTCGCCATGCTCGAAGCGGACGGCATCACAACAGACGACGCCGTCAAGGCGAACGCCGGGCTCTTCGGCGCATCGGCCGTCGTCGCGAGCGGCCTCGCACTCGCCGCGCTTTCCATGAACAACAGAATGGTGAGGGCATTCTACCTCGCATTCATCCCGTGGCTCGACGGCGCCGCCGCCACGACCGTGACAACCGCCCTAAAACTGTACGTGAAGAACGACAGATTTCAGTCACAAGCAAGAGGGTTTGCTGACGACAAGTGCGCCGAGCGCAAGGACGTGTTCGTGACCCTCACCGCGCTCGCTCTGCTCGCGGTGCTCGCGCACTTCTACATCGCCGTTTACGCCTTCTACGTGTCAGGCGGTGCAACAAGGTCGTCCACCACCACGCTCGGCGAGTCTATGAAAACCGCCTTCACCAGCATTTTCGGTAGCTCGCAAGCCGCCATCGAGCCCGCTCCGCCGGCGCCGACTTCCGCCGCCGCGTCACCTCGCTCGACGCCGAAGAAGCTTACGTTCGAATCAAACAGCGCGCTCGCGCCAGTCGCAACGCCGGACAACCGTCGCGGTCGTTCTGCAACCACCGCGGCGGCACCCGCGAGCGCGACCACGGCTGAGAGTGCCTTCACGCCTCCTTCGAAGGGCCGACAACGCGCGTTGTCAACGCCCGAGTCAGCGTTGAAAATTCAACTCTGAGATTTCTCATTCAGTAATGAAGTTGCACTTTCGTTTGTCCAGCGGTCGTCCATTCACCTCATTCACTTTCACCGTTCAGCCCATTCACCGGTGCCATTCACTGCGCGTTTTTGTTCATGGCGCAGGTGATTTCGAAGGTTGTATCACTCTATTAGGGCGCTTTCGTTGGCTCAGCGAGGGCTCCGGTTGCGACTTGTTTTCGTTGATGTTGTCGCCAGCGCCACCAACCGTGCATCAACACGATGACTCAAGGGTTACACATACTACTCTACCTGCAGCTAGAGTAGTATCTAAAGGAGTCCAACGTGTGAGAAAGGGAACTGTCTTGGAGTTGAGACTGCAATAATGTATTTACAAACAATGTACACACAAACTCCTACGAGACATTTTCAAAAAAGTCCTCGTCAGCGTCTTCACCCCAATCACTGATGACACGCGCGTGGAATGCGTCCGTCTCCGCCTCGCTTTCGATGCCTGAGTCCCGCACCCGCCTGCTAGATGAGCGGTCGCATCGTACGACGTGTCGTCGAGAAATAGTGCGGTGGCGCCACTGACGCGTGCGCGTATGCGTGCACGCGACGACGTGCTGCGCGTGCTGCGCTGCAGCGGATGATTGTGAGAGAATGCTGGCCCAAATCAGTCGAAACCAGTCGGAGCTCGGGTCGGACAGTCGGAGGGGGATTTTACAACCAACATCCGGGATACCTCGTTGCTCCCTCACGGTTGTATGGTGAATCTTTCCGGGTGGGCCGCTCGGGATCCCGGTCCGACAGGTCCTCCAAGTTGGAGCAAACTTCAATGGCGTCCAAGAAGTTCCCGACGTTTGCTTTGTGTGGGCGGGTTCTAGAGGTCCAATAACGATGTTAGTCTATCGGATATGGTATCGCCGCGAGTTAGCATTCACCATTCAAGACGCGGTGGCCGCTACAAAACCCATTCACGCGCCAAGACGGGCGACCCCTTCCTTATTAAGCTCGACAAGCACACGACGCACACAAAAAATAACACGTGGAGGCGGGCGCTTGCTGGAGGTGTCAGAGGTGAGCGGGTTCACGGAACTTACGCAGTACTACCACTACTACGCCTATCAGAATTCAGAAGGGCGAGTACTTCGATAAACTCTTGACGATCCAAAAGACGTACATTATAATGCCCGAGTCGCGTGCTCGAAGTATCATCAGCAGCATCCAACGAGCACAGATCTCAGAGCTGCAAAGTGGAACTGATGTCAACGCATGGCGCCTTTCCACGAAAAACGCCGTACGACTTGCAAGCGCACATTACGCCCTCTACGTCACGAATGAAACTGCACAGCAACAGCACATCAACGAAGTGCTGCTCGCCCTGGCATCTGAGTACGGCTCGCGCACTTTCGTGGGCCCGGGACCCGAGCGCGCGCTGAGGCTCGCGCGATCGGCGCATACGGTGCTGCCGTGCTCGACGTACGCCGCCGTGGCGCGCGCGTTGGTTTCCGCGGCGCGGTTCACTGGGATCCTCGACGTCCTCGACGGCCAGTCAGATCCGAGTTTGCTTTCGTTTTACCCTTGCGAGGGAGGGAGGGAGTGATTTAGGTCGCACCATTTTGTCCTGAAATTGAAGTTTACGGTGTAGATAAATACCGCTATTGAAAAAAGTACAAAGAACGAAACGTTCAGCTTCGAGCGGAGACGGAGAGCGCCGCGCGAAGTCTCGGCGTCGACGCGACTGCTGCGCGCATCTCCGCCGGATCGGCGAATGTGAGTAAGACGCTGCTCGTTCTAGGGTCAAACTCGCCGCGCGTGAAGTACGGCTCGAGCGTATTGTCAAGATTGAGCCGGAGAGCTGTGTGCAAACCGCCGCGGTCGTCGAGCGTCGCGTTGCGAAAGTGCGTGTACAAAAGCTTCATGTGAACTTTGCCATGTCTCGGGTGCTCGACTTCAAACTCCACGCGGTCGCCGGAAAACGTAGCGTTCCCTCCTCGCCGGCGGCTTTCGACTGTGCCCACGCGTGCCGCAACAAGCGTCACTGTGCACGTCCTCCTCGCGTGCACTCTTTCAACCGCTTCGTCGAGCCCTCGTCTCCGCCTAGCGTTAGTAGGCAGGCGTCGCGTGTCGTACGTTGGCGTCGGCTTGTGTAAGTATGTTCTTGCGAACGATCTTGCCACTCCGGTTGTTGTCGTCGTCGTCGTCGTCGTCGTTGTTTGCGACACACTTCCCACCGTATGGCCTAGCTTAGAAGACAGCAGTGCCGCGCGCCGTTTTGCGTTATGCGCGTCTCGCATGGCGTTCGCAAACGCCTCCAGTGCGTCCGCCGCCTCACCCATGGACCCACCTCGTGCTGGTACTGTTTGGTGCAGTCTCGTCTTCGTCGCCCCCTTGTGGTTTGCGGCCGCATTGCCGGGACGAGAGACGAGGGCGGACACGTGGGGCGTCGACAGGAAAGCTTGCGTTGTCTCCTCCGCATCTTTCTGATGCGCGGGCCGACGTCCTAGCCGGCGTGGGGAGACGGCCGGCGACGTTAGCGCGTTCGGGTGCGCGTTCAGCGGCTGCTCCGGCGCACGCATCAGCTGACGCGACATGGAGCCGGGGGAAGGTGGCCCCGGGAATAATAAAGTTTACCAACAAGAATCGGAGTTGACAAATCACGTCCCTCCGAACTCCGAACTCCTCCGATGAAGAACGACTACTGACATATCGAGTTCGAAGGTGTTTCTTTTCAAGGAAGGAGTTATTTAAAAGTGACCATGTTGTTTGTCCACGCAAATGACCAGTCGTCTCAATCTCAATCTCAGGATTTCAGGAATCAAATTCAGACCGTCAGACCGTCAGACTGTCAGACATACTGTAGTGCTACAGGTACCTTTAAAATGTACTCTTAATGGTAAGTATGTAAGCCCTCTCGTCTCTCAATACCTTTACGGCTTTACACCTATGCGACGACGAATACAGTACTACACTACTACATGCGGCACTGTAGTTCTTACGTTTCGAATATATAGTACTATCTAAAGGCCACTTATTCGTATCTGTGTAGAGAAGGATCAAGATGGTGATTGTTCGTTCTACAGGTTGTTACATAGGCTACACATCACCTCGCGGTGGCGACGAGGCTTCCCAGGTGCGCGAGCACGCCTGCGCGGCTTGCGGCGGCGCAGCGCGCGTGCACGCCCGTCGACGGCGGCAAAAAGAACGCATGGTGAGAAGGTAAAATGCCGCTGCCCTCGCCGAAAAATGATCCCAACCTCGCGCGCCAAGCTTCGAGCGCGAAGGCGTGCGCGACGGAATCGTCGATATCCACGTCGCCGTTCGCTTCGCTCTCATTCGCGCACTCGTCGTCGTCGTCGTCGTCGTCGTCGTCGTCGTCACCTTCGATGCTAAGGATGTGCACGAAGCATATCCGCGCGAGGCGTGCTTGCACATTCGCTCCACCGCGGCAGGCGCGCGCCATGGCGTCGCGCACGACGCGCCAGACGGGTTGGTGCGATGCCCACAATGCGGCATCTAACTCGACGCCCGTGGGATCGTCTTCGTCAGATAGTGCGCGCCTTGCGGAGGATACGACGCCTCTTCCTTCGCCCGCCTCGTCTTCGGCGGTGATCACGAAGACGACGTCGCACGTGCGCAGAAGGTTTGCCACCTGCTGCACGTCTTTTCGATAGCAAGCCGCGAGCGCCTCACCGATATCTGAGGTTGAGTTTTCGCTGGTTGAAGTTGTCATTTGTTTGCGCGAATTTCTGTCTTGCCTTGCTGATCTCGGCTTCGGCGTCGGTTGTGTTGTCGTCGTCGCCTGAGCGAGCACGGCGGCGGGGTCGCATATGGGCGCGGCGTTCAAGAGGAGCCACCTTCTCTGCGCGTCGAATCTCGCGTCAGCTTGTATTTTTTCGTTGATTTTCAGCTCTTGCATGTGCGCCTTGAGCATGTCAGCCGCCGACGTATCTTTCCCGGACGACGACGCGGGTAGAGACGCGAAGTCGGCCAAGCGCGTGAGCAGGCTTTGCGACCACCCTGCTAACAGGTTGTAGGAGGGAGGTGCAATTGCGCATACCACGCGTCGCACACGCGCACTCAACGGTGAAGAAGAGACCAAAGATGTGTGCTGGCTGCTTGATGTCGTGTTGGCTGCCTGCACGTTTGTACTAGTTGCCTGATGTTTATCTCCAGAGGTATTGTGGGCCCCATGATGTGCGAGCGACCCGCCTAAGGTCCCAGAAGCTTCCCGTGATGACGACGACGACGACCCGTGACCAGCCAAACCAGACCCGTGACCAGCCAAACCAGAACCCGTGACGGATGAACCCCCAGCCAAACCACCAGATGGAGCAGATGAAGGAGCAGATGGTGCAGATGATGGTGATGACAACAACGATGAGGAAGATGAGCGCGCATTCCCAAAACAAACTTCCATAGAGAGGCCAGGTGTAGGTGTAGTGTTGAGAGGGACGCGAAAAGATGATGATGATGAAGGTAAAGGTAAAGAAGGTGGCGGCATCGATCGGCTTGGAGGAGGAGGCGGCGGGTTGGCGGACATCTTCCGCGAGTGAAGTGCGGCGAAGAATCGTAGCACGGTGGTTGGAAATCGAAAGAAACAGTCGACCGGAATCGCCATAGGGGAAAACCCGGGGAGGTCACGATAGACCGGGGTTTAGGGGTTCCATGTGGTTCGGGGTTCTGGTTCGGGGTTTCCGTTTCAAGGGGAGGGGGCCAATGAGGGGGGGATAATGGTCAGATGATCACAGTGGTAGTGGTGCAAGACCAACACCGGGTCCCCAGAATAACGGGAAAATTACTACCGAAAATTTACTGGTGCATTTACTGGTGCAGACTAAATTCACGGTACAAGAGTTGGGTTTTTCTGGGAAGCACGACCTGAGTGCCCGTACTCTCGTACCGGTTTGGGTGAAGGGCCGACCTATCGCCCCGTTGTTCCCCGCCGACCTAACGCCCCGTTGTGGAGGGTTCAGGGTTCCTCCTGGAGGCGGCGAAAAAACGACTGCCTCAAGCAAGGCCATCTCAGATCATCGCCATCACCACCGCGGCGGTCAGGCCAGCCTTAAGGCGCGGCCAGCAGGACGAGCAGCAGCAGCAGGGCAGCAGGAGCAACTGCAGGGACGCAGTGTCAAGGCCAGCCTTAAGGCGCGGCCAGCAGGACGAGCAGCAGCAGCAGGGCAGCAGGAGCAACTGCAGGGACGCAGTGTCAAGGCCAGCCTTAAGGCGCGGCCAGCAGGACGAGCAGCAGCAGCAGGGCAGCAGGGTCAAGGCCAGCCTTAAGGCGCGGCCAGCAGGACGAGCAGCAGCAGCAGGGCAGCAGGGTCAAGGCCAGCCTTAAGGCGCGGCCAGCAGGACGAGCAGCAGCAGGGCAGGATGGCAGGGTTCCCATGTCACGGGCTACGCGCCCTTAGCACGGTGCTCGCGTCGGCGGATACGCACGCCGCCCTAGAGAAGAAAGCGGGAAGCCTGATGGTCAGCCTCACGGGAAGGCGAGACGCGAAACGCCTTCAAGCGATCGTCGCAAACTTGTACGTCAGAGATGGCGTCGTCTACGCCCGCTCTGACGTACAAGTTCATGAGCAACTCGTCGTGCCTAAGGAGGTGTCGTTGTTCGTTGTGTGTATGGCTGCTGTAACTATCACAGTAAACACACTTAAAAAGACGACACGCACGAAACACAACGCCCTGTTCAGCTCCCAGGCCGTTGTGCAACTCCTTGCCAAGCACGGCTTCTACGCCGGCGTGAAGAAGTCCGGCAATCTTGGCGTAGAGCAAGTCTCCCCCCTCATAGATGCTTTCCAAGACAGAATCGACGACTTGCTCGACGCCACAGTTGTGGCGCACAAGGCGTTGCCCACTGGCAATGACGTGTGTGCCCAAGTTAAGGCCGTCTATGACGTGCTCACTAGCATTGGTTGGCGTGATTTGCCTACCAATCCTGATGTAACACGTGCCTTTTTAAAATCTGAGCGTGACGTCCTCTTCGGTCCGCCCGGCGATGCTGGACGACGTTTCGTGTTCAGCACCGACTCAGGGATCATGGTGTGAAGGCAATTTCAGAGATGAAGTTGTCCTCCGAACAGAACCCGTTCATGAAACGAGCGCTTGTCGCCTCCTCCCGTACACTTCGCCTCACGCGTGGACGCGGTGAAGCTGACGCGGACGTGGGCGAAGACCTGTGGTGGGATGCGTGGTGCAATGCCGTAGATGGCAATCAAGAAGAGCACACTGTACACTTGTGGTGTAACATATGCTCTTGCGGAAATACCTTTTGCGCACACCTCATGTTAGCCCGGAAACGCCACGAAGACATGTTTCACAGGGTTCAGGTGTGGGATGACGACATGTTGTCCTTGTACAAGGGACAAGCACACAGGGATGGTGGTGCTGACACATGGACGGAACTCGACGAGGCCGGGTTCGAATATGGTCCATGTAACTCTCCAAGCGAGGAACCCCTTGCACCATTCCAAAGCCATGTGCCCGCTTCACCCGACATGCGTCAGTCCTTAGAGGAAGCGTCCATGTGCGCGTACGCGGTGTCGCTCTCTTTGGCCAAGATGGCGAACGGAGAGTGTGACACTGTCACGCCGAAGGCAGCGGCGGATTACCGAGATAGGTTGTTTGCTATGTTGTCATCCATACGAAACGTCGAACGTGGCGTCGTAGGAGTCCGAGCCCAGTCAGAGCACTGGATGACTCGGAGCGTCACGGCGTCCGAAGTGCAAATGTCGAACGCCGCAGCACGTGACGTGCACTCGTCTGATTTTCACGAAATCATGCGAAGTGCTTTGAGCTCCGGCGCGCATGCTCGGTTGTTCACATTCATGAAAGGAGTTGTAGGGCCCACGGCGACGCCGTCGGCGACGCAAACTCAGGCGTCACCGTGTCAGAACTTGGTCAACGCAGCAATGCAAGCCATCGCCGAGTTGCCGTCTGAAACGGTGACGCCGAGTCCACCTGTGGCGGCGAGGCGGGCGAGCAAAGGCAAGGAGAAGGCCTTGTCTCAGACGGAGGAGCACGTGTTGCCATCTCAGGTCTTGCCGTCTCCAACGGAGACGGGAAGTCAACCCGCGACGAGGAAGTCCTTGCACGTGACATTCACGCAAGAGTCGGACGTGCACATCGCACCCACACCGGAAGAGTGTAAACGCCATTTCCTTGCGGTTCTTCGCAGAGATGCTTTCGACGAGCTTGTGTATGTAACTGAAGAGGAATTTAACAAGTTCTCGGTGCATACGAAGGAGTGGTACGACACCCAGGTGTTGAAAGCGAACATTTTGGAATGTGGAATTAAGGACATCGTAAGTGGACACCACCTGTGGACCCTCAAGCCTGGAGGATGGCTTAAGGATAGCATTGTAACGTATATGTTATATTGCGTTCTTGCAAGCGTGAAAGTCCCACACGAGCGTGATGAGAAGGGTGTGTTTAGGCCCAACACACTCGTCCACATGCACTGTGCTTTATTGTCCGACACGAACCAGTCTTTCGACAATAAAAAAAAACTTAAGGACAAGATGAACAAGGCGAAACGGTGGCTATGTGTTGTATGTAACGATGTGCACTATAGTCTAGTTTCCGTTAACTGTGAGAGTGGTGCTATTCAGCACTATGACAGTTGCCCTGGTCTGCACACAAGTGAAACGGTGCTTACATTTTGTAAGACAATGTTCGGACGTCGATTCCGAGACATGTCTTATGAAGTAGTAGAGTGTCCGAAACAAAACAATGGCTTCGACTGCGCGTTATACACTGCGTTGAACGTTGAAGCGGTTCTACTCGACGTTAGCCCTAATGTTGTCACGCAGCGTCGAGTGAACGAGTTGAGGAAAAGCACACGAGTGAAGCTCAAAGATTGTTTCCTAGGTCAAGAGCAAGACTGGTGGGTAGAGGAGGAAGACGACGATGAAGTTGCCGCGAAAATTGAGGAACTTCACACAGTTGGACACGTCCTCGTGCATGTCATGAGCGACGCCGACGCGTGGAAAATCCACCACGCGTTGGTGACAACACTCGCGAACAACACGTTGGTGGCGTGGGATGGAATCTTCGACAACGTTGTTGCGCAAGATGCGCAAGATGGGCAAGAAACCTTTGAGCGTGACATGATAAACGTGAATGACGCTTTCACAAATCATGTATCAGGAGGCGAAGATCTATTACAACGTATCGAAAGTTACCACAATCGTGTAGATAGGTACATGGGTGGTAGGACGTGCCCAGAAGGAGCCGTGCTCTTGCGGTCGTGTCCCGAGCGCGCAGGAAATAATGCGCGTACGGGCTTGCCCAACTTCAAGAAAGGTCCATGTCAAGCCCCGCACGTGGACTACACGGACGTATATGAAGACGTAGCGGACGACGATGTTCCGCTTGTCGTCATCATAGCGATACAAGAAGGCACCAAGGTGAGGATCTGGCCAGAGTCAACGAAGGGGAAAGGCATATGGATTGCGAAAAAAAAAAAGAATGAGAACCTAACAAAAGGACTGTTGGACTACGTGGACGTGCACATTCCCGTCGGGTACGCATTCATCATGCGCGGGGACCTCGTGCACGCCGGCGTAGGATACGACATCGTGCAGCTCAGGTTGCACAAGGAGTACAAGCACCACAGTAAGAAAAAAGGGGTATGTAAGAAGTACAACCCACAAACTGCGTTATGGCATCCCGAATTGTTCAAGGAGCTATACAAATCCGGCAAGATAACGTGAGAAACTGTGAGGGAGAGGGGGCAGGTGAAAAGGGAAGGGGGTGTTAATCAAAAGAAAATTGAAAACCAAGGCAAATCATTTAAAATCATCATTTAAACCAACTCCTACACCCCACCGTGTTGCCCAAGGCACCCTGCTGCTGGCGGCGACGCCGCATCTTCCGGCTTTGGTTCCGCCGTTGCTTCTCTTCTGGTGTGCGCCCGTTGTCGTTGACGTTGACATTCACGCTGAGGTTGTTTGTGTTATGGTAGCGGTCGCGGTCGCGGTCGCGGTCGCGGTCGCGGTCGCGGTCGCCGTCGCCGTCGCGGTAGCGGTCGCGGTCGCGACCGCGGTCGCGGTCGCCGTCGCCGTCGCGGTAGCGGTCGCGGTCACGGTAGCGGTCGCGGTAGCGGTCACGGTCGCGGTCGCCGTCGCGGTAGCGGTCGCGGTCGCGGCTGGGCAGTGGCGAGAGCGGCGGGAGCGGCTGAGCGCCACCGTCGTCGTCCTCGTCTCCGTAAAAGAAGAACGGCGGCGCTTCCGCAGCCGCCTCCACATCCAGTTCCGCCATGTCCGCCTCCCTCCTCGCCTCTGCTTCCGCCCGAGTCGCGGCGGCGGCGGCGGCGGCGGCGGCGGCGGCGGCTTCCTTGGCGGCGGCTTGCCCCTGCTGGGTGAGCTCGTGCTCGAAAACACGGCCCACCCATAGTTTTTTGCACGTACGGCATCGTGGTTTAGTATAAAAGTTCATCGTACCGCAGGATCCCCACACACAACCAAAGAAGGGTTGCGGCTCGGTGCCGTCCCTTAGGCGGCCGCAACGCCACTGCTCGGAGTCCCTTGCGGCTTTGGCGGCGTCCCTTGCGGCGGCGGCGGCTTTGGCGGCGACGGCGGCGGCCTCGGCCTCGGCCCTGCCGGCGACGAGGAGTCCGGTCACGGACTCCCCCACCTTAGCCTTGTGCGGTATACGGAACGGTTTCTCCTGCACCTCCGACGACTTGCGTTGCTCGGCGTTGCTTGCCGAGTCGTCGGAGCCAGGGCTCGAGCTCCGACACCGGTCCTTGCCCTTCATCTGTTCCTGCTGGTGATGGCGATGGCGGAGATGGCCTTGCTTGAGGCAGTCGTTTTTTCGCCACCTCCAGGAGGACCTCTCCACAACGGGGCGTTAGGTCGGCGGGGAACAACGGGGCGATAGGTCGGCCCTTCACCCAAACCGGTACGAGAGTACGGGCACTCAGGTCGTGCTTCCCAGAAAAACCCAACTCTTGTACCGTGAATTTAGTCTGCACCAGTAAATGCACCAGTAAATTTTCGGTAGTAATTTTCCCGTTATTCTGGGGACCCGGTGTTGGTCTTGCACCACTACCACTGTGATCATCTGACCATTATCCCCCCCTCGGGGCCAATCATGATCTTGTGATTGGGGGTTGGCATGTTGAGTGGGGCCTTAAAGCGCGTTGTCGAGGCTCGTCCTCCCACAGTGTCCCCTCGTCCTCGCACCTCAAAAGGAGGCCCTTAAATTATTATTTTCACAGTTCACTTCGTCGTGTACACGTCACTCTGTTTCTATAACTATATAAAATATCATGACACCTACCTGTCTTAATACAAGTCGTGTGGTGGTACCCTTGGTTTTAGCACGTTTGATTTACCTTGTCATTTTAATTCTTCTGTTTAGTCTATTGAACCTCTGGAAATGGTTCCCGCGTGAAACCGCGTCTGCACCTTCTGGAGCGAAATCTACGTTGTGGTCGTTTAACCTCCACATGTGCTTCATGATTCTCGCGTGGACGGTTTTCGCTACCGAAGGTGTCCTCGCATATGCCACCTGGGAACGCTCATCTTTTATCTGCGGCCAACCCACGAGACACAGCCGAGTCAAAGTCCTTCACGCATCTTTGAACTTTATCTGCGCCGTCATGACGGCGATGGGACTACTTGCGATATTTCAAAATCATGCAGTCAAGGAGATTCCGCCGCTATACAGCGCACACTCGTGGTTGGGAATCATCACAGCGAGCCTGACTTTCATAGCGGCGCTCGCAGGAACCGTCTTCTTCCTCTTGGCGAAAAAGTTGGGCATCTCCAAGGATGTGCGCGCGAGGGTCGCACCTTGGCACCGCCTCGTTGGTCTTTTGGCATACTTTCTCGGATTAGCCACCTGCAGTCTTGGCATTCAGGAGAAGCAGGGCTTCATCACGTGCGCTAGCGGGCGCGCATACTGCTTATCCAAGACGCTTTTGACCATCCTTGTCATTTTGGTGTACGCTTTGGGCGCGTGCGTTGCGTACGTGCTCAGCACACAGTCGGACAGAGTTACGGCCGGCCAATTGGAACGCGAGATTGACATATTCGAAGACGCGAGCGAGGGACTCTTACCCTAAAAAGGGACTTAACAAACAAAACAAACTATGTAATATTCACAGACACACACAGATTCAACACACACGTTAACCTTAAGAAGTAGTTGTATATATTCCTTACCAACAACAAAAGACGTGTACAAGTACCTGTTAAGGCCAAAGGGACCCATTGGAGAGGAGGTAACCTTAGAGGACGTTGTCATGAGAGGACGTTGTTGTGACATGATTTAAAAACTTAAAATATGCCCTTGGGAGAGAAAGAAGCGATTTTGATTCGGGGTTAGGAGGAGGGGGTTAGGGGTTTCGGGGTTTAGGGGTTTCAAGGGGTGTGTGCGCGCGTGTCCCTTTGCGTCGTCCCCCTCACCTTTATTGTCCGTCCATTCACTTCACCATTCCCCGCCCTCCCGTGGGACCCGTGCTGCCCGTGCTTTTATACACTCCACACTTGTGTGCGTGTGTGTGCTTACTGCATGCCACTCATAAGCTCGAAGAAGCGTGAGCGCGAGAATCCGTGCTTCATCTGCGGACACTACCACCGATACGACTTAGGCGAAATCTGTAAGATATGTGGACACAAGCCGCCGGGACCTGCGGCGTGCTCCGTGGGGGGTGGGGTGGGGGCGAATCCAACGTTCGTGGGCAACGCCTTTGTTGACGGCGCCATGAACGCTTCACAGTCCCTAGGGTTCTGTCCAACAGTTCCTTTATCATCGAACGGCAACTCCTCAGGTGCAGGTGGTGGTCAGTTATTAGCAGCCGCGCACGAAGGCTTGCCAAGCGAAGTCATTCCCAGCTTTCTTTACCTAGGAAGCTACGACCACGCGTCTCGGAGTGACCTGCTCAAAGCCATGGACGTGCATTACGTTCTTAACGTACGTGTCGCTTGCTTGTGTGTGTTTGAGTTGTATAGGGGTTGGGTGTGACAAAAACATGTGACTTGTTCTTGACGGTCCTGTGATTCTTACTCACGCTGACTCACACGTACCATCACAACACACAAAAAAAAAACGAACAAAACGAACTTACACTCATACAACTCTCTAGTGCGTTCCCGGTTGCCAAAACCTATACCGCAACTCGTTCACATATCATACCGCAACCACGAGCTCGCCAATACCGCTCGGAGAGTGTATTGGGTTCCTCGAATCCGTCAGAAAAGCGAAAGGGCGTGTACTCGTTCACTGCATGTCAGGAATGTCGCGAAGTCCCGCAGTTGTGCTCGCATATCTCCTGTACCTGTACGGCAGTCGAATAAGGCTGCCCGAGCTGCACAACCACCTGAAAAGCTGCCGTCAGGTGGTGAACCTAAAACCAGTTGACATGGCGGCGGTGTCACAGTACGAGGAGGCGAGAGAGGCCGCACTGGCGAGCGGTGACGCAACGCAGGCACAGCCTTTCGTTCCCGACAGCTCCATGCCACCGCCGGTGCCACTCCCTTCCATGCTCCCCAACGCCGCCGCGATGATGGCACCACTCTCACCACCAGCCTTTGACTTTGCCGCCGCCGCGCCACCACCACCTTCCGTGTCCACTGACGCCTTCGCCGCATTCGCTCTACCTACCGCCGCGCCACTACCACCACCACCTGCCGTGTCCGCTGACGCCTTCGCCGCATTCGCTCTACCTACCGCCGCGCCACTACCACCACCACCTGCCGTGTCCGCTGACGCCTTCGCCGCGTTCGCTCCTCCAACAACGTTCGGAGGCAGTGGGATGGACACGAGCTAAACTATGAGATGCCTCATTCAGTAAAGAAGTTGCGTAAAGCTTGTGTAACTGCTTGTGTAAAGAAGTTGATACCTTCTTGGATGACAGTTGTGGTCGTCCTTCTCTCTGGGCATCAGTTAAGGCCCAATGAGTTGCGACGCTAGCCTTACGCTGTTTCCGCGGGCGCCTCTTCAGCCTCCGCGAGTGCCGCCGCCGCCTTCTCCGCGCGCTTTGCCGACACGTCCTTACGTGCCTTGCGTCCACGCTGGATCGACTGGATGCGCAGCGCCGCCGCCTCCTGCTCCGCCGTTTCTGCCGAAGCCTTCGCCTCCGCCTTCTTCGCGTCAACCTCCTTGCGCGCCATGTGTCCTCGGAACGAGCTCTGCAACTTGGTCGCCGCCTTGTCCATCTCCGGATCCTCCGCGAACGTCTCCGCGAGGCTCTGTCCCTGGTCAGCACCCGTCGACTCGCCGACAACCACGACGGGCGCCGCCACCTTCGCCCGGTTCGCCTTGCGCATGTCCTTGCGTGTCTGGTACCCTCGGAAGTGGCTCTGCAGGCGCACCGCAGCCTGCTCCTGCTCGAGTATGTCGACGTCCTCCGCCGTCGGTCCCTCGCGCCGAATATCCTCCAGCACCGTTCCTGCGGAGAACTCGACTTCGTCGTCCTCGTCCTCCTCGTTGATGGGGTACTCAGCCTTCGGGACGATGCGCGGCTTGTTGGGGTTGTTGTCGAGCAGCCACTCTGCGAGCCATGTGATTGCCTCGAGCTTGTCCGCGCTCGGCTTCTCCTTACACAGCGCCGTCAGTCCCTTGAGCAGAGTCGGCTGCAGGAAGCGCGCGACGTACTCCTTGGCGGCTTCTGGCGAAGGCACCTCGAGGACGAGCTTGGGAAAGAAGAACTTGATTTCTCTCGCGGCGCTTGCGGGACTGTCGCTGCCGTGCGTAGCATTTTGTGTTCCGTCCGTTCCGTAGAGAGCTCGTAGGCACGTCGGGTTCTCGTCGCGCGCCTTGAAGCTGTTCGTCGGTCCCATCATCGCACGCCAGCCCACGATAGCGTCCACCTTTGCGAGGCACAGCGCGACGATGGGACCACCGGACATGAAGTTGGTGAGCGTGTCGTAGAACGGCCGGCCCTTGTGCTCGGCGTAGAACTCCATGGCGCGCGTCTTTGTCAGCGTGAGGCTTTGTTTCTGAATGACGGTGAATCCCTGCAGCTCAATGAGCTGCTCGATCTCCAGCGCCTTTCCCGCTCGCACGGCGTCAGGTTTAATCAAAGCAAGTGTTTTCTGCAAGTTCGCAGATGTCGCACGTTCCGCCGCCATTGTTGTCAACGAATATAAAAAAAACGACTTACTTACTACGAACTACGACTGTGTTATGCAGTTATATAATAGCTTTCGGCCTGAAAGCGGAAAGCTCAAAGGAAAGCTGAAACGAAAGCTGAAAGGAAAGCTGAAACAAACGAACCACCAGTTGAGAAGTCGCACACTGTTAACACACACACTGTTAAGTACGAGCGAGCACGAGCACACAGGTACCTAGTTAACTGCCTTCTGAGGTTAAGCCTTAAGCCCTTAAGAGCGTGTGTACTACAACTAGGGAGGAGACGTCTTCAGAGACAAGAGGCGGAACTCTGCAGAACTCGGCAAGAGACCGTCGAGAGGAGAGGTGTTAGAGGCGTATGGACTTCTTCTTCTTTCACGACGACGCTTAAGCAACGCAACGCAACGCACTCTACGATAGAGGCGAGTCACTCACTCGCGCACAGTGGTTTCCTGAGCCTTCCGCTTCGAGTGTTTCTTCGTGCTTCTTGGTGCCTGGAGGCTGGAGGCTGGAGCCGAGAACAGTTTGGGAGGGTAGTACTACAATTGAGCCGAGTTTCGTAGTTGTCGGTCTCTCTTCTCTTTTCTCGCGTATGTACTGTATTGCTCTCGAGCAGGTCAGGCCGGATGAGCTTTGTTTGGGCGATGATGGGAGAACAGCTCGAGTAATAAAAGGACCGGCGACGCGAGGCGAGGCGAGGCGAGGCGAGGCGAGGCGAGGCGAGGCGAGGCTCACCGTTTTGGCGAGCTAACCTTAGCTGCCTATGGCCTATGACGTTCTTTTCTCTCCCTAGCTGCAAGCTGCCAAGGTCTCACCCAGCTGAGGTATTCTTACGGTACAGTACCTTAGCTCTTCAAGACTTCAACGAACTGGCACAGCACTATCGTACAGGAGGAACAACTACACGGTTGCAACCTGGTCATGTTAATTAA
The DNA here is from genome assembly GCA_938743325.2 of Pycnococcus provasolii. Lineage (NCBI taxonomy): Eukaryota > Viridiplantae > Chlorophyta > Pseudoscourfieldiophyceae > Pseudoscourfieldiales > Pycnococcaceae > Pycnococcus > Pycnococcus provasolii. Next base: position 227,235 of record OW568891.1, read on the forward strand.
GCCTGCTGATCGATCGAGGAGGCCAGTCATCCTGAGGTGTCAGGGGAAAAGTCATCAGGGAAAGGCAGTACAAAGCTCAAGCTCCATGGAAGGAACGAACCTTACCTGACCCGGTAGACTATCATCCGAAGCTCTCCGACAATACTGAATACTCTAATGGCATCGGCCGCACACACACACACTTGCGAGTTGCCCGTACTGTACCGGTATCGTAGGGATGATCGTGGACGGTGGACTAAGAACTACCGGGTAGCAGGGCTGGCAACTGTGGCTGGCAAACTGGCTGGCAAACTGGCAAACTGGCAGCTGGCACCTGGTTACTACCTTTAAAGAGAAGCTTGCATCAGTTGTGCAGAGAGTGTGCAGAGGATCCACGGTCAGGCTTTTTAACGGTGACGACCCGTGGGGCGTGGTCTGGGAGCAGGACTGGGAGGAGGAGGGACTGGGAGGAGGACTGGGAGGAGGGGGAGGGACTGGGAGGAGGAGGGAAGGGTTGAAAGGGAAGGGAATTCGGGGATCGTTTGAGGGGATTCGGGGTTCTAATTATTCGGGGATGGGAAATGGGATTCGGGGTTTGTTCTCGTCCCCCGTCCCGTCGTCCGTCGTCCCTCTCCCACCTTCCGGAACTCATCGAACGCGCCCATGGAATCCATGCCCATGCCCATGCCTCCCTGTGTGGCTTTCTTTTGGATGTCGTGGTGCTCCTTCTTGAGGTCATGCGCGTGTATGGACTTCCACTTCCACTTCCACGCGTGTCGTCGTCGTCCGTGTCGTCGTCACCAGCATCGGCTGGCTTGGTTTGGTTTGGTTTCGCTTTCTTCACCGCACTCTGGACTTGTATTGTATTGGACTTGTGTGCTCTCCGTAGTAATCTTGCTGGCTGTTAATCCCGTGGTTTCTTTTGTGGATGGCCAGTCAACATCACCCTTGACCGCCCCGTCAGAGCACGGGCGTCCGTCAGGGATGGGAGGGATCCCAGCCGCCCTTCCTCCGCACACGTCGACGTGGGCCTTGCTGGTGTGCACGAGCAGGTACTGGTTCAACTACAGACACGTCGCGAACACGCTCGCCGTCTACAGAACCATCAAGAGACTCGGGATACCCGATGACCGCATCATACTGTTCCTTGCTGACGACATGGCGTGCAATCCGCGAAACGCAAAGGCAGGGTGCGTTTACAGCACGCCGCAAGGACACGACCTGTACGGCGAGGACGTTGAAGTGGACTTCAGAGGGAAGGAAGTCACCGCAGAAAACCTCGTGAGAACCATCACGGGAAGGCAAACGGAGGACGTGCCACGCAACAGGAGACTGCTCACAGACGAAGGGTCGAACGTGCTGTTCTACCTCACTGGACACGGCGGCGACAACTTCCTGAAGTTTCAAGACCACCACGAAATACAAAGCGCGGACATTGGAGACGCTATACACCAGATGACGGTCCAAAGGAGACTGCGGCGCATGTTCTTCATTGCTGAGACGTGCCAGGCGTCGACGCTGTTCGAAAGCATACGCAGCCCAAACGTGCTTGCCATGGCGTCGAGCGATAGGGGAGAGAGCAGCTACAGCCACCTCGTTGACCACGAGGTGGGACTCGCCGTCGTTGACAGGTACACGTACTACCTCGAAAAGTTCATGGACGAGCGTGTGCCAACGGCTACGTCCAAGTCTGCGACGATGGCGCACCTCGCGAACGCATTCACGTTCGACGAGCTCGGATCCACGCCCGTCATGGACACGCGCAACTTCCCCACGCCGCTCGAAAAAGTTCCCGTGACGGAGTTCTTCGCGGGCGTCATGAACGCCGTTGACGACGATGGCGCCGTCACACTGCCTCCGTGGTTGTAAATTGATTGTAAACGTGATGTTATTAGTATGATTCCGCACACTGAGAGGGATCCCTCGTAGAACCCATTTTTGAAATGATTTCGTGGAGGACATCTGGGATCCCGGTCGCGCAAATATGCAATAAATGGCGGCGCACACGTTCCCGACGTCCACGAAACACGTGGATGGAGACCTCCCGGAGGTCCCTCTTGGATATATGTAATTTTCGCATCGCCGCCGCCGCCACCGCCTTCTCCTAAACATGCAACTTTGCTCGTAGGCCGTAGGCCGTAGCCCCTCAGCAGAAGTGCGAACTGCGAACTCGCAAGCTCGAGACACATGTGCAAGAGTTGAGCTTTTCTGGCTAGCAAGCATGTGTGGTTTCAATACCGTATATAGTAGTACATAAAGGTTTAGTGTTACGATAGAAGCTCGCGCACCGCGTCTGTAGCCGCTATATCCGCCGGCGTCCACCCCGCGGCATTTGCAGCCTCCAGGTTGCACACACGGCACGCAAGCAACTTGGCGATCACCGCCTCCGCTCCTGACGCCGCGGCGCGGTGGAGCGGCGTGTTCCTGTCAAGATCTCTCGCGTTTAGAACGTCTGCAAGCCTACTCGGGAGGATGTCGCGCATCTCCAAGCCGTCGTGCGCTGCGGCAGCCGCAGCCATGCCCGCATCGCTTGGGCCCGCGCCACCCGCTCGCGCGCACGCCGCCGCATCGAGGCAGGCTTCCAGCACGTCCGCGCGCCCCTTTGCTGCTGCAATGTGTAGAGGTGTGTCGCCGTACGCGTCGCGGAGCATAAGCAGGCAAGTGCGCGCCCCCTGCTTTCCGTTCGCGCTTGCGTCGAAGAGCAGCGCACGCGCGCTGTGTGCGCGTCCGTGGTGCGCGGCAATGTGCAGCGGCGTGGCACCACCCTCGTCGCGGTCGACGAGCACCGTTGCGCCGCCATGTTTGAGCAGAAGGCTGATGCACGCCGGGTCGTATCCGGCTCGCACGACGTCGTGCATAATACGGCTCGGGCCGCAACTGCCGAGAGGCACGTCGTCTGCGTCTCCGCCTATGGTGGTTTCCGTCGCTATTGCCTTCGACTCGCCTTGTGGGTCTGCACACGCGCGTGCATCCGCGCCCTCTTCGAGGAGCATGCGCATCTCCTCGAAGTCTTTTGTGGCTGCGCAGTGAAGGAGTTCTGCGTGGTCGCCAGCGTACGCAACCTCGTCTTCCGGGTCAGCGAGTTCGCCGTTATCGAGTTCGCCGCCATCCGCCGCTTCGGCGTCAAGTTCCTGCGCCAGCTTCGACCTCGTTTCAGCGTGCGGGTTGGACGCGTCGGCCGTTCGCGGTCCACGTGGTGGTGGGAGGTCACCATCAGCGTTTAAGGCGTTTAAGGTTGATCCTTCTGCTGCTTCTGAGGTCCTCCTGAGGTCTCCTCCTCCTCCTCCTCCTCCTCCTCCTCCTCCCACAGAGAGCGCGTCCCAGTTTTTGAAGGACGACTCGATTGACTCGATTTCACAAAGGTTGAGTGGTGGAGGTGGCCCGAACGCGAACAGGTCACAGGCGTCGTCTCCTAATAAGTCCACTGGAACTTCGTCGTCGTAAGGGTACGACATTTGTAAGCCACGGGGAAACAAAGAAACACTGGAAACAGAAACAGAAACAGAAACAGAAACAGATCAGCCGCGGGAAGGGAAGAAAAGAGATTCAAAGGGAACACCACCGGGGACCGGGGGAGACCCTTAAACCCTAACCGTAATTCCCTAACCCTAGACCTAACCCTAGACCCTAGACCCTATACCCTAATCGGTGTTTCTTGCCAGCTGGTCTTTCCCTCTTTTCAAATTTGCAGGGCCGCCGCCGCCGCAACGCACACGGCCACAACACTTGACCGTTTGGTATGATGACGACGACGAACTCCTCCTCCTCCCCTCCAACAACAGCTTTAATGCCTCCTTCGACATCTGTGGTTTGCGTTCGAAGAATCAACTCCTCGTCACCTCATGCAGGGTTATCGTCACAGGATGCATCCTCCGGTTGTTCTCATTCTTCTGGGACCCGTGATGTTCAGAGCAATGTTCAACTAGGCATGTTCGCTACGTCGGCGATTCCGTGTGGAACCGTCGTCTTACACGACGATAAGCCCATCGCTGTCCTACCCACACATACGCATGCGTGGGCGACGCCAACGTGCCACCAGTGCTTAAACCCATGCATACCACAACCGGGATCGCACATTGCACACGCCGCTACACAGGCGGGCGCGCCGGACGACGTCGCGAGACGAGCCAGGGACCTCGACGATGAGAACGATACGTCGACAGCCGTCACGTGCGCGTGCGGCGCGACGTTCTGCTCCAGCGCGTGTGAGAGTGCGGCGGAAGAGAAATGGCATGCCGCGCTGTGCCACGACAGGGGACGAGGGAAGAGAAAGCGAGACAAGGGGGACGACGGTGTCGCAGCCAAGGCATTCCACGAGTACGCTTCAACACGAGACGAAGCGTACTTGCTGGCAGCAAGAGTCACAGCTTGCACCTTGTGCAGTCGCGATGGCCATAACAACGTGAACGACTTCTCCATTCCTCAAGCAAGAGGAGCAACAGAAGAACGTGCGCCGCTGCGTCTACTTTCTGTTGGGCCGCAGACGCGCGTACTAAGCAAGCGCGAGGCTGGGAGGAGACGGCAAGCGGCACAGCTCTTCGCTCGTGCGATGAAGGCGCACGTGGCGAGCTGGCAAGACGTCGAGAGAAAGTCGGCAATCGGCAAGGAAGCGGCGTCGCTCTTCGAGCACGCAGTTGGCGTCGTGCATGCAAATGCGATCGGCGTAGAGACGGAGACGCCTGCGTCGTCATACGTCGCGTGCTTGTCAGAGTCGGAGCAGGCGATGCGTGGTTGCACATTCGTGGAGGCGTTACGTCACATCGCACTTCGAGCAATGGAAGACGACGATAGCTCAGATGAGGACGAGGACGGCAACTCAGATGAGGATGACAGCTCGTCAGAAGGTCAGCAGGCCGCCGCCGCCGCCGCCGCCGCCGCCGATGATGATGATGGTGCAGATGCGTCGAATGCTGTCACCATTGATATAGCTCCGTTGGCATCGACGTGTGCCTCGGCGCTTTCGGTGGAGGGTAGCGCGCTCTACTTGCTTTCGAGCATGCTAAACCATGCATGCGGCGCTCCCGACGCGAATGTCGAGTTCGCGTTCTTGTGTGGCGAGGATGGTTGCGGCCGTGGTGGCGACCTCACGTTACTGGCAACGCGTGACATCCGCGCGGGTGAGGAGTTGCGCGTGAGTTACGTGAGCGCGGAGGATGTGCCTGTAAAGTCGACTCGTCGCGCGCAGCTCCTTGAGCGTTACGGGTTCATGTGCTCTTGTAGCACATGTGCGTGAACCTCTGAACTTTTTTAAAAATATAAACTACCAACCTGTAAGAATTGTCAACATATTAGTGCGAGCGAGGACAAGTGGGTCAAGGTGAGAGGTTGAACAGCGTTGTTACAAGGTTGACTTTGAAATTGTCACAGTTGCCGCCATCGGTTACATAAAAGTCTTTTAAAAAGATTATATGTAAATACCGGGCCCATACAGGGCCATTTTGTCGTGAAAGTATTATGATGGTTTTCACCATCCTCTACCCACCTTTTGATTGTTACGCTTTCACACACACAAAAAAAAAAAAAAATTATTCCCAAAAAAACCAAAAGTCTCCGCGTCACACACTGCAACAAGCACACTGCAACAACGCCATACGCTCAGCGCTTCACGGCCTTCACCTTCATGATTCTCCACCACCTCACGAAGATGTGGGAGATGAAGAATGGAGAATGAACAAAGAGAGCTGCGTAAGGGAGTTGGGGGGGGGGGGGGGGGGGGGGGGGGGGGGGGGGGGGCGTGGAGGACGGGAAGGCGGGGGGGGCACGTGCCGTTTCGAGGGGAAGATGAAATGACGTTTCGTCCTATGGTTTGAGCCTATTGGGAACTGGGAGATGAATCATCCGCGTAAAGACCCCGTTTGTGCCGGTTCCCAAATTTCGAGGTGCTTGATGAAGATCCTTTTTGTAGTTTTTCTGTGTTTTTGTATGGAGTGATGGAACGCACCCACTCCGAAGCAGGCGGGGGGCACATGCCGTTTCGAGGGGAAGATGAAATGACGTTTCGTCCTATGGTTTGAGCCTACTGGGTCCTTGTGCCGGTTCCCAAATTTCGAGGTGCTTGATGAAGATCCTTTTTGTACCCGGGTATTATGACTTTCAACCAATTGGGGAACTCCCCCAAAAAGTTTATGAAAGTTTATGAAAAGTTTTTGGAAAGTTTTTGGAAAAAAAAAGGGGGCCGTATTCGCCTCCGACCTATTACCCCGACTAAATCGGTTTTATTCTGCCAGGAGCTGGGATTGGGGTGGGGCTCAGCTGGGACCGACTTTTTGAGTTTTCCGGTCTCGAGTTCCCCACTTGCTGACTTGGTTGAAAGTCATGATACTGGGAAATATACAAAAAAGTCACCGAATCATGCCGCCTTTTTCTCACCCCAAAAGCCCCAGCCCCCAAAAATATTGGTAATTGGTTCATGCAAGTGCTGACTGACTCCTCTCTCCTCCATCATTCTACAAAACTAAACAACAGATAACAACATTACAAAAATGGCGACAGCAGTGACGCTGGTGTTCGCCCTGGTGGTGAGCAGCAGCAGCGGCGTGTACGCGCAGCAAATTTCGATGAACGGCACTGCGTTCTTCTCCTCAATTGGTGATCCGACGGCGTTGCTTACCACCACCAACACAACAACAACAACAACAACAACAACAACAACAACAACAACAACAACAACAACAACACTCGTCACGAACCGCAACAGCCTGTTCAAGCTTCAGAACCGCTACGCCGTTGAGCGCATGAACCCGGAGCTGTGGGCGCTCGTGCTCGATCCTGAGAACCAGTTCCGTCGCCAGCTGATTGACCAGGTGGTGTCCACCGCGCTTCCTGAGTCGAAGAACCCGGAGCAGGTGAGCATCACGGTCAAAGCTTTCATGACGGCGGAGCTGCCGAACGAGCTGATTGAGCTCCTGGAGAAGATTGTTCTGCAGAACGGCGCCATCAGCGGGAATCCGAACCTGCAGAACCTGCTCATTCTCACCGCCATCAAGGTGGACAAGACGCGCGTCATGGACTACATCACCCGCCTCAACGCGTTCGACTGTCCGGCGGTGGGAGAGATTGCCGTGGGCAGCGAGCTGTACGAGGAGGCGTTCGCCACTTACCGCAAGTTCCAGCTGAACGAGCTCGCGGTGAAGGTGCTGCTTGAGAATGTCGAGACGATCGAGCGTGCTCACGAGTTTGCCACCAAGGTGGATGAGCCGAAGGAGTGGAGCGAGCTTGCTGCCGCGCAGCTTCTTGCGAACACCGTTCCCGGCGCCATTGCCAGCTACATCCGCGCGAACGACCACTCGGCATCCACGGATGTGATCGCCGCGGCACGCCGTGCGGGCTGCTACGACGACATGGTGAAGTACCTGCAGATGGTTCGCAAGAAGGGCGTGAAGGAGAGCCACGTGGACACGGAGCTCGCGTACAGCTTCGCCCACACGAACCAGCTCGGACCTCTGGAGGAGTTCATCAGCGGCCCGAACGCCGCGAACATCGCCAGCGTGGGAGATCGGTGCTTCGACGAGGGCCTGTTCGAGGCGGCGAAGCTGCTGTACCAGGCGGCTGTGGATGCCGCACGCAAGGCGAACAGCCCCAAGACATGGAAGGAGGTGTGCTTCGCGTGCGTGGACGAGGGCGAGTTCCGCCTCGCGCAGGGACAGCAGCTTTTCTTGTGTAGGTTCGGAAGCTCCGTCGTTCTTGCCGACTCGTTCTTCACTGTAACAAAACATGAGGAAGGTATCCTCAAAAATCCACCTATAATGGAGGAATGTAACCTCCTAGTCAAAAATCTCGCGATTCTCTTCCTCCTAGTAGGCTACTGCCGAAGGGAGAAGTCGACGACCCTGCCACCACCAGCAAGATGGGTGGCAGGGCGGCGATGGCGTTTGCTGCGCCGCCAGCGCGGGGGAACCATGATTGTGGTGAAGACGCTCACGGGAAAGGAAATCCCAATTGACATTGAACCCTCGGACACCATCGAGCGAATCAAAGAGTATGTCGAGGAGAAGGACGCTCCGCGCGACCGATCGTGATCTTATCATTCGTCGCCATGCCCCCGCCGATCCACGCGCCCCACTCCAAGATCGGCACCTGCTCGCCACTCGCATGCGCGGCGTGCGCGGCGGCGTCGAGCGCGGCATTCTCGGCGCGGTAGTTGGACTGCCCCGGCGAACTGAGGAACACCGCCAGCGACGAAAACGGAACCTAGAACCTGTGCCGATACCGCATTCGAGCGCCGAACTTGCGCAGCATCTGGTGCATCTCAAGGTCGGCACTCTCGCCCTCCTCAGCCTTCGCCGAGTACAGGTACGTGCACGTCGCGCGGTTCTTCGAGTACGACTGTCCATCGAGCGACACGCGCAGGTCAACCACGCCCACGTTGACGACCGCAGGTGCGACGCACTTGAACTTGGAATACACACCTCGTCGCCTTCGAGGATCTCGAACGTTGCACCAGCCGCCGTGAACTACTCGCCGTCGAGCGAGAAGAGAAGCGCGACGTTCTCACGTGCCGTGCCCGGGTGCGCCGTGCACACCACTGCCAGGCTTGCCGAGTCGGCGGTGAAGTAGAACGAGTCGGCAGGAACGACGGAGCTTCCGAACCTACACAAGAAAAGCTGCTGTCCCTCCGGCACCGCCGCGCGCCAGCTTCGGCGTCACGCGCGTTCCGCCCGTCGCAGGGCCCACGGCGGGAGCCAGCGCCACCATGCAAAGCTCCGAGATCTTGATCGTCGTCGACGCCACGGGCAGCTCTGAGACGTCGTTCACTCCATTGCTGTCGTCAGCATCCGCCGCGTACACGAGTCCGTAGAAGTCGTAGAGCGAGAACTCGTAGAAGCCGTAGAAGTCGTAGAACGTCGTCTGGTAGACGGTGTGAGCCACCTCGGTCGGCTCGCCGAACTTTGGGGATATCCCCAAGTGGAAGTACCGCAACCAGGAGAAACCCGAAATCAACCCTGACATACCACGAGCTCTGGACGAGCTCCCCCATTCTTCGGGGGTGCCAGGAAGGTCCACGGGGACCAAGAAAATCCACATTAATGTGGATTTTCTTGGTGATACGTTATCTTGATAACGTGATCTTTTTTTTCTTTTCTCTTTTTTTTCTTTTTAGACTTCTTTTCGTAAGAGGTGTCAGTCCTCTGTTTGTTTTTTTTAGGATGTTTTTCTTCATCCATATGCAAAAAAAAATCTTTCTTTTTATTACAAAGTTACAAACCACCCACTCACTGCTCTTGCTCTCACGTGCGCGCTGCGTTCGATGGCATCTGCGACGGTAGCGCCACGACGACCCGGCGAGGTGCACATTCCTCGCCGACGCCGACGCCGACGGCACCACCACCATCACCATCGTCGTCATCAGCGGCAGCGGCAGACGACAGTGGGAATGACACGGGAGTGGGGGGGGGGGGGGGGGGGGGGCGAGGGGATGCGAAACCCTAGGCTTGCCTAGATTGTGCTGCGCCGCCGCGTAGCCCCGCGCAGCCGCCTGCTCGTAGCAGTGTGCCGCCAGCGCAGGATCAGCGGCCACGCCCAGACCGTGCTGGTAGCAGTGCGCGAGTCCTGCTACGCGTTCATGACAGGAGCAATGAAAGAATGAGAAGGAAAAGGAGGGGGGGGGGGGGGGGGGGGGGGAAGGGGGCGAGAAATCCTCCCACGAGCCAAACTAGGTCGGAAGGAGGGAGAGTGAGAGAGTCCCGATTCTGCTGCTTCGGGAACGACTTTTCTTTTTTGTCGGGGAACTTGTTGTCGGGAACTTGTCCCCCGTTTTGTAGGGGCGTACAGGTCGAGACGACTGAAGACGCTCGATCGGTTTCGACCTTTTCTTGATAGATCCACACAGGTGACCCACACCCCCCCTACTAAGATACCCTACTTGGTTGTCGGGAACTTGTCCCCCGTTTTGTAGGGGCGTACAGGTCGAGACGACTGAAGACGCTCGATCGGTTTCGACCTTTTCTTGATAGATCCAAACCCCTTTTTTCTTCCTTTCTGGAGAATGGAATAATTGAGTTTTAGCATGGTCCTAGTGGTGCAAGACCAAGGGCGAATCCCCAAAGTGGTCGGGGGCGTGCCGACCAAAAATTAGTGGGGCAGTTAGTGGGGCAGACTAAATCGCCCGTTATAACAGGAGAGTATTTCTAGGAAGCACGACCTGAGTGCCCGTACTCTCGTACCGGTTTGGTGGAGGGCCGACCTATCGCCCCGTTGTTCTCCGCCGACCTAACGCCCCGTTGTGGAGAGGTCCTCCTGGAGGTGATCGTTTTTTCGCCACCTCCAGGAGGACCTCTCCTGGAGGTGGCGAAAAAACGACACCATCTCCGCCATCGCCATCACCACTCACCACCCTTCAATACTCCCCTCCTTCGCTTGTGTGACAGGCACCTGGGGCAACGCCCTCCTGCACAATCAAACGGGCAAGAGCCGCGGCCGCGGCCATGTCGTCGTCGTCGTCGTCGCTCAGGTCAGCAAGGAGGTCGCGTGCCCTTGCCGATAGCTTAGCGCGATGACGTGGTGATGAGGGCGGTGAAGCAAGACGAGGTTGAGGCGGCAGCGCTTGTGCCGGGGCAGGTGCGCGCGGGGCAACCGGCTCGCCGAGAAGACGCGCCATTGCGTCGTCGTACTGCCACGTCATATCCGGCATCGTCGGCGAAGGTGGTGGAAGAGGTGGAGACGGCTGTGCAAGGGAAGGCGGGAGCGGCGGAGGAGGAGGCGGAGCAGATTGACGCTGCTTGACCCGGAGGAGGCGGCGGAGCAGATTGATGCGGCGGCGGCGGCGGCGGCGGAGCAGATTGACCACACGTGGCGTTCGGGATCTTGACCACCTGAAAGTTTACAATCAACACGTGTGATGCAAATATAGTCTAAGTTCTAAGTTCTAAGAAGTTCTAATTTGTATTTCTTTAATTCCAAGAAAACCACCAGCACGCCCGCCTGGACCGCGCGCAATCACAACCCTGCCGTTTGGCGTCGCATTCGTGACACGCACCGTCAGCGAGCGGCACGTGCCATGCACCTCCACACCCATTTCGCCGCTGGATTCCACCTCCACGGAGGACACTTTTCCCAGCGCAAAGTCTGCCGTTGCGATGGGAAGCGCAATTGCGTACTGGCTCACCGGGCCAATCACGCGAACGGTTCTCGTCCCAGGCGCATACCCTGGCGCAGACACGCGCACGCTGTAATCACCTGGAAGGAGCGCATTGTGGTACGTGCCATCGTCGCCCACAAGGATCGGCACGCCATTGTTCACAGTCACCACGGCACCGGGGATCCCGGCATTGGTTGCGGCATCCACAACACGTCCCGCGAGCGCGCCGCTCGCACCCGCAGCTCGCATCACAAAGCCTGATAGCGCACGCTCGTGGTCCGCAGCCATGCGATCGAGCTGGTGTGCCGACGGAGCTTTCGTGTCGCTCACCTCAATCGTCATTTCGAGCGCGCCCGTCGACGCGTACAGGGCGTCCTGCGAAGTCCCACTCACAGGGTACCACGCCGCGCCGTTCGTCACGCCGCCCGCAAACTGGCGCGACGACGTCGACGACGTGAAGCGAAGCGTGCACCGCTCCGAAAAGGTCGTGCCACCGAGCTGCGCGGCAAGGGCGCTCTCGTCCGAAAGGCGCACGCTCGTGTCACTGAGCGCCAGACCACCCGCCATTCCCATGCACGACACCTGGCCCTCGGTCGTATCGGAGGTGGCCACAATCACCTCCACGGTGCGCGCACCCTCGGGCCACGCATTCAGCTTCACCTGCACCAGTCCCGCGGAGCCACCCTCCGTGGTGACGACTCCCGCACCCGACCCGTCGGGTGACAGAGCAAGCAGGCGATCTGCGGTCATGGCTGGCGTCGACGATGCAACGGAGTTCACGGCGTACGTCGACGAACCATCTCGCGCGTCCATCTTGCGCACGCCGGTGTTCACGGGCATCAGCCACCTTCCAAGCCCGCTGTCGTACGCGCGGCTGAGACGCCCGAAGAAGTCGTATCCGTTGTTGTCGGGGCAGCTCGCGCTACCTGCGCTGAGCACGGCCACGAGACGCTTCGTCGTGGCGTCAAGCAGTCCGCATCCCGAGCTGCCGCGCTCCGTGGTGCCGTCGTCCCACCCACTGACGAGGAAGTGCGTGTTCGGCACGCGGTCGCAGAACGTGCACGTTGTGAGAGACGCGCGGTGGCGATCGAGGCTGATCTTTTTGTAGTCGCCGCTGGGATGGTGGATTGCGAAGCTGCTCTGGGGCATGTTGTCCACCTCTGTATCCCATCTTTGGTAGTATGGACGGTAGTGGCTCGGAATCGGGCTCGTGATTTCAAGCAAGATGGTGTCGCTCGGTCGATCCGCGAACAGCAGACGCGCACCCTGCACAAACTCGTCGAAGCGGCGCGGTGCGGCGAAGCGGCTGCACTCACGCTCGTAATTGAAGAGGAATCCCCAGTAGTCGACGCTCTGCCCGCCCGAGTCGCCGAGGCAGTGGTGCGCGGTGATGACGTACTGCTTCGTGCTATCCTGCGTGTTGAGCAGTGTTCCCGTGCACACAGCCTGTCCACTCGTGCCTCCCGTGAGAATTTGAACGACGGCACGCCTCTCCTTGTCAAAGCCGTCGCCGAGCTGGCACGTGATGTCGTTGTTGCACAGTCCACTGTCTCCGTGAGGATCCTTCGCGATCACCCCGTCCTGGTCGTCCGTGATGTTGTAGACATCCTGCAGACGCGGTATCATCGACATCGACGTCGACGTCTCCTCCGTCGTCGACGAAGCGCTGCGCACGCTCACGTCGCGGAATCCCTGCATAACGCTCGTGATGTGCAAGCGCATCGGCGGATCGTGGCTGAATCGTTCGTAGTACTCGATCGTCACGCGGTCGCCGTGGATGGGCGGCGTGACAAAACAAACTTGCGATCAGGGCGAATGTCGTCGTGCGTGTAGTACAGCGTCGTCCCTTCGTTGCTGTAGATGAACAGGTCGCACGCGCCATCGGCGCACTGTGGGATATAAAACACGCTGAAGTGGATCGTGAGCGACGTAGTCTGTGGTGCATCAATCATCATCTTCCGGATGTGTGCGCCGTCAAACAGCTGGTAGTGCGTTCCGTTGTCCTTCGACCCCACGCCGTTCGGTCCAATTTCCAGAGGCACGCCGTACGCCATCGGTGGCTTAGACGCACCACGCACGTACGTTCCCTCCTGTCCGTTCGTCGCCTCGACACCTCCATTCGCGGACGACGCCTCCTCGAGCTCCGTGCGCCTCGCCATGTCGTTCTCAATTTCACGCGCATTCGACTCCAGCAAGGTATTGTCCCACGTGGCGAGTTGAATTTTGTCAGGTGGCGTGGTAACTCCGTTGACGATCGCCTTGATCATGGTATCCGTTCTTGGTGCGACGGGCGTGTTGGCCATGACTGGTTCGTTCATGTCCGCCGCAAAAGTGAGCGTGGCTTGTGATGATGCGAGCATGATGATAAGGGAAATAGCGGCTGACATCACAGCAGCAGAGTTCATCACCATCATCATCCTGAAGAACAGCGGCAGCGTGTTGCGTGTTTTGGTGACTCCACACTCTCACCTCGAGAGGCACGGCGCCAGCGATGATTGATCGTATTGTGCGTGTTGACTTGAGGCTTGCAAACACCAACCATCCTTCCTCCGACTTCATCATTGTATTGCGGCGTTCAACTGTTGTCCACTACTACATCTAAAGCCTATATTGACAAAACTGTGCACACCGGAGGTGGCGCGGTAGTTCTTCCGCGTCGGAGGTGCCGCGGGAACCGTCGCAAAGTCCGTCAGCGCGTACGATATGACCATCAGCGACACGCAGTACGGAGCGGCGAAAAGATACGTGACTAGGTGGTGAGTGGTGATGGCGATGGCGGAGATGGTGTCGTTTTTTCGCCACCTCCAGGAGAGGTCCTCCTGGAGGTGGCGAAAAAACGATCACCTCCAGGAGGACCTCTCCACAACGGGGCGTTAGGTCGGCGGAGAACAACGGGGCGATAGGTCGGCCCTCCACCAAACCGGTACGAGAGTACGGGCACTCAGGTCGTGCTTCCTAGAAATACTCTCCTGTTATAACGGGCGATTTAGTCTGCCCCACTAACTGCCCCACTAATTTTTGGTCGGCACGCCCCCGACCACTTTGGGGATTCGCCCTTGGTCTTGCACCACTAGGACCATGCTAAAACTCAATTATTCCATTCTCCAGAAAGGAAGAAAAAAGGGGTTTGGATCTATCAAGAAAAGGTCGAAACCGATCGATCCGACGAGCGTACTATATCCCTTTCCTCCACGTGAGGGAACCCATTGCGCTCCACCCAATCCCCTAACCACCCACGTAGGCTCCTCCTCTCCCCTCCCCCCCTCTCCTCCCCTCTTTTCTTTTAGTTTTCCGAGCGCGTGCTCGCTCGCCCTGCTTTCGGCGTTGTTCACCACCGCGGAAGCATACAGCGAGCGAAAGCCGTTCGAGTCTCACGAGAGCCACATGTGGGCAAAGAACAGCACGCACAAGATGTGCAGGCCCGTTGCGAGCGTCTCGCCTCTCGTGGGTCCCGCGAGCGGAGGTACCAAAGTTACGCTACAGCCGTTCCAGCAGCTGCCGGAAGACCAAAAGTTCTTCTTCTGCCAGTTTGGAGACACAACCCTCATCGCCGACTCGTTCTACACGATGCGCGGAAGGCCCGCGATCGTGCGCACGGATCCCCAGGGAACGGACAAAGAGTCCGTGCCGTTGCGCCTTAGCTACGATGGCCTGACGTTCACCGACACCGGCGTGGACTACCACTACCACAGCGAGCTGTCCATTGCCCAGGTGAGCCCAGCAGCGGGAACTCTCGCAAGTGGCACCGAGGTGATGCTCGAGGTGAGGGGAAAGCTTACGCACAGCAGCTTCAACGACACGTGGGCGACAACCGCGACGTGCCGTTTCGATGAGACGGAGGTGCCCGCAACGTTCGAGATCATCGAAGGCGACGAGATGTATTCAAAGTTCAAGTGCGTCGCACCTGCGGTCGTCAACGTGGGCGTGGTTGACCTGCGCGTGTCGCTCGATGGACAGTCGTACTCGAAGAACCGCGCGACGTACACGTACCTGTACTCGGCGAAGGCTGAGGAGGGCGAGAGTGCCGACCTTGAGATGCACCAGATGCCGCGCAAGTTCGGCGAGCCGACCGAGGTGGCTCCCACCGTCTACCAGACGACGTTCTACGACTTCTACGGCTTCTACGAGTTCTCGCTCTACGACTTCTACGGACTCGTGTACGCGGCGGATGCTCACGACAGCAATGGAGTGAACGACGTCTCAGAGCTGCCCGTGGCGTCGACGACGATCAAGATCTCGGAGCTTTGCATGGTGGCGCTGGCTCCCGCCGTGGGCCCTGCGACGGGCGGAACGCGCGTGACGCTGAAGCTGGCGCGCGCGGTGCCGGAGGGACAGCAGCTTTTCTTGTGTAGGTTCGGAAGCTCCGTCGTTCTTGCCGACTCGTTCTTCACTGTAACAAAACATGAGGAAGGTATCCTCAAAAATCCACCTATAATGGAGGAATGTAACCTCCTAGTCAAAAATCTCGCGATTCTCTTCCTCCTAGTAGGCTACTGCCGAAGGGAGAAGTCGACGACCCTGCCACCACCAGCAAGATGGGTGGCAGGGCGGCGATGGCGTTTGCTGCGCCGCCAGCGCGGGGGAACCATGGAGAAGGTTATGCAATCACGGCGCTCGCTCCTACCACAAGTGACGAGAAAGATCTCGTCGCTGAATTGTTCAAACTACGCGACAAGGCTGTTGCGCTAATGACGGACGTTGATCTGTGGCCGGATGATAAAGGACGTTTGGACAACATGGTGGTGATCCAAGCTGACCTAATGAATACCATCAATCGGGGCGGCTTCGCCATGCACAGGGATCATGCTGGTAATGATGGCGCTGCGCAGACGCTAGAGGGCAACCAGGGGGACATGAACGTGGTCACCATCACTTTTACTGTGAACGATGAGGAATCACATGTCCCGTACCTTGCCGTCGACGATGACAAGAACAACCAATGGGTTGTGCCACTTGAGGGTAAGGTGGTTGCTCACGCACAGCTTTGCTCGCAGAAGAACTTCAAGCACGGCGTGAAGTTGACTTGCCAAGGCGGGTGGAGGGTGACGTTCACGTTTAGGTGCTGCAAAACAAACGGCAGCAATAACCTCACATGTGCACGAAAGATGTTACAAGATAGCAAAGATTCTTTTTTGCCGCAGCCACCCGGATCTGGGATCCGCACCAAGTCTTCCACTTCGAAAGCGAGGGTGCGTCCAAGCTCCAGTACGGAGGCTGGTGACTACGAAGAGATTCTCGTTTCACGTGCCCGAGGGAATGTTGATACACTCCCGAGTGGTCTTAAACCAGCGGCAGCTTCAAACCGCAACGGCTCGCGGGAGACGACTGCGCTTGTGGGGATGGAGAACCGTTTTCTGTTTGACGTGGACAAGGCAACCAAGGCACTCGCCAATTCAGGTTACGTCATGATCGTGAAGAATGACGTGCTGGAACCTATTTCGGGCAACCAAGATCGGCCTACCGTTTACGGGTGGCCCCTCACAACGCCATTGCCGGGCTCAATTTCGCTGGGGAAGAGTGGTGTCGAGCCAAGCGACGGAGCAAGTCAGCTGTACCAATGTGTCGGTTCAGGCGGAGTCACCTGTGTCAGGCTAGGCGTGTGTGACACGCGGAGCGAAGCTGCTAGCGCCACCGCGCTTGCATACGCGCTCAATTATGCGGGCGTGTTGATGTCTCCCGCGACGGAAGCCGACATACGTCTTGCCTTCGCCCCGCTACTGACTGCTGCTAAGGCCAATGGTGTACGTCTAATCTTAGGCCAACCTGGTGGCACAGACCAAACTGAGAAGATTGACAGCGTTGCTTCTGGTATCGTAGAGTCAACGCTAAGCAAACGTGACATCCAAGATGACAAAATACGCAAATTCGTCATGAATCAGCGTCTCGATCACGTCCGCACAAGGGGGAATGCGGAGAAACCACGAAACCGCGAGGTCGTGCACAACAACGTGGACAGTGGGATGCCCATTCGTGTGTTTTCTTTCATTATTTTTTTTCCAAGCACATTCAAGCCCAACTCAGGCGTCACGACGCCCACGCCCGCACGCTCCGCGCGACCGATCGTGATCTTCTTGATAACGTGATCTTTTTTTTCTTTTCTCTTTTTTTTCTTTTTAGACTTCTTTTCGTAAGAGGTGTCAGTCCTCTGTTTGTTTTTTTTAGGATGTTTTTCTTCATCCATATGCAAAAAAAAATCTTTCTTTTTATTACAAAGTTACAAACCACCCACTCACTGCTCTTGCTCTCACGTGCGCGCTGCGTTCGATGGCATCTGCGACGGTAGCGCCACGACGACCCGGCGAGGTGCACATTCCTCGCCGACGCCGACGCCGACGGCACCACCACCATCACCATCGTCGTCATCAGCGGCAGCGGCAGACGACAGTGGGAATGACACGGGAGTGGGGGGGGGGGGGGGGGGGGGGGGGGGCGAGGGGATGCGAAACCCTAGGCTTGCCTAGATTGTGCTGCGCCGCCGCGTAGCCCCGCGCAGCCGCCTGCTCGTAGCAGTGTGCCGCCAGCGCAGGATCAGCGGCCACGCCCAGACCGTGCTGGTAGCAGTGCGCGAGTCCTGCTACGCGTTCATGACAGGAGCAATGAAAGAATGAGAAGGAAAAGGAGGGGGGGGGGGGGGGGGGGGGGGGAAGGGGGCGAGAAATCCTCCCACGAGCCAAACTAGGTCGGAAGGAGGGAGAGTGAGAGAGTCCCGATTCTGCTGCTTCGGGAACGACTTTTCTTTTTTGTCGGGGAACTTGTTGTCGGGAACTTGTCCCCCGTTTTGTAGGGGCGTACAGGTCGAGACGACTGAAGACGCTCGATCGGTTTCGACCTTTTCTTGATAGATCCACACAGGTGACCCACACCCCCCCTACTAAGATACCCTACTTGGTTGTCGGGAACTTGTCCCCCGTTTTGTAGGGGCGTACAGGTCGAGACGACTGAAGACGCTCGATCGGTTTCGACCTTTTCTTGATAGATCCACACAGGTGACCCACACCCCCCCTACTAAGATACCCTACTTGGTTGTCGGGAACTTGTCCCCCGTTTTGTAGGGGCGTACAGGTCGAGACGACTGAAGACGCTCGATCGGTTTCGACCTTTTCTTGATAGATCCAAACCCCTTTTTTCTTCCTTTCTGGAGAATGGAATAATTGAGTTTTAGCATGGTCCTAGTGGTGCAAGACCAAGGGCGAATCCCCAAAGTGGTCGGGGGCGTGCCGACCAAAAATTAGTGGGGCAGTTAGTGGGGCAGACTAAATCGCCCGTTATAACAGGAGAGTATTTCTAGGAAGCACGACCTGAGTGCCCGTACTCTCGTACCGGTTTGGTGGAGGGCCGACCTATCGCCCCGTTGTTCTCCGCCGACCTAACGCCCCGTTGTGGAGAGGTCCTCCTGGAGGTGATCGTTTTTTCGCCACCTCCAGGAGGACCTCTCCTGGAGGTGGCGAAAAAACGACACCATCTCCGCCATCGCCATCACCACTCACCACCCTTCAATACTCCCCTCCTTCGCTTGTGTGACAGGCACCTGGGGCAACGCCCTCCTGCACAATCAAACGGGCAAGAGCCGCGGCCGCGGCCATGTCGTCGTCGTCGTCGTCGCTCAGGTCAGCAAGGAGGTCGCGTGCCCTTGCCGATAGCTTAGCGCGATGACGTGGTGATGAGGGCGGTGAAGCAAGACGAGGTTGAGGCGGCAGCGCTTGTGCCGGGGCAGGTGCGCGCGGGGCAACCGGCTCGCCGAGAAGACGCGCCATTGCGTCGTTGTACTGCCACGTCATATCCGGCATCGTCGGTGAAGGTGGTGGAAGAGGTTGAGACGGCTGTGCAAGGGAATGCGGCAGCGGCGGAGGAGGAGGCGGAGCAGATTGACGCTGCTTGACCCGGAGGAGGCGGCGGAGCAGATTGATGCGGCGGCGGCGGCGGCGGCGGAACAGATTGACCTCGCGTCGGACGCGTCGTTCTCGTGCGGATCGTGGGTGTGCACGCAGGGAGGCTGGGACAGCCCCAACCACAAAAAAACCACCGAGTGGTTCGTCGTGCTCAGTGGTGCGCGCGCGGTGACCGACCCGGACGGCACGAGGCACGACTTCCGGGCGGGCGACGTCGTCGTGCTGTCAAAGGGCTGGTACGGACGTTGGGACATCACCGAGCAGATTCACAATGTATGGATCAACGACGCGCACGACGATATTCCTGGCGCGTCCACGACGCCTGTGGTGGCGTCGCTCGCTAGTTTTGCGCCGCACATGCTCGAACGCGCAGGCACATCGCCCGAGCGCCTCGCACGTACGTTTCTTGACAACGGGCGTACGCGTGCCGGATTCTCGTCGTGCGCGCCTGGGAGCTTCCCGGGAGGTAAGGGCAAGACCGCGGAGTGCGTGCACATTATTTGCGGAACGGTATTTCTGACGAACGAAGACGGGTCTGCACGGCGCAATTGTGCCAGCGACACCGTCGTGCTTGCTGATGGGTGGACCGGCAGGTGGGACGTCGTGGAGAGGACCGACGCAGTGTGGGCGAGCGTCACGCCGCCGTAAGAAATGACTAATCTGTGTTGCTAAACTAAATTTTGATAGTGCACACGTTACATTCAATATTACAGATTTACCTAATCAATGCATCCCAAACAGTGTTTTGTCTATCCGAAAAGCACAACGCCGTCTCCGCGTCGATATTACGAGTGTGCTGCGACACGTCCTTTTCCGAGAAGCCGTGCGTGACGAGTTGAAGCTTTTGCGGTGGTGTCGACCCGATCTCGTACAGGCACCACAACCTCGTCAACGGAATGACGCGATCTTTATCCAGCACGACGAGTGTTGCGCGAGACGTCGCTATCGTACCAGCGAGCGTGCGGCCGTCGTCGAGCTCTTTCCTGGCTGAAGATACGCCACCCGTATCGTCCTAGTTGATGGCGAAAATGTCAAGCCACACGTATCGTTTTGAGCAGCGCCTGCGAGTGCCCCTTTCACACTTTCCACGAGGTCGACAAAAGTGCTTCCCCACGCGTGCGAAATGAAGTACGTCGGCGCGCCAACAGGAAGATTCTCGGCTTGCGCGTAGCTCATGTGCTCTTTGCGTGCAAGCGAACGCACGAAGCACTCGACGATATCCGTCGTGTACATCTGCTCGAACGGGATCTCGCGGTACTGCACCGGAACCGGCTTGCCACTCATTAACTTTTCAGCCGCGCGTCGCTTGTCGCGGTGCATCTCTATGTTGTCAGACGTCACGATCAAGCTCGTATCCTTTCCACCACCATCCTCCTCAGCCATGAACTCCTTGTTAACCTCCCAGCTGTGCGTCGTTCCGGCGTGCGCCTTAACAAACTCTGCAAGCCAAGCGAGCGACACCGCGCGGCTCACGGGCGACTCGGACGAATATTCGGCCTGAGTCTTCCCATCATCGACGTCTTGCCTCGTTGGCTTGACTGTCAGCACTGTCGTCGGCCAGAGTTCTTCCTTGCGCGCCGTTGATGTTGCCGTCGACGCCCCGCACCCCATGGCCGGTCCCGTATGTCACTTGTGAGAGCGATGGCCGGTGGTGATGGCGGTTGCAGAGTTTTTGGTCGTTCGGGACGATGCACCGTTGAGCCACTCTCACACATCGAACATTGTAAAGTTGAAGGGCGGTGAGTGGTGATGGCGATGGCGGAGATGGCCGTTTTTTCGCTACCTCCAGGAGGCTCCTGGAGGTAGCGAAAAAACCAGGAGGACCTCTCCACAACGGGGCGTTAGGTCGGCGGGGAACAACGGGGCGATAGGTCGGCCCTCCACCAAACCGGTACGAGAGTACGGGCACTCAGGTCGTGCTTCCAAGAAATACTCTCCTGATATAACGGGCGATTTAGTCTGCACCAGTAAATGCACCAGTAAATTTTCGGTAGTAATTTTCCCGTTATTCTGGGGACCCGGTGTTGGTCTTGCACCCCTACCACTGTGATCATTCCGCCATTATCCCCCTCTCGGGGGGGGGGGGGGGGGGGGGGTGACGTGGCAGAGCAGGACCAACCAAAAAGAAAACTCCCAAACCCCTACTTCCTAAGTATGTCCTACTCTCCCCAACCCCTAACTTCCTACTCTCCCATAAAACAAAAGAAGAGCGTTTCCAATTTCAACTCCACCACTCCAATCCTGTATTTTATTTTATTTTATTTTATGTACATCAATGGAGTCGCAGCAGCAGGTTACCGAGCACTACTACGAGCACTATTATAGGTTATACATCGCGCAGCCGGGATACACGCAAACCACAGCCGCGCACGCTGCAGCGCACGCCGCGCGAACCGCCGTCGCGCAACAGGCGCAGCAGGAGCAACAAACGCAACCTCAACAACAACAACAACAACAACACCAGCAGCTCCAACAACAACAACACCAGCAGCACCAGCAACACCAGGTTTAGAAGCAGACCTTGGTGGGAATGAAGCGCAGTGCTGAGGATATGCTCGAGCAACTGACATATGATGAGCAGCATGTGTTGAACGCGCTCGCGGACTGTGTGCCGCGAGGGTCGGGTGAAATCGCCAGTGCGGTCACCTTTCTTCATCAACGCCCTATTGGAAGGACAAATGTCAAGCGCATTTTGAAAAGGCTCATTACTCGTGGACTCGTGGTCAAACACTATAACAAGTGGTCGACGAATCTCTTGGATGCAGGTACTAGTGCGGGTGCTAGCAATGCACCATTTCAACCAGTTCATGAACTCGTAGCAGGTATTGAAGGAGAGCAGGTGAAACAAGTGCTGAACGCGCTCGCGGACGGCGTGCCGCGCAAGCTAGGTGAAATCGCCAAGGCAGTTTCTTTGACGAGACATTTGGTCGAAAGCATTTTGTACCATCTCGAATCTCGTGGACTCGTGGTCAATCAGGGCGGCATGCCGGTCAAGTGGATTGGAAATGAGCGCAGCATGGAGTTGTGGCTGAGCAACAACATGAACACGAACAACGCCTACTTGGGCGAGATGGCTAGTGAAAGTGCTGCGGATGAGGCGGCTGCTACAACCGCGGCGGGTGAGGATCAACAAGCGGCCGCTGCCGTAGACGTGGAAGTTGCTGCCGCCGCCCCTCCCACACCGGCACGCGACACGGACGCCGACGATGCGCCCGCAGACGGCAACGCGGTTAAGGCGGACGAGTGCGGCTTGTGCTTTGAGGCATTGTCGCTCGACGGCGATGGTCGCCGCGCTTTGTTCTTTCCCTGCTTGCACGCGAAGCAGTGTCTGAGTTGCGCGATGAGCGTGTGGGAGAGCACCTCTCCGACTGGCGACGTAACCTGCCCGTGGTGCAGTGTCGTGTTGAGTGCGCCCCCCGCCGCCATCTACATGTAGCAATGAATACTATTCATGAGTTGTAACATTACTTGCAGATTGAGTGTCGGCAGGCATTCACGCATTCACGGTTACAGATGGTTGCATTCCGCGGAAATGACCTCCGACTTCTTGTCATGGATGTATGTTGTATCGGCGAACAATGCGAAGCATGCGAAGCATGCGAACGCCATGGCTCGCGCCGCACGCGCATCTCCAGGCGCCGCGCGGAGCACCCTCGACGCCACCGGTGGCGTCGACTTCGGCAGCACGTACGAGTCAGCCGGGACCTCGCGTCGTGCGCGAAGCCGAAGCGCGACCGGGATCCCCAACAACTTTTCCTTTCCAGGCACCCCGTGCAAGAGAATGCAGCCAGAGAGGGATTGGAGATGTTTGCCGGTGTGTTTTTCCCGCCCCCCCCATTCTGCCTGTTGCTTTGGATTTGGTATTGGTATGGCGACGCAGGACGCTTTTTTGGACAACACCACCATAAACGAAGCAGGCGACGCGAAGAAGGTGCTTGGTGCTGGTGGTCATTC
This sequence comes from Pycnococcus provasolii, assembly GCA_938743325.2. Lineage (NCBI taxonomy): Eukaryota > Viridiplantae > Chlorophyta > Pseudoscourfieldiophyceae > Pseudoscourfieldiales > Pycnococcaceae > Pycnococcus > Pycnococcus provasolii. The sequence continues at coordinate 250,134 of OW568891.1, forward strand.
TGCTGGTGCTGGTGGTGCTGGTGCTGGTGCTGGTGGTCATTCTGCTGGTGGTCATTCTGCTGGTGCTGGTGCTGGTGGTCACTCTGCTGGTGCTGGTGGTCACTCTGGTGCTCGTACTAGTAGTCATTCTCCTGCTCATCGTAGTCATTCTCCTCCCTTGCCTTCATCCTCCTTGTCGTCATCTGCACGGTTTGCTCGTGATATCTCACGTCTGCTTCACTGGTTTTCTTTGTCAGCTGCCTCGAACGATGATGTTGTCACAACCTCATGTGGCGATTCTTCAGAAGCACAGCTGATGATGATGATGAATATTCGATACGATGTTCTTGTACGCGTATTCCAATATTCGCAGGACATTTCCGCGGATGCGATGTTGACGACGCTCGCTGGCTTGCACAAGCACGCGCACGGTCACACGTTAAAACTTGAGGGAATCGCGCAAGCGCCGGATGAAGATGCATACCTCGCGGCACTCCTCGCGGCTTGCATACGGCACGAAAAGTGCAAAACGTTGCCTGAGTTTCCGGCGATGATCGAGGGCGCTCTGCACGCAACACCCGTCATCACCGACGACGACGACGAAGAAGAAGAACGTGATGACATCTGGGATGCAGCCGTACGGGCGTCCGTGCAAGCCGCCTTGGAAGGTGCAAGCTGGAAAACAACAGCTATGACGACGACGACCACCACCGCCACCTTGCCAGCGCCCATACACCTTCTCGTTCACGCACTTCGACGGGAAAGCGATGCCACAAAGTTGACGCCTCTTACCAAAACGCAAAACGCCGGTGAAGTCGTGTGCCGAGCAGCTACGGCGCAACATCGTGTGCAGCGCACCCTCGTCCCTCTGCTCGAACAACTACTTCGTGACGCGCGCTCGGAAAATGATCATGTCAGCTCGGTACTCGTCACAGCTCTGCAGCCAATCGTGTCGACGGCGACGACGCTGCCGCTCGTTGATCTAGCAAAGCGTGCACCTCGCACATTTCTCGCAGCACGTGGCAGCCTTCTCAACCAAGACAGCGCGTGGAGGGAAGCCTTGCGTGCAGCCGCAGAGGATCATGTGCCGAGAGACCCGTCCAATCCATCACACGTCAGTGCCAACACCACGTCTCCGCCTCTTGCTCTCGTAGCTTGGCACGCTGCGAACAATCCCGACGATGATGACATGGTACTTCGTGTTTGTTCCTACGCGCTCAACGCGTACTTGGGCGAGCCTGTGAGTGGCATTGCGGCATACACGCTTGGCTGGAATTTGATTAGGTGGGCGGAGGTCTACAGAGAAAGTTCACGTCTGACTGCCATTGCAAAGCAGGTAGAGCATCTTGTCGTGAAGAATGATACGATTGCCACGGCATATCTATGTGCGGCATCTCGTATGGTGATGAGCTCCTCATCGACGTCACCAAGGGTTGTGCAGATGCCCCAGACCAACAGCGCGGCACAGACGACGACGACGACGACGCTGATGCCGGCGGCTCAATGCGCAGAGGCACTCTTTCTCTGCGAGGCGGCTGCGGCATCAGGTACGGCCGATGAGGAGGCTCAGAAGAAAGCCGCTTCCGTCATCGAAGAGCACGGGAAGCATCGTGAATTCCGTATGGAGCTTGCCGCACGCCTTACGCCCTTGGAACATGTCGAGTCGCTTGTTTCCGGCTTTGTTGCGGCGGTTCAGCTTTGCATCGTCGTACGTGACAATTGTGCGCACGACACCTTTACGAGTGCGATTCCAGATCCGCTTCCGCCGCACTGCGCTGCGGCGTTGCTGTGCATGTCGCTCTTTGCTGAAGGAGAATGTCACGACGACACGGCGCGTCGACTCGCAGAGGCACTTATGCCCGCACTCACTTCTCTGTGGATGTCGGATGTCGCACAGCTCGGTAAGGTGTGCGAACCGCATCTCAGGCTGATCCGCCGTGTCGCCTCGCCGTCATTCGCCGTGCACCTCTGCCTGCTTTCGCGCGGCGCGTGCGGCGCATTTGCCGCCGCATTCGCGCCGTTTTCTGGATCTGTTGAGGGCGCTGCGGAGATTGTCGCCGCCGCCGAGGCATTGGATCAGAGTGGCACAGCCGCGTGCGCGTCGCCAGCGATTACCACGTTCGTATCGCTGCCAACAGTGGCGGCGGCGGTGGCACATGACGCAACGAGTGCACATGCACCTCGGCGCACCGACGCCATCGGCTTTGTGAAGGCTCTCTGCCAGGCTCCCGACCGTGGCGGCGATGACGCACTCGTGGCTATCGTGGATGCTCTGTGCAGTCACGCCGGTCGTGCAAGCGACGAGGCTATTCGCATTGTCGCTACCGCCTGTTCCCAGCTTCCCGTGAATGCGTCTCTCCATCTCGCTCAGCGTTGGCTAGCTTCGCTGGCTAAGATGGGTAGCCCCTTAATGCTCTCGTTTGGACTTCATTCCGTTGGCGCGTGGCTTCGAGGAAGTGCTTGCTATGACGACGACAGCAACTACGATGCCACTTTGGCGCTCGCGCGCACGCTAGGTAATGTTGCAGCACAGGGATCAACGGGCCCTTGCGAGGCGTCTGTGCGTCGACTCGTGCGCGCACGCGCGGTGGAGGCTCTAGGCGCGCTCTCTTGTGCCGCGGCGAAGGCTGAAGCACGGCGTTTGAGCAAGCTGCTGGGCCGCGACGCACGCCGCGGCGTTGCCGATGCAGCTTTTGTGTGTGGATGTCTCAGGGCTGTGTCACTTTTGTAAACAACGATGTACCACCAACTATGTACGATATGTGATGCTATAAGCTGTAAAATTCAAGCCTTTATATGTAATTACAAGACTTGAACTTGTTCTGACTCTTCCCTCCCTCCATTCTACTTTTATTTTTCTCCTTTTCCCCAGTTTTTAGCGGAAGAGCGTCGCAGCGACGAAGAGGGCGGCGATGGGAACGACGTTGGTGATTGTCGTGATGTTGAGCATGTACCAGCGCGGGAGCATGAAGCTCGTGGACTCTGCGAGCGCGTTGGGCAGCCACTTGACGAGGATAAGAGCCATGCCGAGGGAACCGAACGTCATCAGGAATCCTCGCGCAAGTCTCTTTGAAGACGCCTGGCTCTGCTCTTCGCGGCTGGCTGACGGTGAGGATGCCTCTCCGTACCGTCCCAGTTTCTGGACGAGTCGGATGACGAAGATGATAGCCGCGGTGATGACTGGCTGCAGCTGAGCGTACGGGCTCTTCAGTGCCCAGGCGATGCATACGAGTGCGATGACGCCGTTGACGATGGCCTCGTTCCTGGGGCTAGGTGCCCACCTTGGCAGCCACGGTGCGCTGGTGTAGACGCCGTAGTTGTCCGCGAATGCCACCTCCTTGGAGACGGCGGAGGATTTCCCGCTCATTCTGTCTGTGAGCTGCCTCATGAGTATGCGGCTGTGTGCGCTTTCGATGGCGTCGAGCGCGTCTTTGTTCCCTCGGTTTTGTGCCAGCTTGGACTTGTATGCGCGGTTGATCGCATCGGTGTCCGAACCTTCGGGACAACCGAGGATTGCGTACGGGTCATCGTCCCCTCCTCCTGCGGCTGCAGCCCCTCCCGCAGCTGCGTGCACCTTTGTGGAACTCCTCCTGCACCAATGACTCTGCATCGTGGAAATGGTGCGCGAAAAAGATGCTTGGAAGTGACGCAATTCTCCTGCATCACTAATGGAGGCTGACACTGGCAGAGGCGTCCTCCTGTGTCCTGAGACACAGACACGCTTCCGAGTGGAACCGGCACAATGAGAGTGGCACGAACGAGCAGACGTGCGAGAGACGGACATTGTATTGTATTGTTTGTAGGATAGATACAGCGAGACAACAACAGGTACTTGTTCACCGTCGTTTTTGCCAAGAGACACCAGCACAGAGTAGAGTTTGTTGTGGATAAGGTGAGAAAAGGGGCCGGGGCGCCGCCGACCCGCCCCTACTAAAAAGTGGTTTCACCTTTAAATAAATTGATTGTGGGGACCCGTCCTTGTCGCTTATGGGCAGTCGAGTCAGTCGTTCGGGGTTTTGCATTTTGCCTTGGAAAGATTCTAGACCTATAGATAAGATTTTCGTTCATGTCGTTCCGTGTGAGTTCGGGGTTGAGATTTTTCCTTTCACAATTCGTTCGGAAACGACTGTGGTGTGGCATTTATTTGTCGACATGGCTACCCTTACTCTTATAAAGGTCGCGCAGCATAGGCACGTGCGTTCACCGGTGCGTTCCCCGTCTCTCCGTGTATCTCGTGGTGTATCATCATCCATGCACATGTTTTCTCGTTGTTTATGTGTTCAAGAGTCATGCATGTTGAATCAGGCTACAAGAGGAATCGTTCATAAGGGTCATCATCATCGTCGTCGTCATCAGTGTGCGTCTTCTTCTTCTTCTTCTTGTGTTCCACGCAATCTTCGTGGTGGCACCACTTGTTTACTTGGCGTGTCATGGCATTCACGGGCAAACGTGTCGCGTTTGCAGGCAAATGCGTCCGACGACGATAATAAGAATAAGAATAATGAGGGAGAGCAAGCACCCTTGTCGGTGTCGGCACCCTCGTTGGACGTTCGAGCGCTGGACGCGTTGATCGCGCCTAGTGGGAACGATACGGCGGCAGACGCGGCGGCAGAAGACGACGCCATCTCCATGGTCTCCACACTTCCCCTGTTTGGGGCGAAAACACAGGCAGTTCCCAAAAGAGACTACACGCTCGCGGAGCTGCGCCTCAACAACGTCGAAGCGTCGAGATTTTTATCACCCACGGATCAAACGCTCAACGCGACGAAAACGAGACTAGGGTACGCTGCACTAGCGGCGCTCGCGGCGACGACGTTTACCTTCCATTTGAGCGCGTGGGGCATATTCGGGCTCGCCTCGACGACGCTCTTCCTGCTCACAGCGGATGCAGTCGCCTTGAACGGTGCGGCGTCGTTCGTGCTGATTGACACCGCCGCGAGAACACCTGTCATCGGAGGAGGGAACTACGCGGACCGCGTGCTCGTGCACGAAGCTGGCCACTTCCTCGTCGCGTACACGACAGGTTTGCTTCCCAAGCGGTACACGCTCACGGCGCTCGACGCCCTGCGCAAGGCTGTGGGGCAGCGCCTCGCGGCGTTCGGCACGAACGCGCCTCCGCCACCCACCGCCGCGCTATCCCAGGCGGGTACGGAGTTCTGCGACGGCGCGTTCGCGCGCGAAACGGCCGCTGGCTCCATTAGCAGCGCGACGCTCGACACGGTCAGCAACGTCGCTCTCGCGGGAATTGCCGCAGAGTACGTGGTGTTTGGCCAGGCAGAGGGCGGCGTCGACGACATTGCGCAGCTTGACGGCTTGTTTCGCAGTCTGGGGTTTACGCAAAAGCGCGCGGACAGTCAGGTGAGGTGGAGCGTTCTGAACAGCGTGACAATCCTCCGGGAGTGTCAAGAGGAGCACCGCCGCCTCATGGACGCGATGCGCCGTGGCGCGACCGTCGCGGAGTGTATCGCCGCCATCGAGAACATGTGAGTCACGTACGAAATGAGAATTCGTGCTTCGTTTTTATTTTTATGAGATCCCTCATTCAGTAATGAAGTGTACTTTACTCTGTCCAGCCGCTCCAGCGGTCGTCCATTCACACCATTCACTTTCACCATTCAGCCCATTCACCGGTGCCATTCAATGCGCGTTTTTGTACATATGGCGCATTGTAAGATAGCCACTCGACTTGACCACATTTCCCTAGGATTGTTGTCTTACAAAAACCACTGGTTGATAATGAAAAGTTACAAAAAACGTTTTAGAACTAGGCTCTAGCTCCGGCTCCCGCTCCGGCTCCCGCTCCGGCTCCCGCTCCGGCTCCCGCTCCGGGCGGAGCGTCGCGTCGGCAACCGCCGGCAATGAAGCCGTCCACCACTCTGAACAATGCAGTAAGCGTCGGGAAGGGCTCGCCCCTGGTCTCGTAGGAGCTCCACAGCATCTTCTCTGTCTTGGTGCGCCACAAACCCGTGCCGTACTCGCCGTGGAAACCGCCCCCGACGCCTGTACCACATCCGTGCACGATGAGGAACGTCTTGCGCGCCATACGCTCAGTCACGGGACAAATGGCCGCGCTGAGGGCGGGAAACTCTCGTTCGAAGTCGAGTTTTTGAACCTCTCCCGGGCGCATGTGCACGTGGGCCTCGAGTATCGTCGGTCTCTGCCAGCCTCGATTGACGCCGCTGTCTGGTTCGAATACCGCGAAAAAATCCGTCTCGCGCGTCCTTTTTGGGTCTCCTCGTGGGTCGATCATAAAATGGATGAGGTCTAGCGGCTTGTCCTTTAGCTTGTCGGCCGGCAGCCCGTGAGTGATTGCCATCTCCACCCGCGTATTTCTTGTCTCGCATGCACGGATCTCCGCGACTTTCTCCATGTTGTGAAACAGCTCGCCACATGGCATGCGCCGGGCATCGACGCGGGTCCCAGCGTCCCATAACATCATCCACGTGTGCTGCTCGCCGTACTTCGCTATCTGCGCAGGTTTCATAGGATGCGCCCACATGCCCTTGCCAAGATCGAGCCGCACGCCTTGTCCGCGCATCTCAGCCGCTAAGTGCGGGTACGCCTCGTCGACGCACGGCGGCCCCCTTTGGATGTCCTCCTCCTCGCGCGGCCTTTTGCGGGTGCATAGCTTGCGTGGGTACTCCGCCTGAGCGGCGGGGGCGTCCCCGGCGGCATGCTCACCCTCCCGCTTGCGCTCCGTCGCGACGGTGACGGTGAGCACCATTACGTCATGTCCGTCAAGAGATGTCCTCTCGCCCGAACCGTAGCGGAACACCCAGCTGGCGCCTTCGTGCACCTTCTGCACGCCAGGGTTGTCGAAGGCGTTGTTGATGCCTCCTGGCTGTTTGAGAGGTTTGTGTGCGTCGAGGTGGTAAAACTCGTCCCCAACGCGGTGAAACATCCACTTGTGGTCGCTCATGGAGAGTTCCATGTGCTCGAAGATGGCGCGCGCCACGACGGTCAGGGTGTGCGATCCGAGCACTTCTAATTCCAGTAAGGGCGCGGAGGATCGACCCACATCACGCGTGACTTTCAAAGTAAGAATTATCCATGATGATGAGTCCAACAAGTGGGGAGCTGAAGACTGAGCTGGAGACTTCAATGAAGACGAAGGTGCCAAGTCCATGAGTGCTGCCGCCATAGCTGGAGACTTTGAAGACGAAGGTGCCAAGTCCATGAGTGCCGTGGACCACTGGTACCAAGAAAGAAAAATACCTTAAGTAAAGTTTTAACGTGCTTTTGGAATTTGAAAATTGGGAAGATTCGTGTCGTGCGGGCAGAGCTCTGGGACCCACGAGATTGGCACAATATGTACTTGTAGCTTAAAATCCGGCTGTTTCTTTGCATGGATGCAACATGCAAAATGCCCTAACCTTAAACGTTTTTTTTTAAGGTACCCGTAGTTCTTATGTGTGTAGGCTGCTTGAAATAGGCTGCTAAGGTTAGGAAGGAAAACGACTTGATCAAGGAAAGAGCCGTTGGTTTGGTTGCGGCCTTGCGGGTACCTTGCAAGACCTCCTTGCCAGTTGCATTTTCCTCCATACCACTACTCCACTAGACTATCAGGAGGAGGAGGAGGACTGGTTCGAGCTTGATCAAGTTGCTTTGACCATCATTTGCAAATCAAGTTCAACAACCCCTGGAGGCTTTGCCAGTTTGACTTGCTTAGTCGAGAGATTACAGTAATTTTAATTATTTTACAGTAAAAACTTACATCGGAGAAAGGATATTGCCATATTGCCATCGCTCGATGGACCCACCTAAGGTTAGGATAAACTCGAGCGATTAAGTCGAGCGATTACACACTGTAGGTCGGAGAAAGGATATGCCATATTGCCATCGCTCGATGGACCCACTAGGATAAACTCGAGCGATGAAGTCGAGCGATTACACACTGTACGTCGGAGAAATGATATGCCATATTGCCATCGCTCGATGGACCCCCTGGGATAAACTCGAGCGATTAACTCGAGCAATCGATTACACACTGTACGTCGGAGAAATGATATGCCATATTGCCATCGCTCGATGGACCCCCTGGGATAAACTCGAGCGATTAACTCGAGCAATCGATTACACACTGTACGTCGGAGAAAGGATATGCCATACCTTTAGGGGATATTGCCATCGCTCGATGGACCCACCTAGGATAAACTCGAGCGATGAAGTCGAGCGATTACACACCAATTGGTCGGAGAAATGATATGCCATCTTGCCATCATGGACTCGATGGACCCACCTGGGATAAACTCGAGCGATGAAGTCGAGCGATTACACACCAATTGGTCGGAGAAATAACTTTAATGTGCCATTGCCATCCTCCCTGGCACCTAGCTAGAGGTGCACCGAGGATTCCGTCGGAGAAATGACATTGGAAAGGAAAGGAATTGGCCGACTTGTTACAGTCATTTGTTCTCAGTTGGCCTGACTTTTGAGGCTCTTCATTAAAATAACTTTTGCAAATCGTCGAACTTTTTTGGTCGGCAGATTTGGTCGGGGCCCTCAATGCCGCATTTTTGCGACCAAAATCTCCCGTTCAACAACCTTTTGTTCTCGAAAAGTTTGCCAATAGTTCTAATCGAGTTCGAGCCCACCGACCAAAAGTTTGCCAAAAGTTTGACGATTTTTAGTTCCCAAAAAGTCAAAAGTCTGGCCAACTGAGAACAAATGACTGTACAAGTTTGTTTGACTTTTCAGAACGTCGTTCCCATCTCACTTAATTATTAGACCCTGTTCGTTCATTCTTCTTCATCCTCGGGCAACATAACATGTCCACCGCCGGAAGTTTCGACGCTGGCCTCGCGTACACAACTGGCCAAGACGGTGTTCGTACTTCAGCGTCTATGTCCTCTAGGTCTTCGCGTCGTGCTGGTGGTGGCCCCTCTCTTTCTGAGAAGCATATGCATATGGCTGGGTACCCTCCTCAAGGTCAGCGCTCGTCCGACCTCGCATTCTTAAATTCTTCCTATAACAACAGTTATACCTACAGGCCGTCCACTCCTTCCTCCTCTTATCACGCCGCCTTAGCCGGGGAACAGGCACAGCGTGCTTTCGAACGAATCGACTACGTGCTTGGACGGAAAGCACTGCCTGCTGACATGCCCAGACCAACGAGCGTGGGAAGGCGACGCAGGCTCGAAAAGGAAGCATACCTGAAAGAACAACAAACGCGCATGGAACAAAACAGGCCAAACTCGTTGGACATTCAAGACCCAAGACACCAAAAACCGAAGCTGTACCCAGCGCACCCGGACGTGCGAGGAGGTGCGCCGCTCGAAAGCTGGGAAGTGCAGTGGGCTACCGAACAGCAAAAGCAGAACGCGGACGGCGCAGCCTTTGGGGGACCGCAGAGGCAGGTTGAGGCGCGAGACAATAGGGCGGAGCAGCAGCAACAACTCGCCGCAAAACAGCAGGAATTCGAACGCAAGTACGCCATGCGACGCGATGACCACGAGGCGCGCAAGTCGACGTCCGCAGAACGCACGCAGCTCGTGTACGACTCGCGACGCACCGCGCCGGAGGGGGACTACCCGGTGCCGCCGTCGTCCGCGGGTCCTCAGGTGGAAGAACAAAAACGACTGCTCGAGGCACAGAAGGCGGCGTATCGCAAGCAGCGCACAAAGGAGGTGGCTGCGCGCATGGCCCAGGAGGAAATGAGCAGACCGCCGTCAAGCATAAGGCCAAAAAGCCGCACGAAGCAACAGCGCCCTGCGCCGCCGCCACAGCATCAGCAGCAGTACTCGTACTATGATGGGACGCCGCCGCACTCGCCGCCGCCGCCGCAGAGGCAAGACTACTACGACGACGAGCCGACGCTTGCCGCTCCGTCGCGATCGCCGCTGAAGAAGGCTCTCGCGTGGTCCGAAGATCATGACGACGAGCGCGGTAGCTACCAGCAGTACAAGGCGCCAAATATGCCGCCGACGACGACGCAATTCGTGCCAGATTACGACGAAATGCTCACGGTTGATACGCCACGAAGCGAACACGTACCATCTCGGCAACAGCAGGATTACAACGACGGCCGCACCACGCCATCGCAGCTCGTATCTCAAGAGCTCAACTCGCCGTTCCAGCGCAAGGTGTACCACGGCGGAACGCTCGCCTCGCACATCGCCCATGCTGAGAATGCTAATAGTCTAGCGACCGACAGCCTTCTGGCACTGCACCGTCTCATCACAACCAAGCTGGAGGCGCGTCGTGGCGATGCCAAGGTGTGGCTGCGAGCGGCTCTTCGTCCGCCAGCGGCGCTCCAGCGCGAGGCTGGAGGCACGCCTGTTTCGCGCGTCGAGGAGGCGCTGCGTCTCCTGAACATCGTCCCTTCCGACGAGGAGATGGACATGCTAGTACGCGCGCATCAGCTGCCAGGCTCGCATCCGCCCCTCGTGAGCGTGGCGAGCCTCGTGTCCGCAGTAGAGCCGCATCCATACGGCGGCGGTCTCGGCGTCGAGGACTCGTACTCCGGAGCGAAAATGGACGTTCTGCTCGAAGACGACCTCCCGCGCATCAAGGGGATCTTCGACCGCGCGGCGCACCGAAGTGAGAAGACGCGCCGCGCTGCCGCGCCGCAGCTCGCGCTTAACACGGTGCGCGAAGCTGCGCTCGGGCGACGATGTGGCGCCGCCGCGCTGCGCACGCTTCTGCGTCAGCTCGCGGGTGCCGGCGAGGTTGCCTCAGCGCACGTCAAGGCGCTGCTGGAGCGATCCGCGGCGGCCGCGCTGCACCCCGCGGATGCCGAGGCGTGTGTTCTGCCATTCCTCACGAAAAATGGATCGTACGTCGACTGCCGCGCACTCGCTCGCGCGGTGCTCGGTGCCGAAGATCCTGAGCTTCCGTGGCAACGCGCGGAATCGCCAGCACCTTCCCTGCCACCACCCGATCAGGCTGGCGCGGAGATGAATGAACTCCTCCCCAATGCACTCGCGGCGGTGATCCGCGAGCGCATCGAGCGCCATCGCCGCGTTCCGCACGACCTGAGTTCGAGGCAGTGGGCGAAGAGCTTGCTTCAGAGAAAAGAGGCATTCGTGAGCGTGGATGAGATTGCCACCCGCCTTCGCGTTCCGCCTCTCACGCTGGCAGTTCCCACGCGAAGCTTGGAGAAGATGCTTGCACCGTACCGAGTGCACCACTCGCCAGCCAAGCTCGTTGACGTCAGCCGATTTGTGGATGAATGTCTCTTCCCCGAGCATGGTCACATTGCGTTTGAGGAGGAGAGGCGTGCACTCGCCTCGGGGTCCGTCGAGACGCGGAAACCGTCCAAACGTCCGTCGAGTGCCAACACGACGACATCCTCGCTCGGTGCGTCATTCGACAAAATGAATGCAAAGCATGGCGCCGTCGCACCGAAGTTTAAGAAGCGCATCCCGCCACCGTGGGGTAACGCGCCGAAGCCCGTGTGGCGAAATGACTGAAGGAAAAAGGAGAGGGAAACTACAACGCACTTTTACAGTAAATGAATGAAGTTCAAATTTTCATTTTAAGTTCGAAGTCTCTTTCCGTACGCTCTCGTGCGACCCTAGTTGCGCCTCCATAGCCGGCTCACTGATGAATCAATCATCGTCCTCTTCTTGTTCATTGTTCGGTGGAAAAAGAACTTTGCGCTTTTGTTGTCAATTTAGCATGCGTATCCCTTTGTTGTCTATGTCGTGCAAAGCCGTCCACGATTGTTTCAAATCTCAGCAAAGGTAAGGGGCGTACCTTTTTCCTTTTGACTTTCTTGAATCACCCTCATCCTAACACTATCCTTAAAAACACGAGAGCGGGATCCCCAAACTACCGTACCTTCCCCAAACAAACCCCCAAAACCTCAAGACCCGATTCGGATTCGGGGTTTTATACTCTCCATCTGTGCTTTTTCCCGCCGAGCGAGTTTCTCGTTCTGAGGAATCCGTGTAGACGTCTCCGCATGCATGTCCTCGATGCCCGTGTCATCGATGCCGGTGGTGAGCGCTCACCCTTGTGGTCGTCAACCTCATAACCAGCCCAGCAGCATTATGCAAGTTCGACACCGTGCCCGTGTTGTCGCTTCTCTGGTGTTATCTGACGTGTTATCGTTGGTGCGATGCGGTAACTCTTCTAGGGATACTTCTGCGATTGGTGCTGCTGGTGCTGGTGCTGCTGGTGCTGCTGCGGTTGGTGGTGGTGGTGGTGGTGGTGCTCAAAAAAGGCTTTCAGCGGCTCAGCATGGTGGTGGTGTTGGTGGTGGTGGTGGTGGTGGTGGTGGTGCTTCCAATCAGGCTCAGGCTCTACCGATACGGCTCTGCGACAGCTCCATCGAATCGGCGTTCCTTTGGGCGCGACTCGCGGATGACGATGATGATGGCGGCAAGGGCACAGAACGTGACCATGAAGGTGACACGCCTGAGGAGCAACTTCCAGAGAAGGAGAACGACGATCCCACTTCGTGGTTGCAGCGCATCATACGGGCGCGCAAACGCGAGCGTGAGGAGTTTCAAAACACAGACGGCACACTGACGACAACAACACCGTGGTACCAGCTTGTCGACGAGTCGCTCGCAACCGCAGATGACATTGCAGAGCCGAGCGCGGTGGACGCGCTCGCTACCGCCGTGGGAGAGAATGTTCTCTTTCAGGCACGCGTGCTCGGCATGCCTGGTCCGGCGGCGCTGCGAAGATGGTGCGCAGGACACGCGTACACCAAGCATGCCGAGCGCGTCGCGGCAGCCAAGGCTGTGGGACGGCTGCTCGCGGCAGCCACCGGACGAAGAGACACGAACTGCGACGGACGCTCGAGTGCGACGCAAGAAAATGCACGACGAGCGGCGGACTCGCTGTACAGCGTGGGACGGGATGCGTGGGAAGCTCTGTTGACGGCGGCGGCGCGCGCTTCTGCATCTGGCACGACAGATGCACATGCGCGTCGCGCCGCCGCTGTCGTTGACGTCGTGCTCACGCTCGCCGGACGAATGAATGTGGACGACGTGGATGTCGTCACGTCGCTTTGTGCGATTTTAGAAATTGCATGGCATCGGCTAGAAAATGGCGTGACTGCCGTCTCTTGCGTCGACGACGAGCTGCTACAACGTGCGATGACGCGCCATTTCCCCATCTGCCGCTTTGTGGTGCGCAGCGTGCTTCGCGCGGTCCCTCCCCCCGCTCCTGCTCCCGCGTTCGGCGGTATCTCGTGGAGTCGCGTGCACACTACCTCTTCATCAACAGAAGGAGGAGGAGGAGGAGGAGGAGGAGGCTTGGTGATTGGCGCCGACGACGAGGCGACTTGCATTCTCACGGCTTGGCGTGACAGAGGTGGACGTGTTGGGTTGTACGTGGAGAAGTGTATGAAATACTGTATGTAGAATTTAAATTTGCAGCAATAATAAGCAAATAAGCAAAAATCGACGCCCTCCTCTTTTCCTTCGTGATCACAATCATCAACACTTTCCAAAAAACTCCTCTCTTCTTCGTTCGTTCTTCGCACCGCCGTCTTAAAGGCCATAATAAGGAGGAGGAGGCGGTGGCGGCGGCGGCGGCGGCGGAGGAGGAGGAGTGCTCCTCCCAAAGAGTGCCTCGTCGCCAATTTGCGCCCCCAAAAAGTTAGCAGTAGCGGCCGCCGAGTTGGTGGTTGGCGGTGGCATCTGCTGTGGGATCGCCGGCATCGCCAGCGGGCGAAGCGGCGTCTGCGCTGGAGTCAGACTGGCCACTTCCCACTGGTGCGTGAAGAAGGCGGGTGGAGTTGGATGAGGATAGTGTTGCATCATCGACGGGTGCTGTAGCTGTAGCATATGATGAGGAGGAGGAGCAGGGAGGAAAGGTTGCTGGTGGTGAGGTGGAGGCATCAGATAGACCGCATGTGGATGAGGAGGAGGAAGATGATTCGTCAGATTGCCGTGCTGGCTAGGCACAGGAGCAGTGGCAGCAGCAGCAGTAGTAGGAGGAGGAGGAGGTGCAGCCATCGCCAATCCACCAGACGACGATGCCACGGGCATACGGTATGGCCCCGGCATACGGAAGGGAATGCTGTGATGGTGATGATGATGATGAGGTTGCTGTGCTGCCGACGCCGCCGATATGGGCATCCATATCATTGTCGGTTGCGGCGCGTGCGGCGGTAATGGCAGCGGCGGCGGCGGAGGAGGAGGTGGTGGCTGCTGCGCGCCGTGGTGCTGTTGTGCCGGCGGCCAAGCAACGGACATCGCTTGACCGCTTCCAAAGTACCCCGGATGCGTGTGTACAATCGCAGGCTGCTGCGGGTGCAGCATCTCTTCAACGGACACCCGCCGGCCAGCTGCGCCGTTGCGTAGAAAGTGCACTTTGCCTGCGCCGGCGAGTGGACCACCACCCGCCGCGGCGGCACGCGGATGACTACGCGGCAATGGTCGCTGCTTGGTATGATTAGCCGTCTTACGCTGCTGACGCTGTAGCTTGTGGTGCTGATTGGTTGGCGAAAGGTGCTGCTGCATAGCCGCCGCCTTAAGCTTTGGCTTTGAGAGTCGATGAGTGGGAGGAGGGCGATGGAACGCCGACGCCGCTGGTGGGGGTGCAGCAGGTGGCGCATCCACCGCTGCAATTGGTGGCGGTACAGCAGCAGAGTCCATATCACTTTCTTCCTCCTCGGCAGCTAGCTGCTGATTTCCCATGATTTCGTCAGCAGCCTGGTGCTGATTTGTCGCATTGTTGTTGTTGTTGTTGTCCTCTTCGAAGAGCCGGCGACGCACGGTCAGCACGCTTCGAGACTCGTTTTGATTTGCGTCGTCGTCATCGCCGCCGCCGAGTTGATGATGGTTGTTGTTGTTGTCACGATCATCGAGCATGCGCAAGATCTCCGACTCGTCGTCGTCCCCGTTTCCATCGCGATCTGCAGCAGGATAGTAGGCGGCTGCACCGGCGTGATATTGGTGTTGAAGTTGTTGCTGGCGGTCGTCCTGCGAAGCTGGTGGTGGCGGCGGTTCAGGGTACGCTTCATTACGATTAGCAGCAGGCGGTGGATGGACATAGCCGTCATTGTCGTCGTCATGATCATCCTTGTCGTCGTTATAGTATCCTTCTTCAGGCTCCTCCTCTTCCTCCTCCTCATCACCGGCACATATGTTGTTGTTGGGTGGTGGCTGTAAATTCGCAGCACCGTCATTGGCGGCGGCGTTACGACCACGACCACCGAATCGTCGAGCACCACCACCACCACCACCACCACCGTGCGAGCGCCGACGATGACGATGATTCTGATCAATACCATGGTGACGCTGCTCCTCCTCCTCATCAAGTTTGCGCTGCTGCTCCTGCTGCTGCAACTCTTGTGCATGATCCAAGTCAAGCCGCTGCTTCGCCTGCTTGAAGGACGCAATCGCACGCAAAGCCGCTTCCGCCATGATCAAAATTTCACAAGTGATAGAGTGAAGGGACCATGTGGCACCACCATAATAGGCGGACTAATTCAAAATGTGAAAACGGATTTTCAGGTATAAATTACAGCGCCTTTTTGGACCAAAAAAAACGTCTTGAGTTTCAGGACGGACAAAATTCCAAGTTTTGTTTGGGAGGTGTTTCTTGATTGATGTGATGTGATGTGATGTGATGTGATTTTTGGACCCCGTCCCCAGGTCCCCCCCCCCCGGACGGGATTTGCGCGATCACATCCCAAAACGTAATCATTCTTCCACATTCTTCCAACGCACGTCGGGGACTGCGCCGCCGCTGCCGCCCAGCGTGTCGGCATCGTTTATGTCGTCGACGTTCCCCTCAAACTCGCTACTTGGCCAATCTGCACGACGCAGCTCCTCCATCATGCGCTCGCGCTCAAGCACATAGCCACCACTCAGCTGAGCGGCGGCACCCTCCTCCGACGACGATGACGATGCAGACTTGTGGCCACCAAACGACCACCACATCAACATCTGCATGTAGTACACCAGAATAGCCGCAAACAGAGCTAGTAATACCGCCACAAGGCCACGTAACGCCGCCCTGCGACGCCGAGCGCGCAACGCCGTGCCCGGCAAGGGGCCGAAATTGCGGCGAAGCAAGCCGCACGCGGTACGCGCCACCGCCGCATGCACGTCGACGACGGGCATATAGCCGAGGTCGCGCAGAGCCGCGGCATTGCTCGGCGAGCTGGTGGTGGCTTCACACCATCGCTTCGCCTGCGGCACTGTGCAACCAAACTTCGTTCCGAGCAGAAGGTGAGAATAGGTGCACACGTACGCAATCGCGATTGCGCAAAGTGCCGGCCAGTGATCGCGCTCTTCGTAGATGCCGTCGTATCCTGCGGCTTCAAGCACGGACGCCGTGAACGCGTAGCTATTCACAGCCGAGCCGTCGCTCACGTGGTAAATTCGGCCCGCGCAGCTCGGCCACTTATCAGGATTGTGGCTGTGTACGCGCTCCTCGCCGACGCGCCCGCTGTCCACGAGCGTACAGACGGCTGACGCCGCGGCGTGCGCCGCATTGTCCGCGTGGATCCAGTTAGCGCAAACCTTCGGCGAGCCGCATGGAACGAGAGCTGGCCACCATCCTCGCCTTGCGCGCGATGCGGCACTCACAATCGCGCCGGTAAGAGCCTCGCCCTCGCCGTACACGCGCCCTGGGCGAAGTACCACAGAAAGCAGCGGGCGTTGACCGCCCACGCCGACGCACGAGCCGTTCGCGGAAATCGCGTCGCGCTCGAGCGCGTGCACGCTTCGGCAGAACGCGTCGCCAAACACGATACCCTTGCGCGCAGGTGTCCAACCAGCCGCCTCTGCACCCGTGGCACCCGTCTCCGCGTCGTGCCCGGCAGCCGCGTGACTGATGACGACCAGCGTACCGACGTCCTCGACGATGCAAGCGCGCGTGAGGTTCGTGAAGGCGCTGGAGTGCGCGCTGTGACACGCGTTTTGCTTAAGCGCGCCATTCGCGACGCCGTCCGCCCCACCGAGTACGGCGACGTGCACGACAGCGTGCATGCCACTTACGGCTGCACACGCGTCTTCCACCTTGCGCACGTCCCCAACGAGTCGCGTGATGTTTCCCGCGCCAGGTGCGTTGCACTTCGGCCTTCTGACAGTATGCGCCCCGTTAGCCGCCGGCGCGGGCGGCGGCGCGCGTTTCTGTGAAGATGGCGTGGACGCGGCGGCTGCTGCTGCAGCGACGGACGCGCGGTACGCCGTTTCTGCGACGCTGGAGCAGTCGTCGTAGTGCGGTTCGACGGCTTGCACAGGCGACGAGTCTATGGCGTAAACGTGAAACCCGTAACTTTCGGAGAGAAGGCGGCATATTCGTCGGCCGAGGTACGTCGACGCGTGCGTGACCAGTATCGAGAGACGATCATCGTGAGCACCAACGGCGGCCATGGCCGTGGAGTGAGTCAGCACTGATCGCCAGCTCAGATCGAGGAAAAAAAGAGAAGTTGTTGCGAAAGAACGAGTTCCAAGTGGTATTCTTCTTGACCACGTCAATCAGCGTAAAATTACATTTGTCAACCAAAATCCACCCTTAAGTCTTGCTTCATTCACCACCTGTCAGCCTGTTCAATTGATCAAACGGAAGAATACCACGCACGAAATCACGAATGTAATGTACGGGGTCCTTTGAGTAGCCCCTGAGAAAGAAGAGCACTGGGTGTTGAATGCCAAAAACTCGATACCCCCGCCTCCGATGCCATCAACGGTCAGCTGCTAAATCGCCAGTCTGTCCAGTTGACGCCCTTTCGGGCACCTCGCAAGGAGGCGGCACCTGGGAGGGAGGGCCGGGTGTTTACAAAAACTAACCTTCCCACCATACGGCTTAGCCAGGCCAAGCCCCCCTCATCTAACTTTCATGCCCATGATTTAAATCCCCGAAACCCAACCAAAGACGGATCCCCCAAGTCACCGTTAAGGAACAGTCGCGCTGATCTCCTTATCTCAAGAGCTCCTCAAACGCTAGGTTTACGCACCGGCAGGCCAGAGCTCAAACCCCGCTATCGCTCGTTTATTTGAGTAGCCCCTGAGAAAGAAGAGCACTGGGTGTTGAATGCCAAAAACTCGATACCCCCGCCTCCGATGCCATCAACGGTCAGCTGCTAAATCGCCAGTCTGTCCAGTTGACGCCCTTTCGGGCACCTCGCAAGGAGGCGGCACCCACTGCACACCACAAGGGCGGGAGGGAGGGAAAAGCATTGAGCAGCCAACACGTGCATCCCGAGTCCAATAAACTGCGGTGCATTTGAGCGCTGACATGCGAGCCATAATCATCTGCAGATTGCGCAGGTTGCGTTCACGAGCAGGACAACTACGCGAGTAGATTCCTTCTCCCGTGCCCTGCTTGGCGTCTTGCCATACGTCGTGAAGATTGCGATATACATTATCACACCAGAGCAGCAGAAGGTCCACGTCGAGAATGCCTTCAGCATGACGGAAGTCTTTCCAATTTTCCACCGCATCCATCAGAGACTTATGCTTCCTCTTGAGGGGGATCTCGCCGTTCCGCCAGCGCTTAAGATCCACATGGCCATCTCCAGTCGTATCACGAAAGTATACCGCAAGCGATAAAAATCCAGCGGATGCGCCGGTTGCGGCTACGGCGGCACCCACGTTTGCCAAAGGCGTACGCATCGGCCGAATCGTCACAACCATCACGGCATCAAGCGCCATCAACGATGCTGCAGTCGCGGCGCACGAGGTCCGACGAGATGGTGACGATCCACCGTAGGCGCAGCAAGCGGTCGCGGCACACAAAAGCGCGAGCTCAAGGAATGAATACACAGGTATCTCCACCCTGCCAAATCTAGAATCTTTCGGACCACGCAACTGCCAAAACATGGCGGCTCGACGCTCTGCAAAGTGACTTGCCGCACGACCAAATTCATACCATTTTGACACCCAGCACCCTCCGCCGCCGTCTTCCTCCTTCTTCTTGTATACGAGGTACGTTGGCTCCACGGTGGTGGCGCGTGCGACAATCACGGCATTGCGGAGCGTGATCGCCACAAGCACTCCAGCACAGGCAGCTGCAGCCACTCCAAACGCGTCGATGTCCTCTTCGCCGTCCTGCACGTCAGCGCCGTATGCAACAAGTGCAAGCGTGCAAGGAATCATGCAGATGGTCGAAGCAAGGAGCTCCGCACGAGGGAAGTACAGCACGGCCGGAATCTTTGAAAGTTCAAAAATTTTCTCATCATCATCATCGAGGCCTCGCTTTCGCGCCATCTCTTTGAAGCTTCGCTGTCGCTTCCTCTTTCGCCGCAGCTTCCAAAAGACCCAGAGCACAAAGCGGAGATACACCGCGAGTAAAAAGATCAAGGCACACCAGGTCACGCATCCTAGGAGCAACACGCGCGAGCCTCTTGCGACACCACCCTCAGCTTCCCAAGGAAGCGCCTCAGCAAGATTCATAAACGCCATCGTACCATACGCACTTGTTTTCATGTTCCAGTCATCGGATGATATGCTGAGCAATCTGCGAGGTGCCGAAGAAGGCTTCGGCCTTTTGCGGAAGAACCACGCCGTGCTGGAGATTGTCTGCATTCGCATTATCAGTCGGATCGGACTACCCGCCCCCCCTCGGCAACTCCCCAGGGGGCAATTTGAGAATTTCCCCCGACCAACTTGGTCGGGGAGGACCGGAGGAATTCCCGGGGGGGCGAGGGGGAAAGTTTGCAAAATTTTCTGAAACGGAGGGATGGTATACAACAAGCGGGCTTCTTTTCCTTTCAGGCTTTGCTTGGGAATATATTATATAGCCAAGTTACGTGATATCATGTAGTACTACTCTTAAGTTTTACACTGGTGGGTCGACGTTACCAGTAAAATACGTTGTTTACAAGTGTGGTGGCATGATTCCACTCCTGGCAGCCTGGTGGGTCACACACCTTGGTCAAGGGACCCAGTGTACAAGTTCCTTGGTTCTTCACCAATACTAGGATACCTCAGCGCATACCTACTACCTTGGATGCCTGACTGGTGGTGGTACAGTATATCATACTCTCCCTGCCTGTCTACCATTTACAGGATTTGGTAGCAGCTCTTGGAGGATCGTCCGGACAAGTCACGACCGGACAAGTAAGTAAGTTACGAGCGGCAGGAAGATTAGCATTCATGAGCCTCGACGAGTATGATGAGAAGTCGATGAATGAATGATATAAGGATACGGCGCGTGCTGCTGGTCCAAGAAGTCTTCGACCACTACGTACGTACACATTTGTTGTAACGAGTTCATATCCATTGGATGGCATTCTTGTCTCTGATTTAAAAAAAGTCCAAACATTTTGATTACAGTACAACGAACACGTCGTGGTCTACTTATTTCTTAGCCTTCTTCTTCTTTGGCGCGTCGTCGTCGTCGTCGTCCTTCTTGCGCTTTTCCTTCTTCTCCTCCTTTTCCTTCTTTTCCTTCTTCTCCTTCTTCTCCTCCTTCTCCTCCTTCTCTTTCTTCTCTTTCTTCTCTTTCTTCTCCTTCTTCTGCGGCTCATCCTTAGTCGGCTTCACAGCCACGCCCGCCTTCTCCGCCGCCGCCGACATCGCGGAGGAATTCTTCTGCGTGGCCGCGCCACTCGCGTAGAATTCCAACCGCTCATCCACCTGCGCCTTCAGCGCCTCGCCAAACGCGGATGTCGCAACCTCGCTAAAGCAGTCGATGCGCGACGCCATGCTGCACTTGTTCGCCAAGTAACGGCTGATGCGACCCTTGTTCTTTGCCGATGCCTTGCCCACCGCGGAGGCATGGTACAGAAGCCCGTACTTGGGCGTGTTGCCCTTCGTCTTCAGCGCGCGGAACAGAGCCTTCTCGGCGCCGAGAATCTGAACGGTCGACGCAGGGTACTTTGCCAAGTTTGTCAGCGAGCCTGCGTGGCTGATGAGGCGCGCCCCAACGATGTCGCCGACAAGTGCCGACAGGTTCGGCGCGACATTGCCCATCTTCGAGTGCAGGTAGTCGGACAGGTTCTTGCGGTACTCCGCAAGGTTGATGACACGACGTGCGAAGCTCTCGATGTTGGCGAGGTCCGTCTCGGTGATATCCTGCCCCATGGACGTCTTCGCCGCGTCGACAATTTCGCGCGCCTTTCCCTCGTCGCCGACAATTTCCTCAAGCTCCGAAAGCTTGTCCTCCCCCAGCGTGCTCTTGTCGCCAACGATTAGCGACAGGCGGCAGTACGTGTAGTTATCGGGCACAATCTTCACGAGCTCGGGGAAGTGCCAGCTGTACCACTCGCGCACACGCATGACGAACGTGTTGACGTCCTTGTCGAGAGTATCCATGAGTGCAATTGCCTGAATGATCATGTTGTCAACGCGGTTGACGTTGAACTTAACGCGCGCGCGGCTGTAGCTGTGCGCAAGACCGAGCTGCGCCTTCTGCAGGTCGCTGTCCGCCATGAGGTCCTTGACGTAGCGTCCAAAGTGCATGCGGCACCCGCGAATGAGCTCACTGACGGACTCATTTGCGACGACGGAACACCCCAAGGTGTCACTGATTGCCGAGCCCAGCTTCGCCTCCCCAACACCCAGCGTAACCCCGCCGTCTGACTTTTTCGATGACTTCTTCGACTCCTTCTTACCTCCTGACCCTGACGACGGCATGTTCAGCTGTAGGAAAGCACGCAGGGAGTCCGTCAAGTTTGACTCTGAAACAGCATTAATTTGCTCGAGCGCGTCAACTGCTGATGTGAAAGGTGCGAATGACACTAAAGACACACACTTGCCAAACTTCTCGAATGACGACAAATCGGCAGATGACTCAAGAGATGACCCACCCACTGCGATGTCCAGACCCCCTTTGTATTCAAAGAGAGCGAAACCGGACGCACACTCGTACAAGACGTGCGAGCAAGGTGACATAATGGTAGTGAAAAAATAAGAAGAAGAGGAAACCACACAAAGCCAACCTTCAGCCGTCGACGGAAACCAAGTTCGTTGCCGGAAATGTCCGACGGCGCCGGGCGGAGGAGAGGAACAACACGAGCTGCAGGAGGGCGACAAAAGGCGGCGGCGGGACCAAACCAACCCCCTCCCTCCCCTAAGGGAGTAGAAGTGCCCCTGGGGGATACCGGTTCGAACTCGAACTCACTCACTCGGGGTTTCCTCGGGGTTTCAACTTTCATCGGGGCTTCATCGGTCGGGGTTGGGAAGGAGGGGAATCTTCTTAGTCTACGAATCTGATATCTCTGGACACGTCAAATAAATCTACGTCGTACCCTTTAATTAGGAGTAATAGTAGAGTGCGCAGCTGGGCAGGTCTAGGTAGTACTAGTGAATGCACTCTTACTGTGCAGTACTGTACAGTACGAGGTACATCGATACCGTACCTTGTTCAAGTCTTACCACGGGTCAACATGCAGTACTTGACTTGACGTCAACTGCATGGTCTTGCACCCATGCATGCGAAATTCATGGGAATGCTCTTTTGGATGGCAGACGGACTACCCGAAAAACATTCGTCGTTCCAATCGGGGATTACAAAGCCTCCTCGTCACTGTCGTCATTGGCGTGCATGTCGTCGCTTTCATTGTCGATGTCACTGTCGTCGTCGTCAACGACGTTTTCGACCAAATCTGAGCTGTCCAAATCCACGTCCTCCTCGTCATCGTCGTCGTCGTCGTCCTCCTCCTCCTCCTCGTCGGAGGGCATATTGCCATCCTCTGGCGCAGAGTCGTCGCACAGTAACAGCACATCCCACTTCGCGACGGGAGCAATACCCAAAGGTGTGGGAATGCAACCTCCAAACGCAACGCCACCCTCAAGCGTGTGTCCAGCAATTGTGCGGTGGCTCACGTAGTCGCGACCGGCATGAAGTTGACCGCGCCAACGAAGCTCGTGCAAATCAAATACGCACGCATCACCACGCCAGCCATTGCTGCCACAGCCGCCATGGAACACCCACCAGCGATCCGCGTACACCGTCGACCCGAAACGATGGCGAGGCGCGGGTTGCGGTGAACTGCTGGACGAAGGAGGCATCGTCCACGTCGGCGGATCAGTCGCGAGGTCCAGCACCACGGGACACATCACAGCCAGCTCCGTCGAACGTAGGCGAAGGCGCACGCCGTTCATGTCCGAACGGTTCGCCGTGAAGCCGGCCATCACCACCAGGGTATTCGCATCGCCGTCTGAGCCTGTGGTGTGAACCGCGGCGTGCAGCCACCTCGCGCCGACCCAGTCTTCCACCTCGATAAATCCGGTACCAATGGCCATATTTGGTTGCGGGACCACCTCCGTTTTGAGCGTTCGCCAGATGCGAGCACGAAGACGAAGTTCCCTCGGAGATCGAAGAGAACGAACAAGCGAGTTGCCTCCAAAGCTGCGAGGACGCATAATTTCGCCACCAAGCGCGATGAAGCGACCTGGTCCCACGCGTGTTATGGTATGATGCCAGATGGCAAGGCCATCCTCTCCCTCACATTCCAGCGGACTCGTCCATCTGATTTCCTCGCCATTTGTCCACATTATCAGCACGTCGCCAAAGAATTCGCCGTCGAAGTTGTAACCTCCGTGCACGAGCAGCATGCCACCTGCACTTGCCTGCTCTCGCGTGAGAGGTCCGAGCTGCGCGAGAACGTCGTCGTCGACGTCGCTGGGATACACACGCGCAGCGGCGTGGCGGAAACGCGTCAAAGGCGAGGGGCCCACGACGGTTGGTATGCTCATCTCCCCGGTAGCTGGACGAAGAACAACGACCGGCGGTCCGTCGTCGCCTCCGCGCCTCGCACCGAGTCCCCCTACGACGACGACGATGCCGAGTTCGTCAAACAGCGTCGCTGTGTGCCCCGACCTTGCAAGTGCCATGCTCTGACGCTGGTCAACGGTACCCTCAAATTCGTCGGCATAGCGTGCATGTGTTTCCCTGGCAAGGTCTTCTCCACACCACTTCCAGCCGGTTGGCACGAACGTGCTTGCACATTTCGCGAGCGTGCGTAGTCCTTCCTGCTTACGAGTAAGAAGGCTGTTCCCAGCAAGGTTCGCACCCTGCTCCTCTGACAAATCCTCTTGGGAGGAGGACGAGTGTGTTTCTCCGAGCACTTTTTTCGAGCACTTCTTATTCCACTTCCTCTCAATAGTCTCAAGCATCGTCACCCCAAACTTCGAGCGAGCAATACGTGCCCACGCCGGTGTTTCTGCGACAGCCTCTCGTATATCTTTCGAGACGCACGCTAGGACGGCGAGGTCACGTGCGCCCAGCAGCGGCAGGACGTCCGAAGAGAGGATGTGCATGGAATGCAGCGTAACTAAAACTGATGAGACGTCACCGACATCACTGTCTTCACCAGCATCATCCCCTGAAACCACGAGCGCGTCAGAAGGCTCCGGCATCGTCGCCATGATGAGACGGGGCCGGAATGATATGTGGCTCCGGGGAAATCCATCCAACAAGGGGGACCCGGGGAACCAATCACCGGTTTGGTTGTCCCAATCCATCTTTTGCGATTGACCCGTAACGTGACATCACATTACAGTATGTCGGAACAAACACCTGTTCCCAAACACAGCTGTACAGGTACTTATAAGTTATAGGTCACGCACGTGTACACATCTTCCTTGTGAAGCTTGTTGGCAGTTAACTAGTTAAGTGACAACACATGTACACACATGTACATACAACTAACGCACCACGTGACCCGTGCTATTAATTAATAATACGACGACACATACAGGAGGACTCTACAAAGAAGAAACGAACTACCCGTTACGATAGAAGGTGAAACTACAGTGTAACAGTTGTAATTTAATTATGCAATAGTAGTGAGTGCAAGGCCACTCGCGAGTCTTAGGCGTTGTCACACGGACGGTGGTGGGGCCCGAAGAATCGTATTATGCATAGGCTGGCACAAGACACGACGACGGGAATCATATAATATAGTATATACTATGGGCTGTGGCACAAGTACTTTAGGTAGGTGGGCTTCTTACAACTTGCAAGTTGCAAACTTGTGCTTTGTCAGCCAGGCCGCAGGCGGGCTTCTTGCCGCGGGTTGCGCCCGCCAAGTGGGTGGGTGGGTCCCACCAGTTAAAATTCCAACTCCAGGTACGCAGGTAAGGGTTAGACAAGCAAGTCACTCACTCCCCCTCACAAGTCACAAATCGATGGGCACCACGTCACGGGAGTTCCAAAAAAGCAAATGTTCTTCTCATTACACGTACACAACGTAGCCTATATGTATTATATACACGCTTCATTCAAACAAAAAAAAGAGAGGAAAAAAGACGAGTTTGCAAACTCAAGTCTCCTCCTCCGACGCCATCTGCGCGGTTGCCGAGCTCATCACAATCATAGCCGCGCCGACCCAACCTAGCGCACCCCACCGCTCGCCAAGGAATGCCCAAGCGAAGAGAGCGCCCCAGAGCGGCTCCGTGGTGTACACGAGCGCCGCATCCTGCGCGCTGACATTGCGAAGCGCCTTCATCTCCAGCCAAAGCGTGCCTGCTGTCGTGATGAGACCCGTGTAGAGAAGGGGAAGCCAAGGAATCGCGGATACGTCAAGTGGCGCTGTGGACATCTCGCCGCTAGCGGCATACCAGCCGAAGCTGCATCCTGCAACAACAAGCATCTGAATGCCGATCACGCTCGTCGGCGCTTTTTCGCACACGTGCGCGTAGTGCTC
Organism: Pycnococcus provasolii; assembly: GCA_938743325.2. Taxonomy (NCBI): domain Eukaryota; kingdom Viridiplantae; phylum Chlorophyta; class Pseudoscourfieldiophyceae; order Pseudoscourfieldiales; family Pycnococcaceae; genus Pycnococcus; species Pycnococcus provasolii. The sequence goes on from OW568891.1 coordinate 275,620, forward strand.
TGAGCGGTAGATGTGCATGGCGAAAAGAAGCGCGCTGAGCAGACCCCAAGCATCTCCGACGTCCACGCCACCACCGCCGCCGGTTAGCATGGCAATGCCGGCGATGGCAACCGCGGCTGCTCCCCATACGCGTGGCGAGATTTCGCGGCCAAACGCACCCGCAATCAGCGGCACGGCGATGACCGTCAGCGCGCTCAGGAAGCTAACACGGCTGGAGTCTGCCGTGAGTAGTGCGACCGCCTGCGTTGCGTATGCTCCCGAAGCCCACACGCCGAGTTCAAGGCCACCTACGAGCAACTGCGCGTCGCCAAACGCCTCGAGAGCAAACGGAAGTAGGCACAGTGCGGCTGTTCCAAACCGCATCGCCGTGAACAGTCCCGGTTCGACGCCGGCACTTTCCACCCCTTTGAGAACGGCGATGTTCGATCCGAAGAGGAACGTGAGCATGTTGAGCATGAGGATGCCTTGCCATCTGTCCTCTTCCGAAGTGGTGTACTCGCTATTGTTGTGCCTCGTGTCTGTAGGTTCAGAAAGCACGGGTGCTGGTATGGAAGAGGCCGCCTTGGTGACTTGAAACGCGTTCTTCGTGTTGTTCTTGTTGTTCTTGTTGTTGAGGTGCAGAGCACCGCTGAAGTTTTTGAGTTGGTTCGCTCGCGGCGTGTCTGACCCAACTGTCGCCACCGCAACACACGGAGCAGGCTTGAAGCGGCGGCGTTGGATCGGCACCTTTTTGTTCTTCTTGCCTATACCTATAGGAGCACGAGAAATGGGAAGAGCTTTCCCACAAGTCCGAGTCGTAGTAGGAAGAGACATAGAAATCATGACGAAGACGAAGACGAAGACGACGAAGCAGCTGAACCCAAACACTCCTTAACAAGGAGTAGCTTCCTTACCCAACAAACTTACCAAAATTGACAGACTTCACTCTTAAGAACACAGCTAAACACACTACGATAGAGACACAGCTATCTTGAAGACTTGAAAAAAAAGCGAGCCTTAAGACTTCGCTTTAAGCGTGGATCGATCTTTGGGCGAACAGACAAGACACGGAGAGCAGATCAGAGCAGAGCAGTCCTGGGAGAGATATGTAGAGCTCTACCTACGATAGGTTATGGCGGATATGTACCTTTAAGGATAGAGGAGTGGGGAATGATGAAAGTGGGTGATGCCGCTCATGCGCGACAAGCCTCGTGCAAGCCAGCTGGAGCACTCTCTTTTGTGCAAGGTGGCGGCAAGGCGACTCCTGTCGTGCTCGTGCTCGTGCTCGTGCTCGTGCGCTTTTGCTTTGGCTTTTGCTTTGGCTTTTGCTTTTGCTTTTGGGTCGCTTTTTCTCATCCGATTTTTCAGCTTGCATGCATCTTCAAGAGTTGCTCGGATCGCACATCGTCCCATCGAAAGCAGTCCATGCATGATTCGGAGAGCCTCTGATGTCTGAGCTGGACACATCGCGATGCACTCTGATGTTTCGCCACTTTGTTGGACATCGCATCGTCGATATTGTAGTACTATAAAACGCGACGTTTACATAGCTCGACGACGTCTCGACGGATTCGCATCGCGGCAAGACGCTGAAAGATCACTTTCAGTCGCTTTTGTGTCCCTTTTTAGGGTCGGTGACATCGTTCCACACCGGTGGTTCTGGTCGGCCCTCCCCTTCCCAGCCCTCCTCCCTCTTCCCAGCCCTCCTCCCTCTTCCCAGCCCTCCTCCCTCTTCCCAGCCCTCCTCCCTCTTCCCAGCCCTCCTCCCTCAAACTGTGGCGTCGTCGTAGGTACGTTCATGCCTTTCCGGCAGTTTGCTTGCTTTTGCCTTCCACTTGTTGTCTTGCATTTGCGCTGTGGGTGGTGTGCGTGTCTTGCTTTGCGGAAGGCCTTTCGCCTTGCGCATGAACGGGGAAACGCGTGTGGTGCGAGTGCAAAGCGTGCGAGTGAAAAGCATGAGTACTTGCCGGCGACGGTGCGGCTCGCACCATGCTTGTCATGGCGTGGCGGGCACGCGCGCGCCACCGTCTTGGCCAACAAACCGTGCCGCGCGTCAGTGAGAGGACGAGGAGAGTGATGCGCGCGCATGGTGGCGTCGTCCGTGTCCTCGTCGTCGTCGTCGACATCATCGTGTTGCTTAAGGTGTTGCTTAAGGTGTGCGGCTCGCATGCCTGTCATGGCGTGGCGGGCACGCGCGCGCCACCGTCTTGGCCAACAAGCCGTGCCGCGCGTCAGTGAGAGGACGAGGAGAGTGATGCGCGCGCATGGTGGCGTCGTCCGTGTCCTCGTCGTCGTCGACATCATCGTCCTCGTCACAAAACTCTTTTTTTTTTTTCAAACCACTCACACGCACTCACGCACATACACACGCGCGCGCACGTACATAAACAAAAAGAATAGGATGGGGCTTACGCACCAAAACGCGGTCAAACATGGCCGAAAGGTCGTAAGCCCATGCTGACTCACTACGACAATACTGCAATGATATTACAGCACTACTTCGTGATCACTCCCGCTCCCGCTCCCGCAGGCGCCGCTCCCGCTCCCGCTCCCGCTCCCGCCTGCACCGCATCTTCATCGTCACTGAGCAAGCCGCTGCCGCTCACGATGCCGCTGGAGGAGGCGGCGGAGGCACGCTGCAGATACGGCACCGAGTCCTGCGGCTGCCATGCTCGCAGAACGACTGCGGAGAGCAGACACGGCAGTTACTCCTCATGATGTCATGCTCGCAGAACGACTGCGGAGAGCAAACACGGCAGGTACTCCTGCGGATGTCATGCTCGCAGAACGACTGCGGAGAGCAAACACGGCAGGTACTCCTCATGATGTCATGCTCGCAGAACGACCCGCCTCCGCAGATACGGCAGTTACTCCTGCGGATGTCATGCTCGCAGAACGACCCGCCTCCGCAGATACGGCACCGAGTCCTGCGGATGTCATGCTCGCAGAACAACTGCGGAGCGCAGACACGGCAGTCAAACCTGTGGATGCCATGTTCGCAGAGTGCGTACTGTGACGGCAAAGTTGGCTCGACTCCTGTTACTGTGCAGTGAACTGTACGGTTGAGCACACCGTGTAGCACTGCGAGTCCGTGCAGTGTCGCCTCGCAAAACGCGCACATGTTGCGTGAGACGAAGAACACCAAACCTTCAAGAGGTGTGCTTTCAGCGAGCAGGCGCCCTAGCGCCACGTCCTCAGCGTGCTCGCCAGGTTCGCCGCCACTGTTCTTGACGGTAAAGAGCACGCTCGCTCCTCCCACAACATCCGCAACCGCACGCTCGATGAAAGCATTGAACAGCGCGGGCTCTCTGTGAGCGCGAGCGACGACGTCTGCTGGCCTCTCGCCCTCCTTACGAGCACTGTCGAATGCGTCGTCGCCCGCGCTCAGGCTTATGGATGCGATCGCGATCGGATGTGCGTGCATTCGCACCACACTCACCGTGGTCCCAGACGAGAACATCGATGCACCGCTCGCACTCCTTGTCGTCACCCTTGGCATGTTGATGGCAGTAACTAATTGGTTAAAAAAAAAATTCCAGGTTAGGGTTTCAGGGAAGTGGGTTAGGGTTCAGGTTAGGGTTAGGTGGTAATGTCGATTTTAGGGGTTAGGAGTTTGGGGGTTTGTGCTGTGAGTTATTTTAGGGGTTTGGATTTGGGGGTGAAAAAACAAAAAAAAAGTAACGGCAATACAGCACGCGCGCTTCATCATGCGCGCATTCATGCACGCGCATGGCGCGCGCGCACCCACCCACCCACGCACACGCACGCACAGATACACACACACACACACACACACACACACACACACACACAAAAACACACACACACACACACACACACACACAAAAAAAAAAAACACACAAAAGTGAAACGCACGCGCGCATCCTCCCACCACCATGCCATGCGCGCGTGCATGCGCGCGTGCATTGCACGCGCGCATGGCTGACCACCCGCGCACCACCCACCCACCCTACAAACAGAACGCCATCGCCACATCAAACCTCCCCACCACCCACGTACCTCAAAAGTTCCGAAGGCAGAATTGCAGAGAATGAATGTGAAGAGACCTGTCTTTGTTTGATGCAGGTCAGCCCCTTCCGGCCACCTTTAGGTAGGCCCTGATTCAGGCGAAAAACGTCTTTAGGTAGGCCCTAGGGCCTACCTAAAGACTTTAGGTAGGGGGTCAGTTTGGTCGCAGATTTTGCGAAGGACGCGAGTTTGGGGGTTTGCCGGGGTGCGCCAGGCGCTCAGTGCTGACAGCACCACCACCACTGCCACTGGCGCTTTACATTCAGCGGAACGCCTGGCGGCGCGCACAGCCAGGACGCAGTACGACAGGACCGAGGTGTGCGGGCAGTGCCCTGCCGACGCAGCGTGATGGTCAACGTCGACGACGACACGGACAACTCCGTGGTCGTCACCACCTCGACCTTGCGCGGAGGCTTGGAAGGACATCTGCAGTGCCATGTGCAGTGCCAAGGGGCGAACAAGCAGGGCTTCACCCACGCGTTCGTACCGACGAATCCGAACGCCACAGGCAAGCGGTTCACGGCAACGACACGGCCATGTGTCGTCATCACCGAGGAGTTCGAGAAGGCCTGCAAGCGTCGGCATGGACACTGATGCGCGACGTCGACGACGACACGGACAACTCCGTGGTCGTCCCCACCTCGACCTCAATGATCGACATGGCCGTCGCGCACGCACACGCACACCAGCTCAACCGCCAAAAGCAAGCAGCTGACGACGTCGACTTTGGAACGATGACCATCGTCGTGCTCGCCATGGCGCTCTTCGCGGGTCTAGGCGTTCTGCCGCTGTACGTCGCAAAGGTGGACGCCACGTGGGAAGGACCAGGACTCGCCGTGGCGTGCGGCATGATGCTTGCCGCCTCGTTCGACCTGCTCGAGGATGGGTCGAACGGAAACGCGCTTGGGACGACTCTGCCATATCTCGGAAACGCGGGAAGTCACAAGGTGGCATTGCTCGTAGGTGCGCTCTTGGGAATCGCCACCATGGGTTCCGTGAAGCGTTTCTTCTCGGGCAACGGCGACGACGGCGACGACGACGACGACGACGCAGCCAGGCAGATCGTCAAGGCGCTCAACGCTGCGGGCATGGGAAACACAAAGGACGATCTTTGCCAAGGACCAGGGCAGAGAGAGGAGCTGAGTAAAGCCAAGCAGGTGCAGTGCTTGCTGTACTTGCTCGTCTGCCTGTGACTTGCTCGTCTGCCTGTGCATACACAGCGGCGAGGGTATCTCCATGGGTGTCGCATTCAAGGCGGAGAGGGGATGGCAACAAGGCGTGCGTGTAGCCTTCAGCATGGGCTTGCATAACGCGTGCGAAGGACTCGCCATCGCGCTCGTGCTCACCAGCAGCGGCTTTTCCAACGCCGCGGGAGCATTCTGGGCAATCATCACTCACCTGCCTCAAGTGCCTGGCGCGATGCTTTTCTACCTTGGCGCGCAGCACCTCGCCTCATGGCTTCCCGTGCTGCTCGGATGGGCCGGTGCGTCCATCCAAGCAGAACGACGAAAATCCCGACGCCGTGCGCGCTCGCGAGGCGAGGCGAAGAAGCGCGTACAGCGCGTACTGCGAAAGGGGGGGGCAGCCGCTGCGCGGCCACTTTGACCCGAACACCAGCGTGGAGCTGAATACCGGCCTGAGGAGGAGCTGCTGAGCCGATTCGACGTCGTGCTCGTGCTCATGGACTCCGCCGACGAGGCTTGGGACCGGCGCGTCGCCGCGCGTAACTAAAACTTTAATACTTTAAATTATTACTGTAATTTAAAGTTTTCTTAAAAGTAGGCAACTTTTAACGCAGGACAAGATTCTTGTAGCATGGCCGCAGCTGTCCAAGGGAACACGCAGGTAGGCAACGCACCGACCTGTGTAGTAGGCGGTGTTGGCGACGAACAACGAAACGTGAATTCCAAGTGTTCAACACGGTTCCAAAATGCGCGTAAGACATCATTGCGAAAGACAAAAACTTCTCCTCTTCTGCAATCGTCACGGGCGACTGGTCGCATTCGCGTGAAAAGGTCGATAGGAGGAAACAATAGCGCCGGGTGTATGCCACGTGAAGAGCACTTTGCAACGATATTGTCGTCACCATATAAGCGTGACAAGTCCTCGCTAAGTGAGCTAGGACGTTGTGTCGATGAACTTGGAGTATCGTCGTCTGTTCCGTTTTCGTCCTGACCATTTAGCACGCAGCCTTCGTCATAGAAGACCACAGGTGCGCGCGTTTTATCGGAAACTGCAACAAAGACTTTATACGTATCGCATTCGGATTCGCTGTCAGACTGTAAGGTGTGCGGATATCTCAGCGCACACCTCTTGTCGTTGTCGCTCGGTCCGCCTTTAAAGAAAAGGCCTTCGACACTCGGAGGAACAAGCTCCCGCGCAATGGGACCCGGCTGAAGCGGCGCGCGTATGAGTCTCACCCCCTCTCGTGCAGTGTTTGCGATTCTCACAAATGTTTCAACGACTTCAGGATGTGCACTCACACATTCTTCGACACTCCCTTGGCCACAGGTTGTAAGACCTTTCAAGACGTCAACTTCTTCGGCAGAAATGTCTACAAAGGAACGGTACACACCCGAGACGTTAGACGCCTTTCGCTTCCGCGACCAAGCACCGCTGTTCGTATTACAAACGGCCACCTTTTCAGTAGTCAGCGTATGTCGCAACCGTTGGGCGCGTGGACGCGGTTAAGGTTGTACTCTCTCCACTCACTAATTAACCACTGATGCCCCAAGTCAATTCACCAATGGAGGACCTGTCCCCCTTAACAACTGCAGCTCGCCGGGACTGACAGCTGTGACAAACCCCCAAACTCGCGTCCTTCGCAAAATCTGCGACCAAACTGACCCCCTACCTAAAGTCTTTAGGTAGGCCCTAGGGCCTACCTAAAGACGTTTTTCGCCTGAATCAGGGCCTACCTAAAGGTGGCCGGAAGGGGCTGACCTGCATCCCTTAAGAGGGTAGAACGAAACCCCGAAACCCGAAACCCCGAAACCCCGAAAGGCGAAAGCGAACTCCAAAGAGAACCCCTATTCTCGAACCCGAAAGGTGTTTCAAACCCTAGTCTCAAACCCTAACCTGACCTCCCGCGGGGCCGGAGACCTTTCAACTTTGAGATATTTTGTCTCAGGCCCCCCGGGGATAATAAATAACCTGACGTGGCGAAAAGAAAACAACACACCCGAACCACCTTTTTATCTTTTTGGGAAACGCCAACACTCACTTTTTCCTCCCTTTTCCTCGCACTTGTCTTGTCATACTTTTCGATCTTACGCGATGTCTCTTTCCATGAAGTGTCTTTCCCGTCCTCCTCGTGCTCCTGTGCGTGGTGGTATGGTTAGGGTTGGTGCTCCTGCGAGGGCTCGCCGTGCTGCCGCCGTTGTGCGTGGTGGTGGGTTAGGAGGGTTAGGCTCTTCCCCCGGGAGCATGATGCGTCGTGGTGCGCGTGTGACGCTGGTGAAAGCGCACAACCATGACAATCTTGCTGACGACGAACTTGACGTTTTTGTTGACACGGCGGGAATGACGAAAAGCCAGGCGAAGAAAGCTCGCAAGCGAGCGCGTGCTGAACGCCAAATGGAACTCGAACGTGAACGACAACATGCGGCTGTTGAAAAAAACGGCATCGCCACGAAGCAAATGCGTCAGCAGTACGTCGAGTGCGTGAAAAAGTGCGGCGACAACGGCGTTTGCGTCGAGGAGTGCCGCATCAAGTTCAAGGAAGTCATCTGAACGACCATACCAAGTCGCATGCGCGAGGCGAAAGTTGATCGCAGAGAACATCATCCTCAATAACGTCAAGAATAAGCCGTCCATCAAGCGAGACAACAACAACATCATGTGTTTCATCATCATCATGTTCTTCTTCTCACGCACGAGTCACGACGACATAGGACTTACAGTATATAGATAAATAAGTGCCACGAGCACCAACATATAAATATAAATATAAATACAAATAAAATCAAAATAAAATAAATAAAATAAAGAGACATATATACTGTAACTACTTTCTTTCTTTCTTTCTTTCTTTCTTTTTTAAATAAAATATTATATCAAGATTCGACAAGGCACACCCAGCTAGCTGAACACATGGGCCATGATTCGCTTGTCAGTCATCCCACGCTGCCAGGGGCGTTTTTCCTCCCACCCGAACCCTAATCCTAACCCTAACCCTAACCCACCTAACCCTAACCCTAACCCTAACCCTAACCCACCCTAACCCTAACCCTAACCCTAACCCTAACCCTAACCCTAATCCTAACCCATTACCCTAACCCTAGCTTAAGTGGTGGTGTCGTCGTCGGCCTCTCTCTCTTACTGATATTTGTGTTAGACTTATAGAATACTGCTTTAAAGAGATATGGTGCGTGCCGTGTTCTTCGACCTTGACGACACACTCGTATTCACGAGTGACCACGACACACGCGCGTACGAAGCTGTGGCCGCGCTGTTTGGTGCAGCAGGAGACGACGACGCAATCTTACAAGGGTCCTCCGTCAACACGGCGGATCTTGTCGCAGAATATAAGGCGCTTCTCAAGGCGACACCTTGGGATACCGCGTATCCAAACGAGACGTGCGACGTGTTCAGCCACAGAGCAGGACTGTGGGCGCAGGCCATCACAAAGCAGCAGAAAAAAGACGGATGCTGCAGCCGACTCGACGACACCGCCATCTTCGAGATGGGAAAGGCTTGCCAGACGTGCTTCGACAAAACGCGCATGGAGGAGTTCCCGTTCGTCGAAGGCGCCGTGGACATGGTGCGCAAGCTGCAGCAGGCGAACCTGCGAACTGTCGTGATCACCAACGGCCACCACGTCGTGCAGCACGAAAAGCTTAAGGCTTGCGATGCTACGAGCGTCTTCCAGGCGTCGGATATCATCGTCGGAGGCGACGAGGTGGTTGCCGGACGCAAGGAGAAGCCGGATAAGGGCATCTTCGAAAAGGCTTGCACTATCGCGGGCGTCGACCCGAGCGATGCGATACACGTTGGTGACAGCCTCAGCGCGGACGTGCAGGGCGCGATCAACTCGAACCTCAAGGGAAGCGTTTGGGTCAACCGACACGGCAAGGCGCGCAAGGACGGCGACCCGGAGCCGACAGCGACGGTCGCGAACGTCACGGAGCTTGCAGGCGTGCTTGCGAGTGTATTCGACGTAAAACTGTAAGAGACTGGCCAAAAACAAAAAACTCTAAAACAAACAGACAAAAACAAGAGATTTACTTCAGATTACTTTAGATGGTGCCCTTGCTGCTCGGCACGACATCCTTGCCAAGCCGGCTGTCGTACTCCGTCGCAACGCGTAGTGCACGAGCCATCGCCTTAAACGTCGCCTCGACGATGTGGTGGCTGTTCGTTCCCGCGAGCTGGCGCACGTGCATGGTTGCCTTCGCGGTGGTGGCAAAGCTGTCCAGGAAGTGCTCCACCATCTGCGTGGACAAGTCGCCGATGCGGTCGACGTCCGTGGCTGTCCATCCGTCGAGGTGAAACGACGGCCTGCCGCTCAGGTCAAGCGTCACGTCGATGAGCGCCTCGTCGAGAGGTGCAGTGAAGCTGCCAAAGCGCCGTATTCCAGCCTTGTTGCCGAGCGCATCAGCGAAGCACTGTCCAAGCGCGATGGCAACATCCTCGGTCGTGTGGTGGTCGTCGATCCAAAGGTCACCCTTGCACGACACCTCGAGGTCAAACATGCCGTGCTTGGCAAGCTGGTCGAGCATGTGGTCGAGGAATCCCACGCCCGTCGCGACGTCGCATTTCCCCGTCCCATCGATGTTCACGAAGACGCGTATGTCCGTCTCCTTCGTCGCGCGCTTCACCTCTGCCACACGCCGCTCACTGCCGTTGTTGGAACCGTTCGCGGACGCACTCCCTGACGAGGCAAGCATCGCCTCCAGCTGCTCGTTGCGTCTCTTCAGCGCATCGATTTGTTCGACGAGCTCTTCGCGCGACACATCGGACGACACGTCGGAGGAGGCGAGGCACGGGGGGCACCTGCGAGGAGTGCGAGCTGACGCGGCTGAGCGGTGAGGCGCCAGCTGGCGAGGATGAGCCAGCGAGGCCGCGAGTGAGCCGCGAGCGAGCCGCGAGCGAGCCGTGGACGTCGCCGTGGATGCGGCGGTGGCTGCGGCGGGCGACATCAACAGAGCAACTGCGGCGAGGCGAGGCGAGGCGACGGCGCCCGAGGGGATGGAGGCACTTGCGCCTCTTCAATCCCGGGGTGCCGAAATCCGGGGGGGATACACCATGGAACCCAAAATCCGCACTCCGGGGGGGGGGGTTCACCAAGGGCATATTAACGTATGGGCCGGTCACTCCCGTTGGGCCCCGTTGAAGCAAGGCCAGGGAACCGGGGTTTGGGAAATCCATGCGGGGAATGGTCGAATGGAGGATTCATTTTGTCGGGGGTGCGTTGGGACGATTTTTCTAAGGGTAGTTGGAGGTTGGAGAGGTTGCCTTGATCAAACCCCGGTTCCCTGGCCTTGCTTCAACCCTTGGTAGGAGTGACCGGCCCATACGTTAATATGCCCTTGGGTTCACTTTGCTTAGGTGGTCTGTCCATTCCCTTCACTCGTTCCCCCTGGGTGACTCGTGCGTGGCCCATGTCGGAGTCTCTCGCGTACTCCATGATGCGCGTATTCGTCAACTGGCAGCGTGAACGTAGGTTAAACAAGGTGAGGGAGCGGAAACAAGCCGCGCGAATGGCAAATGGACTGCTCGCAGCAGGTGGCGGCGTCTTCTATGGAGGTCAATCGTTAGCAATACGAGTCGACGGCAGTATTGCGTGCTGGGGCCTCAACGATCAAGGCCAGGCACCTCCCGACGGCGTTCCGGGCAACTTCGTCGCAATCGCCGCAGGTGAGCTTCACTCGTTGGCACTACGTGTCGACGGCAGCGTTGCGTGCTGGGGAAAAAACGGCTACGGCCAGGCGCCTCCCGACGGCGTTCCGGGCAACTTCGTCGCAATCGCCGCAGGTGAGCTTCACTCGTTGGCACTACGAGTCGACGGCAGTATCGCGTGCTGGGGGGACAACAGGTTTGGCCAAGCCCCTCCCGCTGGCGTTCCGGGCAACTTCGTCGCAATTGCAGCGGGTATGTATCACTCTTTGGCGATACGAGTCGACGGCAGTGTCGCGTGCTGGGGAGAAAACGGCCACGGCCAAGCGCCTCCCGCTGGCGTTCCGGGGGACTTCGTCGCAATCGCTGCGGGTACTACGCACTCTTTGGCGCTTCGGCGCGACGGCAGTATCGCGTGCTGGGGAATCAACGGCGACGACCAAGCACCTCCCGACGGCGTTCCGGGCAACTTCGTCGCAATCGCTGCGGGTGCGCATCACTCTTTGGCACTTCGGCGCGACGGCAGTGTTGCATGCTGGGGCCGAAACCACGAAGGCCAAGCACCTCCCGACGGCGTCTCTGGTCCATTCAGGGTTGCGCAGGCGAATTTGTAAAAGGGATTTTTGTTTACTCAACTTGTAACACCTCTTCAGAATGGAATGTATAATTGGTTGTCAATTGGTTGTCAATATTGTTACAACTATGGATAGTACTCTACTGTACTGTAGTTACTGAAGCTTGCGGCGCTTCATGTCGCCTTGGATCTCCTCGATCGTCCGCAAATCGCGCTTCACCGTGTTCAGCGTCGTAATTGCCGCCGTAGAACCGCCCAGGACGCGCATCGCGTCGTCGGCTGCCACCGCCTTTAAACTCAAATTCGCGCCAGGAGCGGCGGCAGCGCTGCCGGCAGCAACGCCGCCGCCTCGCGCTGCCACAGCACGAACGAGACGGTCGCGCCGTAGTGCCTCCTTCTCGAGCGCCTCCTCAGTCATGATTTGCGTACGCGACACCTGCACATGTCGGTCGACACCCTCGACGCCCTCGCCCTCGCTGTGAAGTCCAAGCTCCTCGACGATGTCGTGCACGACGCTGCGCCACGCCTTGTCCATGGGAGGGAAGTCGTACACGGCGCCCGTGTCTTCGCCACCGGGTGGAAAGTTCTCGAGCAGAGCGTTGCGCACGTTGACCTCGAATGCTCGGCGTGCGTCCGCCTTCTGCTGAGCGTCTTTGGCAGGTCCCGTGTTAGCGGCGCTGACGGCGTTCTTCGCCGAAGCTATTTGCTTCGAGCTCGTCAGCAGGCTGTCGAGCAGACTCGGCGTGTGGGTGGCTGTGGTTGTGGTTGTGTTCGTGTTCGTGACGTGTTGCTGAGTAGCTGTGGCAACCGACGTCGGTGGCGGCACGTGTCGTCGCGCTCCTGGCCTATTTCGCTTAGGGACGACGACAGAAGGTGCAGAAGGTGCCGCTGAGTTCGGTGCATTGACGACGCCGCCAGGCGCAGAAGGTGCAGTTGAGTGCGGTGCATTGACGACGCCACCAGGCGCAGAAGCTGGAGCAGAGGGTGCCGTTGAGTGCGGTGCTTTGACGACGACAGAGACAGGCGCAGAAACGACAGGCGCAGAATCTGGCGCCGCCGAAGAACTCAGTGGTGATCTACTGGGTACTGTCGTTTCTGAGACGTCCCTAGATCCAGCAGGCGAAGGCTCCCCTGCAGGTTGCGTAGCCTGAACAACACTAGGCTTCTTGATGACGATCTTCACCATCACTGAGAGAGAAACTTCTAAGGTTAGTTTCTCTCAGAGAGAACTCAGAGAGAACGGAGGAGAAAACGCAAGGCGAGGAGAAACAAGAAGTTCCAAGGAAGCTAAGCACAAGCACAAGCAAGCACGCGACAAATATAACGACGTGGAATAATATTTGGCGACACACCACCAAGAGGGCAGAATGGTTCGCAAGTTGGCGGAAATGAACATCTTATTGGGCGAACGAATTCCCCAAACCCCTAATCAGGAATTTCACGACCGACGCGGATACGTTCCTGACCTCCTCATCCGCGTACCTCCTCTCGATTCCGCTGAACCAGGCGATGACGTCGTCGTCGTCGGTGAGAATGGCGGTGGTGCTTGAACCTCATAAAGACAACAACATGGGTGGTGGTGCTTCTTCGGCTCCTTCTTCTTCGTCATCCTTTGATGTCACTTTTAGTACTCAAGGACTTTCCCAGGAGCATTCTTTGGACGCTTCTTTGGACGCTTCTTTGCCTTTTGGGTTGATTCGTCGTCGTACAGGTACGATGACGTTAAGTGTTCGGCACGTTCACCAGATGCACGCGTGGGACTGTGGACTCGCGTGTGCGTGGATGATTCTTAGAAGTATTGACGATGTGATGCTCAACGGGGAGGAGACGTACACGTTTCGAAACCAACAAGACAGCTCTTCGACAGCTGTGGCCAACTTGGGAGGTATACTCCCGCCACCGCTGCGCACAACCACCGACGCGCTCGCCATGTCGCACCTTGCCAAGTTAGTCGCAACCTCGTCCGTGTGGACGATTGACATCGCACACGTTCTCGCGAAATTCAAACTTCCCGTCGTTTTCACAACCACAACCATTGGAGTTCACCCAGGATACGGAGGCGAGCCGTTCTATCGATGGAACATGCACGAGGATGCAAAGCGCGTCGAACGGCTCTTCGACGACGCGCAACGCGTGGGAATACGCGTCGTCAGACGGTCGCTGTCAAAGCACGACCTGGCGAACGCCATCCTAGGAAGGGGCGCGGCGAAGGGAGTACGCCACATTCTCATCGTGCTATGCGATAAGAGAGCGCTGCGGTACGAAAGCACGGCAACGGGGGCGCCTACTCCAACCCAACACACGAATGCGCAGCAGCAAAAAACGTACAGCGGCAGCGACGACAGCTCGAGAGGAGGACTGTGGGGACTGTGCTGTGGCGCGGAGACAACAGCCTTCTCCGGACGAGCGCACGCGCCGGCACCTGCGCCAGCACCCGCAGCACCGACATCCGCACCATCGCCAACGTGCGCACCAGGCGAGCGCGCAACAACGCGAACGAGCCTGCGCAATGCCATGAACGACACCACATCCACCACAGCAACAACGACAATACCACCGCTTCCATTCGACGACGTACCAGGAGGCGGAATCACAGAATCCATGGCTGATGTCACGCCCACACCAGGGTATATGGGACACTACATCGTTGTCAGCGACTACGACGAGCAGCGCGACAGCTTCTTCGTGTCCGATCCCGCTAGTCGAGGAGGACAGTGGCACATCCCATCCACTTCGCTGGACAACGCGCGTCGCGCATTTGGTACGGACGAGGACATATTGCTCGTTCCAGTGCAGGTGTTGTGAATATTGTGAAACCGCTTCGATTTACGTAAAACAAAAAGTGCTCAGCGCAGGTCAGCCTTCTGAGCGGCGTCATCTGCTCCGCCAAACGTGCGTCCCCACCAGTCTTTCGCGGCATCGTAAACAGGCTTGCCCACTTCCGCCATCTTCGCGGCGGCACCCTCAGCCGCCTTGAGCGTGCCCTCGATCGTCGATGACAAGACGTCACCCTTTCCTTCCTTCGCCTTCGCATCGCCCGCGCCGTCGTCCGCCGCTGCGCCTTCTTCGTCGCCGTAGCCGTCGTCGTCGTAGCCGTCGTAGCCGTCGGAGCCATCGCCGCCGAGCTGGTCCTGCAGGTCGTCTCGGTTGAACATCTGCATACCCGGCATACCTGGCATGCCCTGCATAGACCTCATGAGTTTGTCCATCTCTAAATCTTTCTCAGACTTAGGCTTGAATTCCTTTCCCGGCTTCCTCGTCGCAGGCACTTTCGGCGGCTTCTTCGCGCACACGCCGCTCTCCTCGACGCAGAGCCAGTCTCTGACTTCGTGCGCAGACTTGCGGTTGGTGTAGAGCATCTCCGCGAGGTCCGTATCGCTATCACCGAGTGCCTTTTCGCATGCCCGCTGAACGGTCTTGCATTCCTCCTCGCAGTGTCCCGGTGTATCTTGCGCGACGACTTTGATGGCGTCCCCATCTTCGACCATATCCAGCGACGTCAGCCACGTCCCTTGATCTTTCTCCGGATCACACGCATTCTCAACAACTTCCAGAATCCGACCTTCGAGATCACCAAGATCACGACGTACTGAACTTTTCGAAGAACTACTACGTGATTTCTCAAGAAGTTCTCTGTGCATCACACTAGCTTCTGACGTGAGGTGATCTGCAAGTGCTTTACAAACACCGCACTCTATGAACGGGATATCATCGCGGATGGCCGCATAGGTTTTCTTCGAGGGCATGAACGCAGAGACTCCAAACCCATGCAGACCCATGAAGAAGACCATCATGAACATGAACATGAAGAGAGACATCATCATCGCGAGCGATGACAGTCTACTAAAACCGATTTCGATTGGATGTGAGGGGGAGGAAGGGCCCCCCGGGGGAGCGATGACACACGGGGTCACAGGTGGCGGCTCCCTCTAACCCCTAATCCCCGATTACGATTAGGGGTTAGCGGCATTCACACTTACATGACTAGAGATAGTATTCATTATGGTGCGTTGGAACACTGCCCGTCCATGTCGCACCCGAACGCCACCGTGATGCCGCTCCGCTCCAGAGCCAACGAGTGACCTGCACCTGCGAAGGTACGCCAACGCGTGCTCGCGTCAAGCCAGCCGTCGCGACTTGCCGCGATCGCGACGAAGTCACCTGTCACGCTCTCGGGGGGCGCTTGGCCGTGCTTGTTCCAGCCCCAGCATACCACACCACCGCCGGCACTGCGATGTCGAAGGGCAAGTGAGTGGCCGCCACCCGCGGCAATAGCAACGAAGGTACCGTCCACACCCTCGGGAGGCGCCTGACCTTCGCGGTTCCTGCCCCAGCACGATATACCGCCATCGCGATGTCGGATCGCCAAAGAGTGACACATGCCGGCGGCAATGGCGACAAAGTCGCCATCCACGCCGTCCGGAGGTGCCTGTCCATCTTCGTTAGAGCCCCAGCACGATATGCCGCCGTCACGACGTAGAGCGATCGAGTGCCTGTGTCCCGCTGCCACTGCAACGAAGTCGCCGTCGACGCCCTTCGGTGGCGCCTGGCCAAATTCGTTCTCACCCCAGCACGTGACGCCGCCGTCACGCCGCACGGCGAGTGAGTGGCACTCACCCGCGGCGATGGCCACGAAGTTGCCAGACACTCCTTCGGGAGGCGCTTGTCCGAATTCGTTTGACCCCCAGCAGACAATCGAGCCGTCTGCCTGCAGTGCCAGCGCGTGTTCACCACCTGCGGCGACAGCCACGACTTCTTGCAAGCCTTGCACTGGCCTTGCAGCGCCGTGTCCGTTTCGTCTACCCCACGCAAGCACGTCACCCTGCACGACGACCATGGAGTCCCTTCGTCCTGCAGACAGCGCGGCGTTGGTCTTTGACGCTTGCACACGTTTCTGCTCACGTGCGTTTCTTCGTTCGTGCATCCATGGGAAGAAGCACGTTCGCAGGGCTGAATAGGCAACTTCGCCGAGGGAAGAAGAAGCGTCCTCAAGAGGAGTAACAATAGCTTCTTCTTCTTCTTCTGAGGAGGAGGTGGAGTTGTAAAGCACGGAAGCCAGCGTGAGCTCGACGACGTCCACCATTGCACATTGCCCAGTCACCAGTCACCAGTGATGAGCGAGCTGGTTGATTCCGAGGTGAAAGGGAAATAAATGGGCAAAAGGTTGCCTGACAAGAAGAGGCTGAGCTGGAAAACGGGTCCAAAACGGGTCGGGGTTCAAGAGGGGAGAACAAGAGGGGTTTAGGGGTTAGGGGTTAGGGGGTTAGGGGTTAGGGGTTAGGGGTTAGGGGTTAGGGGGTTAGGGGTTAGGGGGTTAGGGGGTTAGGGGGTTACGGGGTTAGGGGGTTAGGGGGTTAGGGGTTACGGGGTTAGGGGGTTAGGCCGTTAAAAGCCTGTTTCCGTACAGTAAAAAGTACATGAACGACAGTTACACAATAAGTGATCCTACCTTAACTAGACTAAGAAGTGAGTGAACTTATTTTTAAAAAATATGGCGTCTTCCTCTCCTTCCTCCTTAACCTTGTTAAGTGTGTTTGAGCAGAAGGTGTTGTACCTCGAAGCACGCCTCTCTCAGGCAGAAGCTTCAGTTGGTGAACTGCGTAAACGACTCTTTAAGAAAGAAAATAAAACCTTACTACCCAAGCAGGTGGTGGGAAAGCAGGGACTTAAGCTGCTGAGCGCGAAGGTGGCGCCGTACGACGCGTACGGCATAAAAGTCGCAAACGAAGTCTATCGACGCATTCCTTCCGAAAAGTCTAAGGGGGGAAAGCGATTCGATCCGTCGGACCCAGCGGACAAGTCGTTCGACGCCTCGGAGGCCGAACATCTCATGCGACACTGCCAGGCGGCGTATCTTGCATCCGGCGGTCCAGGTACGCAGGATCCCGAGAAAATCGCCGACGGTGGACCCACGTGGATGGTCGGTGCCGACGGAAAGGTGTCGCTCGAGGCTGCGCTCGCCAACGGACTCGGCGACGCGACGCAGGAACTCGAGTTGCTTGAGTACCACGACCACAAAGCCACGGACACGCAGGCATACGTGGCAAAGTCGACGACTCGCCCAGGCGAACTGTACGTGGTTTGCCGTGGTACCACCACAATCACTGACTGGTTGACCGACTTCCAGATTTCCAAGACACTCTTCGAGCCGGAAAATGACAGCTTCGAGGACGACTTCAAGAGCTGCGGAGGTTGCTGTGGGCAAATTTCGTTCTCGTGCGACTACGCGAACAAGCCGCTCGTGCACATTGGCTTCTACCGCTCGTTCCTCACAATGAGAGACATGATCGATCGCCACGTCAAGCACACTTTGGCCGATGGACAGAAACTCAAGAAGGTGTACGTGTGCGGACATAGCCTGGGCGGCGCTCTCGCCTGCGTCGTGCTACCCTACGTCCTCAAAGTTCTCAACCCGGCGACGCTTGCGAAAAACGGCACTGAAGTGACGCTTTTCACCGTAGGAGCGCCTCGCGTAGGCACAGATGGCTACGTCAAGATGATCGACAAGCTTTCTGCGCCGCTGAAAGCGAAAAACTTGTACAGGACTTTCCGCTGCGTGAATGACGTGGACGTAGTTCCGCGAATTCCTCCTCACTTTCTTGCCTTCCGGCACATCGGCGTGCTGCATCTCTTCTTGGAGTCGGAGCGAGAAAGCGAGCCGAATCCTGGGAAGGCGACGCTCGTGATTGGCGGCGAGATGTCCTTAGCGCACGATCGCAGCGTGCTCGGTTATGTGGGGCACGCCTCCGAGCTCGTGAGCGATCACATGGTCCCTGCGTATCGCGCGATGAACGCAGATCAGTTCGCACAGTCCAGCGCAAGCGTCGACACTACCCGCGCTGAACCAGCTTCGGCATGACCACCCATTCATGATCACCCTGGATATTGCCTGCCGCCGCTGGATGCACACGCAGACGTGCGCGCTCGTCGGTTGGTTCGTAAGCTTAACCTTGAAAGTTACACAGACTCCCGATCTCAGCTCCCACTCCAATTACTCCCGTCTGCCAGTGGTCAAGGGCTCCGTGGAGGTGTCCTTGCGAGGCAAGCACATTTGCTTTTGCAGCAAATGTCAGAACAACGTGTACACATGTTCGATACTAACGTCTATATTAACGCATCGTCGGAGCATGAGTGAGACGTCTGCTTTGGCCGCCGCTGTGATGATTCTGAGAAGAAGAGGCATCAATGACGTTGAACCACAAAAGCAAGAAAAATATGAAAAAACAAAGAGGCGACGAACAAAGAGACACCACCATCGTTCACACAAGCGTCCAGTGCAAGCTACCTGTTCTGTAACAGAAAGTGCAAGCTGTTGTGAGTTGTGACTTTTTGAGAGCGTAGTCTAAGCTGTTGCTGAATAACATAGAGTGCACGCTGTTGATGAATACGAGAGTAAGAGAGAGCAATGCAAAGCACGCCGAGCCAAGCAATGCAAAGCACGCCAAGCACGCCCAATAGAGCAAAGCACGCCCAGCAGAGCATCTTCCATGGGACGAAAGGAGGAATGAATGCCGTTGGCAGCTTGAGCTCAACGTACCCTAAAGGTACCCGTCTAAGCTTAGATGTTCGTCTTTTCGACGGCCGGCTTATTAGGAGGCACCTTTCCCTTCCCTTCCTAAAGGTAGAACTACGCAACGTTTGTAGTACGGGCACTCAGGTCGTGTGTTTCTTGCTAGAACTACGCAACGTTTGTATTATAGTACGGGCACTCAGGTCGTGTGTTTCTTGCTAGGTTGGTAGAACTACGCAACGTTTGTACCGTGAATTTAGTCGGCCTTGTGTATCCAGTTTTTGCCCCGTGCTTCCTAGGTTGGTAGAACTACGCAACGTTTGTACCGTGAATTTCGTCGGCCTTAAGTATCCAGTTTTTGCCCCAGTTTTTTTTATAAAAAAACAGGTTTTAAGGTCCCCAGGTATAATAACCGGGTAGGAAACCCTCCCCTCCGTACGAGTGGGGTGGACAAAACCTTCTCCCCCGCGGGCCAAAACCCTGTCCCGATTTCCCGAGGACAAAATCCAAAGGCCGTTCCGAACCGTGGTCAGAAAAAAACAACTTCGGTAATAGGGAACTGCCGGTACAACAGGCCAACAGGCCACAGGGATCATCTTGGACCTACCTTAAAGGTAAGTACCCACTGTTCAAAAGGGGTTCTGACCACGGTTCGGAACGGCCTCAAGATTTTGTGCTCGGGAAATCGGGTTCCTCAAGGTTCCTAACCTTAGGAGTGGGGACCCATCCCTGGTCTTGCATGGTTCCAGTCCCATCCAAATGCTTCGTGCTCCGATTTTGCCGATTTTTGGGGTGGCAACGTTAACCATAAAAAGTGTCACGCAATCCTCCTCGAGTATTTGTATGGACATAACGACGGATCCCCAAACAGGTGGACTTAGTGAAGCGCGCGTTAGTCAATCCCTTAACAGGGGTGTCGCGGCCGGCCCTTTTCTACCACGGGTGTCACTGTCACTAGTGGCCTATCCATGGCTTCATCAATGTCGGCGTCAGCAGTGCACTCTTCAACCTCAGGCTCAGAAGAATCCTCGTTGTTGTTGGACGAAGAAGATTCAACAACCTTGAGTCAGCCTGTTCTCGAAGTCGTCACCGTTAAGGCCTCAGGCCTGTCAGGGATCCACGCATCTTCAGATTCAGATTCAGGCGATGTGCTCCTGGGACCTTCAGCTCCTCCTGTTGGTCCTATGAACCAGCCTACCTACCTTGAACCGGCGGCGCTCGAACACGTCTCTGCAGGCTCAGAAGAAGACCGTGGGGATGACGATGATGGGGCCTCTTCAGACGCGGACGCCTTGTTGGCCTCAAGGCTTTCGCATCGCTCTTTACAGCACAAAGACTCCGCGCTCAACTACCACGAAGACGCCGTCGTAGTACCCGTGATGGATGACATGGACACGTCGACGCCACTTATTAAGCCGCACACACCAACTGCTAATATGGGGCATAACCACTCGTTGAAAAGTGGCGCCACGGACAACAGGAGAAGAGCCGCGGCGACGGCGGAGCTTACCGTCGGAGCGCTGCTCGAAGGCTTGGGAAGCAAGGAAGGCAACGACCAAACAGAAATCGACGCGGATAAACTCACACCTGACCAGCGAAAGCTGCTGTACCTCATCTCAAGAGTCACCGAGCGCGTGCAGCGCAAGGACATCGAGGCTATTGAGGCGGAGGAGTCAGCCGCATCGCAAAAGCGATTTCATCAGAAGAAAGCTGGCTTGCACGTGCGCAGACCCACGTTCAGGAAAGCCGCAAACCTTGTGCTGAACATGCGCAAACTTCGCACGCTGGCGCCCACGGGCGAGCTGTGGGTGCGTCGCGTTGCGCTTCTGGTGTACATGTACGAGGCCATTGTCGCGCAGCTTTTTCAAGGTTACGACTACGCGCCCGGGTCGGAATTTAACGGCGACGTCGTGGTGCCGATGAACGTCTCACACGAGGGCGCGGACGATCTCGTCGACCTTCAGTCGTTAGGACTGCTACTCAGCCTGCGCCTTGCGAGCCGCAGCCACCGTAACATATCTGCGTACCAGCTTAGCACCCGAGGCAAGGACCTCATCACGCGCGAGCCGAAGGATGGTGGTATACCACACGCAGAACGCCTCGCCGTCGACACATTCCTGGCCACCTGGGTAGACAAGGGCGATGAACACTGCATCGCCGATGCGGAGGCGCGAACGGACGTCTCCAACGTTGAGCTAGCGCAGCTCTCCGTCACGAAACCTTTCGGCATCACTTGGGACCAGCGCAGACTCGTGTTTGAGCTCGAATTTGCCGAATCGACGAAGATCAGTAGCGTGACAAAGTTCGAGGACGTCTCCTACGCGTGCACGCCTTACCTACCGAAGATGCTCCACGCAGCCAATAACACGATCACCAAGTCGCCACAGCTGCAAAAATTCGACCAAGAACGCAGGCAAAGCGATATTAAGTTTGTGCTGCAGTTCGGCTCGTCGAATATGCGTGACACAGACCAGGACTTCAACGTTGTGCTCGGCGGCGTACGGCTTATTTTCGGCGAGTGGATTCCGATGGGCAGCAACGAAATTACCGCGATGCAGGAGCGTAGCCGGGGCAGTGGCCATCAGAATGACGCACTCGTCGGCGGCCAGGTTCAGCGTGCCGTCGATACAGACAGCGTGATCCAGCTCACGATGACTGGGCTTTCGGCGGTCTTCCTTCGTAGCAGCGACGAAGGGCAGTTCGTCAACTATGAAGCTCACGTGTATCTTCCAGAGGACGAAGGGGTGATGCAATTCGAAAATTTTGGCGTGCACATGCATGCGGACGGCGACGTCGTGTACGGCGTCGATGTGGATGCCGTGATGCAATTCGAAGCAAATCATATACCGGTGGATCTGCTGTCTCGCCTGAAGATGGATCTCCACGAGGACTCGACGCGTATCCGCGAATCGCTTCAGAGCTGCAGGCAGCGCATGCTGCTCGACAACCTGTACCCGCAAAAGCTGTCGAAGGTAGGTATCTGCTATCAGGGCAGCCACTACAGCGTTGTTTTGGCCAAGGAGATTTCGCCTAGACTCAAGGCGGCTGAGTACCTGGACGGCGAGGGTTTGCAAAACGACCTTTCTCAGGTGCTCGGTTTCTGCGAAAATGCGGTAGATCTCCACGAAGCTGGCGGCGGCGTGCTCATTCAGGGAATGAGTGGCATCCTCGTAGTTGCCGATGATCTAGAAAGCGTCGAATGGGCCGTCACTATGCACGCTCAGGTAGAGGCAAGGTCGCTGTTTCTCAAGTCTTTCTACCACCGCACATTTGAACTTGAGGACGACTTGGAGGTTGTACGATACAAAATAGGAAAGTACGTCGGCCGAACAAAGGATTTGCACTCAATTCGCACGATGATTGCCGAGCTCGGTCGACGAGAGGCGATGCTGGAGAGCTCGCTGATGATTTGCAAGTCCTCAGTCGCTACGCAGGACCGCGTATTTGCCAAATTTGAGGCCGAAACACGGACGAAGACGTCGCTTGAGCTGCTGGGTCACCTGAAAACGGAGGCAATTAGAGAAAGCGTTCGCAATCGCCTCAGTGAACTCTTCGACCAGCTGGAAGTGTTCAAGCGCGACCTTAAGTCGCTGAACGAAAATACGGACCAAATCAGCGAGAGGCAGATGTTCCGTGTCCAGGAAAGTCTGCAGAATAACACGAGATCTTTGGAGGAACTTTTCCGTGCAAACGAGACGAGTGCAAGCTCACTGGAGATTCTACAGGCTGTGCTCGGCGGCTCGCTCGCGTTCGGCGTACTCGATCGCTTGACTGGAGAATTTTCAATCAAAGACACTCCTTGGGGCCAGTGGATTTTCGACTACCTCGTACTAAAGCCAGGAGTTTGGTTCGTACTGTCGATGGCATTCTTCTTCCTGATCATCGCAATACTGAACACATTCATGAAGCGTCTTGTGGCCAGGGGGCGTTCCATGGCGACTTTAAGGCTGGAGCTCCTTGCACACGTTCGTGCTGAGCCCATGCAGAACTTCTTGGACTCGATCACAATGATCAGCACCGACGTGGAGAGGGGCGTTGATGGGCGAAGCATCCTGAAGTATATGTGGGACGAGCCGTCATCAGAGTGGGGTGGATCCGCCGTGAGCGTCGAGTTGACGTATGACGAGTCGAATCGTCTATTGTCGACGATTCAAATGCAATACAGACGCGGTGGTCCTTTGAGCGAGGAGTTCATTACGTCGAAGATACTTGCTCGTCTGAAGGCGGCGAACCTCTTCGTGCGCGATCTGCAGCTTGACTCTTACCTAGACCACTGGTTGGACACGAGGAATGTCGAATCGTCGCCATCTTCGTCGTCATTGTCGTTTACGGAACCGAATACACCAACTACTGGAAAGAAGTCTTTCGTCGGACAACGTGACCTGAAACTAACGAGCGCCGACTCGTTTGCGTCCGTGAACGGTCTTCAGCGCAGCACGAGTTTCCGTCGTGGCACGCTTGATTCCAAGACGGGTGGTTCGTTCCGTCGGAGGAATTCGAGCAAGAAAGGATTTGCGGAGCGAAACCCAAGCAGAGGCTAAGGAGCAATCAGTCCGTGGCTGAGGCTCACCCCGACGAGTAACAGATATTTTCTGAGATATTTTACTTTTACATATAGGTATATATCATATCAAAAAGAAAGGCAAGACGATCCAAGGGAGAGGAAGAACAGACCTCTAATCAAAAAAGCAGCTAGCTAATCCTTAAGAACCCTATTCTAGAACCCTAAGGGGAATCCTTGGGGTTAGGGGTAGGGGTTAGGGGTTAGGGGTTAGGGGTTAGGGGTTAGGGTTCTTTATTCGCTCAAGTCCGCTCCATTTCGATTCCCAAAATAAATATTGAAAATAACAAGTATGGCGGTGGCGTTTTCGACGACCGTCATGGCGTTTAATAGTCGTTTGAAAGATGAAAGTGGCGTACCGTTCGGGGTCGCGGTCGCGCCGTTCGCTACCATAGCGTCTTCTGGGGGTGCGTCATCTTCATCTTCATCCTCCGGGGGTGCGTCATCTTCTGGGGGTGCGTCTAATGGCGGTGGTGGATCTGGTGGATTGGCGGGGGAGAACGGTGATAGTGTGGAGGAAAGGTTAGCGGGTTCTTCGTCGTCATCCTTGCGTGTTCACAGTGCGCATCTCGCGCGGTGCGCGGAGTGTCTCGCGTACATCAACGGCTACTGCGCGTTCGAAAGATCAGGATGGATCTGCGCGCTCTGCGGGGCGATGACTGGATACCAAGACAGCAGATACACGCGCGCGGCGACACGTGCCAACTTGAACGAGCTGCAGTTCGAGGTGTACGAGGCGGATGTTGACCTCGAGCCCGGCGAGGACGACGACTACGACGACAACAACATTCGAACGCGCAGCCCGGCAAACGTCGCGTCTACGTCGATCGCAGAAGGGCACCCGGCGTACATCGCGCTCGTTGACGTGTCGTCGACACCCGAGTTTCTTGAGGTGGTAAAGAGCGCACTTCTGGCAGCACTCGAGGCACTTGACGAATCCGCCGCGTTTGGACTCATCACCTTCGACAGAGCCTGCGTGGGTATCCACGACCTTGGCGGCGAGGAAATGATGGCATCGCGTGATCACGACGCCTCGCAGTTCACGCCGTCCGTTCGCGTCGTGCCGCTCAGCACAGAGCCGGCGGATACGATATCCGCTGTCGGCATGTCCATGAGCGTGCCGCCATCCTCCGTGCCGCTTACAGATGTTGTGCCTCTTGAGAGCATGCTCGCGTCCGTCGGCATGCACAAGGAGCGCATCATCGGCGCCGTCGAGGCGCTCAGTCCTTCAAAGTCGCATCAGCCCGGTGCACGTCGCGCCTTCGGCGCCGCGATGGAGGCGACTTGCGACCTTTGGGCCTGCACGCCGCCGTGCCCGAAGACGGCATTCGGGTGCCGGGTGTCGGCATTCCTCTCCGGTGCACCGGACTCAGGACGAGGGGCGCTTGTGACAGATGCAGGCGAGAAGCACAACGGCGGCGCGTCGAACGGCACCGTGCGCGAGCGATCCGCGAATGCTGCGCATTGGCTAACCGCACCGCCCGACGGCTTTTACGCGCGCATCGGCGCCGCCTGCACGCGCGTTGGCCTCGCGGTTGACGTTCACTGCATTGTTCCAGCGTCGAGGCTGCCGGTTGGCATCGCCGAGCTCGACATCATGTCGCGCGCCACGGGTGGGCACGTGCGCCTGTACACACCCGATGGCGACGATGACACGTCCAATGTTGCGCTTCCGCGTGATCTGTACCGCCATCTCGCCGCGCCCGTTGCATTTGATGGAACGCTGCGCGTGCGAACTTCGCCCGAATTCCGCGTTTCGCGTGGCTACGGCGCTTCGCTCGCTGAGGACGCGGCGTATGAGGGTGTGTACCACATGCCACGATGCGCGGTGTCCGACACCGTCTGCTTCGATTTCGAATACGCAGATCGCCTTGGATTTGCACGCGACGCAGGTTGCCCACCAATGGTTCAGGTGGCATTCCAGTACAGTATTGCAGTGCCCCTTCGCGCGCTAAGCTCGAGCGGCTTGAAGGTGGCACGGCTTGAGAGACGCCTTCGAGTGAGAACGGTGCAGGCATCCTCGTCGCCGAATGTGGACGAGGTGTTCGACTCGGTGAACGCCCCCGTCGTGGCGAGCTTACTGCACCACAAAATTTGCAGAGCCGTGGCAGACGAGGGTATCGAGGAAGGTCGCGCGCTGCTGAAGGACTGGCTCGTGATCTTGACAGCCAACTACCATGGCACCCGGACATTAAAGCAGGATGCCCCGCTCGACGTGTCAATGGCGAGCTGCGAGGCGCTGTCATCGTTGCCGCGCCTTGCTTATGCGATGCTTTGGGGAGCGCTGCTGCGTCGACCGGACGATGACACCGTACACCCCGACTCGCGAGCGGCGGAGCTCGCACTTCTGAATCGGTTGCCACCTGCACTGGTAAGCCGACTCATCTATCCGGTGCTGAGCTCGTACACCGCGCAGGGCGATCTTGCGTTCCCTCGCCATTCACTCAGCGAGTCGGCGCTGTCTGCCGCTTACGAGGGCGATGGTGGTGACGATTCACCGGCGATTTTCGTCCTGGACGCCGTTCTCGAGGTTGTGGTTGCGTACACACCCGCCGCGGCATCGTATCCATGTCCACCTCCCGCGGGCAGCGCCATACGCAAGATTCTCGACAGGTGGCGCATGGAGCGACCCGTGGCGCCACGTGTGGTTTACGCATCGGCAAATGACGAAGCGGGCTGGCAACGGTTCCGCAGCTATCTCGTCGAGGAGCGTGGCGAGGGTGGCTTTGTTGGATTCCTCGACGGCCTCGCGGGTGATGTCAAAACATTCCTCGAGACGTCGTGATTGCTGCAAGATGAGTCTTTATTTAGACTTAAGCTATTATAATAGCAGAACTTTATTACAAGAACGTTTTACAACCACTACCTCCAGACGGCGACGACGCCACTCTTGTCCGCGGTAGCGAGCGCGCCACTAGTACCATCGAAGCCAACGGAAAGTATGCCAGAATCGCCGTGCGCATCTTTGCCAAACGCGATTGGTTTGGTGGAAGTTGTGGACAGATCGAAGATGGAAACGGTGCCATCCACGCCGCCAACTGCCACCGCGACGGCGTTGATGCTGATGGCACGTGGTCCGCACAGAGGCGCAGGTTTGACTCGCCCCACCTCGCGTCGGATAGCCATGGCACGCAGGTCCACGAGGCTCACCGCACCCATCTTTCCAAGGAAGGCGGCGGCAGCGTCACCGGAGCTTAGTGGCACGGCGTCGGCAGCCACGATTGGTCCGTCCTGGGAGACACCCTCGATCGTGCCCACACACGCATCCGACCGACTGTCCCACAGTCTCACGCACCCGTCGAAGTGTCCTGTGGCGACCAGGCTGTCTGCAACCGCCAAGCAGCCAGCACGTGATGCACACAGCCAGCTTCGCACGCAGTGACCTCTGTCGAGACTCCACAGCTTGAGGGCACGGTCGGCGCCGCAGCTCACCGCGAGCGGGTTGGTGTCGCTGGTGCCCAAAAAGGATGCAGCGAGCACCTTGCCCGTGTGTCCCGTGAGTGCGTGTCTCTCGACACCACCTCGTCCCAGGTCCACGACACGGCAGCTTCCATCTGCGAGAGATATGAGCGCGTACATGCCGCTGGGTGACACACTCACGTCAAGCACGGACGAGGTTGTGCGTCCCGACGACGTCGAGGCGGAGCGCAGCATCGCGACTGGCGTGGCGTTTGAGGTGGGCGACGCCGCCGCCGACGACGACGCGGTGACGTCCCACACGGCGCATGCGCCATCTTCGCCGCACGTGAGCAGAGGCCACTGCGCCATGGCTGCGAGTCCTTCCTTGGTTCGTCCCGTCGACGACGACGACGACGACGACGTCGTCGTTTTCTCGCCACGCCTTGCCCAGAAGTCGAGCGACATGCACGCGGCGCTGTGTCCCTTTATTTTCCACACGAGTCGGCCTGTGGGTATCCCACCTCCCACGGCGTCTGCGTTGGGCGATTCCCGTCCACGCGCGTACAGCGCCGCCGCCGCGGGGTTGGCAAGTGCGTGCGCAGCCGCCGCCTTATCGTTTTGCGCCCTTCTCATGGCGACGAGAGCCTCGTCGTGCGCGGAGACGGCTTCGTTCATCGCCGCCGCCTGCTGCGCCTTGAGTTCGAGGAACCGCGCGACGAGTTCGTCGTTTTCGCGCTGGAGGTCGCTAAGTTTCCCGACGGCGTCGTCGCGTTCCGTGAGTCTCGCGTCGAGTTCCGCGGATAAGTTGGCAGACTTTTGTCTTTCTTCGTCTACTATTTGTTGCAGAGCTTTGCGTTCGTCGTCAAGTTGTTGTGTCGTTTGTTTGGAGGCGTGCAGTTCCGCCTCTAAAAACGAGAGCTGTTCCTTGCACTTTTGTAGAGTTTCCAGGGCATCCGCACGCGACTTTTGCGCATCTGCTAACTGAGAGAGGACTTCCTGATGTTGATGCGAAGAAGAAGAAGAAGATGATGACGATGGCGATGAAGACTTTAAGGACCTAATGAGCAAACGCGCGGAGTGAAGTTGCATCAAAACAGATGTGAGGTGACACCTCTGAGGGTCATCGCGAGAAGTAAGAGCTGACATGAGAGAACTTGACAAGGAGGATGAGAAGAACGATGAACACGACGAAGGGGAAGCTGAAGGTGAAGAAGACACACCACCAGGGACTGAAGAAGACACACCTGCTGAAGAGACACCACCACCACCTGGAGGCAAAGCGGCAGAGGCAGACACGGAGACAGCGGAGACGGACATCGCACGCGCACTTTTTACAAATGGCGACGAGGAACTCCTCCGGGGGATTTCGAGGATGGTTTTCCGGGGATACATCCTAGCCCGACTTTTTGAATACTGTTTGATTTTGGTTCCAGGGGGTTTCGTCGGGATCCTGCCTGGTCGCGCCATGTATGTA
This sequence comes from Pycnococcus provasolii, assembly GCA_938743325.2. Taxonomy (NCBI): domain Eukaryota; kingdom Viridiplantae; phylum Chlorophyta; class Pseudoscourfieldiophyceae; order Pseudoscourfieldiales; family Pycnococcaceae; genus Pycnococcus; species Pycnococcus provasolii. The sequence goes on from OW568891.1 coordinate 303,983, forward strand.
TCCACCCCTCTAGTCTCTACTCTTAGTACTCATAGTTAGTCCGCTGAGGCGCTGAATTTCGCGCTACGTGGAATGATTCATTCCGCCTGCGCCTTGGACTCGGGTTGGACAAGATCAGAGCGCGTGCACGTCCAAATAGTAGTCGGCAGCCTTACTACTGCTGCTGCAAAGAAGGACAAATCCTTCACGCACAAGAACGACAATTGCATGCAGTTCATATTGTGGCAGGTGGCGCCTTGAGTTGCCGCGGTACGCTCTGCCGCGCGTACACTTACGAAGGAGTACTTAAGGTAAACCGGAAAAAGGTGAGAGTTACACGTAAAGGGAAACAAAGACAACCGTTCCTAAGGCGGCTATCCCCGGGGACTTCCCCGGGGGTCTTAGGGGTCAAGAGCCTCGTTCGGCGTTAACCACCTGAATTAGGGGTTAAGCCACACACCACCCACGCCGAACAGGCGAAGGTGCTGCACGTGTAAGGTAAAACTGAAGGTAAAAGAAAAACCACAAAAGGTGGAAAAGAAACCGAAAACGAAAATGAAAACGATGAGGACACTGTCCGGCCAATGCCATGCATGGACCCAAAATTGCCACGAAGGCGTATAAACAAAAAGAAAAGAAAAGAAAAGATGAGAGAGCGTCAGGGTGATCAGTCCTGCGCATTAGAATGCATCGCCATCGGCGTGTGCTGTGGTCTGCTTCATGCGTTTGGCTGACGGCTCATCGGCCGATGCCTGCGCTGAAGTCCTAATGAAATTTAGTACGCGGTAACCCCACGACTTAAGTACCTGCATGAGGTGTTGAATTCGTTGAAAAGACAAAGGTTTTGTGAGTGCATCAGATGGGTTATCGTCACCTGGAGTATGAAGGAGCTTGAAAACTCCAGCACGAGCGTGCTCGCGCGTAAAGAACAATCGCGTCCTGATATGCTTCATGGACGTGTTGTGAATCGGATTGGTCAAGATATTTCTGCACGTAGTTGAGTCGCTGAAGAGGAAAGTTTGCACGCTTAGTTGAAAAGCATGAAGAAACAACTGCTTCCAATAGAGAAGATGAGTGACTGCGGTCGCTCCGGCGACGGTCTCGGCCTCTCCACTGCTCAGAGTAGTATACGGCTGATGCTTGCAGTACCAATCCAAAAGACAATTGCCACATGTAACATACAATCCGGAAATACTTCGCCCAGTTATAGGACAGCTTGCGTGACTCGCATCAACCAGAACTGATAGGGCCAGTGGCTGATCGATAGCCTTATACTCCAGACCTTCTTCACATGTGTTGACCAGGTAAGTAAGAATCCGAATCAACTGATTCCAATGCGTGGGATCAGGATTACTTAACGCCCGAGAAATAACAATCAGCGCAACGCTGATATCATGACGTGTGCATCTATTCACCCACAGAAGAGCTGAGAATAAAGAAAGGAAAGGCCTAGTCTTCATCTTGAGCTTTTCAGCCTCGGTCAGCTCAGACTTAACCTTAATGACGAAATGAGATGACATAGGAGTATTAATTTCCGGGTTCTGCTCCAAATTGTAGGTGCGAGCCAAATCCATTATGTATGCCTTTTGGTTTAGCAGAAATGATCCATCAGGTAGATAGTTAACCTTTATGTTGAACATTCGGGTGAGCTGCTCCTGCTGCGAGCCGATATCGAATCGCTTGCAGAGTGCATCCATGAATCTGTCACGTTCTAAGTGATCGGAGTAGGCGATCTTTCCATCGTCCGTATGCACAAACAATGCAATGATGGGAACTCCATTCTTGTGAAGGAACCAGAGACTGGTGTCGGCGGGTGACTGAGACATGCCATACCCTTCCAAGAAAGAGAAGAAGTCAACCATCCAGTTGTGCCCGCTCTGACGCAATCCGTAAAGAGACTTGACTAACAGCCATATCAATTCGTTTCCATTTTCATCGTAGCGCTCCAGACCATGTGGCGGCTTCATGTAAATCGTCTCAGTCAGGTAGCTATGAAGGTAAGCAGCGCGGACATCGAACTCGTCCATCTTCATTTCATACGTTACCACGATAAACATAAACATCCGCATGGTAGATACCTTCGGAGTAGATGCGTATGTCTCAAAGAAATCCACGCCAAAGATCTGAGTAAAACCTTGAGCCACCAATCGAGCCTTAGCTTTGAGAAGAAGTCCAGTGATTGGGTCGAACTTGATCTCAAATATGACGCGACCTCTGATCGTATGTTGTCCAGCTGGAAGGTACACCCAGCGGTATACGCCGTTCCGTTCCATGTTACTGATCTCGGTGCCCATAGCCTCAAGGTACAGTGACTTGAGCGGACCAGGTTTCATAGCCATGAGCTCGCGGCTATTCGTCGGAACAAATATATTCTTGCGATTCTCCGATGTGAGAATTGGATTCGTGTCTGCAGTCTGTGCCGTCATAAGTGCTGCGCTGCCCTTGACATCGAATTCATTTTTCTTCGCATCGTCGAATTCTCCATTCGAGAAAGCGATCTCGTAGACGTGCGTATTCGTATCGTATCCAACGATGAGTCCATCCCATCCGGGCCAGGCGTGCAGTTCAACCTTGCGGAACATGTTCTGCTCAGGCTTTGCGTGCTGCAGTACTTGATCCCATACCTCTGGATGATACTCGAGAAGTCCAATGAGATAAACGAAGGTGGTACCTTTGTTTGCGGTGTGTATCTCTGCAACTGAATTGATGAAATCGCCCTCTTGCCAGAGGAACACATCTTTGACTCTGATGTCCTCTAAACGAGTGTTCCTGCGGATGACGGCAGGAGTAAGTCCGTCATGTGAGGATCTGCAGAGTCGGTAAACCGCGACATCCCATCGCGTCTTGCCGCATGACTTGCCATTTGGGTGACGGTATACCTCTTCTCCTGCTGGAATGCTGAAGAGGTATTCCCAGCGGTCAACGGTGACGGACTCCCAGTCCGGTATCACAAGGGTAATGCTGAGTGTCTTGTTTGCGTCGAATACGGCCTCACAATCTCGGATGTGCAGCTGAAGTTCGGTGACACTCGGAAATGGTGGATTGGCAAATATGGAATCATAGTTTTTGAGCCGATCTATGGATTCTGCGAATGGTGTGTCAGGATTGGAGCCGCGTGCAAGGCGTTGGTTGGCTCCATCCGTACGGTTGTAAGCTTCGTAGGTGTGGTCGCCAGTTATCCGCGTGATGCGCTTGTACACCCGGTCGTTGACCATCTGTTCGCTGTGACCGTGGATGCCCAAAGCGCCGAGGTCGGGTTCGCCACCACCCTCAATTGGCGATGCACCACCCTCAGTTGGCGGTGCTTGATTGAGCGCGTCATGGATGAACTTGTCGACCTCGTCCAAACCATCTCCTCCACCACCCTCGACAGGCGCAGCCGTGCCAGAAACGGTGTGGCTGTCGACGCCCGAGATGGTGTTGTCGGAACTCGTGGCGAGTTCGACGGAGAGAAGGCGATGTCCGCGGATGTATACTGTATCTGTTACGGGATCGTAGACGTATGCGCTGTGCGCGTCTTTGAAACCTAGATAGATGTACTGCTTCCCATGCGGCTGCATTGCGTTGCGGAGCTGCTTGGGTATGTACACGTAGATGAGGCTGCCGATAATGCGGAGCGCAGAGAGATCGTCGGCAGACCGAAAGAGTTCGATGGATGGAATTTTATCGGTAGCACCGTGCGTCATGTTGTTGTAGATGATCGCGACGGTCTTGAGGACGATGGGCCAGTATTTGCGCGGCACGTGCGGTGCTGCGAATAATATGGCCATGACATGCGTCCAGAGAGTATCAATGATTCGCTCGTGCCTGCCGCCCGCCTTCTTGTCGTACGGCGGCGTAGTGCTGGTATGAATGTTGTTGGCGAGAGCAGTTTTCTTCATTTCGCCTTCATTCAGGACTTTTTCGCTGTCAGCGCGCAATTCTTTGATTTCGATGCCCTTGCTGCGCATGAATGCGACGTACTGCAGAAGTGCGTTTGCAGAATCGCTCTTCTTCCGCAATGCGTACGGCACAGTATGACGGGTCTTGTCGTCCGTGAAGTGAATGAAGTACTTGTCGCCTCGATATGATGGTGTCGGAACATCGGTCTTGATGTCCGTGTGAACGAGTGCGCCGCCGACGCGGTCCGTTCGTTCTGATTGACGATGTTTGGGGATGTCGTGTGCTTTCCCTTCAACGCAGCCTCGACAGAGGTGCGTGAGTTTCTTGGTGGCGGTGTCTGCTGATGTCTTATGTTCGCCGAATTTTGCTCCGGCCGCAATGCTAGCCTTGATTTTCGTTTCGTTGAAATGAGCGAGTCGCAGATGCAGCAGACGTAGTCCCTCTAGCGCATGGATAGCGTATGCAGCTGCTGGGGATTGATGGAATGTGGTGTCGATCGTCATGTCGAAGTCGAGTGGCGGTGCCACCTCGACGCAGAAGAAGTTGTCGACGATCTTGATGGGGTACGTGTTTCCTCTGTTGTCGTAGAGCTCGAGTCTGCTGAGCGAGACGTCCCAGCCGTTGGCCGCGAGCTGCACGAGCGACAGAAGATTTCGTGAGATGGTTGTGCAAGTTATCACCTGCTTGAGGTCGATTCGCGCTCGTAATCCTTCGAGCGAATTGAGCGCGATGCTGAGCCTCTGTATAATTCTGCCCCTGAAATTTCCCATGAGTGTTTCGATCTGGACGTCGCTGCCCGACGTGCCTCCAATAAAGTAGAGGACGTGATTCGTAGCGGCGCTGTCCAGTATTAGATATCCGTCAGTGGACATCATTTCTGATCCTCCAGTTTATCCGTTAGAAAAGCAACTTGCTTCTTCAGTATCGATGTCGGATTTCCGTCTTTCGGGGGATTTGGACACTTGTCCGGTGTGCCTGGGAAAAACTCGGTCAAAATACGCTCCAGCGACTGCAGGTTCGGAGCGGGATCTTGGTGCATAGTGGTTTCGATGTTCAGTAGCTCCGTCAGCGCTGATATGGTGTTCGCGAGGTTAGGAGCTCCGTGAAGTTTCCAAAGACGGTGAAGGAGTAGTATGCCGTTTTTCTTCTCGTTCTCGTACGCGTCGTTTGCAGCCTGAGACAGCGTTGCCTTCACTGCTGTATAGATATAACGTCGGTCGGGAACGGAGTAGTACTGCACCCACGTTTCTTCGTCGATCTCTTCAAGGTTCTCAAGTTTGATGTCTCTCTCGATGTTGTAGAAGCCAACTTCCTCTAGCTGCTCCACAACCGCCTTGAACCAGCGACGGTACTGTTTCTGCTGCCCGTCGTATTTCTTTTTGTCCAAAGCGTTTAGTATGGCGTCCGTAGTGCTGTTGCGGGATTTCTCTCGCTTCAGGTGCGTCATACCGTCAGTAAGGCCCTCAGCGGCCATAGGGTCCATGATTTGCAGCCGTGTGGTGTTGTCCAAAAGATTTCACTTCGAGATTTCCAAAGATGCTGTAGATCTAGAGATCTGTGTTTCGAGGATCAGGAGATTTACGTTTCGAGATTTTCGGTTCGTTGGTTCTCGGTAAAGAAAAAATAGTCCAAGTATAACCTTCGTGCGGTCCTTAGACACAAGCTTGTGTGGCAGGTGGCGCCTTGAGTTGCCGCGGTACGCTCTGCCGCGCGTACACTTACGAAGGAGTACTTAAGGTAAACCGGAAAAAGGTGAGAGTTACACGTAAAGGGAAACAAAGACAACCGTTCCTAAGGCGGCTATCCCCGGGGACTTCCCCGGGGGTCTTAGGGGTCAAGAGCCTCGTTCGGCGTTAACCACCTGAATTAGGGGTTAAGCCACACATATGGGTGGAAGAGCTTCTTGGACTTCAAAAGAAGGAGGAACGAGAATTGGTGCGGCTAGTGCGAACGCTCGCATATGGGTGAAGCAGAGGCGGTATGACTATAGTTGCCACATTACCTAGTCATACGATTTTCGGGGTGGTCATGACGCGTCATGTGACGGTCATGACCCCGACGTCATGACGTTACCTCGTCATGACCCCCTCCTCAGAAAAAAAAGGGTTAGGACTAACCCCGAATCCAAACCCCGAATCCGCCGCCGACCATTTTCATGGTGTTAAGGTGATTTCTGCACATCCCCCGTTGTTTGGTCCCGTTATATGAACATTTAGGGTTACGGCTAGGGTTAGTAAAACACACTATTTTCCTTAAAACCCTAAGTCACGGCGCGGGTCACAGGAATTCGGGGGGTGGTCATGACGCGTCATGACTTACCCCCGTTACCAGGTCACCGGTGACCCGGGTCATGACCCGTGGCAACTATAGGTATGACTGTATGAGAAGATGACCGAAGATTGCCGTGCGCTCCATCAGGTTCCCGCCGGCCTCGGTCCATACTCCATACGTGATAACCGTTCTCTTTTCGCTGCTCATGGCGAAGTGGCGTACGAAGGGCGAGCACACATGACAACACGGTGTTACCTCTTGGGTGTGAAGGACTGAAGGCGGTGAACTCCTTACGATCTCCTTCATCTTTGCTCGGCTCGACATGCGCACGGTTCATCTCGACGACCAGAAGATACGTCCCGGGTATACCGCCGACATATGCGAGCGCATCAGCGTCTTCAGCGACCTCGTTCGCCGTCGTTACCGTCGCACGCGACATCATGCAGTAATTGTTTATGAGTTTATCGCGTATGTCGGTGCGGACTGTGGAGTCGAGGGAAAACCGTCAGCATTACGATAGGGTAGAAGAGGAGCTCTCGTTAGGGTTACGACAAACCTCTCGTTAGGGTTAGGTGACGTCGACAAGCCTTCTGAGATCCTCTCTCTCTCTCTGAGTGAGCTTGCCCTGGCAGCCTGAGAGAACCTTCTGTCCGGCTCCGGCGGTATTCGTTCCTGAATCTCGGAAGAAGGTTTCCGAACCGAACCAAGAACCAAACAAGTGCTCTTTTCCATCTTTCCATCCTTTGGAAATCAGAAAAAGCGTTGCTGCAAATCATCAACGTACGGGTAACCAACCCCCCCATAATCTAAACGGCTAAAAGGGTAGAGCGAGCACGAGCACGAGGGAGAGGGGCACGAGGACCGGGCACGAGGCATTTCTAAATAAAAAAATCAACGCTCCCCAGGTCCAAAGCACATGGCGAAAGCGGGAAGTGGAAGATTTTCCCAACCACCGCGTGAATAATACTGTAATTGTCGCAGGACCGAATACCCTTATGGGAAATCTTCGTTCCAGCCCCCTGGGTCGACGCCGTTGGTCGGAGGGGGAAATCCCCCCACTGGAGGGGGGATTGAAACCTGTGGAAAACGTTGCACACTCACCTCATCACCCCTCTGTCTCTGCCTTGGTGCCATCGTTTTTCTTAGAAAATCTTGGCCGTTTGTTTCAATCTTACAGCGCCGTGAGAGGTGTCATCTCTTCTCGTGCATTCTTTGTGTCGCTTTGTACCTTGGCTCTTGGCTCTTGGCTCTTGGCTCTGGGCTGACGATGATCACTCGTCCTTTTAAGTCATCCATGTCGCGGCGTCCCCAGGTCTTCAACCCCAGGCCTGTAGGCCTGTCTTCGCACCGTTCTCGTCAAATGAAAGTATACGCGCAGGCGCACAAGAGACTCGCGCGAAAGCAGTATGGGAAGGAGTTTGTCGACTACTACGACCTCATGGGCGTCGAGCCCACCGCGCAGGCGGACGAGATCAAGGGTGCGTACCGCGATCTCCAGAAGATGTGCCACCCCGACGTGTGCGGAGAAGACGGACACGAGATGTGCGTCATCTTGAACGACGCGTACGACGTCCTGTCCACGCCCAAGGCGCGCAAAAACTACGACGCCGCGCGCGTCGTCGCAAAGCAGGACGAGGAGGAGGGGTACACCGGCTTGACGAAATCCAAGTGGTGCAGCAAGGACGAGGAAGAGACGCGCGCCGTGTTCGTCGACGAAAACGCGTGCATCGGATGCCGCGCGTGCATCTACCACGCAGCTGCAACCTTCCGCGTCGACGACGACGCGTACGGACGTGCGCACGTCTTCGCGCAGTGGCTGAACGACGAGGAGACAATACAGATAGCCATGGACGCGTGTCCCGTGTCTTGTATACACTGGGTCGACAGGGAAGAGCTTCCCGTTCTCGAGCACGTCATGGCGAAGCTCCCACGCGTGGATGTGGCTGCCATGATGATGAGCAGCTCGTCTGCGCCCGCCGACCCGTTCGCTGCCGCCGAGACGTTCTACAGAAAGCGCGCCGACCTCATTCGCAAGCGTAAGCTCGAGCGTGAGGGTATGGCAAATGCGAAGCGGCGCAACACCACGTACTACGCGACAGCGGAGGCTACTGATAAGTCTGATAAGCTGAAGGTGGTTGAGAGGGTGCGCGAGATGGCGCGTAAGGCGGCGAACGGCGAGTGCAAGGTGGATGTCGACGACCTGGATCGTGAGCCCATCGCCCTTCTTCCCGCGCCTGGCACGACGTCTTAGGTCGTGACCCTTTGGACTATACCTGGTCTTCACCGGTTTCACTCCTGGCCTGTAGTGCCCACCAGGGGTTGCAACTTGTTAACTTGTAACTAATGCATTGGGACGACTTCGATTCTTTTCTTTCAAAACTTATTCTTCGTATGCTTATCTAAATACAGTAGCTCTTCGGTTGTATCCTCCGTCGTAGGAAGTGCATTCGTCTTTGTCTTTTGTTTGCGCGAGTCAACTAACTTGCACTCTTAACTTGTTGCCTGTACTTTTAAGAATTAAGACACGCGCACGCACACCACACGCACGCACGCAGTCACATAGCACAGACTACTCCTATTTGACTCCTATTCTGTCAATGAGTATCTTGGGTGGTTCGCTCTGGTGCTTGATTTGGGTTGTTTGGTTAGAGTACAATGTGAAGGTGAGATTTGTTTACAAGATGCGAACCTCAGTCATGAACCGCGTGCTGTTGAGCTCACCTAAGCGCGACGCATCGGTAGGTGCTTGGCCGAAGGTGTTGGCACCCCAGCACGCGACGCTCCCATCGGCTCGCAATGCCAACGAGTGAAAGAAACCCGCGGCAACCGCTACGAAGTCGCCCTCCACGCCAGCGGGAGACGCTTTGCCCAAGGTGTTGGATCCCCAGCACGCGACGCTCCCGTCGGCTTGCAGTGCCAACGAGTGACCAGTGCCCGCGGCGACCGCTACGAAGTCGCCCTCCACGCCAGCGGGAGGCGCTTCGCCGTTATCGTTATCACCCCAGCACGCAACGCTCCCATCGGCTCGCAGTGCCAACGAGTAATCGAAGCCCGCGGCGACCGCTACGAAGTCGCCCTCCACGCCGGCGGGAGGCGCTTGGCCGTCGCCGTTATCACCCCAGCACGCGACGCTCCCGTCGGCTCGCAGTGCCAACGAGTGTGCATTGCCCGCGGCGACCGCTACGAAGTCGCCCTCCACACCAGCGGGAGGCGCTTTGCCGAAGTGGTTGGCACCCCAGCACGCGACGCTCCCATCGGCTCGCAATGCCAACGAGTAATCGAAGCCCGCGGCGACCGCTACGAAGTCGCCCTCCACGCCGGCGGGAGGCGCTTGGCCGTCGCCGTTATCACCCCAGCACGCGACGCTCCCGTCGGCTCGCAGTGCCAACGAGTGTGCATTGCCCGCGGCGACCGCTACAAAGTCGCCCTCCACGCCAGTGGGAGGCGCTCTGCCGTCATCGTTATCACCCCAGCACGCGACGCTCCCGTCGGCTCGCAGTGCCAACGAGTGATAGTAACCCGCACTAATCACGGCGTTTGCCCTCGCGCGCCGAATGCGTCTTTCTTGAACAGCGGCGAGTCGCCGCGGCCTGTGCACGGTGACGAGCCAGTCGAGCCATACGGCGATGGCTTTGTCCTTCAGGCTCAGCAGGTGGTTGTGTGACGCTGACGCTGGTGGGACACGAATGTCCACGGGCATGACGACGTTCCAAAGAGGAATGATGAAGCAGAGGAATGAAGTTGTGTTGGTTTTCCCAAACCCCTAATAGAATCAAAAATTCTGAAATTCTTTTTTTAACCCCTAATAATCTTCTTTAGCCTTATCCGTCTCTCTCTCCCATTTGGCCTTTTTCGTTTTTCCCTTTTTTTTCCCTCGGAGAAAGAAGAAGCGATGGCCGCCGCCGCCGTATCCTCCGTGAGCGTAAGCAGCAGCACACGTGGTGTCCCGCGTCACCCTGCTCCGTCCCGCACGCGCCCTGCTCCGTCCACCTCTCGGTATAGCAGAAGGTCTGGAAGGATGGTCGTAGAGGCACGCAAGGATAAAGGGGGGCGTGGTTCGGGACCGGGACCTGGATCCGCACCGCTGCGCATGGAAACCGAAGAACAAGCCAAGGCGGCGCGCCAATTCAAAAAGTCACTCGACGGTGACGACGGTGACGGAAACGACGGTGGAAGTGGGGGAGGAGGAGGAGATGACGGTGACGGATATGGAGAGGAAGGTGAGGGAAAGCAGTGGATCGGACTTCTCCTGCTCGCGGGATGTGCGGGTATCTACCACACCATGCAAACGCAGGCGGGACTCACGTGGAGCTGGAAGCACTTCAGCTACGTTCGATACGTTGAACCAGTCGTCGCTGCTCCGGTAAAGCGGCGTGAGTCCATTCAACTGCGATAAAACACGAATGAACGTTTCCAATCAAACATAAAAACGCTGCATTTTCTCGTTTTTTTTTCCCCATCCACCAGCAAGTAAAGAAAGCTTTTAAGAAGAAAACACAGTTTTGATTTTTGATTAAAAAATTACGCATCTGACGTTGACTTTGAATCCGCCGCCGCCGCCGCCGTGTTGACAATCTTTTTCTGCCTTGCATCTGCAATCCAAGCTCGCATGATATCAAGCTCGCGCGCACGCGCCTCCGTAAACGCCGGAGGGTCGTCGCTCCTCGAAAAGAATAAGTCGACGTGGTGTGCCGCGCCCTTGATGAGCAGCGGAGTCACACCAAGCGGACCCGTCTCGCGAACCATGCCCGGTAAAATGCCGCCACGACTCCACGGGTCAAGCTCGCCATTTGACAGCACGACGCGCGTCACGCTCGGAAGCGCAGACTTGCCGCCGAAACGCGTCTGCGCCCAGAACGGGTCGACGCGATCTGACGTCAAATTCCAGCGAGACATGCAGCCGCTGACTGTGGCATTGAGGTCGAACGGCTGGCTGAAGAACATGTCACGCTTACCGTCGCGGGACATCGGCTGCAGCATTTCGGTGCAGAACTGGTAATCCCACAGCATCCCGTCCAAGCTTGTGTCTGGATTCACACCCACGCGCCAGTCGACGCAATCGAGGCTACCGCTGTGATTGTAGAACACCAAGCTCGAATCCACGAGCTTGCGAATCGCAGTGCTTCCGCTGTCACTGCACAGCTGTTCACAAGCGACACGTACGGGAAATGGAGGGAGCGTTCCATGACCGTTGAGGATGTAGCTCGACGGATACGGGAAGTCGCCCATCGCCATGAAATCGTAGCTGCTCTGCACCCATAAGGCGAGCTGGTAGACGTCGTCGAGGCTGTCGAGAGGCGTGGTTTTGCACAACTTCGCCTCCTGCCGAATCTGCTCGCGCCCCTCCGGCGAGTCTGCGAGGCTGAGCAGCTGGGAGTACCCAACACGTGACTCGCTGGCACACGTCGCGCAGCTGCCACCTGGCGTTGGCGATGCGTCGTCCGTGACGGTGGCGCCGTACGACTCCAGGTCGTACGGCGGGTTGTCGTCGAGGAACGAGAAAGCTGGTGCGGACGCGGCGATGGCACCCACGGTGGATGCGGGGTACGTGAGACGGAACCAGTACGCAAGCATGCCTCCGTACGAACCACCAAATGCGATGAACGGGCTTGACGGACCGACGCCGGGGATGGAAGCCGCACCGCCGTTCTTCAGAGTGAAGATGAGGTGCGCGTAGTCCGCGAGCGCCTGTTCGACGCTCAGGAAGCGCAGCTTATCACTGAGCGTAGTTTCATCGTCGCGCAGAAGATTTTCAGGCAAGCTCTTTCCGTAGTAGCGGTGCTCCGCAAAGACGAGCGCGGCGTCGTCGAGTTTGGAAGCGGACTCCCACATGAGCCCGGTGGCATTCAAGTACAGCGTGACGTCCGCCTCGTTTCCGCAGTAGAAAAGCACAGGTCTGTCAGCGTCGTCTTTGTGCTTGAATTTTCGTTTCGACTTTGGACTTTCGCATACGAAGTACCTCTGCTTGAATGTCTCGGACGTCCCTCTTGATAGCTGGTCGAGTTTCTGCTCGAGGTAGTGCACGGAGCACGACGAGAGCGGGGAGGAGAATCGGTCCGACTCGGGCAAGCCGAGGCCCTTTAATGGTATGCGTGATGCTGAGCGAGCTGCAATACCACGGCCAGCAGAGGCGGCATAGAATGGCCAGCAGAGGCAGAGGAGCACCAACACGAGCAAAGAAGTATTCCTTGCCCAAACACGCGGCAACGGCAACACGCGGCGCGTCGTCGCAGGGGCGAGCACGGGCATGGCGGTTTTGGTAACGGTTCTGGCGGAGTGCCAGTTTTTGGGGCGAGGTTTCCCAAACCCCTAACTTAAAAAATCGTTTGGGGGTTATGGCTCCTCACACAAGGTTTGTTACCTATCTATCTATACACGTTCCCTTGTCACGCCTCCGAGCAGCAGCAGCAGCAGTTGAACGCCTTGACGACGTTGCTCCATATGCTCTGCTGCTTGTCCTCGGGCGTTGTTGTTGCATACTCCCACTTCAAATCAAAGTCCTCCTCCGACGCGTTGTTGTAGTTGTTAAGGTCACGCGGCGTCGATGCCACTGGGCTCGTGGGACACGAAAAGAAGACGTCGTCACTCAAACGGGACGTGCTGCAATGCAGCTTCGTTAGAAGAGGAGTATCTTCTTCTTCGTGGACTTGGTGGCGTAATGACGATGATACTGCCGATTCGCCGGGCGGAGGAGGAGATGATGATGGCTGAAGTGTAGTAGTAGTAGTAGACGACGATGCTCCCGCTTCCAACGACGACGCCGGTGCTGCTTCCATTCTCTCAACAAAGGAGCAGATGAGGCCACATCGCATGGCAGCAACTTCAAGAGCTTGAATCCGAGTGCTGAGTGTGCACTGCTTCGACGACGGCGGGGGTTGGACGCCAAGCTCTTTCTCTAGCATTTCGACACGATTCAGCAGCGCAGGATGATGATGTTCGTGGTGAAGCTCGTGTGAGAGACGTCGTCGCGTTGAACACATCTCCCGCCTGTGCTCAGGCATCCACGTTCGATCCACGATGTCATCGGCATTCACCCATGGCCCAATCTCGGGCGTAATGCCAGCACGGCGTGCCGTTGAAATCGGATGAGCTCCACGTAGGCAGGATTGGAAGTCGTCAGAGTTGCCACCAAGAAAGCTAGGTAGATTCTCCACGGGAATCTCCTCGAGAAGCACATCGCGGACGCGGTGTTTGTCGGATGCGCTGACGATGCGAATCTTCGATGCCGTCTTGGAATCAAGGAGTGGCCGAATCAGCGTCCAGATACATCTCATCCACAGCGGCGCGTTGATGATGAACAGCCGCCCCATCATCTCAGGGTAGTTGTTCGATGCTACACGAATTCCCGAGAGAACGACGCTCTGCATGCTCGACCACTGCATCATGCTGATTCCGTCGATATCAAAGATGCTTAGCACGCACGGAAAAGCCGTTGTTGCCGATTGTTGTGCCAGCAGGGCAGGGTGCAATTGACGGTAGAGACGCTCATAATCGAGCACCTGCCACCTCACGTATCGTTCGTGCGTGGTGATTTGCCAAAGCGCCTTGGCGCTCACGTCCGTCAACTTTTGATACCACACAGGAAAGCCGTCCTTCGATGTCTTGTGCCAAAATGTCGGGATGATTTCCAGCACTTCAGGAAGCTCGTGGAAAAGCAATCCTGATCTATCGTGATGATCGTCATGCTCGTTGTCGTAGATGTTGCGTAAAGCCCTTGTCATTTCATCGTATACCGCATCAATGTGCACGTCGCGTCGCCAAACGATGTGTGCATGCAGCATTTTTGCGGCGCGAGACATGTCATGGCCGCGTGCTCGCAGGAACCGAATCACGAACGCGGGATTGTCGACGTGAGCCGGGAGCGGTGCGAAACGCCTGCGCAGACCCTCCAAGAGCTTGGAAGCTGCCCGAATTTCGTGCGATGTCGAAGGTGATCCTGGCGGTGGATCTTCTTCTTCTTCAGCAGCAGAAGTCGTGTTCTTCTCACGCATTTATTTGCAGTATTTCTGATGAAGAAAAGAACAAAAAAGGCTGCAGCAGGTTGTTACGCCATTGAAATAAAACTATGACAAACTTCGGGCAGCCTCGGCGACAATTCGTCAATTCATTCTCAGGGGGACACCAACTGTACTGTAATAAAGGTCCAATTTTATTTTATTTTCTGTTTTTTTTTTTTCGACATTTCGCTCGTGCCGTATGAAGCACCTCATCAAGTTGACATATGTAGCTCAGAAGCAGATTTTCTGCAACTTGACAAGCAGCTTGTCACTTAAGTGTAAAGTGCCAAGTGGCCAAGTCCGCCACACCTAATGGCGTTGCTCATTTTTGAAACATGAGCGAGTCGTTTCATCCCGCGAAGGGCAAGGCAAGTAACGAACGTGTGCTGACGTGTACACGCCTCCCTCATCGGCGTCGTGCGTGCATCATGCGCGCGCTTCTTCGTTTCCATACATGTAGATGCGGAGGAGGTTGAGAGAGAGCCGTTGGAGAGTAACTCCACTCCACTCCCACTCACTCACCTGCTTCACAGTTGCTTCCCTCGTGACCTTGTACAAGTTCCGTGCCCAAAACAAAACAAAACAAAACAAAACAAAACAACGGACGTTGTTGACCCATTCACTTTCATGGTAAAATATGACCATTGACCAGCACCACCACCATCTTGACCACCACCATCTTGACCAGCAGCATCTTGACCACCATCTTGACCACCACTGTCACCACCACCACCACCATCTTGACCACCACCATCTTGACCACCACTGTCACCACTGTCACCACCAGCACCAGCAGCAGCACCACCATCTTGACCACGCCGATTGACAAACCTCCGCCTAAAGGTAGGGTACTCGACAACAAACGCAAATAATAGTCTATGGAGAGGCTCGCCACAACAACAACAACAACAACAATATTCGCACTCAACAACGGACAATATTACTTTGCCAAAAAAAGAATAGTCTAGCGAACAAAAGGCTCTTCTCTCCGGAGCAGCCGAGTCATTCATGCGCACGCATTAAAACACGTGCATGCCGACGACAACAAACCTGTGTTAGAAACCTGTGTTAGAATTTAATCTTCACGGACGTCTCACATGGGTTCTCATAAGCACTTTATGGCGTTCAACGGAGGGAACCCTGTGCCTTCCGCAGTTTCCACTCAGAACTCGCACAGTAGTGGTATGGCGACGACTTCTCTGGTAGAGACTTCTCATGTCGTCCCGTTATCTCTTCTTTCTGGGTCCCACGAAAACGTGTCGTCGCCGTCGAAGTCTCTACCGTCTTCCAAGAAACAAGCGCGGAGATCCTTCACAAAAAATAAAAACAACATTGACTCGTCTTCCACTCATCAAGCTTCGTGCTGCTTCCTGGGACTCGCACCCATGGCCGCTTTATTGAGCAGACGACTCAGAAGCCAGGCGATATTCACGGCGTCGCGCGACGCGGTCGTCGTGCACGCCTTCGGTGGAGTGGGATCGCTCGCAAGCCTCCTGCCGCAAGGCGTCGAGGCGGAAGGTACCGTCAAAGGTGCCGTGCACAGAACACTCAAGGCGAGCGGGGTCTTAGGAGCCTTACCACACAAAAGTGCAGGCAAACCGGCCAGCCGCTGCTGCGCACTCGTGTTCCTGTGCGAGGAGGAAGGGCACACGAACCAGGCTGTCAGGGCGCTCGACGAGACGCTCGCATACGCGTTCAAAGCAGTACCTACACCGGAGCAGCACTTGCTCGTCGTCGTGTGCTGCCTCCCGCTCAGCGCCGCGGAGGCGTACGCAAACGCAGACAAGTGCGCGCAAGCGGGCTGGAAGTACGTGCACTTGCACGCCGAGGTGCTCGGCGCAGATAGCGAGACGGTCGATGGCCTGCCAGACCTAAGGATACAGGCAGCCGCAAACAAAGCCACTCTCGAAGAAATCATGCCTCTGCTGAGATGCCTCGGAAGCCGCGTAGAGGCGGTGCCGTTCGCGGTCAACGGCGTCACCGCCTTTCCGCCCAACGTCGACTGCCCGTCGAGCCAAACGTCGTACGCGGCGTCGCTGCAGTCGAGCGATGTCGAGCTTTGGCAGAAGGCTCTCGAAAGCGCGGAACTAAGAGCCGCAAATGCACAAGCGGAGCTTGATAAGATCGCGGCGCAGGCACGGGAAAACGAGGAGTTCGCGCGAGGCGCAGAGCTCATTGAGGGCAAGGTGACATCGCTCATCGACCGGCTCAACGCGGAAAAGCAGAAGGTGGCGGATTTGGAACAGCAGCTCAAGCATCTGCGCGACACGGAGGAAGCTCGAATACGTGACTCCATTAGCGCCATGGCGCGAGCGTGCGAGGCACATATCGAGCAACTCAACCGCCGTATTGATCAGCTTGAGCTGCGTAACGTCCGGCTGCTTCGCGCGTCGAAGTGCCTGTCTCAGTGGCGCAAGCGAACGTCTTATGCTAAGCAGGTCAGAAAGGCATTTTGGCACTGGATGCACAGCCTTGAACTTCGTGCCTTGCGTACATGGTCCGATATGACGGCAAGTCGAAGGTACCTACGTCGGATGGCTGTTCGCGCTCTAGCGCGGTGGAAGAATCAAATGCTGGGCGAAGCCTGGTTCGGCTGGCAGTATGAGACTGAAGTGAAGCGGCAGTCGCGCGCCATCGCTCGACGTGCGCTAGGTCGGCTGATTCACAGGCGCACGAGCGAGGCATTTGTGAGTTGGTCTATGGAGGTGGACGTATGCAGGCACGAACGCCTCAAAGCTCGAGCTTCGCTTCTGCGATGGATGCACAACGCGCAGGGATACGCTTTCCGCGCTTTGCGCGATCGCGTCAACGAACTGGCGGTGTCGCGCGCCATCGCTCGACGTGCGCTAGGTCGGCTGATTCACAGGCGCACGAGCGAGGCATTTGTGAGTTGGTCTATTGAGGTGGACGTATGCAGGCACGAACGCAAAAGGGCAACACATGCCGCCTTGCTCTGGAGAAGTCATATGGTTGGACGTGCGTTCAGAGGTCTAAGGCACATCACAAGAAATTTAAAGTACATGCGCCGCATTACGAAAAGAGCAATAACTTCATGGAAGATGCGAGAAGTCCGTGTAGCGTTTGCAGGGTGGCATCGCAAGGCGTCAATGCTTCGCCGTATGCGTCATCTTACGAATCGCGCCTTGAAGCACTGGCTGAATGGCAGACTGTCGCGTTCCTTTCAGAGATTCCGTGAGCTTGCACTGCACGCCGTTGATTCACATACTATGAAGAAGCTTGGCAACAATGCGATTCAACGGGTGTGTCGCAGAATTTGTGCAGCGGCATTTACGGGTTGGCACCACCGCGTCATCACGTTCGAAGAACAGCGCAGTAAGATCAGGCGCACTTTAAAGCACTGGAAAATGCACAAGCTTTCAAGAGCATTCAGGGCATTTGTCGCCAACACAAATAAAGCACGACGCCTCACGCTTGAAAAAGTCGCCGATAACGCTTTGCGACGGATGCAGGACCGTCTTCTGACTGCTGCATTTTATGGGTGGGTACGAACTGTCGAAATGCTTAAGGCACAACTCGCACGGGTCCGTCGAGCGATCAGTCACTTTCGCAAGAGAGAGCTCGCTACGGCTTTCAATGGCTTTCACTATAACGTGCAGCGTGCGAAGTATTACGCGCAGCTCCTGCGACGTGTGACTGCCCGTGTGCAGTCCCTCGCAGCCGCGCACGCCTTCGATGGTTGGTATGAGCGGGCATGCTCGCTTCGCCGCATGCATCACATTGCTTTGCGTGCCGTTCACTTCTTCTCGAAGCGCACGCTCGCTACGGCTTTCAATGGCTTTCACTATAACGTGCAGCGTGCGAAGTATTACGCGCAGCTCCTGCGACGTGTGACTGCCCGTGTGCAGTCCCTCGTAGCCGCATGCGCCTTCGATGGTTGGTATCAGCGGGCATGCTCGCTTCGCCGCATGCATCACGTTGCTTCGCGTGCCGTTCGCTACTACGTGAAGCGCACGCTTGCTACCGCATTTAATGCATTTAAAAGCAACGCGAGGATGTCTGCACGAAAATTCGTCGTCGCGAGCATGCACAATCGTGTGGTGCGTCGCATGCGATCCACTCTTACTTCGCAAGGATTCTATGGCTGGTTATACCGTTTCCGCGATATTCGTCGGCAGCGCATGCTTGTTAGCCGGGCGCACTTATTCTGGGTTAATCGCATGCAACGGACCATATTCAACGCATTCCACGATCATGCAGAAATGTTGATGCAAGATCGCCGTGTTGCGATGATATGCGTCTCGAAAGGCCGAGCACGAATAGAGTCGAGTGCATTTGCGGGATGGTGTGAGCGCACTGATGTGCTCCGCGAAATGCGAACGCTTGCTCGTCGTGCACTTAAATTTCTGACGACGCACAAGCTGGCTTGCGCGTTTTCTGGTTTTAAGCACAATGTAGACTCTCTGCTCATCAAGCGTGGCGTCGCTCGCAGAGTCGCTCTGCATTGGAGCAAGCAAAAAGTGTCAAGTGCGTGGCGTGGTTGGATATGCTTCTTGCTCGAGAGACGAGAGACGAAGCGACGAAGTGTGGGTGCGATTCTACGCATGCAAGGGAATAAGCTGTACCACGCTTTCGACTCTTGGAGGCAAACTGGCTACCGACTGCATCGCGAACGTTGGATAGCCACAAAGGCATTGACGATGTGTACGTCGCGGCTTGAAAGAAAGGCTTTGTGGAGCTGGAAGTATGCCACATGCCAATGGAAGCGCAATAATCGCATTGCGAAGAGGCTCCTTTTCAATTCTCTAAATTTGCTGATTGCTAAAGCATATCGCGGCTGGCACGACGCGTTGGTTCGTGCACGGTATATCGAACAGAGAATTGCTGCAACGCTTTTTGGCTGGCAATGTCAAGAACTCCTACGCGCCTTCACTGGTTGGCACGATGTTATTACTGACCTGCGAGCACAGCGCAGAGTCGCGAATGTTGTGATGCGGCGCATGCTCAACTACAGGGCACACAAAGCTTTGCGAGCATGGCTTGCAGACCATGCACAGTTTCAACGGGTGAAACGGGTCGCGAGGCGTATAAGAAGTCTTCTTGTCGCTTCCGCATTTGACGGCTGGAGCTTTGCAATTTTACAGGCACATGCCCACAAAAGACATGCTATGGTTGTGATTGCACGTCTCAAGAATCGAAAGCTGGCATGGGCATTTGCGGGTTATCGCCATCGTGCTATGCGTTTGGTGCAAGATAAAAAACGCGCTAGGCTTGCAATGACAATAATGAGGAAGCGCCATATGTGTGCTGCGCTGGAAAAATGGGCCGAAGTTGCGTACACATACAGACGGTACGCGCATATCAGAGCGATGGTCCAAACGTGGTGCAGTCGCCACACGTTGCAACGCAGCATGCGTGAGTGGGTTCGTGTCAAACGGCGCTTATTAAGGTTGCGAAAGGTTCTCGTCACCTACACACGAAGCTCTCGAAGGCACGACGCGTCGCTTATACTTCTCGCCTGGAGATCACATGCGCTGTCACGCGCCCTAGTGCGCTTTCACAAAGTATGTGGCGTTACCACATCGAAGAATCTAGGCAATCTGCAGAAGAACTTGAATGCGGCCAGTGACCTCGCTCGCTCCCTGCAGGCTGACCTCGACGCCGCGCATAGGCAGCGCGATGACATGGCTGCTGCTGTCGAACGCGAACGTGGCAGCATCGCGGACGCGGAGCAGGCGAACGTGCGACTCACGCAGGAGCTCCAGAAGGAGCGCGATCGACTTTTGAAGGAGCGCGAGGCGGCAAGTAAGCTTGACGCGGGTATGAAGGAGCTCCAGCGTGCGCTGCGCTCAAAGGAGAGGGAGCTCCAAGATGGTGAGAGGGGGCAGCGCAATCTCGAGTTTGCTGTCGGTAGCCTTAAGGAGGAGTTGCAGCAGGGCGAGAAGCAGGTTCAAACGCTTACGTCCCAGATGGATGGCATGTCCCAACGCATTGTCGAGTTGGAATCAGAGTTGGAGAAAAAAGCACGCGAGGTTGACGCTGCGGCTCTGGAGATTCGACGTCACGAAAACGCGGTGAAGCTGAGCGAGAGCCAGTATTCCATCGAAGAATCGAGTCGTAGGGCTGAGCTAGCTGCGAAAGAGAACAGCTTGGCAGACGTGACTCACCGCCTTCGCGAGGTGGAGAAGGAACTTTCGACGAAGAAGGTCGAGGCGGTGCGCTTGGAGGATGAGACGCGAGCACTGCATCGGAAGGCTGCGACAGAAGCGGCTGAGCACGAGAGTGTGGCAAAAGATCTTGCGGGCCGACTGCGCGACTCGGAGACGCGTATGAATGATGCCGAACGTGAGGTGGCAGCAAAGCGCATGGAGATTGAGAATCTCGAGCATCAGCTGAAGCTCGCGGAGCACGATCGCCGCCAGAACTTCGACAGTGAACGGCTTCGAAAACAGCAGCTGTTGATGGCGAATGATTCGGAATTCAGCAGACTCCGCGCCGAGCTCAGCGAGCGAGACGAAAAGCACATGCGGCAGATTGCAGAGCTGAATGCGGCGCTGTCTCGCGAAGCGATTCGCGTCGAGGAATTGCAGTCTGAACGAGGTCAAGCGGTGGACTTTGACGAGTTGCACGAAGTTCACCGACGCGCACTTGCAGAGCGCGACGCGCAAATAACTCGGCTCAAGGGGGATCTCATGGAGCATCAGCTGACTCTTGACAAGAAAAATGCTGCGCTCGAGCGTCACATCAAGGAGGCGAAAATGAAGGATGCGGTGATCGCGTGGAAAGAGCAGACAAGTGGCTGTGCGGAGGATGACGACGGCGAGAGTGAAAGCTTTGAGATGTTGCGCGGGGAGCTGCATCGTGTTCAGAACCGTGTTCGGCAGCTCGAAAAAGTTGTCGTGGAAAAGGAGCGGGCGATTGCGACGCTCGAGTCGAACTGTGCGCAAATGGCGCAGGAGGAGGCAGGGCGAGAGGTGAAAGCAATCCGTTCGAAGATGGGAGACCTTGAGAGAGAATTAGCGCGCAGCAGGCGCGATCTTGCACGGATGGCAAGACAGGTGGTGAGCGACGCAGGCTCGCCTCTGCCACGACCACCTCCGCCTGCGCCGGCTGGCGACAGCGCGCGCGTTCCTGAGCTGACGAGAAGGATCCGTCAGAAGGATGATGAGATTGCTGGTTTGCTCTCGCAGCTGAAGCAGCATCGCGCGGTGACAAGCAGTGCCGAGGATAAGGAAATCTCTCGCGTTCGGGCCAAATTAAGAGACGTGGAGGCGGAACTCGCGGACAGGACAGCTGAGCTGCACGCTTTTCGCAAGCGCAGTGCGATTGCCGGCACGATCACCCAGTGGCAGCAGTTCGCTGCCACGAATCCGCATCCCACGAATGCGTCAACGGCGGCTGAAATGGAGAAGGAGAGACGTGAGGCTGAGAACATGGCCGCGACACTTAGAGAACGGAAGGAACAAGAGGAGGAGCTGCACCGGCAGATTCGCCAGCTCGAGCGCGAATTGCAATCCGAGAAAGCCGCGGCAGAGAAGGAGCGCCGTGCGCACGCGTCGACACTGTCAGATCTTCAGCGCAGGTTTGACGACGAGCGTAAGCGCGCCGCGAAAGGATCAAGCAGCGCTGATGCTCGGATCAATAAGATGCAGCTCGAAATCAAGGAGAAGTCCCAAGAGGTGGCGAATGCGGATCGCCTGCGCGCCGAGATATCGCGCCTCGAGACGACGATCGCTGCATTGAGGAGGGAAAAGGATAAGACTGTGGTGCAGGTGGTCGAGAAGGAAAGAGTGGTCAAAGTTCCAGCTCCCTCGTCTCCTCCTTCTGATGAGATGAAGCGCATGGAGAAGCTTCTATCAGAGAGTGAGGCTTCCCTCGAGCGCGCCCTGGCTGCCAAGGCAAAGGCGATCGAGCAGTTGCAAGATCATGGGCATAATCTCAAGCGGCTTGAACACGAGCGCAGCACGATCGAGGCGAAGTACGAGAAGGCAAGCAAGGCACTCTCGAAGGCGCAGGCTGATCTTAAGGCGGCGCATGATGAAGCGCACGAGGCGGCGGTGCGCAGCGCCGCCTCGGCGAAGACAACTACGGCGGAGCACAGCAAACAGTCTCGGCAGGAGCGCGAGGTGATGGCCACCAAGCTGAGCGAGGCTGAGAAGGCAAGGAAGCTCGCTGAGGAAAAGTATAGAGAGAGCATGTCGGAGGTGGAAAGGTTACGCGTTGCTCTCACGCAAGCTGAGGCGCGTCGCAAGGCTGCTGTGGCGGATGCGAAGAAGCCTGCGGCATTGTCGTCACCCGCGAAGCATCCCGAGTTTCAAAAGGTTGCGCGTGAAAATACAACTCTTCGACGCGCCGTCTCCACGCTCGAAGAGCGTCTCCTGAAAGGTGTCATGATTAAAGTCAAAGCTAATCAAAGTCGCGAGATGAGCCTAATAGAGGCGCACGGCATACACTGCGGTTGCCCTCACTGTGAGGAGCGCAAGGCGGGCGTCACGGAAGTTTCAAAGGCGAAGACGTTCAAAGACAGCTATCTCACCTTGTAATATGATAAATTGTTTTCCCCAATATATGAATTCCCACCGGAGCCCTCACTACGCTTACGAAAGCGCCCTGATAGAGTGATACAACCTTCGAAATCACCTGCGCCATGAACAAAAACGCGCAGTGAATGGCACCGGTGAATGGGCTGAATAGTGAAAGTGAATGATGTGAATGGACGACCGTTGGACAAACTAAAGCGCAACTTCATTACTGAATGAGGGATCTCAGAATGAATGAATGTGTTTTGGTTTTTTTCTTTACTGATCTCCAGTTCCCGCACGTCTCAACTCCGCGCTGTCCTTGACGCGGAATGAGCCGACGATGGACCTTAGCCTTGCACCACTTCCGTTGGAATCCCACGAAGATGCTGGCGCGCTTGCCACGACGGCATATATCTTTCCGCGGGCTGCGGCAATGCGTACGATAGCCCGTCGATCTTTCAGTCCTTCAGGAAAAAGTGCAGACGGGGGCGCAGAAGCCTTGAACTCGTATGTGTAGTACGTGCGTTCCTCGCCTTTGACTTGGCCAATCACACTACCTGTGTCTCTCAGCTGGCCTCCCCTTCTGTCCTCGGCGCCAGCCACCACCTCGCCTTCCACTTCGGAGGGCAGTAGGACGTTGGCACATCCAGAGAGTGAACCGCACAGGTCTGGGATATCGTTCACCTGCAAGAACGTTGGTTTGATGGTAGAGCTGCCTCTCACCACGACGCCGACGCTTTCTTCGCCAGACGCGTTGGCGAATCGTATGGCAACGGAACCTTCCGGCGGTGGTGCGGGCGCGGCATTTCCGTACAGTTGCATTCCAGGCACAGACTTTGCAACTTCCTCCGCACTTGGCGGAGGTCTGCTGAACGACGACTGCCCGGCTTGCTCGGAAGGTTTGCCAGGTACCACGGGTAGGAAGTCGGCTGGCATCGTGAGCGTGTACTCTCGCGAGTTGTAGGTGAAAGGCGGCAGGGAAAGAGCTGCACTGGTGGTGGTTGCCGTTGATGGCGTGGAAGAAGCGGCGGCGGCTGCTGCTGCTGCATCTGCGATTGTTTCTTCTGCACACGCAGGTCGCGACGCCGACGCCGCCATGGTAAGTGCAGATGCGACGATACCTAAAGCCGTGGATCTTCTACCAGTGGAACCATGATGATGCTGTTGATGAGGAGGAGTGATGAGGTACTCCTCATCATCGTCACAGTCATATTTTCTGCTGCTTTGCTGAGAGTCGATGCAGTGTGTTGTGTTTTCAAATGCTTCCACTCCTCGTTGGGAGAGTGCGGTGAAAAAATGATCATGATCATACCAATGACGGCAGGATGGCTGGTGAACTGATCCTATAGGAAGGCCTATACTACGACCCTTACTACTAGGATGAGCTGACGAGCGTGCTGCTGCGTAACCTTGTTTTTTATTAATACGCATGTGGACTTGTTGACGCGAGCCTTGAAAACAACAACAAGGCATGGGCGGCATATGACAAAGTTTTGTCGAAAACCACCCTTAAGGATAAGGAGGGCAGATTTCCAGTAAGATTTCATCCCCGAACTGGTTTGTAACCCCTAACTTAAGAACTACGGGAATGATTTCGGAGAGGGAACCCCCGAATAAATGGGGGAAAGGTTCCCGAGGGTTAGGGTTAGGGTTAGGGCTAGGGTTAGGGTTAGGGTTAGGGTTACGCCACGTCCTCTCAGGAGGCTCCCATGTTCTGCTTCCATGGAGGGAGAGATAGATGTGCGTGCGTGTGTTGACTCTTGGTTACACATTACCTTAACTCTCTCTCTCTTCAGCTGTTCACCATACCATGTCCACGTTTGTCTCGTGTGACTCCGTGACTGCTGGCATTTGTAGTGTTCGTCGGCGTGGCATCCCTCGCGAATGAATAACTAGTTACTTCTCCATCTTGTCCACCACAGCGGCAGTGCTCTGGCTAAACTCCACCATGACCGCGGGCTCCTCACCGAGCACCTCAGGCAAGTGGCCCGGGGGAATCAGGTAAGACTCACCCGCGTTCACCGTCTTCTCCGTGCCGTCCTCGTACTTCACCTTCATGCAACCGGACTTCATAAAGCCGAAGTGCGTCGCGGGGCACCACTCAGGGCACCCGGGCAGCAGAGGAGACACCGACTTCCTCCAGTCAAAGCCGGGCTTGATGGTGATGCACATGGACGTGTATCCACCGGTGCTGGACACAATGTCGGCGTACGCGCCTTCGTCGAACTGCTTGCGCGTTCCGGTGGAGTAGTCGAGCAAGGTGGTCTTCGGGATTTCCGCCATGTTTCGCTGTCTTTTGAATGGAGAGAGTGGCTGACGTTCCGGCGAGGGCAAGGTGGAAAGGTTGGTTGTTGACTGGCACGCGCTTTCCAGGTCACGTGACTTTCCAGGTCACCCCTGGAGGGTGGAAGCATACTGTGATAAAGGGGAGCATCGTTCGACGAAAAATATCCCATATTTTTCCCATATTCCCCAACCCCGAATACGAATTTGTTTCCAACACGTTTCGGGGTTTCTTTTCGTTGAGTTTTCGACTGAGGTGGGGCCCACCTCAGTCTGAAAAGCGTATCCTGTTGGTTCGAAGCGGCACTTTCGATCTGGGCACGCTCTGTGCTCTGTGGCTCTGTGGCTGTGTGCAAGGTCATGATGTCAACCAGTTGGTACCGTACACCTTGTTCAGCCAGCCATTTCCCTCATGCCATTATTGCCATGACGCTCATCGTTGGGCCGCGGGGAGAAAGGCATGGCCTTTTCACCACGAAGGCACATCGCACCTTGCAAGCAGCAAGCTCGCGGCCGGTCTTGTTTCAACGATAGAAAGGTGGTCAAGAGACACAGGGCGCGATGCCTGGGTGTCAACAGACACCTTGCAAGAACCACGAGGACGAGGAGCGGATTGGCGATTGCGATTGATTCAGCGAACGGAGGAGAGGCTCGTTGCCCGAGCCCATGAAAGGTGACGAGGATTTTGCACGGTTGGAAACAACACGCTGAAACGCGTCAATCAATCCTCAAGATAACAAAAAGCAGGTGCGAAAAGCGTGCATGCATCATGAGGTGAACCCCCAAGACGATCAAGCGACGATGGTCGGGCAGTTTGGTCGGGAACCCTGACATGCTCCTCGTGTTCCTGCTCCTCCCTAGAGAACTACTAAAGTCGTGCAAATGCCTTGCAAGACGAGGCTTATTAGGGAGTAGATTTTCCACGCCATGCTCCCATGCCAGGTTCCGCGGGCGCAGACGCCCATGGGGGGTCGCACATGATGGACCCATGCATGGGTCCCACCAAGAAATGGTGGGAGTGCCCTTTGAATAAAAGGGAAAGATTTCCGCGGACGTGTCGCCCCCGGGGGATGGCAAACGAGAGCCTCAAGTATCCCCAGCGAGGCTCGCAGAAATCCCCCCCGGCCCCGGGGAAAAAAGCACCACGGGTCCCCCGAGGAGAAAGAAACGTAATCCCAGAAATACAAGCTCCGGCCCCGCAGAAACGCGTGTTCTTATTAGAGGTTTCCTCGTCGGGAGATTTCTCCCTCCCCCCGCGGGTGGTTTAGTCCAGCCGTGCGTACTGGATAGATAAACCTCCCCTGACACACGGCATTGCTTGTACTTTGTGTGTTTCTTGCCAGTGTAGGTAGTAGTCTCGTCGTGTTTCTTTTTCGTGTGAGTGAGT
Source organism: Pycnococcus provasolii (assembly GCA_938743325.2). NCBI lineage: Eukaryota > Viridiplantae > Chlorophyta > Pseudoscourfieldiophyceae > Pseudoscourfieldiales > Pycnococcaceae > Pycnococcus > Pycnococcus provasolii. Next base: position 330,262 of record OW568891.1, read on the forward strand.
TTCTTGTGTCAGCAGTCTTCTTTCTGCTTCTCTTCATTAGCAACAATCAAGACTCGCCATCCGTTACCTTTCTTTGAAGAATCCTCCTCCCCCACATCCTTGCAGCCATCACCCTTGGCGTCATCATCCATGATGGCTTCCAGTGTTTGCACTTCATCAGCATGGCGACGTAACGCACTCCACGGAGCAGCAACAGCGCACAGCGTGAAAAATACAAGGAAGGGACGTGCATCCATGGTGACTCCTCCTCGTGCCATGACCATGACGCAGCAGCAGCAGCAGCAGCAGCAGGAGTCTGCAGCGTCCTCAACTTCGTCCTCAGCAGAACTCTCAGCCACGGAAGAAGAAGAGCAGCCAACGACGAGCATCATCAAGAAAACCATCCAAAAAGAACGACCGCGCGTCGACTCCAACAACGCCGCGTGGGTCACGCTCAACGTCACGGACGTTCCCACATCCTTCGGAGACCACCTCTGCCTCGTCGGAAGTGGAGTCGAGCTCGGCGATTGGGACGTGCTGAACTCCATTCCCATGGACTTTATCGAAACGCCGTACCCTATGTGGACCGCGAAAATCGCGCTGCCTCCTCGCTCTATCGTCGAGTACAAGTACGTCATCCGGTGCGGTTGGGACGAGCAAGGGCCCTTCAACTGGCAGGGTGGAGCAAACGGCATCATTGCCACGAACTTTGCACACAGCGACGCGACCGTCAACGACAGGTGGCACGGCGGGCACGTCGACGAGAAGGCTGAGGGGGCACTCGTTGCCGCCACCGAGGTGTACCGCGCCGCACTGCAGGACGTACACACGGAAGTCGTCGAAATTGTCGTGGACGCGGAGGGAAATCCAATCTCCTCGGGCGACGAGGAGGATGCGGAAGCTGCGGAAGCACCGCAGGAAGATGAGAAGCCCGAGGATGTGCACGTGCCGCAGTGGGCGAAGGAGGCTGTGTTCTACCACATATACCCCCAGGGTTTCTTCGACGCGCCCTTCTCCAATCTGACGCACGACGCGCCTGTCACGCCACGCCTTGCGCTCATTCGCGACTACTACGACCACTTTGAGAAGCTTGGCATCACCGCCATCTACCTCAGCCCGATCTTCGAGGCTGACACGCACGGGTACGACACGCTCGACTACTTCACGGTAGATCGCAGGCTCGGCGACAACGCGCTCTTCAAGGAAATTGTTGACGAGCTGCACGAGCGCGGCATACGTGTTGTGCTCGACGGCGTGTTCAACCACACGGGTGTGAACCACCACGCATTCGTCGACCTGTGCGTCAACGGTGCAGGCAAGTCGCATTTCGGCGAGTGGTACCACGTCGGCGCGCGCACGACCGACTTCTCCGGATGGTGCACAGTCGACTGGGACTCGGACCTCGATCCGGAGCAGCACTTCAACAAGGTTGGACGAGGTGGATCTCGCGCAGGGCCTGAAGGAATTGGCGAGCGCGAGGTGGGATTCGCGTTCGACTGCTGGGAAGGGCACTCCAGCCTGCCTCGACTGAACCACAGCCATCGCCCGGTGCGCGAGCACATCTTCGACGTCGCGCGTTACTGGCTCACGGAAATGGGAATCGACGGATGGCGCCTCGACGTTGCGCACGAGATTGAGCCGGAATTTTGGGCGGAATTCCGCCATGTCTGCCAGGAGGCTAAGCCAGACTCCATCCTGATTGGCGAGCTCATCCACGGCAACTACAACACGTGGACTGACAACCACCTGCTCCACAGCGGAACCAACTACCAGCTGCAGAAGCCCATCTGGAGCTCGCTCAACGACCGCAATTACCACGAGCTGCGTCACGCGCTGCTTCGTGAGTGCGCGCTGTACTCGCGCCTCACGCTGCTGACGTTTTTGGGCAACCACGACGTCACGCGCATCACCAGCCAGCTCCACGAAAGGCGCCACGTCATGCTTGCAAACGCGTTCCTCCTGTTTGCGCGCGGAATTCCTTGCCTGTACTACGGCGACGAGATTGCCATGGAAGGAAAGGCGATCGAGGGAAGTCCCGAGCGAGACTTCCCGCTGCGCAGGCCGATGCCTGAGGTCGTGCCGCAGGAAGGCCTCGAGGCACTCGACATGACGAGCCATCTCGTGCACGTTCGTCGCTCCGTGCCAGCGCTGAACTCTGGAGAGCTGAACGCGTCGGAGGTGAGCTGCACGCAAGAGACGCTCCAGTTCACGAGGCGCCTGGACAAGCAGGTGGCTGTGTGTGCATTCAACTGCAGCACGGAGCAGGGGCACCACGTCACGTTGTCTGCGCCACACGACTGTGAGCCGGGAACAATTTTTGTGGACGTGCTGGACAACGGGCGGAAGAAGTACGTGCTTACGGGGGACCGTGTTCTCGTGCCCGCCCCTGAGCCGCCGAAGCCGGCAGCAGGGTCGACGGCGACGCAGCCGAAGAACATGCCATTGCCCCACTCCCATCCTGTTTGCTTAGATCCGTGCCAGGTGATGTGCATTGTGAGCGAGTGCCCACCGGAATTAGCAAAGGTGCCGGTGCAGACGGTGAAAAAGCAGTCGTACAAAAAGTCGCCGGCACCGTCGGTGGGCGTGGCACCACCCAAGGCGGCTGCACCGGTAGCCGCCTTGCCGGCAGCGGCACCCGAGGCGGTGGCGGCACCCGAGGCGGTGGCGGAGGCTGCGGCTCCGGCGCCCACGACGGAGACCATTGAGGACATGAAAGCGCAGCTCATGGCTGAGAACGAAAGGCTTCGCCAGAAGGCGGCCATGCTCGACCTCGGCAACTGATCACTTGACCTCGGCAACTGATCAACACTTTTCTTCTTTATAAAAGAGCCAAAAAAAAAAAAGGAAAATTTGAATTTTTTTGTGTAAAGTTTACCGTTTTTCAGCATGTTTCGTGTTTACATTACTGAAAGCCTTTCCCGAGATGCCTGATCTCACTCACCACTATATTATTAGAGCACGACAGATGCGATCGAGCAAGCGACTCCGATGAGAAACGTCATCCACACGAGTGGTGCTTCCGCACCGAGCGACTTGCCTGACTTTTTCGTGATGAAGTGCAGCATAACGGGTGGAAGAACGAGTGTCAGCACGGCACAGCAGAAGCCTCCCACGAAGCTGGTGACGACGCCAAAGTTGGGAATGGATGCGGAGACCACTGCTGCAAATACGACGAAAGCGGTGCGAATGGCAAGCGCCGGCACTGTGCCGAGCTCCTTGCCCGCCTTGGCAGCCTCCGGATCCGTGTGCGCGAGCGTGAGATTCTCGAGGATGAGAAATGCGGATCGCGCGACGATGGGGAAGGTGCTCAGCAGGTTAGCGCACAGAAGAAGCTTCACAATCGTGGCCATCGAACTTCCCTCAAGCGCCGCCACAACGACGCTTGGCACGCTCGGGCCGAATGCGATGGCGGCATACGCACCAAAGAGTATGCTGACGACACCGCAGAGCACGAATCCAACGACGGCGGCATTGAAGAACTTTTTTGGCTCCGCCATACCACCTCGAACGGTGGGAAGGCTGAAGTGCGTGAAGAAGAGGAAGGCGACGGGTCCGAAGAACTTCGAGAACGCGCTCATGTTAAACATCGGCAGTGCGCTCATCGACGTGGGCGTCATGAGTCCGCTTGCGTACCACGTCACGAACGACATGCCCAGGACGACGGTGAAGTTTCCAAATGCGCTGATGATGGACACACCTCCCAGTTGCCTCAGCCACGACAGCGCACACATGAACGGCATCATGCCGTAGATGAGCGCCTTGTTTGAGAACCCGCTTGCAAATGGCGTGCTTCCGATGGTGTTGGCAAGGAACACGAGGTAGGCGCACGCAATACCGAAGACGGTGATGAGGTTCATGAAAACGGTCAGTCTGTTTCCAACTTTCCCCATGGCAGCTTTCGCCACTCCGGAATAGTTTGCCACCTCCTCCGTCGTCGCGAGGTTGTTCGTCACGGCGAGGTCCGTTGCTCGGCACAGCATGCTGAGCGAGTACAGCGAGAGTATGCAGCTGACAACGAGCGCAATGGGCGTGAGGATCAGTCCTCCTTGCGTGAATGCCCAAGGCAGGGCGAACGCGCCGGCGCCCATGACTGCCTTCACGACGTTGATGATGGCGTCCGTGGGAGTGGCGGTGTTCTGACTTCCGGCTGATGACGACTGCTGTGTCTCGGCAGGTGGTGTTGCGTCGCTGGCAGGTACGGACGCCGCGGCTGAGCACTTGGTGACAACACCAGTTCGTCGTCGTCGTGCCTGAACTCCAACCACCGCTGTCGCATCCTTTATATCGTTTGACAAAGGTGCGTCACACGAGGCGGCGCACACTCTTCGCGCATATGACGATGATGATGAAGAACCCCCATGAACGAAAGAGGCACAAGCCGCCTTTTGAACTGTTTGTGTGCGTGAGCACCGATTGTGAGTTGATGCAATAGGACGGAAGCGCCCCTTGAAACCCAGCTGCGACGACGACGACTGCGAAGATAACGGCGTACACGAGGAGGATAACATGGACATCTTCATCATTTTCATTCACCAAAACGCAATATCGCAATAGAAAAAGAGAAAAAGGCGGCTGGTAACTCCGTGAAGTGACTTGGATCCAGAACAGCGAACAACGGCGATCAATCAACGAAGGCGAAGGTCTGCCTGCGATCAGGTCTGTGAAACAGAAACTAAGAAATCGCATCGCATCGCATCGCATCGCATAAGGTTATCGATCGACGAAATCCCGATCACCGGGTATATGCATTGGTTTCCTACCAATACCATACCGGTATCCCCCCACCACCTCCCGGGGACCGCCCCACCTCCCAGGGGTCACACCATGAAAAAACCCGTCTGACCAGGGGTTTTTAATGCACCGGCGGCGGTTCGGTCACAACTTGTCGGTCATGTCCATCACCGCTGACGACGTCGCCGCGGCGGAAGCTGCTACAAATGCACAAGGGGATCTCGTGCGTGCTCTCAAGGCGGACTTAAAGGCGGGGAAACATGGCATCACGAAAGAAGACGTCACTGCCGCCGTCGAAGTCCTCAAAGAACGCAAGGCATCCCTCGCGGCTCTCCTAAAAGATCTTCAAGCACAAGGAGGTGCGACAGGCGTCGTCAACAAAGAAGAAACGCGTCGTATCCTCAACGACGCACTCGAAAGGAGGCTCTTCGTCGTTCCGTCGTTCAGAATCTATGGAGGAGTATCCGGACTCTTCGACCTTGGGCCGCCGGGGTGCGCCATCAAGGCGAACCTTCTCGCGTTCTGGAGACAGCACTTCGTCGTCAACGAGTCCATGCTCGAGGTGGAGTGCCCTGCAGTCACGCCGGAACCCGTGCTAAAGGCGAGTGGGCACGTTGACAGGTTCACGGACCTCATGGTCACAGACACCGTCACGAACGAGCCGTTCCGCGCCGACCACCTGCTCGAGGATGCGCTCGAGAAGATTATGGAGGATCCGAAGGAGAGCGCAGAACGTAAGAAGGAGGCGCTGAACCTGAAGACGATCATCGACGAGCTCGACGAGAAGCAGCTTGGCGAACAGCTGAAAAACTACAACATCACCGCGCCGGAGACGGGGAATCCGATCAGCGACCCGTACCCGTTCAACCTGATGTTTGCAACGCAGATCGGACCAAGCGGATACATGAAGGGTTTTCTACGCCCCGAGACGGCGCAGGGCATCTTCACGAACTTCAGAGACCTGTACTACTTTAATGGAGGGAAACTGCCATTTGCCGCGGCGCAGATTGGCGAGAGCTACCGCAACGAAATCTCGCCCAAGGCTGGCCTGCTGCGCGTGCGCCAGTTCACGCAGGCGGAAATCGAGCACTTCGTCAACCCGTCCGACAAGGCTCACCACAAATTCAAGGAGGTGGCAAACGTCGAGCTGAGCTTGTACGGACGCGAGCAGCAGATGGGCGAGTCGAAGAAGCCAGTGAAGAAGACAATGAAGGCTGCCGTGGACGAGGGAATGATCAACAACGAGACGCTGGCGTACTACATGGCACGAACGCATCTCTTCCTCGAGGCGATTGGCGTCGACATCAGGCGGCTGCGGTTCAGGCAACATCTCACGCACGAGATGGCGCACTACGCGTGCGACTGCTGGGATGCCGAGATTGAATGCTCGTACGGATGGACGGAGTGCGTGGGTATTGCCGACCGCAGCGCGTTTGATCTCAAGGCGCACGCCGTTGCCAGTAAGACAGACCTGGACGCGTTCGAGGCGTACGCGAAACCGGTGGTGGTGGAAAAGCTAGAGGCGGCGCCGAATAAGCAGCTTATTGGCAAGGCGCTCAAGGGTGATGGTAAGATTGCGATGGAGGTGATGGCCACAATGTCGCAGGAGGGGCTCGCGAAGCTGCAGAGCGACCTCGCGAGCGGCGGCGCGTCCATCACGCTCCCGGATGGACGCGTGGTGGCGTTGGAGAGTGCATGGGTGGTGGTGAAGACGGTGCAGAAGAAGGAAACCGGCCGCAACTTCACGCCCGGCGTGATCGAGCCGTCGTTCGGCATCGGCCGCATCATGTACTGCATGTGGGAGCACTGCTTGTACACGCGCGACGGCGACGACCAGAAGATCGTGTTCCGCTTCACGCCACTCTCCGCGCCCATCAAGTGCACGGTGTTCCCTCTGCTGAACAAGGACGCGTACAACGACTTCGCCACGGCGCTCGGCACCGAGCTCAGCGTGGGCGGCATTTCGAACACGCTCGACACGACTGGCGTTTCCATAGGAAAGAAGTACGCGCGAACAGACGAGCTCGGCGTTCCGTTCGCCGTGACGGTGGATGGTCAGACGCTTGAGGATAAGTCCGTGACAATGCGCGAGCGTGACAGCACAAAGCAGATTCGCGTGCCGTCGAAGGACGTCGTTGGAATTCTGCAGAAGCTCTGCGCGCTTCGATCGACTTTCACTTGGAAGGATGCCTTGGCAAAGTACCCCGCGCAGGAGGCTGGTGGTGGCGACAAGGAGCCATCTTCGTCATCAGACGCAGAGAAAAAGGACAAGCGCGCGAACAAGCCTGCGAAAAATGCGAATGCGGATTCCAAGCCGAAGGTGGAGGGCATTCCAGCTGATCGCTTCAACCACGTTAGCTGGGAAGGCTCGCTCTTCGCTAAGCCGGCGTAACACCACCAATTCTTCTCCTCCCTCCTTTTCTTTTTTTTATCCCAGAGTTGTTTGTTTGTTTGTTTGTTTTTCTAGAGAAGGAATCAACGACTTGCTTTACACAGAAAAAACATTTCACTTCTTCGTTGTGTTCATGCTGTCGTCCTCGAGCTTATTCAGAAGCAAGTTATCCGCGTTAAGGTATACACGGTTTGCTGACTGCGAGACTGTCTGAGCAATGTCACGAGCCGCGTCAATCTTTCGCAGTGTCATGAACGAAGGGTTGTTCGCCGTTGCTCGCCCAATGAGCGTCGCCGCCTCCGCCTCTCCCTCCGCCTTGACGACAGCCGCCTTTTTGTCCAGCTCCGCCTTTTGCACGATGTACCGCGCGCGCTCAGCATCCTGCTGCGCCACTTGCTTGCGCTCTACCGCAGCCGTGTATTCGCGACCGAAAGTGAGCTGTGTGATGGAAACGTCGTCGACGGCGATGTGGAAGTGAGCCGCACGCTTCACGAGAACCGCGCGGATTTCCTTGCTCACCTGCTCACGCTGCGTGATGAGCTGGCTGGCGTTGTACTGCGCAATGACGGACTTGAGAGTCTCGTGGATGATGGACGGGAGTACGCGCTCTGCGTAGTCCGTTCCGAGGTTTTGGTAGATCCACGGCAGCAGGTCCACCTGCGGTCGCGTGAGCACGCGAAGGCTCATGTTCACCATCTGCAGGTCCCTGCTACCTGAGACACTCTGCACGACGTTCGGTCGCGCGGTTACGTCAAAGATAGTCGCACGTTCGATCCACGGTATGAGCACGTGCGTTCCCTCGGGTTTCACCTTTTCGGCGATTCCGGTGAGGCGGTTGTAAATGATCCCTCGCTGTCCTCCCTCGACGTTGTACAGCGACTGCGACAGCGCGTAGATCCCCACCCCCGCGAGTGCGACAGAGCGCGCGACGGCACCCGCCGCGCCGGACGACGGCAGCTTGACGTTGCGCAGCTGCTGCGGGTCCATGGCCCAGAACGACTTCGAAGAAAAACGAGTGGCTCGCGAGGGGGACGAGGTGGCGGCTCAGTGCACCTGTGTAAGGGCAAGAGGGGATCCCCAGAAGGGCTCCGGGGAGGGGAGGGGAGGATGGCCCCTACTTCCTAGGGTTTTGCCCCTCCCCTCCTCCCCCTCCTCCTCCTCCTCCCTCTCCCTCTCAAATCATTCCTAACTAACCATGGCGTCGTCCTCCATGTCTGCGCCCTTCCTCCACGCGTCATCCACGGACTCCGCCCTTACCATGGGCTTATCTCGCATCAAGGCGGAGACGCAAATCGATGTGCCCTCCACATCCTCATCCATGGCAGCCATCGCGCGATGCGAACAAAACGCTAAAGCGAACCAACGAGCTCTTCTTGTCGAGAAGAGGGCGGCATATGGCATGGCGCTGCCGGCGTCGCAAACTATCGAGAGGCAGATGCTCGCGAAGATTGGTGCGTCGCAGCGTCTGCCCGGACTCCCGACGTCGTACCTCGGATATCAGGCGCTGACTGGCGAACTCGACCGCCTGCCACACGCCGCGCAGTTTTCGAACATGGAAGGACGCGTCGCGGCGTTCTTCCACGAGCCTGAGGTCGCACCGGCAATCGGCTCGCAACGTGACGGCGCAGGTGGTCAGCTCGTCGGTGGACTGCACCAAGCAATGGAACAGCGCCTCGGACTGTGAAGATGTGCCGCGTCCCAACAGTGCGCGGGCGGCGTTGTTGTTGCGCGCGAGTAAGTAACTTTTCTACAAAGCCTTTTGCAAACCTTTTTTACACAGCATATCGAGGCTTGCGCCGACGGGCCGTCACGAAGAGCGAAGTGCGACCTCGGTTGATTCGAATCGTGTCGTCCAAGTACGTGGTACTGAGCACGGCGTTGGGATACCACTCAACAAACGGCACGGGACCAAGCGGCAACTCCAACGCCGGCGCTCCTGGAATCGACGGTTTGACAGAAAACCGCTCAAAACGAACGCTCACGTCAGTTTCGTTGACCCGTTCTAGCGAACCCGCCACCTCCACCTCCACCTCCGTGTCTGCTGCGAGTGGCAACAAGCCACGGTTGACTACTGTACCTCTCTCGCCGTCGATGATTTGACAAGGTAGTTGTTGACGAGCCGCCGTCGTCGTGCCAATTCCTCCCGCGAGTTCTGGAGCAACTTTTCGAATGGTTTCGTAAGCCGTATCGCTTGCGGCCGTGAGGGCGTCGCGCACGTTGAACGCCAAGCGTTCGGCGGGCACTTGCCGCGCTCCGCCGTCTCCGTCGTCCGTGTACAATAGAACCCACTCGCCCGTGATGAGCGGCCAATTCAAGGAACCACTTTGACTCGCCTCAAGCTTCTCCACCACACTTAAAATTTGCGAGCGTCGCGTCGCACCACCATCCGCTCTCTTTTGGGTCTCAGCACGGCACAAAGACAAGAGTTGACGAATGTCCGAGGAGTTGACAGAAGATGGTGAGGACGACGACGACGACGACGAGTTGACAGATACTGATGTTGTGGGAGTGGCCGAACGACGACGGTGGTGGTGCACTTCACCACCACGACCCACGCAGACGGAACAAGCACGCAACATCGACACGGACGACGACGACGACGACAATAATGTGGTGAAATATAAAAAATGTAAAAAAAAAACACACGACCAAACGTTTCCCTCGACCCTAACGTAAAAACGACCTTTCAAGTTGTGAATTGGTGAACCCCGAATTACAAACCCCGAATTACAAACCCCGAATAATTTTCCTCCGGACGTTTTCGGTTTTTTTCCTTCTCTGATTCTCTCTCTCTCTCTTCATCGTCGTTGTCCGTCCGCTCCGTGCCATGGAGGCGTCCGCCGCCAACAACGTGGTTCTCGGGCCTTCCCCGGGATCCCCCACAAGCACACCAACAGTAGGCTCAAAGTCAACCTCAAGGTCTCTGCTTGCGACGTTTCAAGCGGTCGCACTTGCCACGCGCAGACGCAACGACGCACTGTCGCGCGCTTACCGAGCTCAGGTGCGACTTAACCAGCTTCTTGAGTCGGATTCAACCGTGGGGGAGGTTTCGTTGCAAGGGATGGAAGGGAATAGAACGTCGTCAATGCCGTCAACTTCCGAGAATTCGTCAAGCGCGGTGGTCGACGCGAAGAAGGAGGCTTCGGAGCCGGCGCCGGAAGAGCTCGACGACGACGTGGTGACACGGGCACAAAACGAAAATAAGGCATCAATGCCGTCAACGGCACCGGCGCGAGAAGTCGCCGAAGTTGAGCAGGATACGAGGAGAGGAACCAGAACAGCAGCACCCACTCCACCGAATGCAATTACGTATCGCGTACTGCAGCACCAGTACGAGGCTGTATCAAAATCAGCTCAGCGCGTTCGTGAGAAAATTGCAGATAGGCTTCGCGCGCTTGTTCGAAGAACGGACGGACTCGCTGCGGCGGAAAAGCGGCTACACGAGGCGCGCACGAGGCTCAAACAAACTCAACTGGACAACGCGCGCGCAGACGTTGCAAATCTGCGTGCTAAGTTGGCGCGCGACATCGCCGACGTGTACGCGCCAGGAGTGAACGTCAACGTGGACAAGGTGAACGGTAACGGAAGCGTTGCCGTGCCCAGCATTGTCAAGCTGCCGCTCACGCTCGAGGACGTGGCTTTGAGACAAAGTCCTCTACAGGCGGATCTCAGTGACTTTGGCGCTAGTAGCCGAGGCGATGCTGACCGCGTTGCCGCCGCGATGGGATACGTTGCCGAGGCTGTGCTCCTGCTTGCGCGCTACCTCGACGTGCCTCTGCGCTACCCACTCGAATTCCGAGGCTCGAAGAGCCGCATACACGATGGCGCTCACCTTTCCACACAATTAGCCGCCGCTGCTAATAAAGGCGCCAAACATTCGTCGTCGGCTGACGACATTGTCGGCATCGCGCTCGTCTCCCCTCCCGGTTCGGCTGCAGGAGGTGGCGCCGTGCAGCGCTCGCCCTCTGCGGTTTCGCCTATCGGCGGAGGAAGAGCAGCAGGAGGAGGCGTTGTGCCAGCGCCGCGCGTCTTCCCGCTGCACTGCGGCGGAGGTGTTGAGCGTGCCGCCTTTGCGTACGGCGCATTCCTGTTAAATCGCGATATCACACATCTGCTGCAGCGCCTTCATCGGGAACCTCTTGGGCCACGCCATACCATTGCGAATCTGAATTTACTTGTCAAGGCGTGTCAAGCACAAGCGAATGGCGGAGCTGTGTCGTGAAAAAAACTGTGTATACTATTTAGAATTTTAACAGATAAAAACTACTTTGTATGACTAAAATTGATGGAGAATAAACGCAACAGTATTACAGACAGATACACACCACCGTTTACCTTAGTACAGGTGAAAGCCGAGAATCTGCGCGATGAATGGTTCGTCGTCGACGTCGTTGTCGTCATCACCTCCCTGACTTGACTTCGTCCTCTTCTCCCACGCATTCTCAGCAACAACGTAGTCCCCAACTGCGCTTTCATTCGGGATGACATTTCCCAACAGTCGCAGCATGGAAGTTTGCACATCCAGGTCAAACGGCGGCGCGAACGGTCCCTTTTCAAGGTGTGTTGATTCCCTCGTCAGATTCGATCGCGCCGATCGCGCCTCCCCACGCTTGCACGCGTGTGCGACGAGCGTTTTCATTTCCTGAGCTGTGTTCGTTGACGCGACGTTGCTGAGGTAAACGTAGACATGGTCTGATGATCCCTTCTTCAAGGCATTTGTTTTTCTTTTTTCATCTTTATGGTCGAAAGGATGACTACCACCTGTTATTTTTTTCGTTTTGGAGGAGGAGGAGTCGTCTTCTTCACTGGGTCCCAGTGCTAGCGTAGTGCAGACACGCACGAGCACGTCAAACGACCAAACATGTGCGGGTGCAGAAGCAGGAGCAGAACATGCAACGGACATGGCGTTTGTGTGACAACTAAACTTTCTTCGAGAGGGGGAGAAGTAACGGGCTCACCAGAGCAGAGGGGGAAAGAAACTTCTGAAGAATTCTGGGACAGACAGAACACCAATAGTTTGGTAGGCGAAACCTAACCCCGAATCGAATCCGAATCAGTTCCATTTCGTACGTTCGGGGTTCGTTCCCATCTTGGTTAGGGGTTAGGGTTAGGGTTAGGGTTATGGTGTGGTGTGGTGTGTATATGGCGCTGCGATCCCCTTAGGACGGAAGCGTCTTGTGTTGCGGAAAAAACACAACCATGGTGAGGTTACCCCGTTAGGCGCATTTTAGTTGTTGTTGCTGCCCATTTTTAGGTGTAGCAGCGTTTTTAGTTGATTCGCTCGCTAACACACCCAAATCAAACCCTCGTCTGCGAAGTCACAACAGGATGTCCAATGGGCTGAAACAGAGAGGTGTTACGATTGAAGAGTCTATTATAAAAAAAATTCGTTTGGTACACGTGATATGTTTACAACACGTACTCGCAGCCCGCGATTTCGTAGATTTTCGTCGGCGCGCCGCTCGCGCTGCCGTCGCCGACGACTCTTTTCACCACGTCGAAGCCCGCAGTGACGGCGCCGAACACGACGTGCTTGTCGTCGAGGTGAGGGCACTTCGCGACAGTCACGAAGAACTGGTCGTTGTTGGTATTCGCGCCGCCGTTCGCCATGCCCAGCAGAAACGGCTCGTCGTAACGAAACGCGAAACTCTCATCCTCGAACCTTTCGCCGTAAATGCTCGTATGTGTGCGCGTACTGCCGCCTTGCATCATGAATTCCGGTATGACGCGGTGAAATGTCGTTCCCACGAAACCATTGCCGTCAGTGCGAATGCACAATCGCTCGAAGTTTGCCGCAGTTCGAGGAACATGCCTGCTGAAGAGTGCCACCTCGACGGCGCTGCCCTCTCCCCCATCGTGTTTTTCGCGAATCGTGAGTCGAAGGCGTGCGCACAGCTTTGCCCGCGCAGGGTCGGCGACTCTCGAGGAAATGTCTCCGGGCAGTACTCCGCATGCGCGCGCGACGTGCGTGCTTGCGACTGGTTTGCACATTCCGCAGCTTCGAACACACTTCACCTCCATGAATTGCCGGTTGTTTTCGCACTCTCCCGAAGCAGCCCACGTCGCACACTGGTCTCCCTGAAGGTCTATGCACGCGGGAGCGAACATGGCATCTTCCGCCGGGACGCCACTTGCACCTGAGTCTTTGTCTTCGTCAACTGGGAGTTCCCCTGGCAGACGCCACTTCCCTCCTTGAATGGGCAGCACGGTTTCTCGGTACCCGGGCAACGCGTCTCTTCGGTCTGCCAGTGTATCGTGAGAGGCGTGCGAGCCCCAAGCTTGCCATAGCGCAATAGCAGCCCACACGAGCAGACGACACCGACAAGGTTCGGAGGCCATCCCCCAAGATGCGATGCGATGCGATGCGATCGGCGGAGAAACCAAGAACAGAGGGCGTTCGAAACCCCCAAACTGGACTCAAATCATGTAGGGAAACCCCGAAACCGAACCTGACCAAGGGCATATTAACGTTAATATGCCCTTGACCTGACCCCTGGGGCTGCCAGGGAGATGAACGCGCAGCTGCACTCTCTCACTCTGCAGGCTCTCGAGCCCCCATTGTTTCGCAAAGGGAGCAATGATAAGGGCAAGGCCGAAGGGACGGGAGACGCGGGACAGACGCGGTACCTGTATACCACCTCCGAAGAAGGAAAAAGTAGCCGTTTGTTTGCCAACGCCGAACAGCAGGAGGCATCTAAGGAATGTAGTACTACATGTGTAGAGGGAATCTCGGTACAGTACCTGTACAGTATACTGTAGTACGTAGAGGCATAGACTATGGTGGTAAGGTAAAGTTTACCGTGCGTGCAATCAATAATGAGGTTCCAACGGTCACAAGCATGAGTCAAGAGGTTGGTAAAATTTGAAAATCCAAAAGCAAGGGAAGGGAAGCGAACAAGACGAAGCAGGCCCTCTTGAAAGTGGTTGGCGTCATATATACTTGTTGTAGCCGCGGGACCACCACCCTTCCTACCGGGTACCAGGTGAGGGGAACGTTCGGATCCGTTCTCACCTCATGGGACCCGTCCCGTCCCGTCCCGCGGCCTCCTCCCCCATTACTCGCACGTCCATTCATTCTAAACTTCCCTCGCCACTCACCTGCCTGCATCTGCCGAACGCTCGCGGAATCTCGTTCTCAGCGTTCTCTTTGCATAACCTTAGCGTCTTTGCTTAGCGTCTTTGCTTAAGGTGGCGCCTTCTTCGCTTCGTGTGCCTGCTTTTGACCTCCTTCTTTCACGCCTCGTCTTCAGTGGTTGCGTTTTCTTTTTGAAAACTCAACCTTTTTGCGGGACTACTCGTATCAGCAGCAGCAGCTTAACAACTTCTTGGTCACAATGACGCACACGCACACGCGTCGCTCTGTGGCGCACGCGCCCTTGGTTTATTTGGCACTCACAGGTACGTCGCACACTTCCCCATAAAAATAGGCCGCGGGCCTTAACCACTCCTCCCAAGCGACACGAAACAAAATATATGCCGCTTGCAAACTCTTGCCACCTGATTTGTATAAGAGAGATTCTCACACCCACGAAAACACTCTCGCAACACACAAACGAAAACGAAAATGACGCAACCAGGTGTGCTATTCCTCACAACAACTGTGGAGTGGACGAAAGCTCAACCCAGCTGCGCATGCAACTGCCCGAGCCCGCCACCACCTCCGCCCAACCCGTCGCCGCCGCCGCCGCCGAGCCCGCCGCCACCGCCGCGGACGCCGACGGTCGCTTCTGCTCGAAGGAGACTTCAGCAGGTGACGTGCACCTGCTCCTGCCCACCGCCACCACCGAGCCCGCCGAATCCGCCACCACCACCGCCGAGCCCACCTCCGAGCCCGCCGCTGCCACCACCTCCGCCGCCGAATCCGCCGCCAACGCCATGGGACCCGGCGTGGCGCTGTGCTTGCTCTCCGCCACCGCCGCCACCGCCGAGCCCGCCACCACCTCCGCCGCCGCCGAGCCCGCCACCGCCGCCGAGCCCGCCGAATCCGCCGAGCCCGCCGCCAGCGCCGCCGCCGCCGCCGATCCCATCGCACCACTACAATCCGTACGGAGGCAGGAAGCTGCTTGCGCTCGACCTCGCGAGGCACCTGCTCCAGCAGACGGGCATGCTCTGCGCGTGCTCACCGCCGCCGCCGAGCCCGCCGCCTCCGCCGAGCCCGCCGCCGCCGCCGCCGCCGCCGCCGAGCCCGCCGAACCCGCCGAGCCCTCCTCCACCGCCCAAGCCGAAGTCAGACCTTGCTTTTGGAAACACCTTCTACATTTCCAAAAAGCCTGTAGCCGCCGGCTCGACCGTGTGCCTGGAAAAGGCGGATGTCGGACTTGTCATTCAGCAGGGAACGGAAAACGAGCAGCACATACTGCAGGGCATTGACGTGTCGTGGGTGGAGCAAAATCTGGCCAGCAACACTGCGGTGCCCGGCGGATTTGCCGTAGAAGTGCTTTGGGACAACGTGAAGGTTTTTGAAGACCAGTCCCGACCAGGCATCGCGGCCTCCGCATCGCGATACATGAACATTCCTGGACGCCTGCAGGTGTCGAACACGGAATATGCCATCTCGAGTCACACGCTCACCTTCCTCATGGATACGAATGAGAACATCGACGAATCGGCGGAGTTCAACAATCGCGCAGAGATTGAGATCTTCTTCTCCTGGCTTGGTTCGTGCCCGCTTCTGAAGAATATGCCATCGCCTCCGCCTCCGCCTCCGCCGCCCGTCTCGCCGTCGCCGCCACCGCCACTTCCTCTGCCAGACCTCGAGGCGATTCCCAGTCTCTTCATTGGAAATCAAATCGCGAAGTGGGGAGGACAGGTGTGCATTGGCGTCGAGGACGTCACGAAAAGTGCGCTGAGCGTTTCGCAGGAGGTTGAAGTCATCTTCGGATACGGCCTGAGCATCAGCTACACCGAGGTGAATAATGGTGCCGTGGACTCCCCGGGCGGATATAACAACGTCTTGTACTGGGATGGCGTAGCCTTCGCGGAGGCGAAGAATCGGCCGCAGCTTCGCTCGGGTGAATCACGCGTCGTTAGCACGCCGTACCAGTGCGATGGTGAGAGGTGCTCGCTGAAACAGGAGGGCCTCAACCTAGGCGATAACATTCCCTTCGATGCAAAGAAGCATGTCCTCTCGCTGAGGCTTGACGCCAATTCAGTAGTCACCGAGTCGATGGACGGATCGGCGCACAACTTGCTGTACGTGGAGGTGTGGTTCACGTGGTCTGGCGGATGCCCCATCTCGCCACCGCCTCCGCCGAATCCGCCGTCGAGTCCGCCGCTGCCAAGCCCGCCGCCGCCAAGCCCGCCGCCGCCGAGCCCGTACCCACCGCCGACGTTTCCAGGCGCGGTTGTGCAGGTAAGCCCGCCGCCGCCGAGCCCGCCGCCGCCGAATCCCCCACCTCCGTCACCACCGACGACAACTCAGGCCGTGACGACGACGACGACGACGACGACGACGGTGGCCACAGGAACGACGACTACCACCACCACGAAAGCGGAAACGGAAACCACAACGACGACAGCTGCATCTTCGGCGACAACGACCACACCCGCCACCGTGACGACCGCGGCTCCAGTCGCTCCAACCACGGATGTGCTCCAGACAACTCTGCGCCTCGAAGGAGTGTCCATCGGTGCGTTCCCGACGGATGCTTTCGTCGCTGGAGTTGCCTCTGTACTCGGCATCTCGCAGAGCTCTATAAATGTGCGCGCCGTCTCCGTCGCTTCATCTGCTGGTCGCAGGCTGCTTCAGAGCAACTCGCTTGAGGTGTCATTCGACATCACAACCTCGTCTCCCGCCGAGACGAGCACCCTGCGCCAAAAGCTCGAGGCTGCTGTGGCGGACGGAAGCTTAGCACGAAGTCTGCTTGCGCAGGGTCTTGCCGTGCTCGTGAGCTTCCCCTCTACGTCGTCGACGCCAGCCCCTACCTCAGCTCCTTCGACGACACCATCCGGCGTCACCGCGACGACCGCCGGCGCGACGCCGCCCACGACCTCCCCTGGTGGAGCGATCAAGGACAACGGGAAGGATGAACCCGTTTCGATGGCGGCGGCCATTGCTCTCGCAGGTGGCGCTAGCCTCTTCCTGGCTGGCGCCGGCTACGCTGTGTACCGCGTGTACAATGCAAATGCGACGAGCTCGGACGTTGCGAAGAACTTGAGAAAGGGACATGCGGCATCCCCGTCCAGCGACGGCAAGGTTCCGGTGTATGCGCGTGATTACGCAGGCGTGGGTGGCTACCCCGGTGCTCATGTCGAGGATTCGCCGGTGGATTCGGAGTACAGCGACACGCTGCATGGCAAGGGTGGACGCTCGTCTCCCAACAGCCCTCTTGCAATGGGTCGCGGCGATCCAAGGTTACGCAAGGGTGCGGAATCGCCCCTGCCGCTGCCATCGCACGGCGCAGCGGCGATGCTTCGCATGTCCGCAGAGCAGGATCTGCGCGCGAGCGGGCATCTGGAGAGGGAGGAGGAGCGCTACGCCAGGGAAATCCGGTCTTACGCATACGAGCCGCATAGATCAGACCGGCAGGAGATGCAGGCGCCGCCGATTCCCGCGGGGACGCGCAATCCGGTGGATGCACCTCATCCGGTGAACCCGACGTTCGTGCCCGAGCCGGATCGCATGCGTTTCCAGCACCGCAATCCTGCCCGCCTCGACCCTCTGGGCCAGTCAGGTGCCGGACGATCGCAGTCGCTCAACTTACGATCGAGCGGCGACCTTCCTCCTCTGCGCGACCCGTCGGCGATGGCACGCGGCGGCCCTCCTCCCCCGCGCGGCGGCGGCCTGGGCGGTCCCGCGCGGCGGTTAGATTTGTGATGAAGTTATAGTTGCGGGGAGTTAACGACAAGGCATCACAGAAAACGCAAAAAGAAAGAGTAAAAAACAAACCCACAACACAGTTTTGATCGACAGTACCATCCTCAGCTATGTACTTTACAGGCTATTTTACAGTTGGAGCGGTCATGGTTGTCCGCGCGTGAGCCCGCTTGCCGCCAGCGCAACGCACGCCTCGTCGATGAGCGCACAGCGATCCGGCGTGAAGAAATTAGGGGCAAACGCCTCGGCGTCGATAATACCCAGCAGCTCCCCTCCTGTACCGTCGTCACGCACGATGGGAGCGCAGTACTCGGAGCGCACGTCCGCGTCGCACTGGTAGTAAGGCCCCGCATGCGCTGCCACGTCGTCCACCAGCACAGCCTGCTTGGTGAGCCCCACCTTGCTGTTGTTGGAGTTCTTCGCGAACTCATCAGTGAGCGGGAACGTGGCGCGACTCGGCCGCCCAACGTACGCCTCCTTCAGCAGCACCACCCCAGCATCCCCGCACGCCAGCCCCTCCGTTTTACGGTAGATGCCGAGCCACTCACACCCGACCCGTTGCGCGAGAAGCTCGACGCAGCGCTTCAGCCGCCACAGACGCGCCACCTCCGGGTGCGTCGCGTCAGCGCCCTCCGCCCGGAGCGCGACGAGCATGTCGAAGGGCTCCGCGAGAAGCCCGCAGCACGACGGTGCGTCGCTGCCAGCCGTCGGCGGCGCCGGCACGCGGTACCTCGTTAGCTCTTCGAGCTGGCTTGTTGATAGCTCCGGTGCGTCCTCACACAGCGCCTGTGATATTGACGGAGACGAGTCCGCGGACAGCATGACGAAACAGCTTATGTCAAACAAAGATGTTGGATGTTGATGGATCAAATCACTCCAAGGCTCCCGGGAGTGTTTCTTTTGCGGCCCGTTGTAGAAACCCGAACGAGCCGCGACTGTAGGAAGGACCGCACGACGAAACAAGGGCACCCAATGGAACAAATGGTGTTCGCGGAAGCCGGAAGCCGGAAGGGTGTGGGTTGGCATCCCAATGTCAATGTGGTGGATCATTCAGCTGGTGCCTGTTGGTGGTCAAGAATACATTACCGTAGACTATGGTCCCGGCCGCAAACCGCAAGAGTTCAATTATTCCACCACTTGCAAGACTTCAAGCTCCGGCAAAGGTCTCCGGCAACCTCCGGCAACTTGCAAACTCGCGGCCCGTCTGCCGGTGGTGTCATTGGTGTGTGCAACAGTGCAAGGGATTGTAACACCGGGTCATTGCATCATATTTTTCCTCTCGTAGGATGGTACGTGGTAAGAGTAGGGTGGTGCTTGCCAAGTGGTTACTCCCTCCCTCCCTCTTCTTGCACCTTGCACCTTGTGGGAACCCGCCCTTTTTCTTTCTTTCTCCCACTCCAGTGCACTTCTCGCCATCACACACCAACCCTCCTCTGCCCCTCTTGTCATGTCGCCAGGTGGTACCTACAATTCCAACAACTCGCCTGACACCACGGAGTTCCCGAGACACGAGTACCTCAGGCGCTCGCGATCAGCGACGCGCGCGCACGGAGGAACCGTGCGACACATCCTGCGCGACGACGACGGCGACTACGAGTTCTCCCTGGGAAAGGGGAACAGGGACAGCCCGCAGGGCAAGGGAGCACGAACAGGAGCACCCGCGGGCGCGGTGGGCCCGGTGCGACCGCCGTTCGACGCGTCAGCGAAGCTTCCCAAGTACTGCGGACGCACCAAGGTGTGCCAGCGCTTCAAGCGAAACTTGTGGGAGGTTACAACCTCCCCGGAAGATGGGCGCCACATTCCCGTGCCTTCGGCAAGCTTGACAAACCCTGACCTCACCGCGCAGTACGAAGCTGCGAGGCCCTTGCACCGAACGCCTGTACGAGGTCGCCCGAAGTCCTCAAGACGCAACAGCGAGGCGGGTAGCGACGTCATGGCCTCGTCCACAAGGACGGCAAGCACGCTCTACAAGGCTGCACAACGCACGGCAGCGCCGGCATTCCCGCAAAAGCAGGTGGTGACGCCAACAACCTCGCGAAGACGTGCGACTGCCCAAGCTCGTTCATATCCGTCGCCGCCAAGCCGATCTTACAATGCCGTCATGCCTCTGTTTTTGCTAATGCAGCTTTCGTTGCTCACGCTGGCGTTCTGGGAGTGCGCGGAGGAGTTGCCAGCCATCTACCGCGTCGTCAAAAGCGACGGTGGCGCATCCGCCGGGCTGTTCAAGCGTGCTTCCCGCGACTCCAGCGCCGTGCACCTTGCGGAGATTGCTGTCGTCGCCGCCAAGACGCTGCCTCACGTGGCGGCTCTACTTGTGTACCGCTTTGACTTCAGCGACCTTGCGAGGATGATGTACATCCCCTACGTGATTGCATTCGCGGCATACCACGTGCAAAGACGAGCTCTCTGGAACGAGGATGGCAGCTTGGCACATGCCACAGGTGCTCTCGGTGCGCTGTGCGCAGTCACAGCTCTGCTCGCCGTGCGCATCAACGTTTCGCGATAGCTAGGGATTGATGTGACTGTTTTGGATACATGCAAGATTTCACTTGAAAAGGAACAACGCGATTTCATTCATTTAAATTTTTTTCATTCAACACTAACAAGAACCTTTTTATCACTCACGCAATGACTTTCGTGCGCTGTTGACTTTCGCCACAACAGCCGTTGCCTTCTCCGCAACGGCCGCAGGGCCAATATGCACTGTTTGGTATGTTGCCGCACCTATCGCGATTCCCGCGACCACTCGCGCAAGGCCCGGTCGTGCACTCAAGTCAATCTCCTCCGCAAGACGGGCGTTTGGGTCAACCATCGAGAGCACGAAGAGGTTCCCACGGTCGCCTCGGCTGATTCGCAGGTCGTCGTCAAGGTAGGTTGTCTGAAGTCGCCCGATGGCGCGCGCCGGTGCCTTGATCCTGATACGATCGCCAAACAGCTCGAAGCGCGCAAATTTGACTTCCACCTCGTCCGCCGAGTTTCGATCCGTTAACCACGGGACGAGTCGCGCGTCCACAGCGCTCTTCAGCGTGAGTGGTCCGCTTTTCACCGTCTCCTCGTTGCGTGCGCGGCTGGTGAAAGCGTCAATAATCTGGTAGATTGGATCACGTGGACGAAGCCACGGCGCTTTGTTGAGGCCTAAAATCGACCTCGATGTTGTGTATTTGAGCTCCCAGCGCCCAGAAAGCATCTCTGGGTTCTCCAGAGGTCTTGGGTTGGGGTTGATAGACTCGAGCGCGCTTGCGAGTTCCTCGATAGCCGCGGCGTCCTCTGCTGTAGCTGTTCGTCCACGCGCGACGTCTTCGCAGTACCTCAGAAGCTGAGCTTTTGCGCCTAGTATTCGCGCCTCGTTCGTCGCGGGCGAGGGCATGGGCGTATCTTTTGGCGCAGGTGTCGCCTGTGTCTTTGTTTTCGCCTTCACACTTTCCCGCCAGCGTGCAATCCACGACCGCGCCTCCGCGGCATTGTCCGCCGCCTCCGTGCTTTCCGTTGACGTTGAGGCCTTGTCAGGAGTTTGCGCAATTACCGCTTCCGTCGAGGCCTTGTCAGGAGTTTGCGCAATTACCGCTTCCGTCGACGAGTTGGATCGCGCGAGCAGGAATCCGCCGAGTGCGGTCGACACGCACAAGACAGGCATCATCGCCTGCATGGCGTCGGCCGAGGAAGCGACCCCAAGGTCAGCAAGCAGATGATATGACGCTGCCACAGAGACAGGTAAGCGCGACTGCAAGGTGCGCCTACTCTGTTGAGAAGGCGACAGAGCCGAGTGACGAGCCCGAGCCGGAGCCCGAGCAGTTGACGCGCGTTGAGTCAGCATTGCTCTCGCGCGCGCTGACATGCGAGATACGTTAAAGGTATGGCGTTTGGGGACGAGGGAGGGCGAGGGACGCGAAGCACGGCTTTGGGGATCCGCATCTTGGTCGGAAACAAGATTTCATACAGATAAGGTTCGATTATTATTATTCGGGGTGGGCAGTTCATTCGGGGTTTATTTCCTCGTCGGCGTTTTCCGGGACAGGTTTCATGCGCAACCGGCCCCAGCTCTTATCTATAGAAGTATTGTTGCTCATGCCGACGACCGAGTTCGCGCCCGTGCCGCTGACTTCTGCCAGTGGTAACGACGAATCTACTGCTCCACGTTCGTCCTCGTCAGCTTCAACGTCTGCGCGCTTGCTGCCGTACGCCCACCCGCCCGCGACCTCCTCGGATGTCCTCGAAGTGCTCGGAGTGCTTCTGCTCGTGCCGCGCGTCGTCGCCGCAATTGCCACCGTCCTCATCGCAGCTTTGATGTGCTCTGTCGCGGCGGTGGGACTTCCAACGCCGCCACCCGCACCCTTGATGCCGCCGCCGCTCGGGGGATGGAGGCGACTCGTCGTGAAGTGCGCTATTGGATACGGCGCGCGCATTTTGTTATTCTGCCTGGGATTCGTACGCATACGAGTCAAGGGTGAGCCGCTCGCGCCGAGAACCAAGGCGGCAGCCATCGTCAGCAACCACCAGACGTTTCTGGACGTGTGCCTGTGGGCATACCTTGCAGAGGCACCCGTGAGTGTGAGCGCCAAGGAAAACCTAGGCATACCCGTCATGGCGGGGATCATGAAAGCTGCACAGTGTGTGTTTGTCGACCGCGACGACCCGAACTCCGCCGCCAACGCAACGAAGCAGCTAACAGCCGTGCTCACGAACGACGGCTTCCCGAAAATTGTCGTGTATCCAGAAGGGAATACGTCCAACGGCAAGCAGCTCACGCAGTTCAAGCTCGGCGCTTTCCTGCCGCTCATGCCCGTACAGCCTGCGGTGATCACGTACCACACGTTCGGCAAGCGTGTCAACGCATCATGGGTCGAGCCGCTGGGAATGCCAATCACCGTTGTCGCACTGCGTCTGCTCTGCCAACCTTTTCACACGATGGACGTGCAACTGCTTCCCGTCGTGTACCCACCCACCACCGCCGGCTCGAATGTTTCAACCACTGATGCCGCCCGCGAGTTTGCGGCACTCGTGAGAGACAAGATGGCGAGCGCAAGCAACCTGCCTACGACAGAGCACAACTACACCGACACAAGCCTGATGCTTCGTGCTGCTCGACGCGGCGTGCACGACCCGTCAGTCTTCTGCGTGGAGGCTGGCAAGGTTCGCACCGAACTTGGACCGCGCGTCGGGTCGCACGCAGGACTCGTCGCGGCCGCGAAGGCATTCATTGATGCAAATGGCGGAGAGCCTCTTGACGCAGACTCGTTGTGGAGCTCGCTTAGCTCGTGTGAGGCGGGAAGTGGGAGTGGCGAGACAACTCCCCTTCTCGACGCGAGTGACAAAAGCTGGGGATGGTGGGGTGGCACACGCGGCCTCGAGCGTGTCGGCCTGTCCTCGCCCGAGGTGGCGTTGAGAGCGTTTGATCAGACGCATGACGGTAAGGTGACATTTCGAGAATTTTTGCATGGCGTAGCCTCGTTGTAAAAACGCGTCTTATAGTCTATAGTCTATGATAATAGAATTCACAAAGTTTCACTTACACAGGTGGGGTGGGAGGGTGGTAACGTCGTTCAACACGTTCCGCAGTCGACGATGACGATCTCGTTCTTCGGCGTTTCATCCGTGGAATCTTCGCGACACTCCGCTTCAATCACGTCCAGCACCTCCATTCCCTCCACGACACGACCGAAGACGACGTGCTTGCCGTCGAGCTGCTTGAGTGGCGCAAACGTGATGAAGAACTGGGACGTGTTTGAGTTCTTGCCGCTATTTCCCATGGAAAGCACGCCTCGCTTTTCGTGCTTCAGCTTGAGTCCTCCCTTGTCGTCCTTGAACTTCTTGCCCCATATGGACTCACCGCCACTTCCGTTTCCAAACTGTATGTCGCCACCCTGCGCCATGAATCCTTTTAACACTCTGTGCATCTTAACGTTTCTGTAGGAGAGATCGCAGCCGGACTCGGCGCTCTTTTTGTTTACGTTGGTGCACAGCGCGACGAAGTTCTCGCAAGCGAGCGGCGACTCCTTCGTGTTGAGCTCGAAGATGACGCGGTGGTCTGGCGGCTTGTTGATGAGGATGGGTTCCCCCGCCGCGCCCCACTCGAAATCTGAGGCGTAGTACTCCTCGATACGCGCCTTTTCGGATCCTCCCAGTTTCTCGATATCCTTGGACGTGAATCCGTACCTCAGATTGGTCGCGTCGACGAAGGCCGCTGCGCGCGCGTAGGCTGCACGCGCGCCGCCGACGTCGAACTCGAGGAAGACGCGCGATGCGACGGAGGGCATGAGGCCAAACCAGGACGGAAGTGACAGGGAGACGCCGAAGTGCAAACCCCTAATCATCACAAATCTTTCTCCGGGTGGAATCTTCTTCCGCCCCCCAGTCCCCTTCCCTTCCGACGACGCCGATCCGTCGACGCCCGCGCCATCCTTCGCAGCGAAGCCATGGCGTCCTCGATAACTAAGCTCCCTTCTTCTTGTGTTTTTCTTGTCACAGGGGCCGCGGGACTCGTCGGACGGAGGCTATGCACGCTCCTCCTAGAACGAGGCGCGTCCATGGTCATCGCTTTCGACATCGCACCCCCGCCTTCAGAACTCAACTCTATTCCATCTAACAAACTCACGTACGTGCGCGGAGACCTCTCCGACATCAAGGACGTGCGTCGCGCATTTGCAGCTGCGGGATCCAACGCGAAAGTCGAGTGCGCTTTCCACATCGGCGCGCTCGTCGGGCCGTACTTCAAGAAGGACTTGTACCACAAGGTGAACTACCTAGGAAGCGTCAACGTTGCGGACGTCGCGAAGGAGTGTGGGTGCCACAAAATCGTCATGAGCAGCAGCCCAAGCACGCGCATGGACGGAAAGGACATTAAGTGGAAGCGTGAGGACGAGCTGTCCATACGACCTCCGGGGAAATTCCTCGAGCCGTACGCGGAAACCAAAGCCATGGGTGAGACGTACGTGCTCAAGCTGAACGACGAGACGAGCAGCCCGCCGTTCCTCACCGTCGCCGTGGCACCGCACCAGGTGTATGGGCCGTGGGATGGCCTGTTCCTCACAAACTTCTTGAAGGCTGCAAACAAACTTCGCGTTTTCGGACGCGGCGAGAACATGATCTCCATGTGCCACGTGGACAACTACGCGCACGCGCTCATCCTCGGTTACCACGGCCTGTACAAGGGAAGCCCAGCGCTCGGAAAGTTCTACATCGCCACGGATGGCCCGCCCGTGAGGCTCTGGGACGTTCTCGACCACGCATTCGTCACGCTCGGCCTGCCAAGCGTCAAGGCAAAGGTGCACATTCCCGTTTGGTTCATCATGCCCATCGCCTATGTCGTTCAGATGATCAACAGACTGTTCGGCATGCAGATGAAGCTCAAACCTTTCTCTGTGCGCATGCTCATCATCGACCGCACGTTCAATATTGAGAACATCGAGCGCGACCTTAAGTACAAGCCCCTGAAGCCGTTCGAGAAGGCGTTCGAGGAGACGCTCAGGTGGTTCGACGCGAACCGCGATTTCTGGGGCGGAAGCAAGAAGTAAGATAACCGTTTTGTGTAGTTGAATGAATGAATGATTGTTTGCTTGCTTGCTTTCTTGCTTGCTTGTTCGCTTGCTTGATGCGTCTCCGCGCAAAGATTCACCAAAACAAAACAAAAACCTGAAAATTTACACAAGCAAAATAATGTTCTCATCACCGACGCTTCAGCACGAACGTCGTTCCCTTATTTCCCTTGCTGATGCGAAGGTTGTCGGAAAGATAAGTGGTGTCGAGCCATCCGCGAGCCTCGTCGCCGAGGAGTCGAAACGGGACAGGGTAAGGGACACGAAATCCGTTGAAATCAAAAAACGCCTCGTCGAAGCAAAAGTCAATGCGATCGCCTTCACATTTCTCGGCGATGGCGGAGAGCTTGAGCGTGACCTTTCCTTGCGCGAGGCTGACAGTTTGGTCGACGCATTTTTTGCTCGTCGCGTCGTTGACCGACACGTCTTGCGTGACCACGACAAAGTCACTAGAAAGAACGGTGCGCTGGATAGGGCTGGCACTTGCGGCAGGGTTCGACTGTTGGTCGTCGTTGCCTGCGCCGACTCCCTTGAGCATGTCTCTTAGAATTCCCTCGAACAGCGGCGCTGTTCCGTCGACACGCGACCCCAGCGGGTTGCGAGGGTCAAATTGGCTTTTGGTGCTATAGATGAGCGTCCACTCGCCGTCAATTTTTGGGTCCAGCGCTCTTGCGTTATCGGATTTGCTGCCTTCGTTTTCGAGCTCAGCGATGAGCCTGAGCACATCATTTTCTTGCTCCGGCTTGCGTGACGCGACGAGCATTCCCAGCAGAGTGTTTTCCGCCGTTTCGACATCAACATTTAAGCTGCTGTCGCTGGGAGACGCCCCAACTCGTCTGCCGAGGAAAGAGCGAAAAGAGGGGTGACGAGACGATCCAGTAACGCCATGACGAGCACGAGCAAGGCCGCGGCATGAGGGGGAAGTCTTGGGACGATAAAGCACGGGCATGGGACGATACAGCTTTGGGATTGCGATCGGAAGCGGAAGACGACGACGAGGAGACGACAACGACAACCTCAACCACGAACGAGAGGCGAGATGCAATAACCCCCATCTAACCCTAGTTCTATGAAACCCTAACCCCGGGGGTGTCCAGGGTTTTCCCCCACCTCTTCCCGCGCCTTTCTCAGACTTCTTTGACTTTCCTTTCCGGAAGCCGCTCAATGGCGGGCGGCTCACCCTCCACCGTCGCCTCATTCAACGCGCCTCTGCCCGCGTCGCCGTCTATGGTGTCAAACAACCTGTGCTGCCTCTCGTCTCACGTCGCATACGCGTCAGCCGCGGACGTCCTCTTGACGCCGCTCAAGTCGTTCATGGCGAGAAAACACGAAACCACATCCCTGAAAATGACGCACAAAGTCACCAACACACATAACAACAACGCCGACACGGGCGTGCGGATCCAAGGCGTTACGACCGTGCGCATTGGAACTGACCAACACCTCGTCGTGCTCGGAACGGACGGCGTGCGCATCTTCGACGGAAAGACCGCGACGAGGCTGGAGTTTTCTTTGCCCACGCCGAAAGACAACGACCTATTCGCAGCCCGAACCAGGCCGTCGGAGAAGTACGCCGACCGTGGGGCGTACTGCTCATGCGCATGCTCTGCACGGAGTGACGACGGACGGACACAGGTGGTCATCGGAACGTCTGCCGGCGCGCTTTTGATCGTTTCGGTGGACGGAACGAGGTTCTCGCACGCAAACACAATCGTCGCTGGTGAGGCGCACGCCGAGGCTGTGAGCTCGCTCGCCTCGGATGCCGTCGCCGCAGCGGCGGGTGATCCGCGGCGCGAGGTGGCGTCGTGCAGCGTGGACGGAGAGGTGGTTGTGTGGAGCCCTCGCTCTTACCACCACTACGAGGCGGTGTGGCGCCTGCCCAACAAGTCGTCGCCGTGCGCTTCCGTCGGTGTCCGTGGGGCACAGCTCTTCCTTGCGCACCGCGACGGGCGCTTGTGCGTGTACGACACGGTGTCACGCGAGTTGACGCACGAAATTATCGCTCACAGCCGCCTTTTGTCGACGATGGCTTTGCACCCGACTCAGCCGTACGTGGCAACAGCCGCGCATGACACAACGTTGGCGGTATGGCGAATCGACAACGCTAACGCAAGCTGCGAGCTGAGCGCAAAGTGGCCAACAGGACTGTTGACTGGTGTGACTTTTGTTGACGAGACGGCGACGGTCGCGGTGAGCGCGTACGACGCATCTGAACTGCGAGTCTATTCACCGTGAAGGCGACCCTTTGGACCCGTGCAGAAGGTCAAGTAATTTATTTATTTTTTCGAATTTTTCGTTTTTGTGGTAGAGGTCTACACGAGGTTTGCTTATACGAGAACGGGCTTCGAGCTGCTGCAATCCCTCCTTTGCAAGTGTGGCAGCAATGGCGTGGAGCCAGCCGCCGCCTCAAGCACATGTTTAGTTGGGCGCGCATCCAGACGGCGCACACACCTCGATGAGCTCAAATCGCTTGAGCTTGGAGTGCGGCCTGCACGCACCGATGCGAACGATGTCTCCCGCCTGCGCGGTTTCGTCCTCGTCGTGCACGTGAAACTTTGTGGACTTTGTTTGTGTCTTCTTGTAGAGCGGGTGCATGACTTTTCGTTCCACCATGACGACAGCGGTTTTCGAGGAGGCTGTGGACACCACCTTGCCCTGCATGATTTGCCGCGCGGTTGTTGTGACAGCACGAGCCGGTGCACGAGCCAACGACGTCTGACGGACCAGCGAGGGGCGAGAAAGCATAAGCGACGGCATGGCAACAACGGAGGTGCGAGTGGCGGTCGGTGAGGTGGAACTTTGTGGCTGAGACGGGAAAAAGAAAAAGAAGAAGGGGGGTGGATAGAATGCCCGAGGGTGCTTTGGGGATCCCGGTTCAGGAACTTGTCATGGGGATGTTCGCTTCGGGGTTTGGATTCTTCGGCTTCACGCATAACCCCGAATGGGAATGGGCATGGGCGGGTTAGGGTTAGGTAGGGTTAGCAGTTAACTTTGCACGTCTGTAAGTAGTCTACCCTACCGTTTCAGCACGTGGGTGGGACGGCAAGGTGGGATGCATCCCTTATTTGTGCACGGACGTCTTTGGGCTCGTTGCAACGCTGCAAGCTCGTTGCAACGGACAATGAAAGGACAAACTCTCAACCATAACGTTGCAGCTGGCAGCGTGAGGGGAACTGACCAGTGACCAGTCACATCAACAGGTGAGACTTTCGACTTTCCGAGGGGCCTTAACGGGCTTGCACGACAGATGCAGTCCATGAAAAAAGTCCACACAGAACGGCAACGCATTGAACGCAGTACCGCAGGGAAGGGAGTCTGCAACAGTGCAACCCTGAACCCTCCCGGTGAACCCATGCGATGCGTTGCGTTGCGTCTCGCACCTCTCATCAAGCACACCTCTCCACTCTCCAGCACCTCTCCCAAGCTGAACGAAACAAACCCGAACGACACGCGCACCAAACGACGCCAGCAGCCCACACGGACACAACATCACACTCGTGTCGCCGCCGTACACCGTGCACGCTCGCAAGGTGTGGCCCTCCGCGCGTTATCTGTGCGTGACTGACTTGCAGCAACTACCAGCGCTAAACGTTAGCATTGCGTCCAGATGATTGAAGGCAACACGTACATGGGACTTACCGTGCCCGACGGCTTTCGGTCCACCAGGTGAGTGGAGTGGAGTGGAGTGAGAAACATGGCGCAAGCGATGCGACGGCACGCGTCGAGGCTGCCTCCTTTGCTTGCGAAAAGTATCCACAAAAAAAGAAGTGAAACTGACGACCGACGCACACACGCACACACGCACGAACGCGCACATGCGTACAACCCACTAAAACCAAACTTATTTTGCGACAAACAAACTGCTTGTTTCATCACAATATCAACCTTAAGGCGTTACTCGGCGCGAACGGGTAAGACGGAGTTCATTGTTAACGAGCGAGGCCATCTGGTGAAGGGCATGAAACGACCCCACACGGCGTTCGTGCGCCCGACAACCTTCCACACCAATGAACGTTGGCCTGTCATGTCGACGTTTGTTTCGGGCGGAAGCAGCCACACGTTGGTGGGAGTTGGCTCGTCAGCAACCATGGGGTACAAGGGTATCCCTTCGACATACCTACCCATGGGCTCCGTGCCGATACGCACTACATCCACTTGTCCAGGAGGCTTCAAGCCAGCGCACTCGCACTTCTTCGTCTGAAGTGTGTTTTCGCCGGCGACTACGCTTACTATTGCAATAACAACAAAACATGCGACATGTCGCGGTGCGTGTTACCACTACAAAATTTTCATTCAGAATTATGCTAGCATGATAGTATGTCAATTTCATTCGTCGGTCGCGTGCTCTACAATACTAGCTCGAAGAATTTTATGTAACTTCGCAAGCGCAAAAAAACCACAAAGCCTACAGCATAACACTTGATAACGCAAGGGTCTCACATGTGCTGTACTACGATAGGATAGGGACACCAGCTCGGACACAGACGCTATAGACAAGTGAAGTGCCGTGTTGTTTCACGTGAAGAGGGGTCGACTTGTGTTTAGCACAACGAAAAGCACTCAGTAGATTTACAAGAAAACAAGTGTTATTTGAGTGCGCATTTACGACCACGCGTACGTGGGGCCGAAGGGGTCCGCGACGTGCTCCGCCCAGTTGACGAGCGGTCCCTTGCCCGTCGCCGGGTACTGCACGAGGCAGCCCGACCAGCCGAGCATAGCGAGGCGAGCGTGCTTGAGCTCCTTCACCTTCAGCTCCTCGAAGATGGAGGGGTCCGCCGCGAGGCCGATGGGGTCGAAGCGGCCGCCCGGGTACGCGTCGCCGACCGAGAGCTCGTCGAACACGGGGTCAAGCACGCCAGTGCGGTACGCCTCCGCGGATCCGAAGAAGATCACCTCGATCGCGAGCACGTTGAAGAAGCTCGGGAAGCCGCTGTCCGGGGGGGCGAGCGGGTAGATGGCACCGGGGAACTTGTCGGCGATAGCCGTGCAGTCCGAGGGCGTGCAGAGCGCTCCCGCCTCGAACCACGGGATGCCCGTGCCAACCTCAGACGCCCACGCGCCCGTGAGGCCGAGCATGGCGAAGCGTCCGTGGATGATCTCGCGCTCCGCGAGCTTGGCATCTCCGTCGTACGCGACGGGGGCCTCCTCTCCGGAGCCGGGGTAGGTGCCCGGCTCGGGGTACCAGCCGTAGTCGCCTCCGGCGCGCACCTTCATGGAGCGGCGCGAGGACACGGCAGCCTTGGCGGCGGTGGGCTTGAACGTCTTTCCGGCAGCGAGCATGTTTGTTAGTTGGAGTGTAGAATGAGGGGGGATGCGCGTGTGCTGCGGGGGCCCGGCTTCGCGGCGAGGCGGGCGGGGGGGCGCAAAGCACGGCAGACGGGGATCTTTCGGATTGCATGGTCGGGCAAATACAACGGGGGGTCGATTGATCAATCTTTTTATCTTTTTGGCCGGGGGAAAGGTCGGGCAAAAGCATCGGCAGAATCAAAGGGCATCCGGAATTTCGGCTCCAAACAACGGACTCCCCCCCTCGCAGCCCCCGACCTCCTAGATACGCCGCGTGCCAGGCACGTGTCTGATGCACGTGTCTCACAGGTACTGTACCACAATAGGGATAGGATAGGGACACCAGCTCAGACACAGACGCTATAGACAAGTGAAGCGCCGTGTTGTTTCACGTGAAGAGGGGTCGACTTGTGTTTAGCACAACGAAAAGCACTGAGATGATTTACAAGAAAACAAGTGTTATTTGAGTGCGCATTTACGACCACGCGTACGTGGGGCCGAAGGGGTCCGCGACGTGCTCCGCCCAGTTGACGAGCGGTCCCTTGCCCGTCGCCGGGTACTGCACGAGGCAGCCCGACCAGCCGAGCATAGCGAGGCGAGCGTGCTTGAGCTCCTTCACCTTCAGCTCCTCGAAGATGGAGGGGTCCGCCGCAAGGCCGATGGGGTCGAAGCGGCCACCCGGGTACGCGTCGCCGACCGAGAGCTCGTCGAACACGGGGTCAAGCACGCCAGTGCGGTACGCCTCCGCGGAGCCGAAGAAGATCACCTCGATCGCGAGCACGTTGAAGAAGCTCGGGAAGCCGCTGTCCGGGGGGGCGAGCGGGTAGATGGCACCGGGGAACTTGTCGGCGATGGCCGTGCAGTCCGAAGGCGTGCAGAGCGCTCCCGCCTCGAACCACGGGATGCCCGTGCCAACCTCAGACGCCCACGCGCCCGTGAGGCCGAGCATGGCGAAGCGTCCGTGGATGATCTCGCGCTCCGCGAGCTTGGCATCTCCGTCGTACGCGACGGGGGCCTCCTCTCCGGAGCCGGGGTAGGTGCCCGGCTCGGGGTACCAGCCGTAGTCGCCTCCGGCGCGCACCTTCATGGAGCGGCGCGAGGACACGGCAGCCTTGGCGGCGGTGGGCTTGAACGTCTTTCCGGCAGCGAGCATGTTTGTTGTGTTGTGAGTGTAGAATGAAGGGGGAGGGACAAGCGAAGCAGGGGGGAGGGCGTCTCTGAGTGAGGCGGGTCGGGGCGGATCTTCAGATGGGATCAGAATGGCACAGCATGGTCGATAGAACAGGTCGGGAGGATTTTCAATCCGTCTCAATTCAACTCAATTTCCGGACCTTTCCCCCGGCCAAAAAGATAAAAAGATTGATCAATCGACCCCCCGTTGTATTTGCCCGACCATGCAATCCGAAAGATCCCCGTCTGCCGTGCTTTGCGCCCCCCCGCCCGCCTCGCCGCGAAGCCGGGCCCCCGCAGCACACGCGCATCCCCCCTCATTCTACACTCCAACTAACAAACATGCTCGCTGCCGGAAAGACGTTCAAGCCCACCGCCGCCAAGGCTGCCGTGTCCTCGCGCCGCTCCATGAAGGTGCGCGCCGGAGGCGACTACGGCTGGTACCCCGAGCCGGGCACCTACCCCGGCTCCGGAGAGGAGGCCCCCGTCGCGTACGACGGAGATGCCAAGCTCGCGGAGCGCGAGATCATCCACGGACGCTTCGCCATGCTCGGCCTCACGGGCGCGTGGGCGTCTGAGGTTGGCACGGGTATCCCGTGGTTCGAGGCGGGAGCGCTCTGCACGCCCTCGGACTGCACGGCCATCGCCGACAAGTTCCCGGGTGCCATCTACCCGCTCGCCCCCCCGGACAGCGGCTTCCCGAGCTTCTTCAACGTGCTCGCGATCGAGGTGATCTTCTTCGGATCCGCGGAGGCGTACCGCACTGGCGTGCTTGACCCCGTGTTCGACGAGCTCTCGGTCGGCGACGCGTACCCGGGCGGCCGCTTCGACCCCATCGGCCTCGCGGCGGACCCCTCCATCTTCGAGGAGCTGAAGGTGAAGGAGCTCAAGCACGCTCGCCTCGCTATGCTCGGCTGGTCGGGCTGCCTCGTGCAGTACCCGGCGACGGGCAAGGGACCGCTCGTCAACTGGGCGGAGCACGTCGCGGACCCCTTCGGCCCCACGTACGCGTGGTCGTAAATGCGCACTAAATAACACTTGTTTTCTTGTAAATCTACTGAGTGCTTTTCGTTGTGCTAAACACAAGTCGATCCCTCTTCACGTGAAACAACACGGCACTTCACTTATCTATAGCGTCTGTGTTTGAGCTGGTGTCTCTATCCTATCGTATTACACCACCTGTGAGGCATCGGCAGAATCAAAGGGCATCCGGAATTTCGGCTCCAAACAACAGACTTCCCCGACCTCGCAGCGCGTCCACCTCGGGGGAGTGCCTAGATACGCCGCGTGCCAGGCACGTATCTAACAGGTGCTGTACTACGATAGGGATAGGATAGGAACACCAGCTCGGACACAGACGCTATAGACAAGTGAAGTGCCGTGTTGTTTCACGTGAAAAGGGGTCGACTTGTGTTTAGCACAACGAAAAGCACTCAGTAGATTTACAAGAAAACAAGTGTTATTTAGTGCGCATTTACGACCACGCGTACGTGGGGCCGAAGGGGTCCGCGACGTGCTCCGCCCAGTTGAC
Source organism: Pycnococcus provasolii (assembly GCA_938743325.2). NCBI lineage: Eukaryota > Viridiplantae > Chlorophyta > Pseudoscourfieldiophyceae > Pseudoscourfieldiales > Pycnococcaceae > Pycnococcus > Pycnococcus provasolii. The sequence continues at coordinate 363,699 of OW568891.1, forward strand.
GAGCGGTCCCTTGCCCGTCGCCGGGTACTGCACGAGGCAGCCCGACCAGCCGAGCATAGCGAGGCGAGCGTGCTTGAGCTCCTTCACCTTCAGCTCCTCGAAGATGGAGGGGTCCGCCGCGAGGCCGATGGGGTCGAAGCGGCCGCCCGGGTACGCGTCGCCGACCGAGAGCTCGTCGAACACGGGGTCAAGCACGCCAGTGCGGTACGCCTCCGCGGATCCGAAGAAGATCACCTCGATCGCGAGCACGTTGAAGAAGCTCGGGAAGCCGCTGTCCGGGGGGGCGAGCGGGTAGATGGCACCCGGGAACTTGTCGGCGATGGCCGTGCAGTCCGAGGGCGTGCAGAGCGCTCCCGCCTCGAACCACGGGATACCCGTGCCAACCTCAGACGCCCACGCGCCCGTGAGGCCGAGCATGGCGAAGCGTCCGTGGATGATCTCGCGCTCCGCGAGCTTGGCATCTCCGTCGTACGCGACGGGGGCCTCCTCTCCGGAGCCGGGGTAGGTGCCCGGCTCGGGGTACCAGCCGTAGTCGCCTCCGGCGCGCACCTTCATGGAGCGGCGCGAGGACACGGCAGCCTTGGCGGCGGTGGGCTTGAACGTCTTTCCGGCAGCGAGCATGTTTGTTAGTTGGAGTGTAGAATGAGGGGGGATGCGCGTGTGCTGCGGGGGCCCGGCTTCGCGGCGAGGCGGGCGGGGGGGCGCAAAGCACGGCAGACGGGGATCTTTCGGATTGCATGGTCGGGCAAATACAACGGGGGGTCGATTGATCAATCTTTTTATCTTTTTGGCCGGGGGAAAGGTCCGGAAATTGAGTTGAATTGAGACGGATTGAAAATCCTCCCGACCTGTTCTATCGACCATGCTGTGCCATTCTGATCCCATCTGAAGATCCGCCCCGACCCGCCTCACTCAGAGACGCCCTCCCCCCTGCTTCGCTTGTCCCTCCCCCTTCATTCTACACTCACAACACAACAAACATGCTCGCTGCCGGAAAGACGTTCAAGCCCACCGCCGCCAAGGCTGCCGTGTCCTCGCGCCGCTCCATGAAGGTGCGCGCCGGAGGCGACTACGGCTGGTACCCCGAGCCGGGCACCTACCCCGGCTCCGGAGAGGAGGCCCCCGTCGCGTACGACGGAGATGCCAAGCTCGCGGAGCGCGAGATCATCCACGGACGCTTCGCCATGCTCGGCCTCACGGGCGCGTGGGCGTCTGAGGTTGGCACGGGCATCCCGTGGTTCGAGGCGGGAGCGCTCTGCACGCCTTCGGACTGCACGGCCATCGCCGACAAGTTCCCCGGTGCCATCTACCCGCTCGCCCCCCCGGACAGCGGCTTCCCGAGCTTCTTCAACGTGCTCGCGATCGAGGTGATCTTCTTCGGATCCGCGGAGGCGTACCGCACTGGCGTGCTTGACCCCGTGTTCGACGAGCTCTCGGTCGGCGACGCGTACCCGGGCGGCCGCTTCGACCCCATCGGCCTCGCGGCGGACCCCTCCATCTTCGAGGAGCTGAAGGTGAAGGAGCTCAAGCACGCTCGCCTCGCTATGCTCGGCTGGTCGGGCTGCCTCGTGCAGTACCCGGCGACGGGCAAGGGACCGCTCGTCAACTGGGCGGAGCACGTCGCGGACCCCTTCGGCCCCACGTACGCGTGGTCGTAAATGCGCACTCAAATAACACTTGTTTTCTTGTAAATCATCTCAGTGCTTTTCGTTGTGCTAAACACAAGTCGACCCCTCTTCACGTGAAACAACACGGCACTTCACTTGTCTATAGCGTCTGTGTCTGAGCTGGTGTCCCTATCCTATCCCTATTGTGGTACAGTACCTGTGAGATACGTGCATCAGACACGTGCCTGGCACGCGGCGTATCTAGGAGGTCGGGGGCTGCGAGGGGGGGAGTCCGTTGTTTGGAGCCGAAATTCCGGATGCCCTTTGATTCTGCCGATGCTTTTGCCCGACCTTTCCCCCGGCCAAAAAGATAAAAAGATTGATCAATCGACCCCCCGTTGTATTTGCCCGACCATGCAATCCGAAAGATCCCCGTCTGCCGTGCTTTGCGCCCCCCCGCCCGCCTCGCCGCGAAGCCGGGCCCCCGCAGCACACGCGCATCCCCCTTCATTCTACACTCCAACTAACAAACATGCTCGCTGCCGGAAAGACGTTCAAGCCCACCGCCGCCAAGGCTGCCGTGTCCTCGCGCCGCTCCATGAAGGTGCGCGCCGGAGGCGACTACGGCTGGTACCCTGAGCCGGGCACCTACCCCGGCTCCGGAGAGGAGGCCCCCGTCGCGTACGACGGAGATGCCAAGCTCGCGGAGCGCGAGATCATCCACGGACGCTTCGCCATGCTCGGCCTCACGGGCGCGTGGGCGTCTGAGGTTGGCACGGGCATCCCGTGGTTCGAGGCGGGAGCGCTCTGCACGCCTTCGGACTGCACGGCCATCGCCGACAAGTTCCCGGGTGCCATCTACCCGCTCGCCCCCCCGGACAGCGGCTTCCCAAGCTTCTTCAACGTGCTCGCGATCGAGGTGATCTTCTTCGGATCCGCGGAGGCGTACCGCACTGGCGTGCTTGACCCCGTGTTCGACGAGCTCTCGGTCGGCGACGCGTACCCGGGTGGCCGCTTCGACCCCATCGGCCTCGCGGCGGACCCCTCCATCTTCGAGGAGCTGAAGGTGAAGGAGCTCAAGCACGCTCGCCTCGCTATGCTCGGCTGGTCGGGCTGCCTCGTGCAGTACCCGGCGACGGGCAAGGGACCGCTCGTCAACTGGGCGGAGCACGTCGCGGACCCCTTCGGCCCCACGTACGCGTGGTCGTAAACGCACATGATTGTAACGCAACGCTAATTTTGACAATAGAGTTTCACTGTTGATATACGTTTCTTCGTTGCGTTTGTGTTGTTCGCGGGTTGTAGGTTGTGTGTGAACCTGATGAATGCTTGAAGTAGCTGACATATTGTTACCTAACGTCGTCGAGTCGTGGACACCTCTGTTGTACGGTTGTGAACAAGTCGTGAACAAGCCAAGACACGGCGTGTTGTCGAGGACAAGGCGAAACCCATCCCCGAAATCAACGAAGAAGACAAGCACGACTGCAAGTGAAAGAAACTAAGAAAGCGACGCAAACAAGGCGTTACCCATGGACATCTGTGTCCGAGCTTTGCCAGTTCGTCGTTGGATCCTACCACAGTTTTTGCAAGCTCAGAGAGGTGGTCAAGACGGAGTGAAGACGGAGTGAAGAGGCGATTGGCGTTTGCGACTTGCGAGCGACTGGAGCAAGGAGGCCAAGGAGGCCAGGAGGCATGAGCAAGGCTCACCCCCGCTGGCCGATGGCCTATGGCGAGGAGAGGAGGGACGGAGGTTGGTTGCGTGAGGGGATACCGGATGGGAGTTCGGATTCCCTCCGAGCGTGCTAGGCAGTATAATCTATCTTCGGAATCAGAGTCTTATCGGCAGAGATCCCATCGCCTGCGCAGATGGGTAATTATCCCCTCCCCCTTCCCGGAGGGGGACAACCCACTTCCCCTCTCCCTCCCCTCTCCCTCCCCTCTCCCTCCCCTGCCCTCCGTCGCCGTCCCCTCCCCTCCCCTCCCTCTCGTACGCCTCCAACCTCCTACCTCGCCCGTCATCTCTCTCTCGTCATGCAGTCGCTCAAGTCAGTCAGCCAGGCACGCAACGTCTCCGCCCGCGCCACCAAGCGCGTCGCGAAGAAGACGGCCAACGTCAACCGCACCGTGTGGCTGCCCGGCCTGATCCCGCCCGCGTACCTTGACGGCTCGCTGCCCGGTGATGCGGGATTCGACCCCTTCGGTCTCTCGAAGAAGACAGGTGAGTATTCATTGACGTATCGATCGACGAAGACGAGTGGTTTTCTGTTTGGAACGTGTGTGTGCGTGTGCGCGTGTGTGTATATGTGTTCTCGCCGTCGTGTATCGCGAACGCAAACAGAACAGCCCAACCACAAAGCACGGCACGCACACGCCGCAACGTTCTCTCTTCTTTTCACATGCGCGTCCCAGAAACCAGCAAAGGGAGAGAGGGAGGGAGAGTTTTAGAGTTTGTGTGTGTGTGCGTGTTTACGCACGCGTTTGTGTGAGACTTTACTAACAAAGCATACCCAAAAATACAAATACAACACGAAACCCTTCCATAGAATACTTGCTCGTCGGCCTCGATAATCTCGACCAGAACAAGGCTGTGAACAAGGCGGGAGGTGTGATCGGACGCATCACGCCGGCCAAGGCTGAGGTGCAGGCTGGCTCGCTCACGCCGTACAACGAGGTGTTCGGCATCGAGCGCTTCCGCGAGTGCGAGCTCATCCACGGCCGCTGGGCCATGCTTGGCGTGACTGGAGCTGTTGTGGCTGAGGCCGTCACTGGCATCAACTGGGTGGAGGCTGGAGCCGTCGAGAACGCGCAGTCGCAGTACGCTGGACTCGAACTGCCGCTCGACACGTATACGCTTACGGTGATCGAGGTGCTGACGATCGGCTACATTGAGTTTGCGCGCAACGGAGAGACGGACCTTGAGAAGCGCCAGTACCCGGGTGGAGCCTTCGACCCCTTCGGCCTCGCGGGCAACGCCGACGCGGACAAACTCTTCCAGCTGAAGACGGCTGAGCTGAAGCACGGCCGCGCTTCCATGGTTGCGATGCTCGCCCTTGCCGCGCAGGCGCTGAACAACCACCCGTCCGCGCTCAACCGCGCGTAAATGTCATTTCGTCACACGCATGTTTTGTTAAAAAAGGAATGTTTGTGCGAGATGCATGGGCCGATGAGGGAGAAAAATTGGCGAAAAGCTGCGATATGAGTGCATGGATATACGCGCTTTTTTGTGTAACGTCCATCCTCATATCAACAAACCAGTACCACAAAATCACAATAACAATCACGATCAAGGTATTCTCACATGTCCACATCTCCATACTTGAAACAAGCACACAGTAGCGCAGGCCGCAGGATTAGACTCCCGGGTACGTATGATGCAAAGCAAAGACGTATGCTAATACACATGTAGGATAGAAACGTGACCGTGAACCGCACCACCTTACACTGTAAGTGATACGTAAGCGGACACCAGTATGGAAACGAATCCCCAGGGACGAAGACGGCCACTGAAATGAATTATTCGGGGTTGGATTCGCCCAAACCCCCATCCCGCCTTGTTCGAACCCTTTCGCGTTTCGTCCGGAACCCTCAGGACTCCCATTTCCCCCTTTTCGCGAACATGCGTGTCGGCGGCGACACTGGCACCGCGCGTGTCCAACAACGGGCGCGTCCGCGTCCTTCCAGTCATGGTAGTCATGTGAGGCTCTTGGCTCGTGGACCTCCTTCATCCTCGTCGGCGCAACTGCCTCCTCGTTCTCCTCATAGTCATGATCGTGTCTTGCACGCACGTCTACGTCGTCCCTTTAGGCAGCTTGTCACTGTAAACTCGGCGTCGTCTTCGACACCTTCACCACCGTCCTCCATGCCGGCGAACGCTGCTGCTGCGAATTCAGCGACAACAACTACGCCTTACAGCGGTGGGATCACCGACAAGCTTCGCGAGTGGGCAGCCATGGTAACGTATGCCGCGCATAACCCGAAAGAAGCGTGGACAGCAGCACGCGAGGACTTTGACACGTCAGGCACCGTCAACGAGACGTCATGGAAACAGGCGCGCGCCTTGACGGCGACGGCGCTGCGCCTGATGCTGCGCAACGTCAGGGCACTCGTGCAAGTTTCTCTCATGTGGTTCGTGCTCAACGTTCTCTTCAGCCTGCCATTCACCACGCTGTCCGCCATGATCGAGCCGACGACGTCGGACTTTGGGGCTGCCGCCGCCGCCGCCGCCACCGACCTACCGTCTGAAGGATTCTCGCTTTCCATGTCAGCCGCCGACGCGCAGGCGGAAGCACTCATGGAGATGCGCGCACGCGAAGTGGGATCGGCCATGGCACGTGGTCCAGCTGCCGCGGGAGCTGCTCAGCCAACCACCCCGATGGGGCAACTCCTTCAGATGGTTACACAACTTATCGACTGGGTCACGCAGGCTGGTGGTCGTGCTTCCACGGTGATCGTGATGTGGCTCGACCCGACGGCCGGTGCGGTGGTCCGTAGGTCGGAGACGCCGACAGGCCCGGCTGGACGTGGTGCCATGCACGCGGGCACGCATGCCGGAAAGGGTCGTGTTCTGACGGTTTTCGGTGGGTCGACGGCAAGGGAGGTGGCGGTGGCGGCATCTCCGACCACAGGACCGTCGCCGAGGCGGCAGTGGGACGTCGCATGCCACTCATTCCTCAGATCGTGGAAGAAGCTCGGCGCCATCACCGAGACAGAGGCTCTGTACAATCTCGAGCTGCTCGGGCTTGGTATCGCTAGTTTACCTGTCGCGACATTGCCTTGGACATTGAAACGTGTTGCGGGCACGGCGCTGAGCCAGGTGGTAACCGCGCTGAAGCCTGAGCTGACGGGCCGATCAGCGATTACGCATAGCCGCAAGATGATGCGCGGTAGCCGTCGCGCACTCGTGATGGCGCTTCCGATGACTGTGATCTGTGCGACGTTATGTTGCATAGTGGGCGCAACCGTGATCAGCGTGGTTGCATCATGTGCAGTTGGCACTGCCGCTGGTTATATCCTCGGCATCGGCACGGCGGACGGCATCGGCGCGACACTTGGTGTATTCGGCGTGCTCGCGGGAAGCGTTGTTCGCGCGACGCCATTCATTGCAATGCGCGCACTGTTGTACGCGGCATGGGCGCGCAATGGAGGGGCGAGCACGCAGCAGCCGCTGAGTACTTCCGCTGCCTAATAGTTCGTTACTCGATTTGTTTTCTTTTTCAAATATCTTGTAGTAGCAAAAAACATACGTATGTGCTGGTACTTGCCTCATTTCCTCTCTAGCGATCTTCGCTCTCCGCGATCCTCTCCAGCCACTCCTTGAGGAAGAGCGTGAGGAATGCCAGCAGGCTCAGAACCACGGCGGCAGAAAAGGCGGACTCGCTGTTGTACTCCTTGTACATGCTTTCGACGTACTGCGTCATTGTCTGCGTCTTTCCAAGAATGTTTCCCGAGATGACGGAGACTGCGCCGAACTCTCCCATGGCACGCGCGTTCGTCAGCACCATGCCGTACATGACACCGAATCTAATGTTGGGCAGCGTGACGGACCAGAACACCTCGAATTCGTTGGCGCCCATGGCCCGTGCCGCCTCCTCCTGGCTTCGATCCATCTCCTCGAGCACGGGAATGACCTCTCGCGCGACGAAGGGCATGGTGACGAACAGCGTCGCGAGTGCGATCCCTGGCAGCGCAAACACCACCTTGAAGTCCGTGGCTGCGAGGATCGGCGCAAACCACCCGTTGCGTCCATACAGCAGCACAAGCATGAGTCCCGTGACGACGGGAGATATGCTGAAAGGCACGTCAAGTGCGCTGAGCAGAAACGGCTTGAACTTGGACTCCGTCCTTGCAAGCCACAGCGCGGCGACGAGTCCGAACGCCGTGTTGACGGGAACGGCGATGCCTGCGCATATGAATGTCATCTTCATGGCGTGCAGGAAGTCCTCGTCGGTAAGGTTTTCGACGAATGGCCCAGGTCCGTTTGCGAATGCCTGACTGAAGACGTTGAGGAGTGGTATGAACAGCACGGCGCTCATGTACCCGAAGGCGCCGAGGACAAGCATGGCTTTCCACGGGCTGTCAACATCTGGCGAGCGCAGAGCGCGCTGCTTGCCCGCACCGGTTCCCACACCCCCTCCTGCGCCTCCACCGGCTTTTGTGGTCATATGCCTTTGACGTCGCGTGGAGCTGCTTTGCCGAAGTGAAGGCTGCTGCTTTGTGCTGAACGAGCGGCCACCACTTAAGAAGGCGGTAGGTTTTGTTTGCAAGGAGGCGGGTTTGGATGTGGATGCGACGGTACGCGTTGCCCCTCCGAGCCTTGCTTGTGTCGGACTGCAAGTGCGTCGTGCTCGTGCTGTGTGGAGCGTAGGCAGGCCTGCGCACGTGTTGCGCGTAATACTGCGCGCGGCCGCTCGACTCGCCGCGGCACTTTGCGTGGACGTCCTCATCATCGTCTTCGTCATCATCTTATCCTATCTTATCTTATTCTTCTTTGCTATGTAGGGTGTTAGATATGTGCAGATATGATACGGATATGTACGAGCCACTGTAAGCTAAAGCAAGTGGCACAGCGAGGTAAGAGCGCCACACACCGCGAGAAGGAGGTGAGGTAAAGGTATGGCGAACCTCGGTGGGTAGGGTGGGAGAGGAGGTGAGGTTTGGATAAAGGGGAAGGACGGGTCGGCCTGTTGTGCTCCGCCGGCGGAGTTCTCGTTGGGCGCAAGTTTGCTCTTCTGCTCTTTGCCCTTTCTCCCTCGCTGCCCTTTCCCGTCCTCCGTCGCCCTCTTTTGTCTTTTCTTCGGAACCTGTCCTCGGAGGTTTCCATCTTTGGTTTTGGTTTCCATCTTTTTCTTCTTGGGCTGTTCGTTCTCATCAGGCTGGACTCGACTCTCGACGAGAGCGAGCGGGTGGCGGCTGGCTTGCACGCACCAAGGAAAACACACACGTTTAGTCCAAAGCGCGACCACTTGCTGCTGCAGCGCGATGCGTGCGTGGAACGAAGACGGAAGAAAACAGGGCCAGATGAGAAGAAATCAGAACGGGATGTTGTATCGTTCAAAATCGCGGTTACAGAGGTGGTCAAGACCAGCTCAATATGGGCGCCATTGGCCTAACGTGCGTGCGACAACCAAAGGATACGACGCGCGTGCATGCATGTGCATTCATGCCTGATGGCCGTGGTACAACTGGTGGTGGTTGCTTTGAGTGGGAGGGGACCCCCCCGCCAGCCTACCCCCGCCCCCTTGAACCAACCGCGTGATGCACTTCAGGCGGAAGTCAGGCGGAGCGAGGCGGAATCAGGTTCGGTTTCGTCTCCCTCGTCTCCCCCCCCCCCCCCCCCATCCTCATCGGACGCCCCGGAAGTGCGCAGACGTCTCATGCCTTCGATCTCAGCTCACACGAGTGACCGCGGTGGCGACATTGATGTGGTCCCGCCCGCGAAGAGGCAGAGGGGGAACGCGCAGCAAAATCGTGGTTCAACAGGGGATGTGTTTCAAGCTCAGGGTGGTGGCGATGTCTCTTTTTTTCCACCTTGTGACGGAACTATGATGGCTGTGAGGGAAGATGGCTCGTCGATGACAGCAGCGACGACGTCCGCAAGTATGCAAGCACAACAGCCAACAAATCCCTTGGCGCCGGCGAGCGAACCGACGGCGTCAGCGTCGTGGACAGCGGCGCTGGAACTCAACCAAATCCTTCTGAGAAGTCAAACGCATTTTGACGCAACGACACAACAGCAGCACTTTTTGGCACGGCCCAAGTCGAGCCACTTGTTCACGCGAGGGGACGTTTCGCGCATTCTTGACCAGTACGGGCGCGCGTACGGAAATGGAACGCACACGCAACTGTTGCGTGCACTCCTGTCGACACACGCACCGACGGTCGTCGAACTTGCGCTCGCGAGACACACGGTGAGTGAGGTGCCGCCTTGCCTTTACGCGTGGTGCACACAACTCGGACAAGCACTGGAAAACCTCGAGATACTGGAGGTGTGGTGCTACGACCACAACGGAGGCACGGTGTCGTCGTCGTGCCACTTTTACGTACCTTGCTAGAAACATAAGGACGGCATACACACACATACACAATAAACAGCTTGTACGATTCTATTGGTAATAAAGTAAATGATTTTGATATGGAGAAAGCAACACATTACATATCATCGCACTTAAACGCGGCGGATGATGATGGCCCAGTCAGGGAACTTCTCGTTCCAAAAGCGCACGCCGTACTGCTCGAGCGTGCGCTGCGGATCCTCGAAGTCCTTGCCCGCGTAGTTGAGGCGCATGATGCCTGGCATGAGGCCTGACGCCTTTTTAATCACGACGCGAAGGTCGTCGATGCGCATCTTTGGTGACACCTCCACCCAGAACGGCCCGCCGCTGTGCTTGCCCGTCTTCGGGTCGACCGTGGTTCCGTACTCGTCATTCGTGTGCAGTAGCGAGCGCACAAGAAGCTTGATGGTCGGGTCGTCCTTGTACTTATCTGACTGCTTGACGAACCCGTGGGGTACACCCGTCTCGAATGCGATTTTGCGGTCGATGTCAGCCTGTTCCGGCGTGGGATCGTACATGGGCTTCCAGTCCGAAAGTACACCGCCGTCCGCCTGTATGATGGGAACGTACCTAAATGTGTACGGTGGGGAAAAAAAAAAGAGTCAGTCGGAAGTATGCACGAAAACAACCAAAAACAAAAAACGCACTTTTCTTCCTCTTGAAAGAATGGGTAGTTATTCGGCGGAAGTTTGTGGAATCCCACCTGACCACTGCACGGCTGCGGGTTGTACTTGGAGTACGCCATGTCCAGCGAGTCTTTCCACGGCGCTTCGGCGTAGAAGTTCTCGGCTTGCAGGTTCTCGGAGGAGGTTTCTTGCGGCGTCCACGTCGTCGGTGTGGAGCCCACGTGGAAGTTCGCCGCGGCGTTGACCATGCCTTCTCGGTGCGAGGGTCGGTAGGCGTGCGGGAGTCCCGTGCTCGGCGAAATCGGCGGCACGGACGCCTGAGGAGGCAGCAGCGATCCGTCCGCGTTCATCCTTCAAGGCTGCGCAGAAAGAAAGGAAAACAAACAACCAAAGATGCCGGCGGGGGCTGGACTGTGGAGGGGAGGGGAGGGGAGGGGAGGGGAGGGAGAGGGGAGGGAGCGTTACCCTGTGACAGTTACCCGGACGAACACGAGGTCGACCGGGGAGAAGGCGGGGGATCAGCCTAGGACGGATCCCCAAGAGTGGAACGCAAAAAGACAAACTGACAAAGTATGTGTTAGGGTTATGACTAGGGTTAGGGTTAGGGTTAGGGTTAGGGCTAGGGTTAGGGTTAGAGTTACTGAGTTAGTTGTGAAGGCCAACCGGTCCTGTGTGTGGGCACCCTCGGCTGGCGTTGCGGCGCCACCACCCTCGACGACACTCGGGAGGTGTGATTCTTTGTAGCTGATAGCCAACTGGGTGTCGGCGATTGTCGCAACCTCATTGTCACCACGAACTACTTCGTCGCTGTGCAATTGGTGTCCGCGTCTACTAAGAACCATGTTTCTGCGGGTGTCAAGCACATAGCATATTATATGTTTATTTTTCCATCCGAGGTATATTATGAACGTGTCAGAGTGCGACTGCGGCACTACGCGGCAGATCGTAGAGTCTTAGGTGGTACATGTATATCGACGAAAGATTTGACGGTTGTGAGATGTTCAGATGGAGTTTAGGGTTTATGGTTGGATGGGGACTCATTCAACAATGGGTCCCAGATGGTAGGAATAATGTATTGGAAGATGGACGACTCTCGTTCCACACTGGCTCTGGTGTTAGTTGGAACATAGATGGAGGGCTGTGGGTAGTTTGGAATCCCATATGGGGGGTTAGGGTTGTTCGTGACGCCGTCACGTCGGAAGGGGGGGGCGTCGCGACGCGTCACGTGACGCGTCACGCGTCAAGTAAACGTGACGGCGTCACGTGTTGCGCCCATGTATACTCTTCCCGCCGGCGTGTCTCCGTAAAACCACGAGAGGTATTTGCGCACTTGATCCAGACCGTTGTGGAATCCCGGCGCTGCTTCTCTCAACCTCCATTGCCGGGGCGGCGCGCCGCGCGTGTGCGTCGCAGACCGACCGGCGACCGACGACTAGCGAAAAGTACCACTACTTTACAACTGCACGACCGACCGGGATCCCGCGAGGCCAAGCTCCGATTTTCCCCGACTTTTTTGCCAGCCTTGTTGAGATACCAAACCTCCCCCTTGCACAAATGCACAGGTCCCTTGCGGCCTTGCACACCCGCCACACCGGATCCACCGGTGTTGCACCAGGTTGATTAAGGTGGTCAAGCGCCCGAACAAGCTCTTGCAAGCTCTTGCAAGCTCTGGGAAGCTCGCGGCCGGTGTGCAAGGAGTTCTTTTTTTACTGGCCGGAGTTTGGTACCAACATACGTTCGTTCCCCTCCTGCCAGGGTGCCATTCCGCGTCATTCCGAGCGCAGACATGCCCGCCGGAGCTGCGGTCGCGGGTGAGTCACCGGAGGTCTCTTTGTATGACTACATCGTCGACCTCACGGACGACCTCGATGACTCAGTGCTGCTTCTCCCGCCAGTGCCACCTTTGCCTTCGCCGCTCCTCTCGCGCTTTCTTCTCCCACCGCCACCACCACCGCCTTTCCCACCGCCTCTCCCACCGCCACCACCACCGCCTTTCCCAACGACTTTCCCACCACCACCACCACCGCAGTCTCGAACACCGAAGCGCCAACGCACTTCAGGACCACCGTTGACGCCACGCCGCATACACCCGCCGGCTTCGGATGCCTCCCCTTCAGCGCACGACGACTTCGTCAAACAAGTCAGAGCCTACTTCAAGCTCCGCTTCGACGCCACGAAAGAAAATGGAGGACGCAAGCCGGACATGACCGCGTGGGGGGACTGCAAAAAGGTATTCGAAATTTCGCGAGTGCACGGACACATACCCGGTGTCAGTGTCGGCGACACATTCTCAGGACGCGGCGAGGCGGCGGCGGTTGGTGTGCACAACATGATGATGCAGGGAATCGACTACGCAAACAAAAGCGACGACGGAAGCCACGAAAAGGGCGCGTACGCCGTGTGCCTCGGCGGTGGGTATGGCGACGATGAAGACAACGGCGAAATTGTGACATACACTGGCATGGGTGGACAAGGGTCAGGCAACTCCAAAATGCAGGTGCGCAACCAGGAGATGTCCAAGGGGAATCTCGCTCTGTACCGCAATTTCGAGAAAGGAACGCCTGTGAGACTGCTGCGCGGAAAGAGAGACGCGTTCACCAACCTGATCACTTACGTCTACGACGGCCTCTATAACGTCGTCAGCTACACGTTCGAGGCGAGCGTAGCCTCGGCTCAAGGAACGGGGGCTATCGGCGAGGTGGCGCCGCGCGTGTTCAAGTTCAAGCTGCTTCCAGTGAAGGGCGAATCGAAGGTATCCTTCCTCGCACCGTCGTTCAAGCGAATCGGAGCCAGGTTTATCGAGAGGTTTGTCAATGCCAAAATTGACAAAACCACAAACATGCGCAAGGAGATTTTGGCGGCGGCGAATGATCAGAGCATGGAAGAACCTGCATCCCCTGAGCCCGATTGGGCTACCGTAGTGGTGATGGACGATCTCAGCAAGGGCGCGGAACCATACCCCATCCGCGTTGTCAACGACACTGGCGACGGCGATCTTGTGGGCTTCAAGCCTCTCGACGTACCATTCACGTACGTCGCAACATCCGTTCAGGGTGTCGAAGCAAAGCGTTCCCCCACGCCCATCTCGCAGCGTGCACGCGAGACGATTTCCAAGGTGGCGGCAGCGACAGCACAGACGGACGAAAAGCGCGAGGACAGCCATCGCCGGGCGTTTGGGACCCACCACGTGAACGCCGTACCTTCGCGACGTGCATATAGCCTGGACGGTCTGCTCAAGCAGTCGAGTGAAGAAGGCCTGGTGGAGACATGGGACGACGGCGATGCAAAGCATGCTCGCGCGGCAACTGGTGGCGACGCAGGAATGACCTTTCATGCGCACAACGAGTCGACGTTCACAGCCAGGTGCATACATCCTGGTCTTGAGGTGTACAAGGTGAGCAAGGAGATGGGCTGGGGCTTGCGATGCCGGGAGCGTATCCTCGCGGGCGCTTACGTCTGCGACTACGTCGGTGAGGTGTGCCTTGACTCAGAGCGTGAAGAAAACTCTCCCGAGCTTCTATCTGACGAGTACATCATGTCACTCGACCACTACATTCATGCCACCGAAGACAATGCGAGGATGCTGCTTGCAACAACGAAAATGAAAGAGCCTGCTGCTGTCGCTGCACCTGCGCCGTATATATTATACGATTTGACTGGTGAAGATGAAGATTGTGAGAATCAGGTGGCACGTGCAATGCCGCCGCCTGCTCCTGCTGCCTCTGCCGCAGACGCATCCACATCCACCGCGACGACGACGAAGAGCCCGGTGGAAGCACTTGAGGATTACCTGCTTTGCCTCGATGCGTACAAGTATGGCAACGTCGCTCGTTACATCAATACGTCGGACAAGGAATCCACAAACTTGATTCTGCAGCCCATCTTCACGAGTGTTGTTTCGAGTCAGGCGAGTGCTTCGGGTGGTGCGCCCGACCCAAGTAGTATGCAGTTTTACCGCGTGGCTCTGTTTGCGACGCGCGACATCGCGCCGCTGGAGGAGCTGCTTTACGATTATGGAGACGACTACTGGGTGAGGCTGCGCAAGGGCGACATAAGGACGTCGTCGTAAGTTGTAAAATTTCAGTGCTACGGTGTAATATGTTGTTTGATGATTCTGATAAAAGGTCTTCTGACTAGATTTCTCTTTTTTACATTTTTTTTCCTAATATGTAGATTCGAAAAGGCAAGGCACGGCAAACAAAAAATGTTTGTCGACTTCACTTAAAACTCAAGCTCTCAATATCGACCACCATGGGGCGGCGGAGGGCCACGACGGTCGTAGTACTGAGGAGGGGGTGGGCCGCCGCCGCCGCCGCCGCCGCCGCCATACGCATGCATGGGGGGCGGTCCGGGATATCCACCCGGTGCTGGTCCACCTGGCATCGGAGGTGCCGGCGGATACGAAGGACCGCCGCCACCGCCACCACCCTGGTGCCAAGGACTCTGCGGAGCATGATGGTGGTGCTGCTGCTGGTAAACTGGCATTGGCGCTCCACCGCCACCACCACCTGGTTGACCGTGCATCGTCGCCATACGCCGACGGTCATCCATCTTCTTCATGTAGTTCGACTGAAATGCAAGAATCGTTTTCTTCAAGCTCGCATAAATCGTGCCATGAAACAGAAAGCCGCGGCTCGTCACGCGGATCGTCTCCTGCATACACGTCTTGTTGTGCAAGTGCATCAGGTAAAACGAACCAGGTTGATCGGGAATGCAGCACAGACCCCACGCGATGTACGACTTGGACGCGTTGGCAGCCTTCTTCTCTTTCAGCTTGTACTGCACGTCCTCCGGAGTGAGCGCGATGATACGAGTACCAGCGTCCCTCTCCTCTTTGCTCGCATCGGGGTTCGTCTGCTTGTAGAACTTTGGATCCTTGATGACGCTCAGGAGGTTCGCCGTCCAAGGCTCCAGCCACGTCGCAACCAGCTCGTCCAAGTCCTCAAACTCCGACTTCTCCTTCGCCTTCGCATCCTTGCCTGGACGAGCTTCCTCAACCTCCAGCGGAATTCCGAGAACAAGGCTTGTCGGGGCGATGCGCGGATCTCGACCATCTTCATCGGACTGCTTGCCCTTCTCGATAATTTCGTGGCTTGCAAAGATGCCGTCGCAAATCTTCAGCGTCACGCTGAGCTTCTCGGTAGTTCGAACCGAAGGGCGGATGATTGCCGTTCCTGGCTTCTTCTCCTCCAGCGCCTTCATCGCGTCGCCATGGCTGACATTCTTAAAGAGAGGGTGTGCGATAGGCCGGTGCACGAACGCGCGGCTCAGCTTGCGCCGCTGCTTCATCATAGCCTTCGTCTGACCAGCGATGCCTCCCAGCAACGCACGCGCCTCCTCCTTCTTTATGTGCTCAATCTCCGCGAGCTCCGCCTCGCGTGGACGGAACTCGTAGCATGTGTCGTACGGACCTCTTTGCGCGACGTTGTATTTTTGCTCATACTTGTTCCAGTCATTCAAGATGTCCGATCGGCAAGCCAGCTCCAGCTCGAAGCCGCGCATGTCGTCGTAATTCAGCTTCATCACACGAGCAAATAACGTGTCGCCGCGATTCACGATGCTGTCTATCGACATCGACGTCGGGTCGCGATCCTCTACAAAGATGCTTTTGAGGTAATGCTTGGGAATCGTCGCCTTCAGCACTGAGCCAATCACGTTGACGTGAACACGATAATCGTCGGTGCGCTGCACCTGCACCTCCACCATGCGACCCTCTTCGTAGTCTCGTGTCGTCTCGCCGCCAGTGATCATGCGCAGCTTGTCTTCCATGGACGGTGGAGCCCAAGGGTCACGCACCTCCCCGTACGGTGCCAGGTACTCGAGCAACGTGTCCACGAGCGTGCTGAGCTTTCGACCAGGGTACTTACCCTGCGAGAGCAAGTGGTCGTCGTACGCCTCGAGGTCGAGATCAGCCAGACCCTCGGGGTTCTTTAAGGTTCTTGCCACAGCCACCGCCGGGAGCAAGTCGCCCTCCTGGACGTTCTGCGCCATCTCCTGCGCGAGCTCGTACGTCTCGGGGTGAATGCGAGTGTCGTCGAGCTTGAAAAACTTCTTGGGCTCACCCTCGTGGTCCTCCATCTGTATACTCATCATGTTGAGCGACTGCGGGCGCACGCGCAGAGATGCCGCGCAGTTGATGAAAACGTGCACGCGGCGCATTGCCTCCGGCCCCTCCGCCTCCATACCCGCGGCATTAATGTGGCGCATGAGGTCGACGCGCTGGTGCACGAAGCCCTTGCTGTGGCGCAGGCTGCGCATCAACGACGACGCCTTGCGAACGCCAAGACCGCAAACGAAGTTCAGTGGCGGCGCGCGCCAGTCGTGCTGTGCGGCAGCATTGATGTCGACGCCAACCTGGTTCACCACCGTCGAAAGCGTTCGCTCGATGCACTGCCAGAGCGAGTCGGGCGTCATCGCGTCCTGCAGAGGGTGGAGCTTTAAGGAGAGCATCTCGGATCTCGCACCACTTGAACACACTGCGCAAAGCACGCACAGCGGATCCAGTGCCCATCGCCCGAGGCCCACGCAAGCTCGCACGTGCGTGGCATGATCGCCAATTTCCTTGGTTGCCGCCTCGCTCGCCGCCCAGAGACGTGCGACTGACTCGTCAGCCGTTTTCACGGCAATGCCATCGGAGAGATCTCTGAGTGCGTCCGAATTCATGACCGCACGTGCTACCGCCTCGTTGACATACTCTTCCAACTCGCGCGCCTCCACAGCACCGCCGCCCAGAAATATGGCGCGCGGTTGATGCTCAGTGATGAACTTTTCGAGGCGTTGCATGTCGGGAAGAATACCCTGTGGTATTTGCTCTACTCCTTGTTCTACCGGCTTCATGCGTGGCATGCGACCGCTCAGACGACCGCACTGGAGCACGTCCACGAGCTGTCCGCCACGATCGAGCATGATGAAACATGTCGGCGGCGTCCCCTGTCGATCGTTACCCTCGCCCCAAATGCCAGCCATCACTGGATAACGTGTTGGCAGAGACGAGCTTTCTTCATCATCATCATCGTCGTCGTCGTCCCCCTTCTTATCATCCTCCGGCGGCTTCCAGGGCGCTGTCATCGCAAGCCGCCACACCTCGCTCGCGTACTCGTCGAGCACGTGCGCACGACTCTCCGACAGAAGCTGTTGGCGCACCTCCGAGGAGAATATCTGCGAAACTGTATCGTACATGGAGCGCACGACCCTTTTTCGCTGCTCGCGCCACGCCATGCCCTCGTTTCCTTCCATCTCGCGCTGACCCTGGTAGAATCGCTCAACTTCCGCAAAAATGAAGCGATCCTGCTCTCGTTCATTCATACTGATGTCCAGCCGCACAAACTTTTCTTGTGCCGCAAGAGTGCATCGAAGGAACTCATCGCCCTCGAACGCAAGCTTGCCCGGCCCTTGGCCCATCGGCTGGATGTTTTCGAGGCACGGCTTCTCCGTAATGCGCTTCGCCTTGCCATACTTGTGGAAGGGGTCGAGCTCGCGAAGTCCACGAAGTGTTGGCACCGTCGTGGCACTCGCGTATTGACGGTAAATGTTGCGAAGGTACCGCCTAATGGACACCGAGCTTGCCATCTCCACGGCGGCGATGTTCGCGGCGCCCTCCAGAGCTTCGGCTGCCGTCTTGAAGCCCATCGAGGCTGCTTTCGCAAGGAAGGACTCTGCCATTTGTTCCGGGTCTAAATCGATGTCTTTCACCTTATGAGCTGGCAAACCAGTCTCGAGGCACTCGGCAAGCTGCGCGGTTTCCATGCCGATCAAGCTTGCAAGTTTTCCCAAGCCAGCCTTCAGGCATGCGCTGTACCTTGACAGCTTGCGAGGCACCTTCATGCCCGATCCTCCACCGTACAGTGCCTGCGCTCGTACAATGAGCGCCTGCAGCTCAGCGTCAATATCGCCAAGAACCTCGTCGCTGTCGACATCCTCGTACGCGTGGGTTCGCGCACGCGACTGTGGCATGCTCACGTCGAGCATTTGCTGGAGGTTCTCGACCGTCTTTCGCTCGACGCTGTCCTTCGGTAGCAGAGCCGTGTCAGCAAGGTATGTCGCACACTTCGCGTGCATCTTCTCGCGCCGCTTGCGCACTGCGGACCACGCAATGTCAAGGTCAGCAGCAGCCCAGAGGACGTCGTGGTGATGCACGCGCCTATCGGCAGGCATGATCTGTCCCATCCTGCGATCGGGGAGCACCTCGCCTCGCATCGCCGCCTCTTTTTTCCGTTTGTCCCACTCGTCATCCGTCACAGCCTTTCCCTCCTCGTCGGCGACATTCCGCGGCTCGTCGCCTCTTCGGATGGCGAGAAGCCCCTTGAGGTTCTCCTTTCGCCATCCTGCGATGAATGGAATCTCGAGGTACCTGTCGTGAAGGAGCAAAAGCATGTTCTTCAGCGCTTCGACGATTCCCTGCTGATGCGCCTCGTCGCTGTGCCAATTCTGAACCTCTTCCGGACTACGCCGAATCTTCCCATTGCCGTAGATGACAAGGGCACGATTGCCTTCCACCTCCGTTTCCATGCAACCTCCCCAAAGCACTTCGCGCGCAGGGTGCGGTCGCGCCGACGGCGAGAATGCGCGCCGCTGAATCCAGCGCGCCTCAGCCTCGAAGTCTTGCGCGGAGGGGACGCGAGCGCGTGGGTCGCTGCTGCTGAGACCCCACTGCAGCGAATACCTTTCGGGAAAGTCTGCGGCGGTGATCGCGGTGTCTGCCTCTGTGAGGTAATTCTTCTCGACGAAAGACGGATCGACGAGAGCGAGCTGCTTCTGCTTGCGCCTTGCCGCACGCTCAGCAGGTGTCATCGCCCCTCCAGCCTCGTCTTCGTCCGCACCAAGGTCGTCATCGTCCTCAGCCTCGCCGGCGCCGGCAGCAGCACCTTTCGTTACGCGTTCACGCATGCTCTTGTTCATCTCATACTGCTCCAGCAGTTCGTCTGGATTTCCGAAGATGGAAGCCATGTCCTCGAGCGCCGCCGCGGACATGTGCGTGCCAAACGTGTCCGTGGGTCGGCGTTTCTTTTTCTTGCGCTTCCGCCTCAGCGCCGCCTCGTCTTGCTCAACAAGCTTTCCGTTCTCGTCTACTTCTGGATCGTCGACGATGAAGTCCGCCATCTCGTCCTCCGAGTCGGATTCGTCGTCGTCGTCGTCATCCGCGTCGTCGTCGCCCTGATCCTTTTCGCCTGCTGCGGCAGCTGCCTCGTCGCCCTCGAAGCCGATTGCACGTGCGACGCGCTCGGCGTCTGTGAGAGGCCCTCTCGACGGCTCAGTCGCGTCAGCGGGTTGGATTCCGTCGTCGTCGTCATCGTCATCGTCGTCGTCGTCGTCAGCCTGAGCAGCAGCAGCTGCTGCTGCTACTGCCTTTTGTTTCCCCTTTCCTAAGGATGCAGCAGCGGCGATGGCGGCGGCGACGGCTTTATCATCTTTTTCCCCTCCTCCTCCTCCTCGCTTGAGTTTTCGCTTCTTTTGAGCCTTTCTGTTTTGTTTGACTCCTAGGTTTTCCCCGAGGAGTTCGTAGTCGTCATCGTCGAGTTCGAGGTCTTCCTCCTCTTCTTCGTCCGTTTTCTGGCGCCGGCGCTTGACACCCACGACATCCTCGTCATCATCATCCTCGTCGTCTTGTTCTTCGTCGTCTTTGTCCTTGCCATCATCATCGCGAGCTGGGGATGGTGGTGGTGTATCCTCCCCGGCTCCTCCCATAGACGCTGCCGCCTGCTGCTGAGGCGAAGACGCAGGAGGATCCTGCATCGGCTCGTCGGTGTTCTCGTTCTGTTCGCGGTCTGATTCGTCGGAATCTGAGATGGCTTTTGTTTTCTTATTAGGCGCCATTACTGTGTAGGAGCCCCGGCGGCTGGGAGTGGGTCCACAAAGGGACAGAAAGGAAAGCAGACTTTGAGGTTTTTTCCCCGCGAAGACGCTCAACGGATGGAAGGAATCCGGGACTCCGGGGGAGGGGGGAGGGGAGAGGACAGCTTCCGGGGAGACGGGCCTGCAGGAGGGTTAGGGTTAGGGTTAGGGTTACGGTTCCGGTTCCGGTCGGGCGAGTTTGCCTTCCGTAGTGGGAGAAACGTGCGTGAGGTGACCACCGACTCTTACCAAGGGCGTGTCGTCACCTTACCTTACCTTACCTGTCTGGGATGACATTGATCCGGCGGCCGGTGCCCTGCCGTGACCGAGGGACCGAGTGACCGAGGGAGAGAGAAGAGGCGAACCCCCTTAAAGTCCGCCCCCTCCCCTCCGTCCGCCGGTGAGGCAACTCGGTAGTCGGCGAGGCTCCAGGTGGAGGGTTCGCGACGTCGCGCACACGCACCTGACACTGCAGCACATTTCCCCACTCGTCAGCCTCAACCATTAGCGCGTCGTGCGTGCTCGTGCCTGTGCTGAGTGCTCGTGTTCGCACGCTCTTTCTAGGCGCTTGCCGGTGTTCTGCACGCGGGCGGCGGTGTGTCCACACCTCTGGCCGGAAAGCTTAGACTTCACATCAGGCTCTACAACGCCGCCGACGCTGCCTGCTCGTATACTGCTCACAGAAAACTTTACAAGGCTGCGCGCACGCTTTCTCTCGCACGCAACAAGGCTACCCTAAGGCTAAGATTAGGCGGCCAGAGGGCGAAGGCATATCTTTCATACACGTCGACGCCAACTTCCGCGAGGTAGAAAATAACCACTACGATGCAAGACTCGCGCGTGGAGTCCAGGTTGGACGATGGTGCTGGTGTGGTGGAACCTCTCGGGCAACCTCAACCTCAACCTCGACAACAAACGAAAGAGATTGTGCCACCGCTCAAAGTCAACTTTTCGAACGAAGAGACAAATCTAGTCCAGACTCAAGCCAGAGACAGAGTAGACTCAAGCCTGCGTGGAACTTCTCCTTCTCCTTCTCCTTCTCCTTCTGCTCCTTCATCATCTTCTGTGCGTCGTTTCAAAAGATCCAACAGCTTTGCTGATTTCGCTGATAAGATTACACCGCGCTTTATCAAATCAGTGTCGCGGAAGCTCGAAGAACGCGCGCACAAGAAGAAGGATGTTCTTATTGAAAAGCTCAGGCAAGTGTCAGACCAGCGCATGAGGATGGAATCGCCAACGGCCACACCAACCTACACGCTTGAAATGTGCGACGAGCAGAAGAAAGATGCGCTCAGAAATGTTGCGAGCGTCACAAACGCCACAGCGGACGTCGTGCGTTATGTCAGTGACGCGGGCGTGAGAACTCCGCCAAGCACGAGCGATCGCAACAGGTTCGAGCGTGCGCGCGACATTAGGAAGGCTAAGGAGTCGGAGGCGCTCGACGGGCTGCTTGCGAGCATGAGCAGGTACGCCGCAGGTGCCGACGCGGGTGCTCGCATAGATGCCCTGCGTGACAAGTTCGCGAGCGGAAACAGGCAGGATGCGCTCAACCTCGTTCGAACGTTGAGACAGCAGCTGGAGAAAGACAGGCAGCGACTTGTGAGTGCTGACGTGGAATGCTTGAAGCGCATGAGCGAGCTCAGATACGCGATGAAAATCACCGAGGATGAGGCGGAGACATTGTGCCATGGGCTGGAGAGCAAGAGGCTGCGCGCGCTTGTTGCTGGCGAGAACGAAGAGTCGAACCTCTCGACGAATAACTCGCCCAACAAGAGCCCGGCCGGCAACGCGCACGCATCCCTTGCAGTTCGGTCCCAGTCTTTGAAGGCGTCGGCAATAAATCAAGAAAACTATGACGTATGGCGTGCGCTCACTCCAATGCGCATGGTCGCGACAGAGCTGAGGCGCATGGGAGTTGGCAAGGATGAGAAGAAGCTGGGCGAGGTGCTCGACTGGATTGTTCGCATCCAGGCTTTCCTGCGGATGGTGCGCACACGCCGCTTCTACCGTGCCCTGCAGAAGGCAGTTAGGCTGATCCAGCGCATATGGCGGGGTTACCGTTGCAGAAAGCAGTGGAGCCAACATGCGAGTCTCGCGCAAGCTCCGAGGCGTGAGACTCGAGATGTGAGCTATTGTCGTACACATTCTCTGAGTCTCACGCCGAAAGATGGGAGCGTTCAAGTCGACGTCTCGAGCGACAGCGAAGAGGAGGGGAAGTCCGTCTCCCGTAGCAGCAGCCTAGTTTCACACGGCATACTGAGGTTCCTGTCGTTCGGATCTTTCACTTAACTATGTAAATTTCGGTTACGTCTACTACAGTAGCACTTATGTTATGTTATGATATGTACAGTACGTTCCCGTCGTATGACTAAACCTTGAGAGAACGACTTCGTACGAGAGCAAGCAGTGCATGCAGGGCAGTCCTGCGTTGAAGGAGTGCGACTTCGAGCTGCACCCGTGACGATGCTGACGTGTCGCCGCACGTAACTTCTTATACCACCTCTCATACCACACCTCATTCCTTTAGACAGGGAGCGAACCCAGCACCAAGGACGGGTCCCCAATCCCCCACTCAAACATATTCTGTGCGCTTCTTCCCCTCAAATCTTTCTCCGCCTTCTCCCTGGCCACAAACTCCCTGCCCACACTTCTTCGAAGTTCGAGATACGTAACACGCCATAATCCAAATCGCGATGGCAACGTCGCTCTCCAACGTTGCGCGAGGCGCCACCATGGTGTCCATGCACGTGCTCGCGCGTATACTGCCCTCCGTCGACGCAGTTGTGCCCGTCAACGCAATCTTGTCAAGAGTGAGTGACAGAGCCAAGGATATCTCCGCCGACCCGCCAAGACCCGACACACATGCGCTTGGAAGCATGCCTGAGACTTTGACGCAGCACTCCCCCGTGGCGAGTGCACCAGGCACGGCGCAGACCGTCCAGACATCCGCAGCGACGTACAGCGAGACGAAGCAGGAGGTTGGCCAGCCTAAGCAAGAACCTGTGGTGGTGGTCGCACCACCTACGACGTCGATATCATCAAATCCTGCTTCTGCCGATGATGGCGAGCAGACGACGATGTCAGACCAGAAGTCATCCAAAACTATGAGAACTGTGGCCGTGCCGTCTGGTCGCATCTCGCGCGCGGTCAACTTCGCGGGTCTTGGCATTGGACTGATGGCTGGCGCGACGGCCGAGTCGGCACGACGTGCTTGGGGCGGCGTGTTCGGACCGTCAAAGGCAAAGCAAGTGGAGCAGGAGGAGCGGAAGGAAGAGCACGCGTACGAGGCGATCATTGATACGACCAAGCCTGCGTACAACGCATTCGTCACGGATGCAAATGCTGAGCGACTCGCTGAGGCTCTCTGTAGAATGCGCGGCGCTGCGCTGAAAATTGGCCAGATGCTGAGTATTCAAGAAGAAGGGCTTGTGCCTCCGGTGATCACTCGCGCACTCGAGCGCGTTCGGCAGAATGCCGACGTGATGCCCCTTTACCAGCTCGAGCAGGTAATGGCTGAGGAATTAGGGAGTGATTGGCGCACGAAGTTTCAGAGCTTCGATGACGAGCCTGTTGCCGCTGCGTCCATTGGACAGGTTCACAAGTGCGTGCTTCACGACGGTCGCGCAGCCGCCGTCAAGGTGCAGTACCCCGGCGTAGCGGACAGCATTGAGAGCGACATCGACAACTTGATGCGGCTCATTGGCGTTGCGAATGTACTTCCCCCAGGGCTGTACGTTGAGCAGGCTGTGGAGGTTGCCAAGGCGGAGTTGGCGCTCGAGTGCGACTACCGCCATGAGGCGAAGGCGCAGACGGAGTTCCGCAATCTCATCAACGGAACGCCTCACATGAACGTGCCGGAGGTGATTCACAACCTGAGCAGTCGGCGTATTCTCGTGACGGAGTTCGTTCCAGGTCGACCTATTGACGAGGCTCATCAGCTCAGCCAGGTAATCCCTTGCCTATAACTACATTGTCGTGATGGCATGCCACGACGACAATACATTTTATCTAACATCCACGAATCATCAACACAGGCACAGCGCAATCATCTGGGAACCCTGCTTCTTTCACTTACATTGCGCGAGATCTTCGAGCTCAGGCATATGCAGACAGATCCAAACTGGAGCAATTTCTTGTACGATCCGCAGACCAAAGTGCTGAATCTGATTGACTTTGGCGCCAGCCGCACCTTCCCCGAGTCCTTCGCAACGGAGTACCTGAAGATGGTTGTCGCGTGCGCAAACCGTGACGAGCAAGGCGTGATCGACTCTTCAGTTAAGCTTGGATTTCTAACCGGCGACGAGAGTGCCCAGATGCTCAGTTCACACGTGGCTGCCGGCTTCGAGGTGGGAATTCCGTTCGCAGAGGTGGGCATCAGCACGTCGGAATCACCGCACGAAGTGTTTGGTGGCGTGCACGACTTCAAGATGACAAAGGGCATTGCGAAGAGTGTTTCTAAGCACGGTAAGGTGATGATAGACGAGAGGCTCTGCCCGCCGCCGGAAGAAGCGTACTCGCTTCATCGCAAGCTTTCCGGGACTTTCCTCGCTTGCATGAAGCTGAACGCGCATGTGCCATGTAGAGGTCTGCTGTTAGACACATACGAGCGAGTCGTCTTGTCAGAGGAAGACGGCGCTCGAGCGGCAGCAGCAACGGCGTAGGCGTAAGATGGAATCTGGAAGTATAATCGCGTGTAACCAAAAATTCATTCTCACTAACAAAAAATATATGAAGAATTTGTGTTAATAAAAACATCTTATGCTCGTTTCTTTTGCTTCGCGGCGGCAGCGTCACCCGTGCCGCTGCTCGACGGCGCACCGCCGAGCTTTTTGTATCTCTGCTCAAACATGTGAATGTAGAGAGCAAAGAAGCCAACTGGCTGCGCGTAAAGAACGCAGAGAAGAAAGCTGCTGTACGTGAACGAGAAGTTCCACGCGTTGGGCATGGCTATGTCGTACGGCTTCCTGCTGAAGGCGAACGGAAGGCAGCCAATAAGCAACGCCTCTTCCGCGAGGAAGCCGGCGGGATACAGCACGACGAAGGCGGAGTACCTGAGCCACGTGAGCACGCGGTTCAGACTTTGGATTGCGCCAATATTACGTGCAAATTCGGAGTCTGCGACGATCTTAACCGCCGCCCACGGATACCGAATGCACTCCGATATTGCCCAGAAGAACACGACAGCAAGTGCGGTGAGTGCGTGAAAGCTTGGCATTTGTTCAGCAGAGGTGTACTGTTTAGTTTCTGGCACGTACGTCGCGAGAGTGGCCGCCACGGCGATGACGTGCGTTCTTCCGATCCACTGCAAGAAGTTGTTCGCGGGTGACGAACGCACGACGCGAAGGATCGCGTGAATGGTCTCAAGGATGGTGGCGGTTTGGATTGTGATTGCAAGAGATTCGATGGATCGGTAAGCGACAATCAAACGCGGCTTTACGTAGGTCGTCTTTGCGTAGAATGAGAGGTCTGACACTTTCTGCCAAGTGACGGGAGGCACGACGGGCCTCGAGGCGGATCCCTTCGGTTCCGTCGCCAGATAGTCCTGCGGTATGAGGAGCGGGTGCTGTGTCTCGAAGGTGGTCGAAGTGAAGCTGCTCGACAAGCTTGCCGCGAGGTTGCATAGCACGTACAGCCACGCCGCGAACATGGCGGAGTTGTACGCGAAGAGGTACGTGGAGGCGAGCATCGCCATCGCGCAAACTTAGTTTCTGGCACGTCGCGAGCGTGGTGCGAAGGGAGGGTCCAGGGGACGGCGAACGAAATTAGTCGAGTTTCGCAATTGGGGGTTGGCGATCCCCTCAAACAGGAAATGTAGGTACGTGTTACTCAGGCGTCGTCACTGCTGTCACGTTCTGCGTCGACCGTTTACGCTTCAACGACGCACCCAGCTTGTTCGGGTTCTCCTGCTTCTTGCACTCCGCATGCCCGCACTTCGTACGGTGCTTGCGGCTGTTGTGCAGACAAAACATGTGCGGGGAACACTCGAAACATTCAACGCGTCGCTTCTTGTGAACGCAAATCGAAGCTCCTCCGCAATCCTTGCACACGTGGCGCTGGCGTCCGTGGCTGCAGATGCCGCTCCCACCGCATTCCTTGCACTTGCTCCGCTGCCTCTGTTTTATTTAGCGTGTTAGTGTGTTAGTGAATTGTTTGTTTATCCGCTATGGATGGTTAGTGGTAGACTTACGCCGTGGATGCACACGGCACCGCTGGCAGATGCAACCCCAGGATCAGCAAGCGCCGAGTCGTATGAACGACGCAACAAATCGCGCGTGAGCTCGAACGGCGAAAGCAACGCTTGATCGTCACGCCTTCGATGCGCCCAAAGCTCGAGCAGGAAGTACGCACGCATGCTGCACGCCGCATACTTGCCTCGCCAGGCTTCGGCGCTTTCCAAGCTCGAAGACAATGACGCGCACGCAGATGACATCTCTTGCTGCAGGTAGTTTGTGTCGTTGAGGAGACAGCGTTGGTAATCCGTCGACCAAGCAACAAGATCTGAGTGTGCTTGTGCAGCCTTCTCGAGAATCGCCGGGTCGAGGTTTGCGTCGCGGACAGCCTGAGCAAGCTCCGGTATTAGCTCAGCCATTTCTGTTGCCAACATGTTCTCGTCGTCGTCCGTCTCTTCGTCGCTCTGCACATCCTCGACGTGCTCGGATGTCGACTTCGGATCGTGCACGTCGACCTTCGAAGATGTGCCCACAACAGCGGGTGGGCGCGGTGCGGGCGCGGGCACGATGTCGTGGATGGACCGTCGTTGCGGGATATTGGTGGAGGAGAGTCGGAGGTAGTACTTCTGCGCGTGGCTCGCCACCTGAGTCGGCGTGCGCGTCACCACGCAGTTGCGCGAGATGGAACGCCAGTCGCCCTTGCCGTACTTGTGCAGTCCGAGTAGAAATTGCCTGTGTTCTTCTTCCGTCCACTCGCCACTTCGAAAGTCAGCCTTGCCACTCGACGACGCTCCGTTTGCTGTGTTGTTTCGCTCGACGCCTGCGTGTGCTTCGCCGTTGCCACCGCGGTTACGGTTTTCTTCCGTTTCTTCGTCGGTTTTCTTTGGTCGCCCGCCTCGACGTGGACAGTCGAGTGGCTGCGGTCGTGAGGGCGCGTCTTCGTTAAGCGTCGGCGGTGCAACAACTTTGTCTCCGTCCGGGCGTTTCGAAGGCACGTACAACGCGCCGTCAGCACCCTGTGCAGAGTCCATGTCGTGTATGGACCGCCGCAGTCCGCCGACTTTGCTGTTCAGGCTGGTTTGTCTTAGGTAGTACTTCTGCGCGTGGCTCGCCACCTGAGTCGGCGTGCGCGTCACCACGCAGTTGCGCGAGATGGAACGCCAGTCGCCCTTGCCGTACTTGTGCAGTCCGAGTAGAAATTGCCTGTGTTCTTCTTCCGTCCACTCGCCGTTGCGCCGTCCACTCGCCGACGCGGCGCGGTTCGTTTCATTTCTTGCACCGTTGGGTTGCAACCCTGAGGTCAGAGCGTCGTCGTGTTCGGTATGGCCGTCAGAGCCAGGAAGCTGGCGTGCGTCGTCGCTATTCGTGTTGCCAGTGTCGGTGGTCTGAGTACCACGTTCGTCGTCATCATTCTCCATGTTAGCCGCGACCGCCTTGTTGCCTGCCATCTCTTTGGCAGACGTCACGGGCGAGCCGATGTGCGTCGCGTGCGCGTGCGCAGGAGGCGGAGTGAGCGCTTGGTCCGCCATAAGCGTAGAGGGAGTGTGCGGAGGAGGAGGTGTGCAGTGCAGCGCGTGCCTTCTATGCGCGCATAGGGTTAGGAGGAAGAAGGGGAGCCTTATCTTAGGCCTTATCAACGCCTTATCTGCTTTTTTCCGATACGGTAAAGGTAAGGACTACGGAAATGCGAATTATTCGGGGTTGGCAACTTTTTTTTCTGATAGAATTGGGGGTTCCATCCCCACCAAACAGCATCAGTCCCACCTACCCGAGGAGACCTTCGCCAGCGCCATCAACACCATCGCACTCGGCACCATCCACTCGCACTCGAGACCCTTATCAGTAACTTTGTCGCGTTTTCTTCTTCAGTCATGCCCGCGGTGGTGCCCGCAGCGAGTAGAACTCGTTCAGGCGCACGATGTCTGAAGGTGTGTCTCAGAGGCGCTCACAGCCGCACTAGGAACGGCAGGAGAGTCGTGCACGCGCCTTGCGCTCCCATCTACGTGTGCGACGCATTCACGTCAGTCCCGTTCCGAGGCAACCCCGCGTCCGTCGTCGTCCTGCCCTCCGACGAAACGTTGCACGACGAAAACTACATGATGAACGTCGCGCTCGAACAAAACCACTCAGAAACGGCGTTCGTATGGCCGATCGAATCTAAGGCGGAGGAGGAGGAGGAGGGGGTGCTAGTCTACGGCTTGAGGTGGTTCACGCCGGGACGCGTGGAAGTCGAGCTGTGCGGACACGCGACGGTCGCCGCTACTACGGCACTCAGCCACATGTTATCCACATCACCAGAGAGTGAAGAAAAATCACAATACTCGTTCCGCTTTAAAACGAAGTGGTCGGGCGAACTACTCGTGAACGCCACGCAGGCGGACGACGCCACGAAGTGGCGTGTCAGCATGGACTTTCCCGCTGCACCTGTAAACGAAATGGACGACGAAGCGCGAGCTCTGGCGGTCTGCGAAGCCGTTGGCGTGACGCGACAAAGTGCAGTATTTGTTGGAACCACGGCGCTGAATAACGACATCATGGTCGTGCTAGACGACGCCGAGGCGATTGGAGCGCTCACGCCTGACATGCAAAAACTGATGTCGGACACCGTGGGACCACACCGTGGCGTGATTGTCTGCGCTGCTGGCGCCGATGACAGCGACGAGGATTTTGTTAGCCGATTCTGGGGTCCGCGCGTTGGCATTGAGGAAGATCCAGTCACGGGTTCCGCACACTGCAGTCTCGCGCCCTACTTCAAGGACGTCCTGCTCGGCGCGAGCGACAACCGTCCGATGCGTGCGGCACAGCTCAGCGATCGCCGTGGTGTGTTGACCGCGACATGCAAGGATGATGGCAGGGTGCAGCTGGAAGGCGACGCCGTCGTAGTGCTCTGCGGCTCGCTCTTGTAGAAAAAAATGTCCTTTACTCAAACTTACACGCAACTCTCCATGAGGTCGGCGAGGCGCAGTCCCATGGAACGCGAGACTCTCTGCGCATGCGACGGCTCGAGCGCACATCGCAATCGACGCCCACCTTCACTTATGAGCGCTTCGCCACCTCCCGTAAGCCAGCCAGCTGCATGAAGCGTTGGCAGAAGCGCGAGCGCCTCGCACGTCGGCGATCGAATCGCTCGCAGCGCCTCTTCGTCCATGCCCGCGTCGTCGTCGCCATTCTCGTTTGCGCCGACATCTTCGACGATGCGCTGCAGGGTGCCGAACAGGTACAGAAGTCGGTCGGCGGCGAACGGCTTGGGAGTTGCGACGGACGCCGCCCACGCCGCGTCCATGCGCTTTGTTGACGCCGCGGCAGACTGACTCGCCTTGCTGCTTCGTCGGCGCTTCGGCGGAGGAGGCGCGGAGGCTCCTGAGCCCACCGCAGATGTGAAGCTGCCCGGCAAAGCGAGCGGGTCAGATGCCGCTGAGGTTCGTGCGGCGATATAGCCCGCTAGCAGGAGCAGTCTCGCGTCGAGTGGTAGATCCCACGGGCTCGCACGCTTGGACTCCGCCGACTTTGGAGGTGTTGACGGAGCTTCGGCGGCAGGAGCGATGGCGGCAGGCGGCGCGTTGTCCTTGAGAAGTTCGGCGACGACACGTGACGCCTCCGCTGCAATCTTGGCCTCAGTGACGTGTGCGCTTTCGCTCGGGTCTGAGCGCGTCAGCCTGCGTGCGACGTGCGCCAATGTAGTCGCCACCTCGCGCACGCCGCCGCTCGCGGCTCGTGCTGCCGCGTCGCCTGCGCCTCTGACGAGCGCGGCGGCGTTTGCGTCGCGTCTTTCGTCGTCCCAACCGAGCGATGTCGGCCACGCCGTTTCGATGGCGCGTGTTTTCTTCAGTGCCTGCACGATTGCCTTTGTTTGTTGGTCCGGTGCGAGCGGCGGGACGTGCACGACGGCGGGCGACTCGGCGAGAAGTGCGCCTCCGTCGAAGCACTCCCACGGCAGCTGTGAGACGAACACGGTCGCGATGTTGTTCGTGGGTACGACTGGTTGTCCGTTCGCCTGTGCCGCCGCGACTAGTTCGCTGAGGTGTGCTAGTGTTGCGAGGCACGCGCCTGGCGTTGCGATTCCTTCCCCGCATCCCCACTCGCGTGCCGCCTCTGCGTTGTCGACGACGACTATTATGGTTTTGTTGGATTCCTTGTATTTTTTCACTGCCGAGGATTCCGCGAGTGCTCTTACGAACTTTGCCGCAGACATGGATCGAGGCGCCACCACAGCTGCTTGTTCCGTTCCCTCTCCATCTTCGTGTATTTGTGCGACGATGGCGCTGAACAGTTCTCTTGATGACGAAGCCACAGCGGCGTCGACCCGAACGACCTTGAACACGTCCGCACCTTCGAGTGCTTTGTTAACGAGCGTGGTTTTGCCCACAGCCGGCGCGCCGTGCACGAAAGTGAACGTGTGCGCGTGCTTCGCCGCGTCCAGGAGGTTGAGCAGTGCCGCGTGCGAAAGAGTTTGCGCGTTGTTGTTGGGCGCCATCGCAGTGTGTGAGTGGTTGATGGGAGAAGAGTGGTGGGAGAGTGATGGGAGAGTGATGGGGAAAAGGGGGAAAGGGTTGGCGGGAAAGAAGAACAATCAATCTCGTTTCTGTCGCTGGGGTTTTCTCCTTCCCCTCAGGTGCCAGAAGGCGGAAGAAGAAAATGCCGTTAGGGTTAGGGTTAGGGTTAGGGTTCCCAGGAGGCCAACCCCCAATTCATTCCTCCGAACATCGGCGCATTCCGCCAAACCCCGACCACCCCCGCGTGAGGTTCTTTTTCTGTGCCCTTTCCACGTCGGGAAGCCCTTCCCGTCGCCTGCTTCGCTCTTCGCTTTCCTGCGCCCTCCCCACGCGCTCAAACACACACAACCTCCTCGTGGCTCGTGCCTGCTCCCAGAGCAAAGCATGGCGTCAGCGAGTGCGCCCCCTCCGCCTGCCGCTGGATCAGGGGCGGAAGACAACAACAACAACAGTGCAGACATGGATAACGCCGACGGAGATAACACGCGCGCAGGAGGCAGGGGGGAGGGAAAGCACCTAGGCAGCTCGCTCGAAGAAGGTGCGCGCGTCATCATCGACGCCGTCTCACAAGCGCTCGAGCACAACGAACGCCTCATTGCTGATATACAAAATGGACAGAAGTCGTGCAATCCTGCCTCGCTTGCCACAAACGAAAGGATGCTCAGACAACTGTCCGGAAACCTCGCGACCGTCAAAAAAGACTACGCCACACTCGCGCAGCACTTCGAGGAAACGCTCTTACAAGAGAAGGAACTAAGGCAAAAGCAAAAACCGCCGACGGCAGCGTAGCGCTAAGATCGTAATTCAGTAATTCAGTGGAGTTTAGTTTGTCCAGCGGTCGTCCAATTCACACCCAATGAGTCACATGTACTTACTCTACCTAGAGCATGTATCTAACGGAGTCATAAGTATTTTTGGGAAAAAGGACCTGAAACTTGGATAATATAACTCTACACGCTCTGTATACAAACTTCTACGAAACGTTTTCTCCAAGAAGTCCTCGTCGTCGGCGTCGTCGCCTTAAGAAGCTGATGACGGCGTCATCTCAAGGGAACTATACAAATCAGCGCTTGTTTGCGCAGCGCGCCGTGTTTGCGCAACGATAAACGACAACCGATAGGACAAACACACATACAGACACGGAGAGACGATGCAGTAAGCATCGTGCTTACTTAGGTGCGATAGTGAAGGTGAAGGAGAGTTACCGTCGCCTGGAACCCCAAAAGACATTTTCGTTAGCACGCGCGCACAACTTAGAGCATGAACACGAGGTCGCTGTTCGAGTAGCCTGGGCCACTGTACATCTTGCCCCATGTGTTCGTCGCGGCGCTGTAGTAGAAGGCGTAGCCAGGCCACAGCAGGCTGCGCACAACTGCGACGCGCGTGAAGCTGTCGAACGTCAGCGCCCACGTGCCGCGCACGTCCTCTGCGAGGCTGACAAGCTCGCTCGACTTCTGGCCCGGTGCGACGGCCTTCAGGTGCACGTAGCTTTCCAGCTTGTCAGGGTATGCGAGCGGCGAGAAGGAGGGCACGAAGCGGATGGTTGTGTCGGCGGCGACGACGGTGCAACCCTTGGGCTGCACGTAGAACACCTCGTCGATGATGCTGAAGGCTATCAGGTACAGGCGCTGCAGCTCGGTGTACTCAAACGTGAGCGGCTCCGGCGGCTCCGCCGCCTCCTCTCCCTCGACAGGCTCCGGCGCGGGAACGGGCTCCTCGACGGTGTACGTTGTCGCCGGCGTTCCGCTGAGCCATCCCGAGATTCCGCTGATGCGCGCGATATCCTCGTCGCCCGTCACGGGCTCAAGGTCGCTCCACGTCGCGCCATCCTGGCTGTAGAACAGCCTCGACTCCTCGTGCACCTTACCCGAGATTGCCTTGGCGTCGGACACGCCGTGAGCGATGAGGTAGTCCGGTCCGGCGGAGGTGGTGATTTTGCCTACGAGGCTGAGGCTTGCGACGCCCGCCTGCATCTTCTTCAGGGGAAGCGACAGCTCGATGGCCGACTGGCAAGTGTGTAGTTCGTTTTGTTAGTCACGGCGTCATTTTTCTTTCAAAAAGAGGGATGAGGGGAGTGGAACACAAGCAACATGGTTGTACGCAAAGTAAGCAACCGTCAGGCAACGCGCAAGAGCCTCAGCTCACGTCTGAGACGGCACAGCTTCCACTTCTTGTTTTCACTGCACAAAATATGCTAGCCACCCACGCGTAGTCCACACCAGTGTAACGCACCTTGATTTCAAGCGGCAAGACGAGTCCCGTCGCGCCGAGCGCGTCGAGCGTTAAGGAGAGGTTCTCGTACACTTCCGACGAACCGGCCATGGCTGCAAGTCTCGTTGTCGCTGGTCGCTGGTCGTTGTCGCCGCGGAGGGGGGAGGGGGTCGTTGAGACTAGCCGTGCAGGGCAGGCAGTTCCGACCGGCCGGATACAACCGGTGCGTCGCGGGGAGGAACCCTAACGCAGAACTGCACTGCACTGCACTGCAGGGTGCAGAGTGCAGAGGAGAGGGGAGGGGAGAGCACAGAGCACAGAGCACAGAGCACAGAGCACAGAGGGAGGAAGACGGTGCGTCGACCGGTCTCGTGTCCGTGTCTTCTTCCCTCTTCTCTTCTCTTCTCTCTTCTCTCTTCTCTCGGCCGAGCCGACAAACAGCAGGCCGACCGGGCGAGCAGGCGAGGCCGAGGAGGTCGGAATCGAGGACGGCAGACTGAAGAGAACAGGGCCAGTTTGCCCATGCCACTTCCATTTCTTTCCATGCAAGGCTTTGGGTGCACACGCAAAACCAGGGGGCCTATTGCCCCCTACGCCACGACCTGTTGTGCCTGTGCAGAGTCCGAACTTGCACGCGGGCCGAGCTTGCACAGGACGACTTGCCTGGTCTTGTCCGAGACGAGACGACTTGCCGTTAACACTTGCCCATCCCCTTTTGCAGACTTGCATCGGGATACATGCATGGACGAACATACCGTGCAAACCAAAACAGCTCGAGCCTGTCCATGGGGCGCACTCAACTCAACTTTTGCTGCTTGAAAGTGACCAGTATTGATAACGCGAGACATAACGCGAGACATTCACGTCAAGCCAGGGTATCAACATTGCCACTATTTGGGCTTCGTTCGACCTCTTTTTGTGGTTCTTTTTCTACTCAGAAACGCTCACTCCACCCCGCACTGAAGTGGAGAGAGCGAAGAGTTGTGGCGACCTTTTAACGCTCATTTCCCTGTTTTTACACCTTCAGACGTGGTAGCATCTCCTGCGTCGAAATGTGTACAATTTGCAGCCTCCTTTGTGAGCTTCTGGACTCGTTCGAGAGGGGAAGGATGCACCCAGGACGCGGACGCGACATCCGAGGATCTCTTGCTAGATTTCATAGGAATTTGCCTTTTCGACCTCCTTTTTCCCCCCTTTTTGTTGGATTTTCAGTGCGTGTTTTGCACCACGCGTTGTGGACAACTTTGTGGATATTGGATTTTAGAAAGCAAACTCTCGCGAAGAGTGGGAAAAAAGGCTCACATTCCAGCGCAAAACCCAACGGCAAAGTCGTCCAAAAAGTCGGCAGCAAACAGCGCGAACCCCACGCGCGAGTGCGAGCAGAGGTGGACGACGTGGTGCGCCTGGTGGGAAATTCCCCTCTGCGCCACGTCTCCCCTGGTCCGAGAAAAGCGAGGGGAGGTGCGCCGGCCCCCTTTTCCCCTCCGAGGTGCGAGTTCGCCGTCGGGGCCGCCTGGCTTGGGGTGGGCTTTGTCAGAGTCACCTCGTCAGAGTCCGACGAGGACAGGGGGGGGAGGGGGAGGGGCCGGGCCGGGGAGGGGAGGGGATCCCCCTCTTGGTCGCCTTTTAGGGGAGCACAGAGCGGCGCGTTCCCGGGGAGCGCAGAGAGCGGCGGCACACACGCCATTTGCTCACGCCTCCTCGTGCACTCGCAGCAGCCTCCTGGTGGTCGCTCGCGAACCATTGGAAGCACGTGCGCATTTACCACAACAACAAAGTCACGCGACGCGTCACGCACACCTGCAGTCTGCTTTGTCCGCCTCAACTGGCGTTTTTCCTTTTTCCGCCTAAATCTGCCAGCTTTTTTACACGGCTGGCTTTTTTTCGCTGTGGCGGCTGTTCCGTTCGTACAAATACCTGCCACACACGCGTGTTGCGTCTTCCACTCTCGCTCTGCTTTCGTGCTTTCCGGTTACAAGAAAGCTCAAATTTCTCTTTGTTGCTGTGTTCTTCTTCACGACAACATAGAAGAAACGTGTTCACGTCAAGCTCAGAAGCAGCACAGTTTTGACAGAACTTCCTTTTAAAAAAAGGGGTGACAGGCAGTCGGTCTCTGTACACAAGAATAAGATTCAGAACACACAGGACGTGTCTGGGAACCTTATTCACGGAGAGATTGGCGCCGTGTGAAGTATAGTCGATACGCAACGAACTGCTGGGTTTGGTTTTGGTGTTTTTTGCTTTTGGTGTGTGTCACAGTGAACTCAGGAAGGAACCTGTCTGTGCTCGTGGTCTACTCTCAGCTCAAAACTACAGCAACTAAATTCAACAGCAAAATACAACATGGTGACGGCGGCAACCGTGGACGTCGCGCAACCTCTCCCAGCTAACGGAGGTGCGCCGTGTGCACCCCTAAGCTCAGGAGCATCTGCTTTGCCAACAACAGCAGCTGCAATGGCACCCGCACCAGCTCCAGCACCAGTCGGCACTGGTGCTATTGCACCACCAGCATCGATGGCTGCTCCTGTGAACACCGCCGTGCCTATGACGTCCGTTCCCATGGACATCTCGACATCCATGCCGATGCCAATCTCCTCCATTCCCATGGTGTCCATGCCACCGGCGTCCATGCTTCCCACCACCACCATGCCCTTGGCGTCTATGCCCATGGCGGCACCTGCAGCCAACGGCACATATTTCCCGCAGCCTGTCCTCCCCTCCACCACCGCGGGTGCAACGCCAACGCTCGCGCCAACGTCTGGCGCCATGCTGCCCGTGACCTCCGCTGGCCTGCCGCCGCCCCTTCCCGTTATGCCAGCACCGCCACCGCTCGGGCCTATTCCAACAACAAATGGCGCAACCGGTGAGCACGTGATGCCGTCCGCCGCCGCCATGAACGGAAGCTTGCCGAC
This sequence comes from Pycnococcus provasolii, assembly GCA_938743325.2. Lineage (NCBI taxonomy): Eukaryota > Viridiplantae > Chlorophyta > Pseudoscourfieldiophyceae > Pseudoscourfieldiales > Pycnococcaceae > Pycnococcus > Pycnococcus provasolii. The sequence continues at coordinate 399,600 of OW568891.1, forward strand.
GATGGCTCCTCCTCCGTCGTCTATGGCACCTCCGCCGCCGCTTGGCGTGGGCATGCCTCCTCCGCTGATGAATAACGGCGGGATCATCCCTGCCATGAACGGAATGGGCGCCGCGCCAACGCCTGCGCCGCTGCTTCCCGACGCGGCTGCGAATGGCGCGGGGGACATCTGGACAGAGCAGGAGGAGAACGCGTTCGAGATGGCGCTGGCGCAGTACATCGAGCAAGGAACGCTGACGGACGAGATTTGCGAGAAGCTGCACAAGCAGCTGCCGCACCGCACGGTGGCTCAGCTTCGCGCGCGCTTCCAGCAGCTGGAGGCGGATGTCGCGCGCATCGAGGCTGGTGGCGTTTCTCTACCAATGTATCCCAAGGAGAGCTCGCCACCGCCGGAAAGGCCAGGCAGCAAGGGACCAGGTCGCAGTGGAGGTGCCAACCGCGGAAATGGTGGCGGTGGTCGTGGTGGAGGAGGCAACGGCGAGTCGTCGAGCGAGCGTCGCAAGGGAATTCCGTGGACGGAGGAGGAACACCGGCTGTTCCTTCTTGGCTTGCAGAAGTTTGGAAAGGGCGACTGGCGCTCCATCTCTCGCAACTTCGTGATGACGCGCACACCGACACAGGTTGCCAGCCACGCGCAGAAGTACTTCATCCGACTGTCCAGCCTGCACAAGAAGGACAAACGGCGAAGCTCGATCCACGACATCACGTCTGTGCCTGTCACCGGTCCCGGCGGCGAGATGCACGTTCCGGCGACGGGTGGAGCTCCGATCGTCGGGCAGGCTGCACCTGGCGTGGCTCCTGGCACGTTCATGATGGCTGCTCCCCCTGGTTCTGGCGCGCCTCCCCCGTTCCACCCGCACGCGCCAGGTGGTCCGCCGTACGGCGGCGCGCCTGCGCCAGTGTCTCAGAACGGATGGTGAGACAAATCCCAACATCCGCACCCACACGTACCCCAACCAACCTTGTTTTGAGAGAGGTTATATAAACGATAGTTACATGCTAAGATGCACATTCCCGTAATTGGAACTCGATTCACTTCGTGCAACGAACTGGTCGTCCGTTCTCCACCCCACCCAATCCATCCATGGCGCAATCTTACCTATACTCCGAAGCGCGTTTTTACATCACTGGGACCTTCTATTATGGATAAGTAGTGCGCATTTCATGTAGGCGTTTCGATCTCGGCCTACCTATGTGACATGTTGTCGTCGTTTTCCTCGTTATTATGGACGGCATTTCGCTAATGATGAACGCCAGCGGCCATCGCGCGAGCACATCAAATCCTATGTATGCTGGCGCGTAACTTACACATCTTTAAAGGGTAGTAATAACTAGAAAAAAAAGCTTCAAGTTTTACATTTACTGTACTTTTGGTTTATCACAAGAGCACGACAATACGATCGCCGTGTCTAAGCGCCTGGACTTGTCGATCATTTCTCAGACGAATCACGGGCGGTTCGCCGACATCGGTGTGTCCAGGACGCGCAAGCTTCAGACTCGATGCAGAGGAAGTCTTCTCATCGTCGTCGAGATTCTGCCACACCTCATCCTGCAGCTGCTGGAACGTTCCCGACGCGGGAAAGTGAAGCTCCTCCGCTATGCCGTTGTCACCGCGGCTCTGCACTTGAACGTAGATGCGCCGCGACTTGCGGTACGTGGCGATGCTGTCAACCATCTCCTCGTGGCCTCGCTGCATTGCCACCGCCGAAGCGGTAAGCCCGTTGTGCGCAACGACATGCGACTGCGCGCCGGCGGATATGAGCCGCTCGACAACAGCCATATGGTCGTTGTTGGCAGCCATCATGAGTGCTGTCCATCCGTCCATCTTCGTCTGAAGATTCAGCAGTGCGCCCGCGTCGATGAGCTGCTCCACCACTCGCAGATGTCCCATCTCTGCCGCCTTCATCAGCGGCGACCATCCCTCCGTCTTCGTCTGAAGGTTTACGTTAGCACCGGCGGAGATGAGCGCTTCTACAACGCTCTCAAAGCCGCCCGATGCTGCGACGAAAAGCGCCGTGCATCCCTGATCCTTGGTTTGCAGATTCACGTGCGCGCCGGCGGCGAGCAGCTTCAGCACAACCTGCAGATGCCCGTTCTGCGCAGCCTTGATGAGTGCCGTCTGCCCAGTAAACATCAGCTGGTGGTTCACATGCGCGCCGGCGGCGATCAGCTTCTCGATCACGTCCGTGTGCCCGTTGTGAGCCGCCTTCGTGAGTGCCGTGCGTCCCTTGTCCTTGGTTTGAATGTTCACGAGCGCCTGCGCTGCGAGCAGCCTCTCCACAACCTCGCAGTGCCCATTCTGCGACGCCATCATAAGCGCGGTCCACGACTCTGCCTTCGTCTGCAGGTTCACAATCGCGCCGTGGTTGATAAGTGACTCAACGACCGCGTAGTGGCCATTCTGCGAAGCCATCATCAGCGCGGAGAAGCCCTTTAGAGGTGTTTGGTAGTTGACATCGCAGAGTTTGGCGTCGAGGACATGTTCGGCAATCTCAAGATTTCCAGCCTCCGCCGCGAATCCGAGCACGTGGCATCCAGCCAAGCTGTAGTCGTCGAGATTCGCACCCTGCTTGACAAGCATCGACGCAATTTTCGTGTGCTTTCTCTTTAACGCTTCCATCAGTATGGTGCGTCCTGTGTTGTTGCGATGCTTGAAGAGCCGCTTACGCTCGGGTTCAGTAAGATCCAGGTCGTTGAGGCACTTCAAGGCAGCCTCGTCGTCGTCGTTCTCCATCTCCACCACGGTATGCCACATCATGCCAAACTGCTCAGGTTCGTCCTCTTGAACTACCACGGCGGCTGGATGATGTCTGCTGTCATAGTTCGCCCCATCCGTGGTCATGGGATACGTGTGCATGATGAGTGTTTGTGGTACGGAAGTGTTGTAGTCGAGCACAGGGCTGTTCGTCGCGGCAAACTTGTCGTCGCCGTCGTCGTCGTCGTTATTCTTGCTTTGCGACTTCTCGTTGTTGTTGTTGTCGTCGTCGTCGTCGTCGTCGTTGGAATTTTGGTTTTGCTTCGGAGCGGCGGCGGCGGCGGCGGCGGTGGCGGCAGCAGCCCGAGGATTGTGGTGGTGATGGTGGTGGTGGTATTGTATTTGCTGTAATGTATTTGCTAGCGGTCCAGGCATGCAAGCCTGCGGCGCGACGACAGGCACGGCCAAGCCGTTTTGAAGCACGATGGTAGGTGCTGGCGCCTGTACCGCGTGTTTTCCTAGTGTCCCTATCGACGAGACGTGTGGCACGACGATGTTGGCAGCCTTGTTGGCGACGTCTGCTGACGAGGGCATGTGGTACGCGTGCGGCGGCATCGCAAGGTGGTGCGCCACCGCGAGACCCCTTGAAGACGCCGCCGCGGCTGCTGCTGCTGCTGCTGCTGCTGCCACCGCCGCCGCTGCGGAGTTGAGCTGGTGAGCGGCGAGCGGCGCGGAAGAGACGGACGGTGGAGGTCCTCCTCCTCCTGCTGTGATACCTCCTCCTGCTCCGCCGCCGACCGCCTGTATGACCGCGGCGTTCATTGCGCTCGCAGGCATTCCCACGACTCCCTGGTGAGCAGCTGTTGGGTTTGCGTTGACAATGAGCGGTCGGTTATTGGCATGGTGAGGATTATTCCGTGCATGATATGGTGATTCCCCTCCTCCATTCCCAACCATATTGGCGAGCACCTGCGACGGGTACGCATCCGGCGCCAACCCACTCATGGTTGCATGGTGAGCATGGTTGGCGGCATTATTATGATTTGTAACGTGACCACCGGGCGAGGAGTTGTTGGCGGCCATATGGAACAAACAGGTGTGGGAAATAAAATGACACCCGGGCAAACAAAAAACCACGTGGGTGATGAGGGCTGAAAAAAGCTGAAAAAAGAACAGTCCCCCCAGAACCAGAACCAGAAAAAGGGTAACCCTTGGGGGGAGAGCTTGCTTGGCTGGCTAATTATAAGGCTTGGTTATTAGGGTGGGTTAGGGTTTAGGGTTAGGGTTAGGATTTGGGGGATCTACCTCGGGTCTGCACGGGATAAGTTGATCGATGAATTAGCTTAGTTCGTCTATGCGATGCCCTTTGGATTAGGGGTTGGGGGTTGGGGTGGGGGCGATTGGCATTTGCTTGTTCTCGGGTCCCCTTTTTTTCCCCCTTTCGTTTTGTCTTCTCCGCAGTTCTTTCTGCTCTTTTGGCATGGCGGCGGCGGCGCCTTTCTATGCCTTTCTATATATATGCATCTAGCTCGAGGAGGTATTAATCAAACTACCTCTGTGTTATCCTCGTCGTCGTGTTAGCGTATGTACAGGTGCGTTTATCTTCAAGTTATTACGTCGTGTGTGATACGGATGGATGGATGTGCCTTGTGGTCGTCGGGAGTGAACTTGCCATGATGATGCGTGTGATTATCTAACCTCGATAGAATTTTACAATATTTGCTACTTGCGATGGATGTCTCCTCAAGGAGAACACCGCTGACGACAAACTATCATACTACCAAGATCGATGACGCGTCATTAGTTCACTCCTCGTACAACCTCGCTTGTTTGACACCACACCTGCTCTTCACCTTTTCACCCTTACTCACACAACACAACACAACACAACACACAAACCAGATATAAAACGCCTATTGTAACAACAAAATATAAGTGCTCACTCGTGGTTTTGTAAATACTGCACGGCGTCCGTAAGAACCTTCTTGCAGCCTACTAGTATGTACGTCGCCGCAACAATTCGAAACCCGCGTGGTACCAGGCCCTTAAAAAGCTCAGAGACGCCACCACGATCGACAACAGTCGCCGTTGCGTCGCTGATACTACGCATCGAAAGGTTACCCTGATACACAGTTTTCACGGTGTCCAAAGGTTGCGTGACGACAGCGGTAAAAATTCCACTAAACGCACCACTCAGGGCGAAGCTGGCATTTTTGCTCAAGTTGCACTTTGTCGTGAGCGTCTCCTCGACAGCGGGATGGAGAGCGAGATACCCGACGCTGTATAGACCGTCTCTTCCTGCGGTGACTCCTAATCCGCGAGCAAGCACGCCTGCGCCGTGTTGTTTCACCAACGCCCTCGCCTGTGCCTTGAGCGTGAGTCCCGACGATTGCTGTTGAGTCATGACCAGTTCCGACGGCCCAGCGATGAGTGCAGAAGTGACGCCTGCGACAGTGGACGTTGCTATGTGGCACGTCGTAGGTTGTTTTGTTTTCCACGCGTGGGGTGTGACGGAGTCGACGAATGCCTTGGTGCCGAACTGTGTCGCCGTGATGGGTCCATACGCTAGGCAGTTGATCACGACGCCTCGATACAGCACAGACGGAGCGAGCGAGATTTGGCGGTTCTGCTGGTGCGCGTTTTTGAGCGCAAGAGTGGGTTGCATGAGCAGGACCTCAATGCACCCCGCGGCCATGCCTATGTTCAGCTGCATGAGAGGACTCTCCGCCATCGCGCTACCTTTAGCAGCTATTATGGAGGGAATAATCCGTTTGGGCACACACGCACACACACACGTCAGACGCGCTCCTGCTGATCATGGATGCAAGACGTCAAGTCGAGCCCGAACCCGAACCCGTAACCCTAACTACCTTCCCCGCGGGGGGTTCTATGCCAGGTTCGGATTCCAAGGCCCCTGAGGAATACTCCTTCTCGGCATTCTTCCTTCTCGCGAGCACAACGCGAGCAGAGCACAAGTACAGTACAGCAGAGATAAAGTAGTATGTACATGGTCAACAACGTGTGTGTGCGGCTGTGCGCCAACCAACACAGCTTCAGCCTTCAGGCCGCCGTCCAAAGACGCCCTTTAAAGGGAAAGATCGACCACCCTGGTAAGGAAGTACAGTACCCGGGTTGCGACGGGCGACGGGCGACGGGCGAGTTGACGGGCGGATTGCGAGGAGCGAGGGGCGAGGTGCAAGGGGCGGAGTGGCGAGTTGCGATGCCAATTGCCAATCCTGACGACGGAACCTCCAGGCTGTTACTTTCGGGGTTCCCTCCTTGTGCAGGCGATGCCTCTCCTCCTCATCTCCTTGAGTTGATCTCCTCCAATACCGGCTGACCGGGTACACAACTGTACAATCTCTCTCTCGGCCAGCCACTCGGCCAGTCAGTCAACCTTGCCGTCAGGCAGGCAAGGCAGGCAACCTCCGGGCCCCACCTTCATCTCGCCCAAACACATCCTACGACGGCCGGCCTATCAAAACGTGGCTTCCTTCTTTGAGCACCTGGATCCCTATGCACGGCGACGGCGGCGGTGGCGGTGGCGGTGGCGGCGTGGCCATCCTTCCCCCCTTGCACAGCGATAGCGACGACGAAGGTGACGCTGCTAACTTCGTCAACGGCGACGGCGATATCAGAAGCGATATCACTACCAACACAGGGGGCAATCAGGACGGCCAAAGATCGCCGTTGCAGCCAGTTCGGAAATACGGCGCACATACATTCGTAACGAGACAAACGGCGGCAAACAAACATTTTGTGCCGCGCTCACTGTCGCAACCTAATACAGCAGCTCGTTCCGAATCACCACGGAAGCGCACTTCCATTATCAGCATGGACGCAAGGAACTACTATTTCCGCGAATTTGACGAAGTCACGGAGCTGCACGTCGTGCGCCTCGGCGAAGTGAACTTGCCAGCTTCTGTGAGATGGCTCACTAAGGACGGAACGTCGAAAGCTGGCGCGGACTTCATTCACGCCGAAGGTTGCTTGGAATTCGCTCCGGGCGAGCGGCTCAAAACGGTGTCTGTTGAGATCCTGCTCGACAAGGAGTGGGAGCCGGACGAAATCTTCTACGTAAACCTGTACGGCGCGTCGCCCAACGTTGACCTGGGCATCGCGCAGGCGGCGGTGCACATCGTTGACGAAACGACATATCCCGTGGGAATGACGAGATCAGACGCAAGCAGTGGCGACGGACATGTGCTGCGCAATATGAGATACTTCTTCTTGGAGCGCATCAGGAGACGCGGAGTAAAGGTGACGATAACGTCGTGGTGCTACTTGTTCAAGGCATTTTTCGACGTCATCATCAACAACCTTACGCTGCTGCAGGTGTATTTCGCCATGAAGGAAATGGGAAAGAACTACGAGGGCAATGGCAACGTGAGCGATGCCTTGATGGTGTACCGCGATCGACTTGGCATCCAGGTGATAGGTTACGTGGCCGTGCTGTTGTTTGCGAACATTTTGCGATGGTTCACAGACTTGGAGCAGCTTGACAAGCGCGGGCGATCGGGAACGAGGCAGGACCTGCGCGTGTGGCTAGTGCAGCGCTTTCTGCAGCTCAGCGAGCGATCCGCAAAGAGAGAACCGGCTGCGGAGCTTGGGCACATGACCACCACGCTTGAAACGCACGTCGAAGAGGCAACCAACCAAGGCTGGTACCAGATCTTCATCATGATCGAAGCTTCGTTCGGGCTCGTTTTCGTCGCGGTGCTGGTGGTATACCTCAGCTTCATCCATGGCGCCAGATTCATGGGCCTTGTCGCTGCGCTGCCGTCTGTGCTTTGCATCCCCTTCGCTTTGGCTGTGACGCAATCCCGCGAGAGTCAGAATACATCCTTGATTCGAAAGCGTGCGGAGAGCGAGGCGAACTTCACCGAGTTCGCGTTCGAGCTTTTCAGCAATCGCAGAACCGTCAAAATGTTCGGGCAAGAGGTGCGAATGACAGATTCATTCAAGCGTGAATACGATGTGTTCTACACGGAACATCGCAAGCAGCGCAAGTTTGAGCTGCAGACGGAGTGGTACGTACGAGGCATCTGCGCTGTAGGTTTCTACCTTCTCCTTCTCATGGGACCTGTTCTGGTCATGACTACGAACATCGAAGCTGGTGCGTACGTCGTGCTCGTGAAGGCGGTGCGCAGCATCGAGAAGTACATTATCATCCTTTCCCGGGCACTCATAGCCATGGAGCGGGGTAGCATCGGCCTGAAGCATGTTCGGGAGGTGCTGAACCTGGAGAGCAGTGCTGAGTCGTCATGTGCCCATGGCAAGGGACGTAAAAATGACTCGGGCATCGATGAGAATGATCGGTGGATGGTCGACGATGCGCTGAGCATTACCATCGCATTGTTCACCACGCTTAAGACGCCCGAATTTCGACCGTTCGGTGGGGTGATGAAATTCGTCAAAACGCAATCGACAAACCTGTCTGCTGTGGCATCGAGAATTCATCGGCACAACGACTCAGTTGTCGTGCCGATGAATGGTGCCCACGAGCATAATCGACAAGATCATGGCCAACATCTCACGAGGCAGAAGTCGTACGGGCGCGAGTGGACATCATCAAGCCCCGGCGCGGCGGCGGCTGACAGATGGTTGGTCGACGACCTCGAAGTTAGCCTTGATACCTTCGACTATATCAGGTTTGAAGACGTTACACTGGAGCTCGATCGCGGAGAGGGCGACGGCACGCATAAGGTGATTGATTCCGCTTCCATGGATATTCCTCTCGGGGGTATATATGCCGTGATTGGCATTTTCCCGCAGACTGGCCGAGGCGTTGGCAAGGGTGTATTCCTTGAGCTGATCAGCGCCGAGCGCAAGCCCACCGCAGGTCGTGTGACGATGAGCCCAGCCTTGCACTGCCTCACCCTCACGGCTGAACAAAGCGCGACCTTTTTTCGCGGCACGATACGCGATAATCTGCTTTTTGGACATCCGGAGCCGGACACTGTCCCTGACAGTGTGCTGTGCGACCTTTGCCATCGCTTGGAAATGGACTTTTTTGTCAGTCGTCTCGAGTACATCGTGCAGCGCGGCGGTCGAAATCTGCGTCTCGAAAACCGCATCAAGTTTGTCGTGGCACGCGCTCTTCTTGCGGATCCGGAGGTGATCATGCTGCACCGTCTCACCACCGGCCAGCTCGACAGCAAGGGTAGCATGGCGGTCATGTACACGCTGCGAGACTGGGTGAATAATGACGGCCTGCCGAACCTACCGTCGGCAAACCGATGGAAAAGTGCGCCGCTGGGACCGAGCGGCCGGCGTCTACGCACCGCCATGATCACAGAGCGGCGTTCGACGGACCTTTTGGGTGAGTACGGCGAGAACATGTTCGACGGCACGATCCACATCGGCTTGGGTGAGCTTGGCACGACGTGCGATTTTTCATCACGCACGACGGGATAGATGCCGTTTCGCCCAAGTAAAGGTAACTTAGAATGAATGCCGTGTAGAGTATTTTACCAATAATATAACTCAATAAACTTAAAAGAATACTGTAATACTGTAAGCACAAGAAAGACCTCGGCCGTCTGCTCCCGTAATTCCCAACCCCTAACTAATCAGGGGGATTTCCGACCCCCCCTTGAACTTGTTTGTTCCATTTCTGCCAACCCGGTTAGGGTAAACTCATTGTTGGTTTGAATCCGCGTTTATTTTATTTCTTGTTTTTTTCGGACGTATGTCGCACGTGCGTCCCGCGTGGTGCGGTCAGCTCGCCGGCCTGCCCACGCCCATACTCGTCGACGTCCTCGACGCCGACGTCCTCACGCAGATGCTCCCCTTCGACGATATCGTGTGCAAGTCCGCGCACGGTTTCAACCTCCTCGAAGACTTGGACGCTTCCGGAGACTCTTCTCTCATCGGATCGGACTCCTTGTCAAAACTACTCAAAGAACGCGAAAAGTGGAACGAACTGGGGCTACATAACGCGAACTTTTAACTCTCGTGATGCTTGGGTGGCAATACAAACGAACAGACCCGTGGTGATCAGCGTTTGCTTGCTTGCTTTCTTCAAAGAATTTATGTGTGTGTAAAGAAAGACTGTATAAGACTTCTCGTGTCAACGACAAAAACAAACGTGTCAACCACTTTTAGTTTTTTTTTTAGTTGTTCTTCCTTACTTAGGTAACAGTACTTAAGCAAAAATAACGCCGTCGTCGTCATTTTTATCCTCTTCGTTCTATCGTCGTGCTGTTAATTAGCTAGCAAGTACACTTACTCTATTCACCAATCGACATGCCAAATCCGAACTTGTAGTTCTTCGAGCTGTGGTCGAGCTCTGCACTCAACAAAAACGTCACGCCCACGTTCAGCTTCTCCTCCAAAAAGCACGCGACGACGCCGTTCGTGTCCACTCGGCCGCGCAACCGACACTGTCGCAGCATGTAGTCGTACCCGAATGTCGCCGTCGCCTCGCGCGCATTCCAGTTCCACATGAAGTCGGATGCGAGAGCAGCCTTCTCGCTCGCCTTGTGCACGTATGTCAAGCTCAGCAAGCCCGTCGTCGCCACCTGGCACGTTGCGACGTGACCTGCGCTTTCGGAATGCCGTGCTGCGAATCCCACGCCCGACTTGCGCTGGCTTCCAAGCCAGAAAGCCTCGCCACCCATCGCCAAGGTGGGCGTCACACTCTGAAGGTAGTTGACGCCGTAGAACTCGTTATTTCCCAACTTGACCTGCGCGTTCCAGTCCGTGCCCTGCAGATCAACGTCCGCCATAATCTGGCTGTACATCGCCTCCTGCGCGAGCTGCGCCTGCAGCTTGAAAGACAGCGCGTCGGAGACGTCGTAGCGGCACCGCCCGGACATGCGGCCGTCGCTGAGCATGCGTCCGATGAGCCAGCGCTGTTCGCCTTTGTCTCCCTGTGTGATGAGGTTCGCGCCAAACTCGTACGTTCCGACGGGCACCTTGACGGTTTGTCCTGATTGCGACGGCACGTCAACGGATCCCATGTAAACGCTATGCGACAACGAGAACTTCTGGTTGAGGTGTTTCATGAAGTCGAATCGAAATCCTTCGAAGCACTCTGGTTTGAGCGACATCATCGCTTCTTTTTGGAGTTCCTCGTACTTGACCGGTCGCGGCAGTTCCATGTAGTCGACGATCGCGGTGGTAGGAACGGCGGGCGTTGCAATGGTCGCCCCTGCCTCTGCCTCAGCCTCTTCGCACGAAAGAAAACCCACAGGTGATCCCATGGTGCTCATGTGCGAGGGTGAGACGCCCATCTTAATAAGATCGCACGCACACACGCACGCACAGAGAGAGACAGGTACCACCGCGCAGTCGCAGAGGCGGAAGGCGGAAATGGAATGAACAATGAACGTCGCCGCCGCACAAGGGCCCTTGCAGGTGAGGTGAGGTCTCCAAAGCAATCTATTATCCAGGGTGTTCCCGGGGATCCGTCCTTGCACCCTACAAAATACTTTATGGAGGAGGAGAAAGAGGGAGCTAGGGTTTTGGCTACTTCCTACTCCCTTTTTTTTCAAGGGGCAAAAGAGGGCAGAAGGGAAGGGACCGGACTTCGGGTTAGGGTTTCTAAGGGAAGGGAATCGTAGAACTAGGGTTACGGGGGAGGAAGTTGAAGGCGATCCTATTCTCCGTGCTATTCCATCGGGACTTTCGGGTGGCTTTTCGTCTTGGTTGCGAATCAGGACGACGCGTAGTACCGGGTACGTCTGGTCGGTGTCTGGTCGTCTTTCCCCTCTCCATCAACGCCATCACAGTTCTCCCATCACGCATTATCACTCCATCACAGCACAGCGTTTGTATTTGTTGTATTGTATTGTGTCGGTCATTATTGTCCCTGACTGCCTAAGGCATTCTAGTAATACATCTACACTGTACGTTTGCACACTTTTAACCATATAGAGTTCTTAGTATAGTCTGGGTTTCATCTGGGTTTCGTCATTAAGTACCCTAGGCGCTGATTCTTGCCTTAACAACTGGTGTGTTGTGTTGTGTTGCTTGGAGGAGGAGTGGGCTCGTTATTAACGATTCACTCATTTATTCGACACAATTCTTGAGCAGCCGGCTTATTAAGGTAGTGTTCTCAAGTGCTTTCGTTTGCGTCACTTATTCATTCGTGTGTCTTGAACGTGGCGCAATAGGCCCGACCTATACTGCTGGACACTCCTAGGGTACCTACAGTACTTCCTTAACGCTCTGAAAAAGAACAAACCTCGTCTGGTCTTAAGAAGAGCCTGCTGGGTTCACGCGCTAGCTAGCAAGCAAGCAAGCAGTGCTTCTTTTTTTTCCTTCCCTTCTTAAGTAAGTAGTTCTTTACGATGCTTCGCGTCAACGTGAGCTGCAACTACGTCGTCGAAGTCGCGGAAGAACCGGGTGACCCGCTCGACGGTTCGCTGGACCCGCACTTTGCTCATGAAGACGACGACGACGACGACGACGACGACGACGACGACGCGCTCGTACACCTCTCGCCCTTCCACTCCGAGTCGGAAGACGGACACTTGGGAGGAAACGCAGAAGCGGACGCGAGGTACCTCGAGGAGGCGGGAGCGCTCGCGTCGGACTCCGAACTTGAGGTATATGCAGACGGTTTTGGTATGCTATACGACGACCATCACCACCACGAACATAATAGCAGTAGCATTGTCGCGCAGCAGCAGCAACAGCAGCAGCACCGCCGCCACCACCGACGACACCACCACCACAGCCACCACCACAACCACCACCACGCGGCGCACCACCACGACTACCACCGCAGTCACAGTGACCGCGCGGCAACTGCAGCCGCAGCGGCCGCCGCAGCGGCTGCCGCAGCAGCCTTAACCGGACGAAGAGGGGATGCGCTCGGATTTGCCATGGGGGCACTCGAAACGCACCTCGAGAACGACGCGGACGACGAGGGCGACGACGACCTCGACGACCTCGACGACGACGACGACGTCAGGAATGGTGTGCACGATGTCGACGACGAGGGCGTCGACGAGAACGACGACGACGACGACGACGATGACGACGACGACGATGATGACGACGATATCAGTCGAGCTCTGTACAGCTTACCATCAGCGCCGCCGACGGCACATCTGGACACGACGCATGAAACGCACGACGACAATGCTGCCGTCGTAGGCATATATCCTGATGGCGTGCTAATGGCGGAGGACCATCACATCGACTCCGCGCTCGACGACGACGCGAACCTGCTCGATGACGACGACGAAGAGGACGACGATGACGACGACGACGACGATGTCGACGACGACGAGGTGGAAGCTGCCGCTGCCCTCGACGAAATGGGATTTTCCGAGTCCGAGTCTGTGTACGACGATGGCTCGGGAGCAGCGACTGCCGCGGTATCAGCCACCGCTCTGGCAACAGCTGCCATGCCTGATGAGGTGTACGCGTCTGGGGCGAGAATGCGAAGGAGACGGCACGTGAGAACCGAGTGGACGGAGGTGTGGCAGCCAGCCAACGAAGGCGAGGCGGTTGAGAATCGTCAGCAAGCCGTCGGTGGACAGCTCGCTCTTCCACCACCTCCGCATCCATTGCCTGCATCGCAGTCGTCCATGGAACCTTCCACCTCGTCCGAAGCTTCTGGCTCTCGCGTACCACGACATATGAACACTACGAACAACGCCGGTGCCGCTAGCAGCAGCGGTGGCGCCGCTAGCAGCAGCGGCGGTGCTGGTGGTGCCGACGCCATCGCCTCGAGTAGCGGTGGCCCTGGTAGGCTCATGCGACTTGAACGTACGGTATACCGAGAGACGAGAACGGAGGAGGATTCGTGGCGCTGTCCCGTTGGCATCGGACCGCATGCCGCTGCCGCCGCTGCCGCCGCCGTAGCGGCTGCTGCGGCTGCCGCGGCTGTTGCGTCGCTCGAAGCACCGCACAGCACGACGCGACGACGTCAGAACCGCCCCATGCTCTTGAACATGCCTAGTGATCAGCAGCCATCCGCAGCTTCGACCGAGACCTACGAAGGTGCCGACGGTGCCGAGGCGGAAGGTTCGCGGCGTGGGCGCAACATTTCTGCGGCGGCGCGTGCTGCAACTGCGGCACTCGAGGCTGCCACGGCAGCGGTCGCACCAGGATCCTTTCCATTCACTTCGTGGCGCAATGTCCCACAAAGTCTGGGTGGCGGGTCAGCAACGCATGCCCTTCCCGCACCGCCGCTGCCCTCCTCAAGTCGGCATTCAGCAGCTGGACGTGGTACACGAAGACGAAGTGCTGACATGGTGACGCCGCCCCCTCCGCCTCCGCCCCCTCCGGCTGCGGCTGCGGCGGCGCCGACAACAACGACTCCTCCGCCGCCCACCACGCCGCCAGAGAAGTCCCTTTCACCGCGTCCCATGCTGCGACCTGATACGCTTCCTCATCCATTCCTTGGCGCACCGGTCGCGACACCAACGCAACGCGAGGCGGTGAGTCCTCGCAGTGGGCGCCGCATTCTGTGGACACATGGCCCTAGCCCACATGTTCCGTCTATTCCGGTGGAGTCGGATCCGAACAGGACACCTCCCGCCACGCCTCCAAGGCGTGTCGGCGTGCACGTCACGGAGAGTGACGTTTCGCGACGAACGTCTACCACTCGAAGGTGCCTGTTTGGTGGAAGCAAAAGTGGCATCCTCCTTGCTGAGCGCAATGACTCTTTTTCGTTTGTGGGCAGGTCGTCGTTTGCGTCTGCCTTTGCCTTCGATGGCCTCGCCCGCTCCAACTGGGATGCTCTCACGGCAACCATAGCGGCAGCTCGAAGGGAGCAGGAGGCACAGGCGGCCGCCGCCGCCGCCGCCGCCGCTGCCGCCGCCGCTGCCGCCGCCGCTGCAAGCGCGGCGAGTGCCGCTGCGGCGGCAGCTGTCGTCGCGACGCAGCGACGCGGCGAGAGGGCTTCAGCTCCGGAGGGCACAGTGGAGCGTTCGAATGTTCAGTCGTCTGCGTCGCTTCCTAGCGTGGGTGGGCTTAAGCGTCCTCCGAGCGCGAAGGAGGCGAGTGCACGCGCCGTTTCTGCCGTGCCTACACTCGGAACTGAGCTAAGCCTACCACATTTACCTGGTGTGAAAGAGTCGGCGGCGCCTGCAGTTGCCGAGAAGAGTGCGCCGTCGACACGCGGCGTTGGCCTTCCCGCGATACGCGCTTCCGCGCCTGCGGGTGTGATTCGTCCTATGGCTGCGCGTGAGCGTGCAAGTTTGCTCTCGAATGGTCGGCAGGCTTCCGTGTCTCACGCGCCGTTGACGGCGCTGACTGGCCGCGCATTGAAGCCTACGTCCACCACGCTCGACACGGGAGTTGTTGGCACGTCCGCGTCGCGTCGTGGTGCGCCTACGAGTGCGCGCGGTTCTGGGCCGCACGCGTCGGCGTCGCGCACGTGAGGACTTTTGTTTTGTTTAAAAACATTGTTGTTTGAAAAAAAAAAACATTGTTCAGTTTTTTACCCAGACAAGAACATCTGCACTTTTTCTTTGTAGTTGATTTGTCCCTTTGCGTTTTGTCCTAGGAATCCGACGAGTTTCGCCGCCTGTTCGCCTGTGACTCGGTCGCTCGCGTATTCTGCGAGTGCGCGTTCGAGTCTCCTCGGTTCTATCCATCCTTTTGCCATTCCCGGTCCTGCAAATATTCGGAACGCTCTGAGCAGTTGGTCTCTGCTGTACGCGCGTCCCTGCTGTCCTGCCATGACTTGTAGAAACTCCTCGAAGTCCACTTCCCCGTTGCCGTCGATATCGATTTCCGCAATCATCGCCTCGACTTCGCTTTGTTTCGGCTGTAGTCCGAGAAGTTCCATGAGTTCCTTGACTTCCTTCGCTTCGATGGTCCCTCCTCCATCCTTGTCTACAAGGTCGAACACCTCCCGAAACTCACGCACCTCCTCTTCTGTCAGCTCCACCGCGCCGACTTTCATGCCGGGCATTATTCTGATGTGATATGCGAGCGGGACGGGGATGGCCGATGAAAGTGGTGTTGGGAAAAACAAGGGCCCGGGCTCGAAACAAGAAACTGTCGTTCGTACTCGTACCCGGGTACTTCGTTCGCCAAGACAAATGCGAGAGTACTACCCGCAAACCGGGTAAACTGGCAGATTTTGAGGTGCACTGTTCTGTGCCCCGACCCCCGTGCTCGCTCGTCCTTGGTCGTTTCTGCTCGCCAGTGCCCAGTGGCTCGAACAGAAGCGTCAAGTGTTGGCGGAAAGTTTCCGACTCGCAGAACGGTACAAAAATTGCGTTGCCATGGAGTAACCAAGAAATTCGTTTAAGGCCGAACCTTATTGGGGGCCATCAAAGTTGCATCTGCAAAGTCATTCTGGGGGCCGTTTACCCGGAAAACACGATTGCGGGGGCAACCTTATTGGGAAAAAGGGGGGTGCAAAGGGCCCCGCAAAGCTTTCGCGAGTTTGCGTGCCGGGCGGGCAGCCGGGGGGAGGAGGGTCCAGGGAAGGGTGTTAATTTTTTAAAAAATGCCCCGATGCAAGCCTCCCCATTTGTCCAGGCCGCCCAGCCCGGACAAATGGGATGCTTGGAAGTTGGAACCCGGGGCGGCCCCCTTGGTAAGTAATTTGTTCTATCTGTCAATTTATTCCCCCCTTAACCTTAACGAACTTTCGTCATTTTGTTATTCCCCTTGCTTTTTTATAAGCGTGTCATTCTCACACCTTAAGTATTCCCGGGACCCTTTGTTGTGTTTGTGTTTGTTTACATACGTGATAGCTGATATAGTTACAGTATGTTTGACCTCTCCAGCGACTACTTTTGTAATTCTTCACCAGCTTGCACTGTGGCGGACTCCTCCTCTGCTCCTCCTTCTGCTTCCATCCTAACAGAAGCAACCATGGAGGCGTCGTCGTCAACTCCGTCATCCTCAGCATGTCTCGACCGTTCGAGCTCGGAAAAAATAAACGTCGCCTCGGCGTCGGCGTCGTTGTTACCTACCGTTATGGAGTCGTCTTTCACACAGGAAGGAGGCAGCTCGAACCCGGAACTGGCGTCGATTTTGTCCATGACGTCCGCAGCTCTCAGTGCGAAAAATAACCAGCTGCAAACTTTGCTCGAAACTAACAACAAACTCAGTGAAGAACGTACCAACGCAAGACGCATGATCGAAGCGGCCGAGGAAGATAGCGGATTTCTAAGGGCGCAGATGGAAAACGTTCTCACGGAAAAAACGAGACTGCAGCAAACGAACGCCGCACTCACGCGAGAGTGCGCAAACCTAAGGCTAGAAAGAGGAATACTAAGAAGCCAAGTCGAAGAGTTTGCGGACGTCCTCGGAGGAGTCGCGCAGTCGCCCGCTTCGCCGACGCCGACGAGCCTGGGAGAAACCGTCGCTAACGCTGTCGAGGACCTACCCGTCGCGGTCATGCAAGTCCTGCAGCGCGAACGCTCGCTGAGGCTAAGCGCAGAGGCGGCGGCAAACAGAGCAGCCGCCGAGGTGGCGAGCGCAAACAGGCGAATCAGCGAGGCGAGGAGAGAACTCGAGGAGGAACGCGCAGCCGCCACCAGAGCAAGGCGCGCATTCGCAGAACGTGAGCAGAGCCTGCTACGTGCGACTGTTCGAGCGCGCGGGGTCGTTCCGACGAATGACACGCAGCAGCAGCAGAAGGAGCAGCAGCAGCAGAAGGAGGAGGAGGAGGAGGAGGAGGAGACAGCAGTAAAAACAAACGACGAGGAGACGGCGGCGGCGGCAGGTGCAGCATCTCCGGTTGTGACGAAAAAGGTGGCTACATCTCCGCTCACGTCTCCAGAACAGGTGTCAAAAATGGCAGAGGAGGCTCGTGCAGTTGCCAAGAAACTCGACGCGGAGGCGCTCGCAAAGGCTGGAAAAGAATTCGTTGATGCCCTGCCCACAAGCTTCAACGCGGGCATGGCGGAAACACCGCCACTCAAGCCGTGGAATCAGCCTATTCAGGCACCCAACTCGGTGCAGTCTGACCTCGACTCGGCGAAGCGCGGAACATCGGCAAACGAGCAGAGAAAATACAAGAAAAATCGCGCGCGATCCGCAGCAATCGCACGTGGCGCTCCTCCATCCGGTGGGTCTCTCTCGTGGAGCGTCGTCGATCCGCTCAAGCTGAAGGACGTGACGAACGAAAAGGATGCTGGCCTCGCGTCGAATAAGCGAAACATGGGACAGGTGAACGCTCTCACGCACGTGTTTGACGAGAACAAGCCTCGCACGTGGCGTGCGGAGACAGCTTAGCGCGTTATTGGGGGAAAGAACAACCAGTGGTGGGTGTTTCAGGAAAAAAATATTAGAGGCCAAATCAAACAGTCGAAAACACGTGTAGATGAAGTTTTCTTTTTCAATCAGATAGGGTACCCTAATATTTATTTACAGGCTAAGTAAGCCCCCGTCGACGCGCTTGCCACGCACGACATCGGCCAAGCCCTCGCCCTCGTACGTGCTTCCCGGTGAGATTTCCACCTCACCTAGGTCGAGCACCGTCGCACCCGCCCGCTGTAGCCAGCGCGTGTGCTGCCCAAGGAGAAGCGCCCTTGCCGTTTCCGGCGAATCTTTCACACCTGGCCCCGCCTTGTTCTTAATGGGCGCGAACGACTCTTCGCGCCTTGCAGCGTACAACGTGGAATTCCGTGCAAACGCAAAGGCGTCGAAAATGAAGCGCTCGAGCTTGACCGCCTCCACCTTAGCATCACCCACGGTGGGAACCGCCTTGATCGCGGCGTGGTACGGCATTTTCGCGTTCATGGCTGGGCTCGCCATGCGGCGTAGGAAGTCCGCGGTGTAGAAGTGAATGCAGATGTTGCCCCAGCGGTATCGCAGCTTGCCGTCTGGCTGTTTCTCCTCGCTCGACGCCTTTGGCATCTCGCTGTACTCGCACACCGCGAGCCCACCTTTCGTGCCTCGTGCTTTGACAAACACGCCCACCTTTTCGTGCGCGTACGCCTTCTCCACCGCGAGCGCGCCCATGTCTGCCTTGCGTGTGAGGCAGCACCCGACGAATCCCGGGTCGAGCGGTCTCGCGAGCACGTTGTCGACGCAGATGGCGTCGCAGCAGACGACGCGTCTCTTCTTCATGTCGTCGAGTATGCCGTGCTTCTTCAGGGCGGTGTAGATGCCCCCGTTTCCGTCGGGCGAGAGCGCCAAGCTGTTCGCGCGCGTGGTTCCCTGTAGCACGGCGACTCCGTCTTTGGTCATAGCGGGGAGCATGCCCTGCGGGAAGAAGTACACGTCGTTTCTGTCGAGTCCAAAGTAGTTGTTATTTTCGAAGTGCTCGATGGTATCTTCGTGCGTCGCCTCGCTTGTCATGATGTACCACGGAATTCCTTTCTCGGCCGTTTTCCCCGTGGCTTGTGCGGCGATCGTCGCGAGTCGTTTGAGTCTTTTGGCGTGCAGTTCGAACAAGGACGCTCGACTTGCGAGTCCGATGTCGAGGCATCCTTTCGGGCAGTTCGCGCCTAGTCGTGTTCCTTGTCCTCCCGCGAGCAGTATGCTAGCCGCTCGTCCTTCGCTGATGATTTTGAGTGCGCGCGATCGGTACGTGTCGATAACTTTTCGATCGAGGTTGAACGGGTCGACGACTTCAGAGGATGCGGGCAGAGGCGGCGTTGAAGATGCCGACGTTTCCGATTCCGCGTGCGCCTTGAGTGCAGAAGTGAGTGCGGCGCGCAGCACCTGCACGTCGAATTCCTGCACGACATCTGCCAATCGTGATAATTCTTCTTGTGGGAGACGAGACGACAACGCATGCATGTCAACAAAGGCAGAATTCACGGATCCTAAAATAAGTGACTCAAGTGAGGCTGAGTTCTTCCTTTTAAGAATAAGACGCCGCCTGTTAATAAAATATGCCAAGGGAACTAACGACAAGAGTGATGCGACGGACACGGAGACGGAGGCATGGGAGGGCATCTGAGCATGGGAGGGCATCTTCACGGCACGGCACGGGTGGTACCTTCGAAGGATGGCGGAACAGAACGGCGGAGGGAAAGTTAGTAAGTAAGGTAGGGGTTTGGACAAGGCGAGAGGCAATTCGGGGTTAGAATTCCCTCCCCCGGGATCCACCCCGGCGGCTCCCTCTGGATCTGCCCCTCTCCCTCACTCCCTCCCTCATGTGGTGGGCCAACATAAATGGCGGTGTCAGTGGTGCTCTGAGTGGTTGTGGTGCACGACAACTACTTCGCAGGGGACCCTTGTATTCGTATTCGCAACCATGTTCCACAACCTCGCTGCTTAGTCCAGGGCATCTGCACTCGGTGGTGGGTTCCCAGGGGGTGCGTACTACTCTGAGCAGTGGCTCTTCTCTGGATCGGAATCTGCGAGAATCAGACGGCGTCTTCTTACCTTCCGACCTTGCATCTTCGTATCCATCAGCGTATCAAGTCGTGCTTTCGCCTCTGTTGCGAAAGCACGACTCTTCCTCACGACGACCACTAGCCACATGCACGCACACACCTTTGAGGGGTACACGGAATCATACCTCTGCTTTCCCGTGGATTTGTTCAAGCCTTGGTATTCCTAAAAAGGAGTTCTGCACGACGCAGAGTACGACGCCGCCGCCGCCGGCATTTGGAGGTCAAATCGAACAACTGCGTGTTGGTGAGGCAATCACGGAGGTCGTCGCACTGCCTGGCTCAGCCTCGGACGCAGACGCAACACAAGAGGTCGTGACGTTCGAAACGGGACGCCTCGCCAAACAGTGCGACGGAAGTGTCGTCGTCACCGTCGGTGCGCTGTCCATGTTCGCAACCGTCGTGCGTGGAAGACCGCCAGCCATACCGTACGAAGATGGAGGCGTGCCACTGACTGTCGAGTATCGCGAGCCGCCGTCCGCACGTGGCGAATTCTACGGACGAAACCTGCGACGCCGAGAAGGAGGGCCACCGACGGAACGAGAGGTGCTCGTCGGACGGGCCGTGGACAGGTGCCTAAGGCCACTCTTCCCAAAGAACGTCAAGGAGGAGATTCAGGTGACCATCACCGCCGTCTCCGACGACGGTGGTAGAGACACGCTGCCGTTCGCGGTGATGGCGGCGTCCGCGGCAATGCACCTATCCAACATTCCGTGGAACGGACCCGTCGGCGCATCAACAGTCGCGGTGGGAAAGGATGACGCTATCATGGCATTCCCGCGTCTACCGTCCTGCTACCATGGCGACGACTTCCAGTCATACGCGGATGAGCTCTCTCCAAATCGCGCGGCGAATCCCGAGCACAACCCTGCAGCGATGATCGTGTCGTACGGAGGATTCGCGAACAGCGCGCTGATGATCGAGGCGTCGTCGCTTGGGAGGGAGAGCGGAGGTGTGCCCGACGACGTGGTGGTGAAAGCACTCGAGCTTGCGGCGTCAACGTCGGGGGAGATGATCGACGTGCAGCAGCGCCTCGCGGAACGAATCGGACGTGCTAAGGTGCGTAGCCTCGCGCCATCACTTCCAAGCAAGCTCATGGTGGAGACGGCTGAGGCGAAGGTGCGATCTGGCCTGCACATGGTGTACAGCGACGGGTCGCTCAGCAAGGCTGCGCGCAACGAGGGCGTCAGGGCGGTGAAGCGCAAATTCCTTCAGGCGGTGCAAAACGAGGAGATCTACATGGCAACGGCGATGGGGAAAAGCACAGCTGACGTCAACATCAAGGAGGACATGCCCAGCCTGAAGGCGCGCTTGGACGACGCCGCCGCGGCTTTTGAAAAGGTGCACCGCCGCACGGTTCGCGACATGTTGCTTGGAAATGTCGATGGCAGCACGAGTGCGCCGACTCGCGTCGATGGGCGTGGCGCTCACGAGTTGCGCGCGCTGCACGTCGAGGCGCCGGTGGGCTTTGGCGATGACCGTGTCGTCGTCGGAGGTGGCGGTGCGCACGGTTCGTCCCTGTTCATGCGCGGGGAGACGCAGGTGGTAGGAAACGCCACGCTGGTGTTCCAGCCACGCCGCAATGAAGCGGAGGCGGCGGCAATGATGGCGGCGAGCGGCGACGGCCTCTTCACCCGGCGTATGCGAAAGCGTGCGGTGGAACATTCCATGCACCGCGCACATCGAGATGCGCTCATCGCGTCGGCGCAGGCTGTGTCAGGTGTCGACTCGCTCAGCACAGCCGCCTCGACAATTCAAGAGAATGCCGAGGAGCTGTACGCGCCACTGCACGGCTTGCCGAGCACCGCGGGCGAGCTCGTGCTTCAGTACAACTTCCCCCCATACTGTACGAATGAGATTGGTCGTGTGGGAACGACAGGCCGCCGCGAGATGGGACATGGAAATCTCGCGGAACGCGCGCTCGCATCGCTGATGCCCGTTCCGTATGCCACGGACGACCACATGTCGCTGCCCGTGCCATCATCCGACAGCCTCGGCGTGGACGTGGTTCCCGTGCCGTCGCCATTGTTCCCGTTCGCGGTTCGTGTGTCAGCGAATGTCATGAGCAGCAACGGATCGAGCAGTATGGCGGCTGTCTGCGCGGGAAGTCTCGCTCTTGCGGACGCGGGTGTGCCCATGCCAAGCGGTCATTGTGCTGGCATCAGCATAGGCCTGGTGATGGAGGAGGGTGAAGACGACGACATGGCTGACGACGCTGTGCTCGATTTCGGAGACGAAAGCTCTGGGTCACAGCGGCAGCCGAAGCAGGACAACGCCACGGCGGAGAGGCGGTACCAAATCCTCGTCGATATACAGGGCCTTGAGGATGGCATGGGAGACATGGACTACAAGGTTGCAGGCACGGCGTCGGGGATCACGGCTATCCAGCTTGACGTAAAGCCTCAAATGGGTGTGCCTGTGCACATCCTTGGCGAGGCTCTGCGTGGCTTCGCGCGACCTACCCTCGACACGATCCTCCAGAAGATGAACGCCACCTGCCAACCTGCCGACGACGCGCATGCATCGCAGGCAAGGCGGAAGGCGCACGCTCCCATGGCTGGTCGCGTGGTGATCCCTCGTACGGCGGTGCCACGTCTCATCGGCCCGAATGGCTCTCGCGCGCGCCTGATTGAGGCGGAGAGTGGCGCGAAGCTTCGCGTGCGTTTGGATGGAAATGTTGACATCGTGGGTTCTGGCGAGCGCAGCTACGAGCACGCGAAGCGCCTCGTCACGCGCGTACTGAATGGCGGCCTTGACAAAGATGCGCTGTACATGGGCATCGTCACTCACGTTGCAGAGTACGCCGCCTTTGTGAAAATCCTGCGCCTTCTCGGCAACGAGATGCACGAAAATGAGACGCGCGATGAACTACCGAGCGATGCGTTCACGTCGTGCGGTGGCGTTGAGGGTATGGTGCACATAACGGAGGTAAGCGACGAAAAGCTCGCGTCGATTGACGAAGTTCTCAGAGTGAATCAGCTCGTGCGAACAAGAAGCTTAGGATGTGATGACATGGGAAATGTCTTGCTGAGCCTGAAAGGTTTGGAACCTCTGCATGCTCCTGCTGCTTCGTCGAGCGACGAGCGGCAGATTGGCTATGAGTAAGAAAGTATTTATCTTGTGTACTGGATAATGTAAATAATACTTGCAAATTGAAAAAGAAACACCTTGATGACTTGTTGAAAATCACAATTCCGTCCGCCTTGAGGCATGGAATCCATCGATCGTTACCCACCCTATGTCACATTGCACTTGTCGTCTTCCTCTTGCTCCTCCTCCTCCTCCTCCTCGTCGTCCTCCTCGTCGTCGATGTCGAGCTCGCACACATGCACCGCATATCGCCTCGCCGAGGAGGAATCCATCAGATCCGGATCACCATAAGGACCAACAAATCGTAAAACGAAGTTCGTGTAGTTCCATTTAGCCTGTATTCCCTTCTCGAGGAGCCCAGCGACAATGCGATCCCGAATGTACTTTGAGCCCTGTGGTTCCCCTTCCCACGTCGGGCGGACCCTCTCCGGCAAAACGAGATGGTCGAAGAGTGACGATTGCTTTGCTTGAAAGAAGTCTCCAATAGACGCGCGCTCATAATGCGTCCACAGTCGTGTCAGTTGTGGATTTTGATCACCTTCCATCGGATCATTTCCATCAGCTGGATTTGTTGCTACCACAAATGACATTTTCTCGACCGTCGAATTTAAAAACTCATCTGAAATCGATTTGACGGCGTCGTCGGCGAGGGCGTTCCGCGTGACGTGCTGGCGGAAGCGGCGCTTTCGAAAGGGGTCGTCATCGACGAATTGAAAGGCAGATGGTTGCACGTCGCATCCTAGAAAGTCGATCACGGATGCCGCCTCCGCGGCTTCGAGAGGCGCCTCCACCAATAGGCTTCCCGAGCGCAGATACTCACACGCAAACTCCGCCGCTGCGCGCGAAAAGGCAAAGTGATTGAATGTGCACCTTTTCTTCTCGCCATCTGACCAGCGCCCTTCGAGCTTTGTGAGGATCGTCGTTGCCTTGCGCTCCTGGATCGCTTTCACCGCCACTCTCATGATGAGCGTGTCATCTTCACGTGCAGCGCCACCATCCCCACGCGAGCGCTTTGCACCGACTTTGGTCTTCTTCTTCGTCGACGCAGGCGCTTGTGGTCCGTTGCCGAAATGGAACGTCAGTGTGACGTCGTCGTCGTTCGCGAGGAGGGAAGGCGACATGGATTGCTGGATGGGTGGCAGGGTAGGAGTGCGTGATGAGAGGTCAAATGTCAAATCAAATCGGCGAGCGCGAAAGATCAGCGAAAGGACCCCCAATCCAACCCCCAATGAAAAGCGTCGCAGACTAAAAATTGTTATATTTTTGTACGTTCAAGGATCCATGTAAAGAATTAATTGTACAGTAGTTCTTTTAAGTAAATTTTATGGCTGGTCAGGTAGCTGAGTGGTGAATGGTGTGAATGGACAAGGTCCTTTGTTGGACAAAAGTAAAAGTACATTCCATTACTGAATCTTAGGCTTGTTTTTGCTCACCGAAGCTTTTCCGCGGCAAATTCATACGCGGTGAAACGTGTGGCTGAGACGATAAATGCACGGCATACTGTGGGGAGTGTGCCAACGTACAGCGCTCGTATGCCACCTGATTTGAACATCTTGCGTGCCTTGGCAAGCGCCCCTCCGGACCACGGCTGTATACCCGGCGAAGGTCTCGCGGCGATTACGTGAAGCGGTTGCGCCTGCACTCTTGTCTTGATGACGTCCAGGGGAACTGCGCCCAGCCACGACGATGCGCCGGATATCGCACCGGCGATGGGCGTGGCAAACGTTTCCGAGACGTTCTCGACGATGAGCGGCTTGAGGTTTTCGTAGACGCCAAAGTACGTGAAGAAGAATGCAGATTCGCGGAGCATGTTGACGGACAGGCCCGTCCACAACGCCCTTGGCCCCGCACGTTCGACGACGTCGACGAGCGTGGTGTACGCCGAGCGAGGCACCTTTGTTTTCATCTTGAGCGCGTGCGCGTGCGACTTTTCGCAGAGTCCCGCGGCTGTGTGGTGGAACGGCAAGTTTGTGTTTGCGACGGCTGCGAACGCCGCCGCTTTGCTTCCCGCGCTGAGCAGCGTTCTCGTGCGAATTTGTGCGCCGGTGATTTGGCTTTGTATTTTGATGATTTCGAAAGGCGTGGAGACGAAAGCCGTGACTGGCCCGACGAGCGCTCCTGCGACGAAGGGTCTCCACCCTCCGACGGTTTGGTTTCCCATGGCTTGGTCCACTCGTTTTCTCCACATCCCGAACGCGGGGAACGTGAGCGCGTTGAGTATGGTCATGCTGAAGAGTGGAGATGCGATCCCTCTGTACGTGCCCACGATACCCTCCGTTCGCATCATTTGGAACGCTATGCGCGACACGGGCACGCCAGGGCTGACGTGCGTTCTATTTTTGAGTGCGTCGAGCGGGTATCCGATAATCGTTCCAACGACGCCGGAGACGCAGCCCGCGAGCGCCTCCGACGACGCGTTACGCGAACCCACACGACGCGGAAGACCACCGGGTGACCCCGTACTCCCTAAGTGCGTAGATTGAGATGACGACGAAGAAGGAGATGATGAAGAAGGAGATGATGACGAAGAAGAAGACGAAGTAGCCGCCGCAAGTCCCAAGCCACTAACACCAATACCACCAAAGGAGAGACCAATGGTGAGCGCGGGATTTACAGGCATGGTAACTCCATTAATGTCCTGGAGGGGCACACCGAGACGCACTGACGAAGACGCTTGACGCGACATGACAGGACAGGACAGGACAGGTGTGTTTTGTGATGTGATCTGCCCTGATGGCGAAGTTCGCGGGCAGGTCTGATGAGTGGCTCGGGAGGCTTGATCAAAGTCCCCCCAGGCAGAAGTCTGAAGTCTCCCGGGCCCCCCCCCAGGGACAGATTTCTCCATCGAGAGAGATGCCATCGGGCGAAGAAGAAGGGCATCTCCCCTGGCATCCATCCCTCCATCCAGACGCTCATTTGTCGTGCGCTCCTGAGTGACAAGCCTGATGATGACCGCGACTTCCGTGGACCCGTTCTTCTTCAGTGAGTTCGCCGGATTCGGGGGGATGCGTCGTTGAACTTTTCTCCATGGTGGGGAAACTACAGTAGGTTGAGGTTTGAGATGGGCCCGGTTTGGTGGGAACTCGTGGTGGGTGGGTGTGGGGCGGGCCTCGGTGAGCATTGACGCTGACGCTCGCGCCTCCAGTCGCGACGACGCGGCTGACGAGGCTGCGTACACGAAAAATATGTGCTCCTCGCTACTTAAGTACTTCACGTTCGCGATCACGGTGTCACGACGCACTACCGCGTCACAGCGTCACCTTCGACCAAAAAGGTATGAGGAGACGCGTCTTACGCGCGAGGAACTACTGAGCGCTCTTGTGGGTCTCCTAGAGACGCACAGCGCCGTCATTCCGCCGAGACGAAATGCACCTGAGAGATAGAGTCATAAAAGGGCGAACAAGGAGGTGAAAGTGATATTACAAAAAAAGCTGGCTGAAAAGAGTCTGCCGCTGTCTCCCTAACCCTAACCCTAAGTTGGCAAGTCTGTTGACAATCGTGGCCTTTACCATCGAGTCTTCGACGAAACGCGTGTACTACTACTGCCCGAGTTCCCCCTCGGGATTCGGTTACTTTGAGGTGGTTGTTCGTTGCGTCATTTATCATTGTTGTTTACATATAGTAGTCATACAAAACCTTCACCAGCCGGCGAAGTCGCCGAAACCGCTGCCAATAACGTGTTTCGCCTTCTTCGCGACAGGTCGTTGTTCGTTGTCCGCGTCGGCGGAAGAGTCAGGACGACGAATTTGCGTTTGGAAGTACCGGCCAACGCCCGAGACGTTCGCAGACCTCGACGCCTTTTCCGTCTCTTGCTCTTCGCGCCAACGGCGCTGCCACGTGATGCCTCCGTCGCGCGATACGAGCGCATCGCCGTCAAACTCCTCCCTTGCTGCCGCGGCAGGTGCATTTGTTGTTCGCGCAGGCTCCTCCTTCTCCTCCTTCTCCTCCTCTTTCGTAGCAGCCGCCTCGCTTGCCGACTTCGCGGTTGCTTTTGTCGACGGTGCTGCAGTCGCCGCCGCCGCCGCCGCGGTCGCCGCCGCGCGCGCCGCAGTCGCCGCCGCGCCGCCAGCAGCCTTCGCCACCTCGCCCCCGCGCAGTGCCGCAAGCAGTCGCCCTCCGTCGCCGCCTAGACTGGAGGCGTTGACGTTTCCGTTCGCCGCAGGCGCGGTCGCGCCCTCTGACGGCGGCACCTCCAGCTTTCTGCGAATGAAGTCGAAGTTCTCTACGCTGATGGTTTCCGCCTCCTTTCGCGGGTCCTGCAGAGTGATGAGGTGTTCCTTTGGTATGAACGGCTTCGTCTCGTCGATGAGGTCGACGTATCTCTTCGGCTTTAATACGAGTTCGCTGACAGCTGCGTAGTCGTAAACGTTCCCCGTCGCTTTGTTGGCGACAACGTGCGAGTGCGCGGTGAACGTCTTGGCAAGGATTGGGCACTGGTACGCGTGCGTTCCCAAAGCATGGTCATCCTTCGAGTTTGTTGCTGTTCCTCCTGCACCTCTGTCGTCCACCTCAGCCGGCGTGAAGTGCAGTGCCGTGAGTTCTTTGATAGCGAGTGGTAGTCCCGTGACGGGGTTACGTTGGTACTTGGCCAAGAATGGCATGATGGCCGTTATTTCAAAGATGTGTCCTTGTGGCGAGCAGAACGGCGCGTTGAAAGGCAACAAAGACAAACTGCAGTGTGACAACGGCAGGAGACGTGATTTCGATGAGTTCAGAGTAAGTGAAGTATTGGATTTGGAAGTTCCCGCGGAGATGCGTTCCGCTTGGGAGACGAACAGACGGTCTTTCCCACGCGTCTTGCCCATGATAATGATATGATATGATTGGGAGAAGGGAAGATGGGAAGGGCGCCGCCGCCGATGACGACGGTAATCTCAAAAAGAGGGGATGGAGGACTGGATGGAGGGGGAGGAGGGGGAGAAGGGGAGGGGAGGGGAGGGAGCCGTAACCCTAACCCTAACACCCTTACCCCCAAACCCTAACACCCTAACCCTAACACCCTAACCCCCAAACCCGAACCGTACCTATTCCAAGGGCATATTAACGTATGGGCCGGTCACTCCCGTTGGGCCCCGTTGAAGCAAGGCCAGGGAACCGGGGTTAGGGAAATCCATGCGGGGAATGGTCGAATGGAGGATTCATTTTGTCGGGGGTGCGTTGGGACGATTTTTCTAAGGGTAGTTGGAGGTTGGAGAGGTTGCCTTGATCAAACCCCGGTTCCCTGGCCTTGCTTCAACCCTTGGTAGGAGTGACCGGCCCATACGTTAATATGCCCTTGCCTATTCCATTCAAAGACCGATCCCTTCTAAACATTTCTATCCTCCCGGTAACATACCGGAGGAAAAGCGCCTAATCTCTCTCCGAATGACGCGTCCCAGGGAACTTCCAAATCCCAATCCCCTCAGAAATCAGCCCAGGGTGGAGGGGGGGAGTGAGGTGGCACAGCCCCCTTGGTGCTTGTTGTTTTGTTTTGTTGTTGTTGGCGACGGACGACACACATTTCGGGTATTCCTCGAAGGTATTTCTTGTACCTTTAGTTGGTTGCTTGATAAGAATGGCCTCCTCCTTACTTACAAGTTCTTGGGGTCGTTCTCGTCGTTGTTGCTCTTCATTCTTGGTGCTCATCTTTTACATTGTCGTATCCTCTTCAAGGTCGTCGCGTGGTGTTGACGCGTCCATCATCATCACGCACAACACATCTTCGTGGGCGTTTGACGACGTGCCCGCGCTCTTTGGACCGCACGTACCTGCAGGTCCGTCGAAAGCGATCAAGGGTCTCCTTCAAATCGCGTCGCCAAACATTGACGCGTGCTCCCCTCTCAACAACAAACCGCCCCTTGACCCCGTTTCTGGGTCACGACTGCCTTTTGTCATTCTAGCACGAAGGTCAGCTCTGGACGACCCGGACTCGTGCCACTTTGCACAAAAGGTATTCAACGCAGAAGCGGTCGGTGCCGTCGCAGCCATCATCTACGACGACAGGTACGAACCGCCGTACGAGATGATTCGTAACAGAGGAGACCCAGACCCGCACATACCGGCGACGTTCGTCGACCTCACGTCCGGACTCTTCATGGAAAAGCAAATCAGCAGAAACAAACCAAACACAGTACGAGTGGACATGTACGACGACGGATATCCGGCGAGCTTCTTCGACTCCGTCGGTGCGAGCTTCGCCGCCGCATTCTCCGCCGCGGCTGTCACCAGCCTGCTCTTCGTCATGAGGTCGCAGAGCGCACGAAGACGGCGCATGGCGAACGCTGCCGCAAACAACGGCGCCGACGATGCGGAGGACAGTGAGCCGCTGACGATGACGCGTGCGGCGGTATGTCGCCTGCCCTGCTTCGCTTTTGGAACCACCACCGCGTGTGCCGCCGTCGCCGCAGCGGAGGCGGCGGCGACGTCGGAAACGGCAACGGCAGAGGAGGGGGGAGACGTCGAGTCTGGACTCGACTACGAGGCGTCTGATCACGCGACGTGCGCCGTCTGCCTCGAGGACTACGAGCCACGTGAGCAGCTGCGCGAGCTGCCGTGCAAGCACCGCTTCCACAAGTCGTGCATTGACCAGTGGCTGACAACCCGACGTGCGATGTGTCCCATATGCAAGCACGATGCGAGACGTCCGCTCGAGGAGCAGACAACGGCACAGGATGACAACGAGGAGACGGATACGACGGACGACGAGGCGAACGACCGTTCCCTCTTTGCCGTCGCTGAAGGTGCTGAGGAAGACGAGTCGAGCAGCAGCGTCAGTGGCGACGACGACGACGACGAGCGACACTCACTCTCCGATGTTGTTGTGGAGGATGACGATGTGCCAGATGATCAACAGCCATTATTGGCAAGAGAACACTCGTAAGTAAGTTCGTGCAATCATCAACCTCTCTGTAAAAAGTCGAAAAGTTTTTTCATTTGTGTGTGCGTGTGTGTGTGTGTTTTTCCCATACTCATATTTATTATTTACTTTTCTTTCATTTTGTTTTCTCTCCGCCTCTCACGTCTCCAACTTATCCCAAGTCAAAACCCATAGTAAGATCAATGCCAATCGCTGACTCATTCTGCTGCTGCTGCTGCGTCCGTGACGACATAAGAAAGCTGGTAGCAGAGATGGTGCATATGCTGCTGCTTTGACGATGACGATGACGATGTATCATCGTCGACGTCGTCGCGTTTCGGTACCCTCAGCTTCGTTCGCACAAGGTTCGGCGGCATGTGCGTAAAGACGTCGTCGTGTACACCACTACTGCCTTCAGATTTAGATGCTGTCGATGGAGGAGAGTCGTCGGCAGAGGTGGTGGTGGCGGCGGTGGTGGTGGTGGAGGTGCGACTTTTGCGGTTGCGAAACAAATTGCGGAACAAACCGCCGTCGCCGTCGGCACGGTTGCCAGAAGAAGCCTCTTCATCGCGACGGTGCTGCTTCGCACCTCCGTCACGCTGTCGACGCCTCGATCTGAATGCATTGTCGAAACTCAGGCCACCAAGCGCTCGCGCCAATCTCGCGTAGCGATGATCTGACGACGAACTGACGCTTGTTGATGTTGCCTCATCCTCTCTGGTGGTTGCAACAACAGTGCTGCTGGCAGTCTCGCTGTTGTCTGGCGTTGGCATCATAATCCAATCGTCATCATCGTCGAGTGCTTCACCCTGTGCGGTACCTCGCGCGGCGAGCGCCACAATTGAGTCGTGCACGCACGCCCACAGCGCGGGCATCTCCATTGGCCCAATCCCCTCAAGGTTCACATGGCCTAAGACTGTCGTACCACCAGGTGGGCCGTTCAATGACGCGTCGAAGCACACGACAGGGGATGGCGGTGATGGTGCAGTAGTACCAGCAGCTTGCTGGCGAAGGATTGCACCCACACCCAAACCTCGGGCATGCGGTGCTGTGCACGGAACGTAATGCACCGTGTCGTCGTAACTTCCAGAAAATGTGCCAATCCGACGCGACGCCGTCACAGAAGGTGGCGGTGTGTCGTCATCCTCAACATTCTCCTTTGCTTTTGCTGACGATGCAGGAGGAGGAGGAGGAGCTGTAATGACAGCGTCGAGAGTACCTTCGATATGAGTGAAGCCACCGACGTCGTCTGCAAATGACAAGTTTGCAACCTGCACGAGCTCCTGCTGCCTTGTTGTGCTGACTGTGTCATTATTGGTGGCGACAAGCGACGACGCGCGCGTGCGTGTCTGTAGCATACACTTTCCCACCCATCGTGCCTTGGCATCTCGAAGTGTGCCATCCGCCCCCACGACGACGCGAAGCGTTGGCAGCGTGACGACGATTTCCACATCGTCGTCGCCTTCGCCTTCGCCGTCGCCGCCTTCGTCGCCTTCGTCGCTGTCGTCACTTCCAGATTTGAGGGTGAGCGCCTGAAGCACAATGCCTCCTCCGAACGTAACGTCGATTGCCGTGCCCGGTTCTAGCAGTGATGATGCTGACAGGTTGTCGTCACTTGCAGCCTTTTTCATTTTCGTCCCTTTGTCATCAGACTTTTTCGACGACGGCGTCATAAATCGACTGCGTGGACGAAGATTGACAACCGCAACAGCGAGCCGCCTTTTAAATGGAAGCACCTGCTCGCGACGATCTCGTGCAAGAAGTCGATTCATCGTTGCTTGAGCCGTAGCCGCCGCTGCAGATGGATCAAAGTCCACAACTTCCTGCATGTGCGCAATCGCGCTGCGCGACGACGACGAATCGCCGCCGCTGATTGATCGCGTGGCGATGTAGTGCGATCCCATCGTTGGCGTGGGAGTTTTCGTCGCTTCTGTGGAACTTCTGAGTGCGTCCGCGAGGAACGCGACAATGACGCGCACCGCGGCAATCGTGCTGCTTTCGTATCTTGCAAGTTGGCTGGTGGTGAGGTTGGGCAGATGAGCACGAAACGACGAGGCGGTGGATGGCGCCAGCTCCACTTCTTGGAGGTGTTGGTGCGATGCCGCCGCCGTCAGACGACGAAGCATGGTTCCCTGTCGTATGTACCTGTCCTTGCGATCTGCAAGCAGCCTCGCACGTCGCCGACGCTCTTCCGGAGAAACGTATGGCGCATTCGAGTGCGTGGCACCCAAAGGCCGATCAGCAACAGGAGCAGCAACTGAGGAGTCCGCCGCGGCGTCCGTCTTCTTGTCATCCTTCGTTGTTTCCTTTTTTGGGTCGTCGTTGTCGTCGTCTTGCTGCTGCTGCTGCTGCTGCTTGGATGATGATTGTGGTGGCGGTGGTGGTGGTTGTGGAAGGGGTGGTTTGTTGGTGGAAGCTGTATGCGAAGGAGGAGGTGGTGGTGGAGCTGCTGCTGATGCCGCTTGTTTTGGTGGTGGCAAATGATTCGGCTCTATTTCGTCCTCTTCGTCATCATATGCGCGCCGCTGCATCACCGGCTGTTCCTCCTCCTCTTGCTGCTTGTTCTTCTGATTTGTTTGTTGCTGTACGTTGTTGCTGTTGTCCTTGCTGTTGTCGTTCTCATCGTCAGCCGTGGTGATAATAATAGCGGCATCCGCTACATTGTTGCTATCGTCGTGATCGCCACCAGATTTCGCTTCTTGACGTACTGCTGAGGATGTGTTGTTGTTAGCGGCTTCAACTTTTCCTTGGTGATCTTCCTCCTCCTCCTCCTCTCCTCCTCTTGCCCCACCACTATCCTCAGTGGCAGTAGCAGCAGCTTCACCTTGGCTCCCGCTGGATGAAGGCGGCGTCTCCCAGTTCGATGACTGCGACGTCTCCGGACAAGGCGCAAGATTGACCATCCCACCACCTGGTGATAGCGACGGTGGTGCTGACGACGAACTGCAAATGAGCGTATTTTTTTGTTGTGGTTTGTCGTCACTGTTGCTGTTTTTATTTGTAGTCGCCGGTCTGATTATTGCTGTTGTTGTTGCATGTTGTTGTGCATGAGCATGCGTGATGCTGATTGTCGCCGGCGCACTGGACGACGACGACGTGCGTCTTTTTGTCCCCCCCACGCCGCCAACAACGCGACTTGAGGCTCCCGCAGCCACTTCCATAATAACGTTATTACTAAAAGTATTAGAACTACTGAGATCAACTTGTACTAACCAGCAACGGCACTATTATTTAGAGCGACAGCGCCAACACTATCACTTCAACACGAAACAACAAACAACAAACACTTCAACAAACACTTCAACAAACACTACAAACTGTAAAAACACCGTACAGCAAAAACCTCAGCAGAGGGTAAAAACCAACAAAGCAGTCAGGGGAAAGGAACGGCTGAGAAACGGCTAATTTTAGCTAATAGGGTAAATAAAACGGCTAATTTCCGGCTAGGTTTCAGTCAGGACGTTCCCCTTCCCCTTCGGGACCCTTCCCCTTCCCCTTCCCCTTCGGGACCCTTCCCCTTCGGGACCCATCCCCTTCCCCTTCCCCTTCCTCAGTCAGGGACCACTGTTTTCTTCCCACTGGGGGCAATGGCAACAACGTGGATCTGTGTGTGTTTCTTCGACGTGGCGACTTCCTACACTGGGATAAAACCGGGTGGGTGATGTTATAGAGGGTTATAGAGGGACCCCCTTTGTTTGTTTTTCTTGGTACGAGGTTTTTCTGAAAGGATGAGTTTGAATCTATCCATCCAGGAGGAGCGATTTTGGGGATCCCGGTCGTGCTCCTATTACGATCAAGGAAGGGGGCAGACGAGTCGCAACCAACCCCTAATAAGTAACCTTAGAAGTTCATCAAGCCATTACAGAACAGGGAACCCCGAAACGAAACCCCCATAATCCTCTGTTCTCTACCCGGTACCCCACCGCCTTCCCCCGGCCTCGGGACTGTCCCCTCCGTCGCCGGCCTGTGCACCCCCAGCCAGCTGTCAGCTTCTGCGATGCCATGCGCTGCCATGCAGTCCTCATGCGCCGAACAAGTCACGCTCTCACGTACTCGCTCACCTCGTCACTGCATAGATAGACTACATTGGTTGGTCTTCATCATACCTGATAGATAGGAGGCAGCGCGCAGGCGTTTGTTGGTTGGCTCACTAAAAGCAGCATACCGTAGTGGTAGTAACGATGATGACGACGAATGTCAGGAACATGCGATCGATCGTCACGGCGGCGTCATCAGCCGTTTTGGTCGCTCTACTTGCTATCATCGTGATGCTCAGTGCCGTGAGTGGTGTGAGCGCAGACGATTCGACGACGACGACTAAGTATGAGACGACGAATCGTACGATGCCTGACATGATCGTCCAGTTTGGATCGGCGAGGACGGCAACAACGCTACAGTTCCAGATTTTGTGCCTCATTGCGACCATGCTTCACGGCGAGAAAGACGAAAAGGTGGCATGTAAGTTCGTCGGGGGTAGAAATAGTCCTTTGCCAAACGCGAAGCAGATGATGCGAAACGGCCACTTTCCTGTCATCAAGTCTCACATACATACCAACAATCTCATGGATGATTTGGGTGTGTTTAATAATAATCAGAGCAAGCTGATGAAAGAGTACCCGAACGGCATATGGGTTTTCAGAACTGGTAAGCGTGACACCGAGAAGATTGATTGGATGAAACTAGAAGACAAGGTGTCTTCGCCTGTCGTCTCTCTCAAATACGTGCAATCTCTCGAAACGCTTGGTCGCGATGGCATCCATGGCATTCTCGACGACTACGCGCGCATCTTCCGTCTCTCGGCGCACGAGCTGGCGGAGCTGAGCGAGTACATTCGCTACTGGACGATACTAAGGCAGTGCTGTGGGAAGCAAATGAGCGTCGACTGGCGCAAGATGCTCCAGAATCACACGCGTGACGGACATGCCATTCATGATCACAATCACAGCATGCACGACCCAAACTATCACGCGTGCGAAATGTACAACATCAAGTGGGTGGAGCGCCTACTTCTCCAGTCGGAGTTCCTCATGCACTTTAAAGAGAACGAAGGAAAAAATGCGCAGCTGTATAGAGTGAGCAACATGGATGGCACTCTGAACGGCAATTACTGCGAGGTGTGCGAAAAGTACATCGAACAAAACCCGTCGAAAGCAGGAATGAACAAGAATTGCTATTATGCAAAGTTTGATAAGGCGGAGTGATGACTTTGGGTGATCATCGCAACCTTAAAACAACCTTCTTCTTTTTGTGCGTTCTAAATACTTTGGGTGTTTGTAGGGATTAGGGTGATAGGTTAGGGCTAACTTCATTCATTCTTGTCGTAGTAACAATTTCTCGTACAGCGCTTGCTCGAGCAGACTCCGCGGTTCCTCGAAGTTGATCGCATTGTTGTTGTTGACCTCATCAATGCTGTAGGCGTCGCGCACAACGCGGCGGTGCTTTCGTCCCGGATGTTTCTCATCAGGATAGTAGAAGTAGTCGCTCGGCAATGCCCAATTTGACGGGTACAAGCGCACCGCTTCCGCATCCGTGCCGCCGTGCACATGGACGTGCCGATATCGCAAGAGATTCGTTATCACCTCGCCAAAGCCACCGCCGGTGCTGAGGAAACTCCGCGCATTCTCCGACACGAACATCACGTCGTCATCCGGCGTCCGTCCAAGCCGCATCTCAACTTCTGCAAAGCCGCGCGCACGCAAGAGGGCAACACGTGACAAGATGTAGCGTGCCGAATGCATCACGCAAGAAGTCAGGTTGTGCAACGGCACGTGTATCCCGGCGATGATGACCACCTTGCTTCTTCGTCTCGCTTCTTCCCGCTGGTTCTTGAGAAGTACGTCGATGGCTGCCTCCCACCACGCCAAATCGCCGAAGTGCGTACTCGCAATTGTTCTGGGTACGAATAGTTCCGATGTGCTCCTCAGCGTGAATTCGTCGTCGAACATGTAGTTTCCTGCGTAGCACAAAACATCTCCCACGCGAATGTGCAGGACGAGCGTATCACGAGGTGACGACGTCGTCGAAGTCGCCGATCTTCGTCGTCGCATGTGATGTGAAACGACGTCATTAAGAACTCCGTAATCACCAGCTGCACCGTTCGCTTTGATGTAGGATGCGCCAATTGAGTTCTCGCGAAGTATTGCATTACGCATGATGAGCTGTTGGGCACGTTGTCGATTATTTTCAAAGTTGCCATACTTTGCTGATTTTACGGCATCACCTAGGCGATACATCCACCAGTCGCGAGGTGTGATTAGCTCTTCCGCAACACTTAGTGCATCGTCGTTCTCAGGCGCGAGCCACAGCGGCGAATCTTGCTGAAAGTGCATCGTACACGGCATATCGACATCCTCATCATTACAATGAAGCCGAGGAACCGCGCGACGGCGGAAGTGAACGAGACTATATATATCCTCGGCATCTTTGCGGCACCGATACCACCTGCGAGTGGTGCCGTTGACAAGAAAGCGATCTTCGACGTGAAGACGAATGCACGCTGACATACCTTTATTCGCTGCCGCGGCCGCTTCGTTTTCGTTCACCGAGATACAGAGCGGTGGATTCTCTCGCACGAGCTTGAAGTCATCCTTCGCCCATACATCCAGCCGCCAATCCATCAGCCGCGGTAAATTTGTTTGAGCCTTCTTCTCTCGAGCGCGTGATGATTGACGCGTTTGCACTCGATGGCCTACCGCTAGCACATACGGAATGCGCTCGTCGCAAACCATCATTACCTTTGGATGAGGCTGCTGAAGTTGTTGTTGTGCTGCTGCATGACCAGTTACTAGAGGCAGTATCGCGACAAGCAGCAGCATCACACCGACGACCGCCATTCTTTCACGGCAGATGTCCAGATCGCGACAATTGATTGGCGGTGTTCGATTACTATATGTATTGTCCCCCCCTAAAACCCGAATCCATCGGACTTTTCCCCTGCTGTACTGTACTGTACAGTGTGATGAGAACGCATTAGGGTTAGGGTTAGGTTCGTTGGGCATCCTCCTTCCTTGCTAGCCTTTTTCATTTTTTTATTTTTTCAATCTAAGAATGGCGCGCAAGAAGACTCAAACGCCACGTCGACGCCTCGATGCCGCCGTCCCATCATTCATGCCAGAATCCCATGATGATCCACAACAACCACATGATGTGCACCACTCCTCGGACGATGAATCTGATGAATCTGATTTGTTGCCTTCGTCTCACTTGCCGGTTCATTCGTCTCATCCTTCCAGGTCATCACCCACGTTGATGTTTCCATCTCTGTACCGCCTTCTCGCGAGACCGTGTGGGACAGGGACATGCGATGGACCGACAATCATGACTCAACTGAGGCCTCAACTTCGACCATACCAAAGTCGAGCGGTCGCGTGGATGCAGGCGAGAGAACGCGGAGACGTGCAGAGGGCTGCCGCGATATCGCCAAACGAGGCTAGCAAGGCAGTGACGTCGACAGCGAACGACAATGGCGTGTGCCGTGGAGGCGTGCTTGCAGACGAAATGGGACTGGGAAAGACTGTCGAGCTGCTTGCACTCATTCTTGGAGACAACCAAACTCCTCAGTCTTTGCCGCCGCCATCACCACCACAACAAACAACAGCCAAGCGACGGAGAGAGCAAGAACAGGAACGCGAACAGCCGGAAACAAACGTGGCGCAGACGAAGCGTAAAAAACGCGCGGAAGTCGAACAGCCTGATGGCGTGTACTGGGAACCAACGCTCGGACGACGAGGCACAACCTTTCACTACGCACTATGCGCGTGCGGACACGCAGCCTCAAAGGAGTCCAAGGACGACGTCGCTTGCTCAACCTGCGGCAACTTCTTCCACCGACGCTGCTTCGACCTCCCGTCTCGCAAAAGTGCTCCTCAACTCAACTTCACCTGTGGCCGCTGCGTCACCAAACGAGTGGACGGTGAGGCCACCTCGCTCGCAAACGTGCCCTCGCGCGCGACACTTATCGTCGTGCCATCATCCATTCGATCCCAGTGGCTCGACGAGATGCAGCGACACGTGCACAAGCTGATGGTGCTTACAACAGACTCGCCAGCTGGCGCCGCCGCAACACTGGACCAGTCCGACGATCCGCCTTGCATCGTTCTCAACTACGAAGGGCAGGATCAGTCAGGAAGATATCCAACCACGCCGCAGATGCTGCACGCTTCGTTTGACATTGTCATCACAACGTACGAAGTCCTGAAGAAGGATATGCGATATGTCAATGCGACGGGCGAGAACAGCCGTGCACGGCACAGCATGCGAGCGAGCCACATCGTTCCGACGCCACTTACGTCGATTCTTTGGAAACGCGTCGTCCTGGACGAGGCACAGCTCGTCGAGGGAGGCACCGCCGAAGCTGCTAAGCTTTGCCGCGCTCTTCTTGCACAGAGGAGATGGTGCACGACTGGCACGCCATTCCACAAGGGTATTGGCGATGCCGCGGGACTTCTTGCTCTTCTCCGCATATCTCCATGTGATTCTGGCGCCGGCGAATCTTGGTACAGGCGCCACGTCGCGGGGCCAATTGAGGCTTGCGATGCAGACGCAGCGAGAAAAGCCTTGGATGCGGCAATTGCCGCACCCTCCGAAGCAGCCGCAGCATCTCCTACTATACAGCAGCAAGCCTGCCGCTACCTCATCTCATCGATCGCGCCAATTCTCTGGCGCACACGTCGTCGCGATGCCGCCGCGGCGAACGAACTTCCGTTCCCACGCCGACGAGAATCAACCACGACGCTTCAATTTACCGCGGTGGAGTCAGAATGGTACAAGGATATCCAAGCGCGAAGCATCGCGAGCATCGCCGCAGCTTGCAAAACCGCGAGGAGCCGTGGGGAGGGCACCGATCTTACCGTAAGGGAGAGGCGCAAAATCTTTCCCGTTCTACTCAGCTTGAGGCAGGCATGCGACCACTTCGCGATAGGTTCACGAGGCCTGCGCAAGACGACACGTACAAGGGCTGGTGCGACGGACGCATTCGCGGGTGCGCAGGTGTACGCAACGAGTGACGATGCCATGGCAAATCTGCTTCTGCGCCGCCGTCTGGAGGCGGAGGATGCGCTACGTGCAGTGCTGCACGGCTCGTTTGGTCTCGCGGCAATCTGCGCAATGCTAGGCGACCACGGCCGATCGGTGCTTTGGTACCGCTACGCGCTTTCGCGCAGTGACGCGGAGCTTACCATCCACGAAGTGCGAACGGATGCACTGCAGCGCATGCACCTTTGCCACAATCTACGACGATCGCTGGATGCCGCGATAGCCTCGGGAAGCATGGCCGAAGCTGCCACCGTGAGGTTAACTGCCATTGCATTCGCGGGAGTGACTCCATTCGATCCACCGGCCGTTCTTGACGCACACGAAACTCGCCTTCTGCAGGAGCGTGCGAATCCGCAGCCCTCAAGTGCCACCGAACCGGCAGGGGCGGGCGGTGGCGGTCCTTCGTCGTGCACGGCTTCGGACGTGAATGTGCTGCTATCTTCGGTACGCCAGCTTGATGCCGATGTCGCTGCAAAGAACAATCCCGCCATCGCACAGTCGACGACGACGTCTGCGTCGTCACTGAATACTGCGGCTTTGGACACGGAGATAACTCTGCGCGGATCTGAGTATGTGTCCGAGTGGATTTCCAAGCTCGGCACAGCCGCGTCTGACTTTCTCCACGCAGTGAAAGCGTCGCAAAAGGCGGCGGACGAACTCGAAGCTGCTGCATCAGCTGCGATGAGCCCTGGCTCACGCGCACCACGCACAGGTCTCGACGCATCCCTCTTCAACGATGGTGGTAAGGTGGTTGGCGCGTCAAATGCGCCATCGACGAACGCAAGTGCACCACTTCACGTTTCGGCACTCGTAGCATGTCTTGGTGAGCTATGGTGGAGTGTGCACCTTGACGAACGTTGCGCATCGGAGGCTGGCACGGATGGGCACGGTGTCGTGACCCTTCTTCTGAACCAGGTGAAGCGTCAGCACAACGACGCTGTTAATGCTGAGAAGAATAAATGGTTTGGCCAGCGGTCAGTTGACGGCATGGAAATGGTTGCAAAGAATCGCACTGGCCTGAAATCATGGATACTGAATCAGCTGGAGTTGATCTTCAAGGCATCTCACAGTTGGCGCCGTGCCATGCAGCGACTTTCTCGCGATGTCATGCCAACGCCGATCGAGCTAGAGGGACAGTGCGGCGTTTTACCAGACGAAGCCCCGCGCGCATCTGGAAGTGTAGCACGGCAACCAACACAGGCGGCAATTCGCGCCGCCGGGGCATGTTCGCTGTGCAGCCAAACAGGTACGCTCGGCCAAGCGTCGAATCTGAGGACGTGCCCGTGCTGCCAAGTTGACCTCGAGGTTCTCTTCATTGCCCAAGGTCGCATGTTTGACCTGAAACTCCTTCGAGGTGAAGCGGCTACTGTCGAGGAGCTGGTTGAGGTTCGCAGGAAGCAGATTTTAGGCGGACGGCGAGTGGATGGCGCCGATGGCGGGGCGTCAAATGCCGGAGCAATTCTGCGAGTTCTTCACCAGCACAAGGAACTTGCAAATGTGATACAAATGCTCCGAGTGCTGATGCCTGGCGTGACGCACAGTCTGCGGCCTGTTGCACTTGCGCATATGAACTACCTTCGGTGCCTAGCCAAAGAAATGGAGCAGGCGGACACCCTTGTCAAGTCGCAGATTGCGGCACTGCACAGCTACGATGAGGTGGACAGCTGCACGTCCCGCGTCTTACTTTCCAAGGCGCTTCGCGAGCAAGTTGTGGAGTCAGCGTGCACGAATGTCGCGGTGCGACAGAGCCTCGGAGTTGCCGCCGCGTCGGCGGCGGCTGGCATGTCCACACCCGAGGACGTCTTTTGCGTGCAAGAGGACGAGGCGGAGTTGGCGCGCCGCGAGATGGGATACACGACGACGAAGTCTGGCGCACTCGTGCTGAGAACTTGGCCTGATGTGGCGGAGCTCTTCGCGGAGTCGTCCGCCAACGTCACCACGGGGCTTGTTGACCTGAGAAATGCTGGTAGAAAGATTCGCCATCTTCGAGAGATTCAAAGGGAGGCGCTGCGGCAGCAGAAGGCTAGAGAGGCCAGTGCACCGCGCATCTTAGGTGGGGCTGCGCATGCTGCTGGCACGACAGCTCGCGATGCGGCTGCGGCTGCGGCAGAAGCTCGAGCTGCAGCTGCCTCCGCTGCCGCCCCAGCGGCAGCGGCAGCCGATGGCACCGCGTGTCCCGTCTGCGGCGATCCCATTACCGTGTTTCTGGACTGCGGGCACGCGGTCTGCGGCCAGTGCGCCAAGAAGCTTGCACGCTCCTTTGCGACGCGCATTGCTCCCGCGGCGTCGCCAGGCTCACCATCAGGCCGCAACGGCGTTGCGGCGGTGAAGTGCCCCATCTGTCGCGAGCCAACGGCCAGGGCGAACGCGATTCGTGTTGCTCCGGCGACAGAGACTTTGGCTGATGCCGAGGGTGTAGATGCGGGAGATCACGCGAAAGTTTCGCTGCCAAGCACCGCAGCTGCAGATGTGGCTGCTCCGGCGCCCGCTTCGCCGCGTCCCGCAGTGCGCCGCAAACTTGCGATGGGTGAAGAAGATGCTCCCTCAGTGGAAGAGGAGGGATCCTGCGAGAAACATTTGGCTGTGGAGGGGAACTACGGCACGAAATTGGAAGCGGTGGTGCGTCGCATCATGTGGATCTCTCGCCAGCCACAGGTGTTTCGAAGTGACGACCACCAGCAGCAGCAGCAGCAGCAGCAGCTGGCTGGTGGGGCTGGTGGCAGCGCCGAGACGACGGCGATGACACCAAAGCAGCGATGCGTGGTTTTCAGCGACTTTGCGGAAACCTTGAAAATCCTGTCTCAGTGCCTAACACGGAATGGCGTTGCGCATTGTCTGGCTGTCTCACGTGGCGACGTTCCCTTGCAGGTGCGCACGTTTGAGAAGGCTGACGAATTGGCCGCAGACTGTCCGGCGGCACTACTCATGCCCTTGAAGCATGGTGGGATGGGTTTAAACGTCTTATCCGCGCAGCATGTGGTGTTCGTCGAGCCTTGTCTGCACCGTGGCCAGGAGGAGCAGGCAAAAGGTCGTGTCGCGCGCGTCGGACAGCGGAGCGCGGAAGTTGTGACTCACCACTTCAAGGTGGAAGGCACGGTGGAGGAGTCGCTCTATGGTAGCAGAGGCGCCGGCGCCGGCGACGGCGATGATGATGATGACGACGGCGGCGGCGGCGGTGAGAATCGCGAACAGCCAAACGACGACGGTGTCGTTCTCGCGACGCTCATGAAGGAGGTGGCAAAGTGGGAGGCGTCTCGATAAATTTTGTATATTTGACACACTATGATAGTTTTTACAAGTTTGTCGGGCGATCCTCCTCCTCCTCCACCCCCGAAAAAACGCGCCGTTCTCACCATAAAAATTCAATCAATGGCGGGTAAAAATCATATCGCAATTTTTAGCGACCGCATCGCCGCAGCGCATGCGACGATCGCTTCTGTCTGCTCAACTTCGGCGTCTGTGTCGTCGCTCGCGTTTTATCTGATCACAGCGAATGTGACAGCCGCAGCCGCACTGCTGGCGCTCTTCGATAATCACCATGGTGGTGGTGGTGGTATTAGTGGGCTCGCGTCGTCGTGCATCGGCGCATCTATCCGTAGCTTGACTTGAGATGGCTTGATCTCCTTGTGGCGGGCTGCGCAGAAGCCCAACTCACTTCACCTTAAGACCGCCAGACTTAAGGGAAGGTAAGGTAAAGAGTAGAGAATGGTTACATGATAGGACTGTTGACTTCGCCGTGCGGAATTCTGGCTTCATGATAGAGAATGTGCAGCCCTTTATGTCCTCGTTGTTCGTCCTGTGGCTCGTGTACGTACGGGCATCGTAGGACGACTCCCATCCCAGCCTCGCGCTTCCTCTTGAGCAAGTCAAGGGTTAAATGCACGCCACAGCCATCGCAGAACTCCACAGGTCGGTGCTCACTGTCTGCCGTGATCCCATGGCGCGTAAGCATGATGGGTCGCTGAACAAGCTCGTAGTAGCGAAGGAATTGCGCCGAATCCATCGATCCTTTTTTGTTGGATGCGAGTTGGCAAGGCAAGGTGGCAGCGGCGGCGGAATCCTCTCCTCACAGATCCTCTCACAACTTGACTTGATTCGGGTTTGAGGCTCACTCCATGGCGCTTCGACGCGACGGCAGCATCGCGTGCTGGGGAGACAACAACGTTAATCAGGCACCTCCCGCTGGCGTCTCTGGTCCATTCAACTTGACTCTTGAGTTTAAGGTCACGGGAGGTCGACTTAAGGCTACTTCACCCACTTCTTGTCAATCGTCGTGCTAACGATGCAGTTTCGGTTACTCCAAATGCCGCACACTTCAAGCTGGACCGGGCCGACCGGGACACCTCGTTGGTCTCACGGATTTTTGTCCCAGCAAATGTTTTGCTCCGCGGGATCCCGGTCGCGCACATATTAGAACAAACCTTCTTCAATGGCGGGTAATACTTTAGAGTATATAAGAGTTTTTTGCTTCATGTACAAGGTTTTATGTCCCCACCCGGCCGGGCGGGCGGGCGGGCGGGCGGGCGGCATTGCGGCAAGGTGGAGTGATCGTCACCGTCGTCGGAAAGGGGAGGAGGAGCTTAAGGAGGAGGAACACAGCGGTCCAGATCTGCGGCATGGACCTCATCGTGCCGTTCTTGCACTTCACTACAACGGA
Source organism: Pycnococcus provasolii (assembly GCA_938743325.2). Lineage (NCBI taxonomy): Eukaryota > Viridiplantae > Chlorophyta > Pseudoscourfieldiophyceae > Pseudoscourfieldiales > Pycnococcaceae > Pycnococcus > Pycnococcus provasolii. The sequence goes on from OW568891.1 coordinate 443,182, forward strand.
CCGTCAAAGCCGCTCGCAAACACGACGCCGCCATCGTTCGATGAGTACAATCCTCCGTACCTGCGTCACGCATCAAGGTGCGAGAGAGAGGACTGGGCGGCACTGTCATACGATCGTATGGTGCAGCAACGAGTACGCACCGAACAGCAGCGACGGCGATGGAACACACGCCGTCAGCGCCGTCGGCGCCGCCGCCGTCGCGACGGCAATGGTGAAGATTACTACTACCAAGACAACAACGACGAAAGCACGACGATCTATTCGTCGTCATCATCGTTAGAGCTAAATTATCGTCGCGCCGTGATCATCGTCGCGGCATCGGCCGCAACCGCGCAGCCGTACGTGTATGAATTGCACAATGTGCTGAACAGAACAGTCTGCTCGTGGTTCACTTTGCCAAATGCGGATGCGAAGTCTTCGTATGGAATTGTGCGCTGGCCAGCTGACGCGCTTTCACCGGAGGGATCGATCGTTGCGCACGAAGATCTCCTCTCCATGCTCAACTACGAGAAATCGCACGCTGCGACGATGCCCTCCTCCACCTCCTCCTCCGGAGTTCGGAGTGCGGAGTCCGGGCGCCCTGACTGGGACCTTGCCATGAAATCGAAGCAGCTGCTTTGCACGTGGTCTATCCTTTCCGCGCGACTCCGCGACCTTGCGCAGCTCCGTGGGACTCAAAGATCTGAGATCTGCGACGAGGCTGAGGAGAGGTACTATCGAACGTCCATTGTGGACGCACCTCTGGTGGGTGTCGAACACGCCGCGTGCGGCATCCTGCGCCACGACCTGGAGGAGTGGGACACCAAATCCAACAACATCGACTCGCTGATGCAACAAGCCTTTTTGTCGTTTGTGAAGCACGCCGTCTTCGGCGTCGCCTCCAAGACACAGCTCGACCGCATTCCGTGTTCGTGCTCCTCTTCGAGAAATTTGGCAGATCGCGATTCAATTGTCATCCTCCAGCTGATTCATCCATCGTCGTTACCAGACCTACACGAAGCACTTCTCTTGATGAAAGACGAGAATGCAGATGATCGACACCACCGCCGTCAAGACTCCCACTCTGATCCGGCGGTGGTCATCGCGAGCCTGCCAGGTGACGAGGAGGCTATTGCGGCGATGATGGACGAGGTCAATAAGGCCAAAGACAGAAAATCCGATGTGATGATTGACTTTTTCGTTGGCAACGACAACCACTCCAAGACAGAATGGGCCTCGAACGTGTATTCGTTGATAGCCATCTAGAATGTTTTAAAGCATATTATATGTAATCTAAGTTCTAGTTATGTTACCCATAGTCTACACAAGTTGTTGTTGAAGGAGTCCAATGCTCTCGGCGACTTGACCGAGTCGTTCGATTCCTCGTTCGACATCGTAAAACCACCTTCTCTGCGATTGGGATCCTTCCGCGTACTGCTCCGCTACTATGCAGTCAAGCAGGTCTAGGAAAGGCCTTGCGGCTGACAAATTCTCCGCCGTCGTCACCTCCACCAAGCTTTCGCGTGATGACTGCCAGAGATTCTCGTCGCCAAACACAGCGATCGTGGCAGCGAGCGCGAAGGCGTCGAGAGATTGCTTACCACAGGCGGGGACACGCGAGCATACGTTAGCCAAGATCTCGCTCGCTTTCACGGAAGATTCGCAAGTCTTTGCTTTGAATATCTCTGACATCTCCACAGCAAGGCGACGCGGTATTTCCGTCTCAGACGACTCACTGGCAGCATTTCGACCGGCTTCTGCGAGCAGTGCAAGCGTTTTGGAGTTGGACTCGCGGCTGCCACCACCAGCATCGGCGTCAACGCGTCGGCCGACGCCCACCACACGGAGAGCGAGCTGCCGCACCTCGTAGATGGCGTGTAAGCATCGAGACAGCCAGGTCGAACGGGAAACGGACGTCGACATCGACGCGGGAAGAACCCGCCTCCAGTAGGCTTCCGCGGCATCCTTGTATGCCACCATAGCGGCGACATCCTCGTCGCGAGTGTCCTCGAAGCGTGGCGGCGGCACTGGCAAGAGCGCGTTGCATCGCGAACCCCTATTTCTGAGCTGCCCACCTTGCCACTCACTTTTTGGTTGCCGCAGGCGCGAGTCAGCTCGTCGTGCACTTTCGTGACACGACACGTGAATCGCAGAAAAATGAGAAACGGTGTAAGCCACCTCCTCGTTATCATTTGGAACGCACAGGCAGTACACGGCAAGCGCCTCCGAAGGCCGTTCGTCGTATCCTTCGCGGCAAATCACACATCGCAAACCACCGTGCTCCGGCTCCTCCGGCTCTTCCTCCTCCTCCAGGTCGAGATTGAACAGCGCGGCATCCGGGCTTGCATCAGTGGAGGTGGCTGCCGCCTGTGCTGCCAGCGCCATGAAGTCGTGAGGCGGCGTGCTGCCGAGAGGCGACGACGCCGCGTGATTCAATGGCGAAGACTGCGACGGTGACATCGACGACGCACCAAAAGATGAGCGCGACCTTCTCCTCCTCGCCGCCGCGTGGTGGTGATTTAACCGCGCGAGCTCTTCGCTAGCCGCGCGGCCGGGACTGGGAATCAGTGTGGCCCCCGAGCTTGCAAGAAGCGAATGCGAAGGACTCGCCGGTGGCGTTATGCCAGGACTTGGGCTGGGACTGCATCCAGGGCTTTCGTGAATCACGAGGCCGAGAGAGTTCAGTATCCTCTCCCGCGCCGAGAGAGCGCGCGCACGACGCTCCTCTGCGGTTCTCAGCCGCTCCTCTCCAAGTCGACGCGCCGTCTCGTTATTTGCCGCGGAAGCAGCCGCAAGCACCGCGCCAGCGTCGTTCCCCCCAACACCCCTTTCCGAAATGCAATTTTCCATCTTGTGGAGAAGCCTCAGCGTGTCGCCGTTCCTGTGACTCGCAAGCACGGCGGCGTGGGTCGGGTCGACCAAGCAAAGAGGTGCGAGAACTCGCAGAACCTTTCGCCCGCAAAGCGTGCGATCGAAGAGCAGGCGAATGCAGCGTGAACTTGGCAAGCTCATATCCATAGAAGCGGACCTCGGCGCGGCACTGCCTCCAAGTTTGCATGCGATCAATTTTTGACGCCTCGCTTCCTGTGAATCTGCTCTGGCCAGGTCGGGAGCAGCTCGCTGAAGATCTTCAATTATATCCCAAAGCCATTGGCAAAGCGATGACACCGCACCTGGACCCATGCGCTTGGCAACGCTACGATGACCTGACGACACCGCCGCGAACACACAAGCAAGCGCAACGGCACCCTTCGATTCGTCGCTCGGACGCCTGCACAGCGAGGTGAGCGATCGTGCCGCATGCTGCGCAGCACTCGTGCCACCCGCGGAGACGAGTAAAGGAAGCGCCTTAGCGAGCGACAAGGCTGCTGCGACACGCCGCTCGTCGCTCATCATTTCACCATCACTAGCCTCGGATGACCCAGCGTATATGAGTAGCCGCTCGATAAAGCGATGCGTATCTAGCTCCGTCGACGACGACGACGGAGAAGAAAGGTTGTTGTTGTTCGTCGCGGAGGAGGAACGTGGAATGCGAACAAGGGCGGCGAGGATTCCGAGGCTCTGCGATTCCGCCTGCTGATCGTCCCTCGCATATGCTCCCGAGCAGCCGGCGATTGCCGCATCGAGCGCACCAGCTGCAACGAGAGCAGCACCTTCGCTCGCGCAACCGCCAAGCACAATGCGAAGGGCCATTGGCCGACTCGAGCCACCCATATTTGACACGATCGCGGGCCAGTGATTGCCACGCGTCAGCATGCCAAAAGCTTCCGATGTGTTTGTTGCCGCCTCACGCGCCTGGCCACCACCGCCGCCGCCGCTGCCGCTGCCGCCAGAGAAGATTGGTTCTTCAGCTTCCCCGTCGAGACCTGTCAACCGATATGTGACGATCATGGGGCTGCCAGCATCGCTCCAAAGTTCCTTGTAAACACGTGATACCGGAAGATCTGTCCGGACGATGTGATTGCATACCAGCAGCTCCATAGCGTGGTCGTCGTCGAGAAGTCCGAGCATGTCGAGCTCCACGCAGAGGTACCTCTTGATGTCTGAGAATGTCGCACCTTCATCCACAGGTTCCAGGAGCGCTGTGGGCGTCGTCGCAACAGCGCCCATGACGTGTGGGGTGAATGTGTCGCCGAATCGTGCGTCGTCGGCGTCCACCGCTGCTTCATCGACGAGACAAGATCCCACCGGACTCTTCGCTGAGGCCGTCTCTCGTGATGCCGCCCTCGTTGCCCGCGACTCTTCGCGAGGCAGCTCGCCGCTTGCGATTGCACCTCGCCTCGGAAGGCCCCCTCTTAGGAATTCTTCCTGCGTAGGAGCACGCCGCAGCAGAAGAGGAACGGACGGTGCCGAAGTAGCCGGGCAGCAGATTGCTGAGAGGCGACGCAAGGCAGCCTCAGTCACCAGCGGGTGACCCATCGCTTTCGCCAGCGCGTCGACGAGCATAGCTGTGGCACTACCTGAATTCTGAGCACCCAGAATCTCCCCCAAAATCTGCGTGATTTTTCTATGGCTCGCCACAACGCTCTTACCAGAGCCCGCCGCCGTTGCACCATCCAAAGCACATAGCGCGACGACGAGATCCTCGAAAGAGCGTTTCAATCCGTCAAGAGGCATGTCAGCCAATGGAGCATGCCTCCCCTCGAGCAGGCGAACTGCACGGACGAGTGATCGGGTGACTACCGCCGACGAAAGCGCGGCATTGGCATCAATGGAAGAGCCACACAAGCACAGTGCATGCTCGCGCACTTGGCGAGAGCTCCACGGAAGCATCCACGATTGCATGCGCCCGCAGGCAGCCTCCGGAGCGTGCTCTGCAAGCTGAGTGAGCAGACGAAGCACCGGAGACGCGGCAGTGGAAGCAAGAGCTTCAGCACCCCGGGGTCCTTCCACAGAGGCACGCACAATGTTGCAGATGTGTGCGTAGCTTTCGAGGTTGGTGCAAGTCGCATGGCGGAAGAGAGCTGCGCAGGCGACTCTTGAGATGGTAGCTCGCGACGTCGACAGCGCCACTTCCAGGATTGCTGTAAGAACTGCAGCCGGCTGGTCAGCTCCCAAGCAGGCCTCCGGACTTTCCGACCACGCGAGAAGGCACGGAAGGAGCAGGGCATGACATGCCACGGGATCTCGGGCAAACGCGCCGCGGCTCGCCTCGTCGCAGAGACCTGCGCCGATGAGCGAGAAGGCGGCGACGGCGGCTGGATTGTACGTGCGCGCAACCGAGGGCGCGACACGCCGCCGCTTCGTCGCCGCGGTGCGACACCACGTCGACATCTCGTGAAGGCGCGACACCGCGGCGGCTGCGGTAGGCTTGATTGTAGCCGCCGACGAACTGAGGCGCATGGCCGCGTCAACAGCACTATCGTTCACGTCGTCATCCGCCGATAGCCATCCATCGTCGTCCCACGCTAACCCGTTGTTCGCAGCAGCTGCCTCCGTCGCGAAGTGGTGCAGTCCGACACGAGCGAGGTGAGCGAGGTGAGCGACACTCGCTTCTACGTAGGTGCTGCGCAATTCGCTGGATGATATAAGCGACATTAAAGCACACTTTGCCGCGCCTTCGAGCACGCACTTTAGCGCACCTGCCGATGCATCGAGCGCATGGTTAGCACCGATGACGGCGGACCAAGCCACGACTGCACCTGCTCGAAGACGCCAAGGTGCATCCATCCTCTCAGCTGTTGATCGCATCGTCCACTCCCCATGATTAGATGGTGCCATCAGCGCAACCATCGAACTCTCGCGCAGGCTGCGCTCGATCAATGCGCGCACGGGACCCGCACCATCCTCATCAGCAATCGTGGTAAGCACAGGGTTCGCAAGCGTCGGCGTCGTGCCGAGGTCGACGAGCGCTCGCGATGCCGCATGGAGCGCAGAAGCGACACACCGGGGGCAGCCCTTGCAAGGTGGAAGCGGAGCTCCGAGGCAAAGACCAGCGCACGCCGATCCAAGACCCGACGTGCTACGCTCCAACGGTAGCACCGCTCGTTGCCCGCTCGCCAGCGCGATCCACTCGTTGAGCATGGCCACCTCCTCCGCCGCGTCATGGGCATCGCGCATTGCCCATGCGCACGAGGTGACGTGAGCCAAATGCGCAGCCGTCACCGTTTCCAGCGGAATGGCGTTCATCCCAGGAGCAAGCAGCTGGCGCACATCGTCAGCCACGCGCTCTGATACGCGTAGACAGGAGGAAAAGCGCTCCTTGGCTCGTCGCAGGCGGGCAGCGGTGCACGTATTACCAGCGTGGGCCGGTGGCATCGACGGACGTGCAAGGCCCGCCGCAACATTCGTCGCATCCTCGGCGCTGAGCCCCGACGGCAAGTTGGGCCCTTCCTGAGCAGATCTCGGAGGTGCCGCACCTCGATCTCCGATGGATGCAGCCGCGCCGTCGTCAGCCTCGCCGGTACGGTTGATGGCAAGACGATACGCGAGCCGGCCTCCAGTCAGTCCCACGTCGCGAGTGTACGACCGCATTGTCAGCAACACGTCGATACTGCGAACGTGACGTGAGTATCCACACTCGGAGCACATGAAGCCGTGCGGATCGTCGTAGGAAATTGACCGGCACCGGCGACACTGCAAGACAGGCTCTCTGCAGCGAACACACAGTTCCGGCATCCCTGTTGCGGTTACGCCAAGAGGAAGGTACGCCTCGCCGGGATCAACGCTGTCGCCCGACGCGGCGGCATTCGTCTCACCCCGTTCGGAGCCATTCGGCGCCTCGTGCGGGTCCCACCTCGCGAAAATCTCGTCGAGGATACCATCAAGGCCCATCTCGTCTACCTCGGCGTGCAACGTTCCCGCAGAATCGCCCGAGGTCAAAATCGGAACGTCGACGATGGAAGCAAGGCTGACGCGCGTCCGCGACCCGCCACTGTCAGCCTGAGAAGAGTCTGTCGTTGACAATCTCGGCGGAGGTGCCAGAGACTCGCCAACGACGCGTGCACATCGAGGGCAAGCCAGCTCCTCGCTTTCACACCTGTGGATATCAGAATGAAATGCGTCGAGCGTCACACGCATCCGCGCGGCGAGAATCGGCGGGTCGAAGTCTAATGCGACATGTGTAGCCATTGGTTCCACGTCCACGCTGCGGACATGCTGCCAAGTCGGTGTCGAGTCCTCTGAGGAAGTCGGGATGCACGCCAACACGGAGATGCGCGACACGCACCGCGTGCGCTTTGGCTCAGCGACGCGAAATTCCAGACGCGCCACCTCCTTCAGCGGAAGCAGACCAGCAGGCGGTGGCATCGCCGCCGCACGCGCCGCGGCGGTGGGGGACGTGTCCGCGCTCGTCCCCGGCAGAATCGCCTCGTAATCTGTTGTGAGATTCAAGTCAATCCAGCTCGCACCGTGGCGGCGTGGGTAGCTCCCAATCTGACAGTCTGAGGGGGCGTGCGTGGGGTCCGTCAGCTCAACCTTTGTCGACGTGGCACCAGGTGGCTGAGTCTGGCCACCTCCGTGCCGACCAAATGCCGCAGCTAGGCAAGTGCTCGCCGCCGTCATGACCTCGGGCATCGCTGCACTACTACTGCCGCCTATGCCTATCCCAGTGCCAGGTTTTACGCTCGCGGTGAGGCGCCTCCGAGCACTTGCCAACGCGCGCTCGCGCCGGAAGCGTGAGCATGCTCCATGTGGGAGTGTTGTGCCACACGGCGGACATGTCAGGGCAGGAGCCATGGTTGAAGATGCAGTGGCACTCGTTATCCCTAGTGCACCGCTGGTGAGCGCGCTCTGGTTGGTGAAGACGAGCTCCGTGACGAAATCGCCTCCACGAGTGGCTGCCGCCGATGCTGCGCCAATTTCGCATGCACTTTTGGCACCTGATATACAGTCCGCGAGTTCCTGAGCAGCCCGCGCAAGCCCAGGCGGAGGCGCGGGAGGTGCGCACGACAGGCACGGGCGTGCGCTGAGATATGCACGCGTCAGCGCCGCGGTGGGAGCAATTGGCGCGATTACGCGCGCATCTCCATCCGAGGTACGATTTCCACTTACGCTGCCGCGAGAGAGCGCTTTCGCCCTTCGATGCTTGCAGCGCATCACGCCATCGAGTGTCGAGTATGCTGACGCGTCTGCGTGACTCTCAAGCCGTTTGGACGACGCCACGGTGAAGTCCATGAGAAGGCGAATGATCCCACTCTGCCAGAATGGCAGCTTTGTAGTCTCGTCGACTTTACCACCCTGCATGTGGGTGAATGCACTCAGCGCATCTGGAAGAGAAGCAAGCAGGGCAGGAGCCGCTGCGGCGTATCCCTCCAGGCTGGTGCGGACGAGCGCAAGCAGATCTGCTCCGAGCAAGTCGACGCTGAATTGCTCGTCGCTCTCGCCCATTTCCTGCACACCACGCGCTGACGGCAATGTACAGAGAGCCAGTATATGAACCATGGTGCGGCATGCGGCATGTCGCGCCACATCTGACACACCACGAACGAAAAGAGACGAGCGCACGAACACGAAGATCGGGCGCCAGCTTGCAAGAGGAGGTGGTGGAGGCGGCGTTGTATCGGACATTGGGGGAAGCATGGGTCGCGGATGCACTGCCAACCATAGCCGTGCCACCTCGCTAAGCAGCCTGGAAAGGCTTGACGCCGACTTCTGGTCAAGACTTTGATCCCAATTGGACGACTTTCTGTCACTCGGAGGAGCAAGAAGCAGCATAAGCGTGTGCGAAAGAGCCCCCTGCACCTCCTCGTTCGGAGCATACGCGAGTGCCGACGCGAGGAGTGCTGTCGCCTCGAAGGCGTCAGATGCTGACGGCGTGATTTCGGCGAGGGCAGATTGCAGTGCGACGATTGTTGTGCAAGATACCGTGCAGAGCTCGCCCGAAGTGTCTTTCATCGCGAGAACGTGTGCACCGCTTCGATCAGCAGCGGCTGAGGAAGATAGAATGAGGCGCCAAAGGCGATGAGTCGTTGCCGCGAGAGCACCACGGAGCAAGTGGATGTTTGCGTTGCGCATCACAGACCACTGTGTTTCCCCATCCATTCGAGAGTCAACAAAAGCTAGCTGCGGCGCTGCGCTGCCACCTGAGGTGCATTCTGCCACCAACGCGAGGCAGGCGGACGCATTCAGCACATCTCGCAGTGCGGGAAGAAGAGACGCGCGTGCCATCATCACCGATGCTAAAGCACTTGCGGGGTGCTTCGGCAGATGATTCAGAGCACGAGGGACCGCCATGCGCGCAGCACTGGTCAAGACGGTTGCAAGATTTCGAGTGTCGTCAAGCAGCGTTGATGATGGCAAGCTCGTGAAGATGCCCGCGTCATCACCTCCCGTCGGCGCGTTATCGGCGATTTCCTTCTTCTTTGCGCCTGAAACGGCTTCAGCTGATCCAGCCACGTAGGCAAGACGCTCGGCAAGCCAGAGCAAGCCTTCGGAGGCACGCGGAACCGACAGGTCCCTTAGCGCGTCCGCGAAGGTGCATTCAAATTTCGCGCCAGCTTCGTCGCCATGGTGGATCATCACTCCTTCTGCTTGAGCAAGGCTAGAGCTGATCACGCGTACTACAGCATACAGCAAGGCAATGTCAACGGGTGCACCGGGCTTCTTCTCGAAGGTGTCGATCGAGTGCCGCACATGCCACTGAGGTGGGATGAACACCTTCGTTGGCGCGCACCTGGAGACAGCGGAAGAGAGAATTAGGCTGCTGCGCGTTGATTCCATCTCTCTCGCGTCATCGCCGTCGCTGTGTCGCGCGTTTTCAGTCATGGTACGTCCAATTTTCTGCGCCTCTCGATGTGCGAAGGCATAGCATGCGAAAGGCAGGTGTGAACCATGGGGCGAAATTGCAGGTTTGATGGCAATACCAAAGCCGCGAGGGTGCGTGGCTGCGGTTTGTTCCGCACCGCCAACGCTGCAGTCGCGGTCATAGCTTTCACTGACGTGGAACACCACCTCTGGACTCTGCTCTCCCTGTATAGATGCACGCACGGATGTGAGTTCTAACCAGGATTTGGGATCTTGGCCAGTTTGTCCCACGGACGACTCGTTGTCACGATCGCTGCAACGTACGCACATCAGAGGCTGAAGCCACTGCGAGCCCGTACTTTGCGCCAAACGAGCGAATGCACGGGCCAGAGCATTGCAGACAGGACGAGTCGAAAATGCACGCTTAGCCACCTTGACGGCTATTTGGGATGTACCTTCGTCGCCCATAAGCTCCGCGACGAGCGAAAATGCGATCGTGCAGGCCACAACGTCATCCTTCTTAGCATTCTCATTTTCGATGCGATGCAGCATGCCAACAGCAAGACGCACAGACAGTAACACCGCACGCTCCGCCGCCTCTCGGCAAGCCTTTTCGCTCGTCTTGCTCTGCAGTCTCGGCGCCTTGCTGCTTGTCGAAGAAGCGCCGCTGGCATTCGACGGAGTGAATAGTGACAGCGGACGATGCACGGAATCAAAAGCGGTACGAAGCAAGGTGCAGATTGTCTGGATAGAGTGAGTAGGGGCTCTGAGAGTCTCTGGATCCACAGGAGAAAAGCATGCCGTGTCCACTGCATCGCAGACTGCGTTCGAACACGCCACGAGTCGGTGGACACCTCGTTTGCAGGCAGCAGCCAGCTTTGCATCGAGCTTGGCTGAGTCCGTTCCACCTCGCTTCGGTGCTGAGGCGGCTGGTGTAGAAGTCGGTGGAACTGATGCTTGAGACCTCACGGAGCCCGCGCGTGTCTCAGGCTCAGTAGTTGGTCGATCAGCTTGTATCGCCACAAGCTCGTGCCACTCTTCATGAGGAATGGCAGAATCATTCGAAGTGGGCATCTGACCAGAGCGCCGGCAATTGCCACACAGGTCAAAGTCAACGCATACGGTACAATGCCATCTCACGCCAGGAATGGGGCAAATGCCGCACCCATCGCATCGGAAGCGCGTTGGCGACGGCTCGGGGGCAGTAGCACGAGGCGGTGCCCCGAAAAGCCTTGCGAAGGAAGAAGCGGCACTTCCCGCAGCCGTAGCACGTCGCGGATCTCCTTCTGGCGGGCGCCCACTGCTTCCTGCCGTCGCCACTCCACCTGGTTTCGATGTCCTGTCATCCGAACAAGCTTCACAGGTTGCTCGCGCAAATGTTGCCAGAGTACTCTCGATGCTTGCAACGATGGCCATATCCACAGCACGTTGAATGAGGCAATGCGACTCCGCGTCGCCATCTGATTTTGTAAGCAATTCCCGTGTCACACCTTTGACGACATCTGAGAGCGTACTTGCAATTGCATTTTCTAAACCTTCGCTGGTGGAGTCAGGGAAGTCAAGCATCTTCCACAGAGGATACGAGGTGGCCAAGGCAATCTGCTGGCTTACCGCTACCGCGTCATGCGGTCCCAAATGTGCAGCGTCACTTCCGCTTCCCGCATTTGCAATCGATCGGCATTCCATAAGCAAATCCTGTCTTAGAGTGAGGATGCCGCTCACAATTCCACCTGGCATCGAGCCGTGCTGGCATAGGAGCACAGAGACAGATGACAGTGCGCTCAATGCTGGCAGCATTGCCATTTTCGAGAGACTGGTGGAGTGCGACAGCAGCTGTGGCATCCACGAAGGGAGCGACGCGACCGAGCATCTCCAGGAATGAATATCGGACAAGTTTCTCGAAGACTTTGCATCAAGCTGCCTAGTGCTGTTTCGTTTTGGCCAACCACGAGAAATCAGCGCGTCTGCCAAGGAATGGGGAGACCAACCCAGCGGAGTCAGAATATCGTTGCCAAGACCAGAGCGAGCAAATGATGGTACCACATCAGTCGTTGTCAAGTCATCTCGCATCCACAGCACAGATTTCACAACCCGAGTTCCGTCATCCGTCTCCACTTTACCCGTGACGTGAAGAGTGAAGCCGCCCTCGCGATGCATGCCAAAGCTCAGCGACGAGACGCTCGGCTCCTCCAAAATTCCCTTGTACTCGCAAAGCTCACGAAGGCTTGCATCAAGCCTCCAGCCATCCACCGCCGTGGTTTCCTTCTGACGATTCATCGCCAGCACGATGTCGATAGACAGGACCGCCCCCTCCTCCGTTCCCACGAAGAGTCGAGGTTTTCCACTTATCGCACAGTGACCTACCGCTGCGCAGCTTACTGTCAGCGTGTTGTGGTCTGAGCATCCCGCATCCCAGTCGCGACTTGTTGGTGCACTTATCACATGCATTGGATCCGACGTGGACACGGTAAGATCGTACAGAACTATGGCATGGCGGCCGCATATCAGCAGCCAGCAGCCACACGAGCCCGGTACCACAATCCATGCGGCATGCCTTGTTACGTCAAGTCCGTCTCGCCGGCGCTGGTGAGTATCAACTGCTGCATGCGCTCGCCTGACGACGTCCTCTCTTGCCATCGGGGGGCACAGGGCAAAGCGATCTGAAAGCTGGGCATTCACCGAGTCGGTGAGCACGAGAACGTGACATCCTTCCTTGCCTGCACAGAGGACGAGGTGAGGCCAGTGAGGATGGAAGCGAACGAGAGTGACGCCGAAACGAAACCAGGCTCGCGAATCCACTTCGCCGCGTGATACCGCCATTGTGCGCCATAGTCTCGTGCCACTCGAAGACGACGACTTGTCCCTTGATGCGGTAGACAATGCCTCATCGATTGCGTTCGCAGCTTCCCGAAGCACGACAGAGCATCGTGCCGAAAGTGGACCAGGTGCGTGCGCCGGCGCTTCTATGGCACCACCACCACTGCCACTCTCAGAATCTGCTGTCGGTATTGAGAGCAGGTCCTCAACGACAGCCACGACGCCATGCGCGTTCACGTCGAGCATCCTGCTCGCTTGTCGCGCGCGATAGGGCGCTGAACGTGCCTGCGGGTGCTGCGACGCGAGCCACTGAGTCGTTCCTTGAATAGAGCATGCAAGAAGCTCTGACATAGTCGTTGTGCGCGAAGCTGGCTCTGTGAGGTTGCCATCAGCACGAGAAACGAACCGCTTCATCACGGCGGACATGGCGAGTGCCTCCTTTGCGTAAACGGAAATGTCGACGCGGGGCGCCTGCATCGCCGAATACGGTGGCAATTCAGCTTCGCCGACATTGGGGGCATCTGCGGTGGTCATCAAGCGCAAATGTAGCTTGAAAGTGGCGGCAGATTGCTTGTGCTTTCTCGCCTGTTTAGCAGCAGTCATCGATGTCGATGGCCGTACTGCATCCACATGCTCGTCAAGAGGCTCAAGCATGATGTCTTGTGCAAGCCAGTCAAACTCCGATTCTTTATCCTTCGAGGAGGCATTGTCTTCCGATGAAGACCGATCCGCCTCAGCTCTTGGCATGCACTGGCAAGGTGCGCATGCCATAGGCTGTCCATCGTTCGACGCGCCTGCACCGCAGTCGCAGAAGAATCGGCTATGTCTGCTATAAACCACGTCATGTCCCCTGTGACAATTGTCAACGCAAACTGCACAAATCCCACGCGAGCCAGTCAAACCACACGTGTAGCAAAAGTACCAGTCTTGCTGCATGTAGTTGCGGCCCGATATGAGGAAGGTGCACCGAGCACCACTTGGAGTGGATGCATCTGGATCTGCAGACAATCCTCGTCTGGAAGTGGGCCGACTCGTCGTCACGGGGTTGGAAGATAGCAGTCTACGTTGTTCTGGTATTGCCATTGCGCGAGATGGCAACCCGTAATCTGTGTCGTCATCGAGAGCATGATCTTCGCCGAATTCCGCATCTTCTTCGATATCGTCCTCGTCCACATCCTCGTTTTCCTCGATGTCGTCCTCCTCATCCTCCTCATCTTCCTCGTCCTCTTCATCCTCCTCATCTACCGCCATGTCCTCGTCGTCCTCCTCATCCTCCTCAGCTTCATCGCCGTCATTCATGTGGTGATCATCATCGTCATGCATCAAACGTGCTAAGATCGTGTCAGGATATGTGGTGGAGCGCACCCATCCACTCTCAGTCTCAGCTGCATCGTAGTTCGTATTTCCTCCGTGCGCATGGTCAGCAGTTGGGTACATCTGTGGCCGATCATCTCTTTCAGCGCTCCACATCACCCCGAATTCCGGTGAAACCGATGTGGGGTGCGACATGGCTTGGGAGGCTGATTCGCGAGAGACGCCATCGTTCGTTCCACCGCCCGTATCATTATTTGCCGCCATCGCCAATGTTGTCTGGCCACCCTGAGCAGCCTCACCCTGTTCCTCATTTCCGTGTGATGCGGTATCGACAGCCGCGCTTGATTTGGAAGAGACGTGCACACTCGTAGACAGCCACTCGAGGAGTAGTCTGGTCTCATGAAGAAGCGTGCATGCAATGTCAGCCGCAGCCTGGGTCTTCGGTTGATTTGCACAAGTCTCGAGAATGCGCGACACATATTCCATCGCCTCGACTGCGCGACCAAGCCTTACGCGTGTGCGCAGCACGGCGACCAGAACGCGTATCGGCAAATCACTTTTTGACTGCGAGGGTTGACCCTTCACCACATCGTCAATGTGCCGTGTAAGCGAAATCTCGAGTTTATGCAACGCATCCCACACGAGCGGATCGTCCTCCTGAGCTTGTGACAGTATCGTGAGCAAAACATTCTGATGAGTCGTCGCCACGGACTTCGCGACAAGCTCGTTCGCACTGTCCGCCACGGTGCGCCACACCTCTCCCATGATCTTTCCCATGGCATCGGCTTGCTCCTTCTGCGTGTCGTTCCGTTGCATCATCGCCATCCCCATTATGCATTCGGACGCCAGCGTGGAGATCCACGTTGAGGCCTTTGAGGACGACGCTTCTGATGTCGTCGTCAGCGTAGGCGATGACGATGACAACTGCCAAAGAGCCACGACAATGCCGCGCCTGTGTCCTTGGCTGACTGCTGCCGATGGAGTGATTGTCGCAGCATGGTCAGCAAGCGAGTACGCCGCGGCAGTGCGTCCCAGGGGCAAGACTTTGGAGTTCATGAGAAGCTGTGCACCATCCTTCGTGGGTGCAAATTTGTCAAAATCCTGCTCTTTTTGCGTCGACGACGAGGTTGACATTCCTGAGAGAGCTTCCTGAATTGCCACGGCAACCGCGAGCGCTCGTCGCCTCGCCTGCTGCCACGACGACGTCGCGGCACTCCTAGCAGCGTCTCCGACGGGTGCTCGCGCACTCAGGCACAGCGGGTGATGAGCTGGCCACTCGTTCCCTCTATCTCTACCAGCATGCTCCGTGAACGAGCACGCGCATGCGACGCCCGCGAGTTCTGCGCCTACTAAGGCGGCGATGCTGTCGACATCTTCTGTGCTGTCCGTCTTTTTGTGTGACCACGCAGCTTCGACGAGGTCTCCAGCAAGAAGGGCGCGCCATTTCCACGCAGTTGCCACCTGTGTGCACGGCTGAGTTGAAATAGTGCCCGACGTGATGATTCTGTGCGCACACTGCAGCATTTTCGTGCACGCGTCGTCGGCAATATTTTCTGCAGCGGTTGTGGTGTTTGCGAGGACGACCCTGTCACTAGGCCTCGTCGTCAGCGTGCACGCGTCGGCGCTTCGTACCGCGTGCGTGAGCAAGCACACTGCGTCGTTCGCCGAAACCGTCGCGGTGAGAGTGTGTTCATCTTCATTCTTGGCTGCTGCTGCTGCAGCTGCTGTCGTGAATTCGCCGAGCCCAGAGCTCTTGAGAATTGCGTCGACATCTCTTGGCAAGTCCATTGACGCTGTTTTGGTGGTGGCCCGTCGTCCGTCACGAATTGCGTCAACGACCTGCGCCGTGAGCGCGCGCACGAGGTCGAGCTGCTTCGTTTCCTGTGAGGAATTGTTGTTGTTGTTGTTGTTGTTGTCCTGCACACGAGCCTGTGTTGTTGTTGACGACGATACTAACGGTGCTTGCATTGGTGTTGTCCTGCTGCTACTGCTCGAATTCGACGAAGAAGGAGAGGCTGCTGACACTCCTGCTACTCCTGCACCTGCACCTGCACCACCTGCTGAATCAGCAGACGTGTTGATGGAGCCTGCTGAGCCTCCTCCCGCAAGTGACATTAACGACGACATGGACGAAGTGACTCCCTGATGAAGTGCCAATGACGCCGACTCTGCATTATTATTATCATTCTGCACCACGGGTATCTGCACAATGAGGGAATCAGAATTCATAATCGCAGAATTAGAAATGGAGAAGCTGGAGTCACCATCATGAAGATGTGAAGCAGACGCCAAAGACGCAGATGCCAAAGACGCAGATGCAGACGCAGGCGAAGCAGACGCAGACGCCCCCACGCCAGCGACGTCCATGTCCGCCGACGCAGAGTCAGACATACGCCACGCCACCTGGGAACGATTTTCACAGTCCTGAGGGGAGCGAGCCTGCAAGACGCGAGAGAGAAAGCAGGTGAAAAGCAGGTGGCAGGGGGGGGGGAACAACGACCAAGAAGTCTACCCAAGAAGAAAACCCTTCAAAGGTTCAAGGGGGGGTCCCCTGGAAATCCTCCTCCTACCTGGCAGCCGGGGTTATCGGCCTCTCTGGAATTCTGGATGATCCGATAATAACACACCCCTGGGGTCGAATTCAGAATTCTAATGCGCCTATCGTGGTGGAGGAGCTGTTTCGTTAGCGGTTGGGCCCGTCTTTGTCACCTGCGTGGAATAGGGGGACCCGTCGTGGCGTGGATTTCCTGTTCCCTGTGGTTTTACTTTTTTAGGTCCCCTGGGATCCCGGTCGGGTTGGATCCCACGCAACAACAAGAATGTCGTCAGGAGAAGGGACTGGAGATGTGTCCGTGTCCAACATACCGGGGGGCACCGAGCCACCGACGACTTTAGGGAAGGTCCTTCGGCCCGGCGCATGGGACGCGGTGCGAGATCTTCCGTGCGTACATTGTTCATGACGCCAATCAACTTCCGGTGCGGACTTGGCAACTACCCGTACCATGGCGCCGTGGCGAGTGTGCACGGGAACACGAAGCACGAGATAGACGCCGCCATCGACCTCGGCGGCTTCGTCGACGACAACACGAAGAAGCGCCTTCGCGAGTACGTCCTCAACACGGGCGGGTTGAACGTCTTTAACGCCATACGTAGCTGCACGATTAAGTTAAAGCAATACGACTTTGATGTCGTGAGTATCTGCATGTTGTGGAGGGAGGCGAGGTGGTGTTCCCTTCTCTAAAACTCGTGTGCGCGCTCGGGGACGGCGACGTGATCGTGTGGAACGCGCGTGACTTCCACATGATGGATGGGGTATGTCTCTACTTTTAGAAAGGGAAAAGAAAGAGGGGAAGCCTGCACAGGCGGGTTGGCTCACGGTTGGCTCACGTTTCGGATTTTAAACCGAAACTGTCAAACCGACCGCCATGCGGACAACAGAAATGACAAGCACGAACGATCTCAAGGTCAGGCGCCGTGGCCGGTCAGGCGCCATGGCCGCCTTGGCCGGGGCGCGTGACCGGTGTTGTGAGTGAGGGCCTCAGGAGTTAGGAGGAGTGGTGGTGTCCCCCCCCCCCCCCCCGGGAAGGAAGGGCCGGGCCCCGGGGCAGAGTCCCTGGGGCCCCGGGGAGCCCCCCGGGGGCTCCGAAGAACTCCGAAGTGAATTTTTCATTTTTGAATCTTCCCTTTTTTTCCCTTCACTTTCCCTCCCTCCTCGGGGCCCACCCAACCTCTGTCTTCATTCCTTCCCTCCCGCGATCGAACGTTTGTCATGTCCGCGACAACACAGCTGGCAGGTGGTGGAACTTCCACCAGGTGGCGCCATCGCTTTCCATCTCGTAGACGCCCTTGTGCCCTGGTTTTGGGATGGCTAGGTTGGGGTGGCTCTTGGTCACTTGGTCACTTGTGCACTTGGCTTTATGTTTTTCTTGGTTTCTTTTACTCGTTGTTGTTATCATCACGGATAACAGGTGTGGAAGGAACAGGTGGTGGAGCATCTCCAGGTTGGCATCTACTCATGCGCGACGACTCGTTGAACGACATGTCGTATTGGAGGCCTTGGTCTTTTGGAGTGAACAATATCGGTGGCTCGTCCTCCTGCTTGTTTAGCCGTTTGGGGTCACTCAGCTCCTACAAGTCACTCGACGGCTCGTTCCAGTTCGTTCTCTTCTACAGGCAGCTCACGGGCGCGGCCGCTGACAGATACGTGCACTGGCACCAACCGTACGCGCCGACGTCAATATCCAACACAGACAACGCGGGCATATCACAGCAGCCAATCACAGTCGTGCACAATCCCTTCCTGTTCTTTCGAGGACTCTCAAGGCCAACGGACGCATCCTCCGTCATGGACGCCACGCCTTCAAGCAGCCTTGTCGCTGACTCGGGCTTCTTCAGCGTCGCGCGACAAACCGCCTTAACGCCGCAAATTTCAGCCTTCGTGGGACCGCCGCTCGCCACAGCAGGAACGCCGGAATCCACGGGATGTACCGCGGTCGTCAACGAAAGGGCGTGCCTCGTAAGCGCGGTCGAGGTGTGGGTGTGCGTCGTCGCGAGCGCGTTAACGACAAACTGCACGTGGAGCGAACCAACGCCGCAAAACCAACCAAACTGCCCAGCAGGCACACAACCACTCTTGCCGCCTGCACCGCCAACTCCACCGCCACCGCCGCCAGCTCCACCTCCACCACCTCCACCGCCATCACCGCCGTCAAGTCCACAGCCTCCTCCGCCAAGTCCTCCACCAAAACCTCCACCAAGTCCACCGCCTCCACCACCAAAGCCCCCGCCGCCACCGCCGCCAACGCCGCCAACGCCGCCGCCAAAGCCACCACCGTCACCGCCGCCGCCGCCAAAGCCACCACCGACACTGCCGCCGTCGCCGCCACCTCCACCTCCAAAGCCACCATCGCCGCCACCTCCTCCTCTCCCTCCTCCACCTAGCCCTCCCCCGAACCCACCACCACCAAGTCCACCACCACCTCGCCAACCGCCGACTTCGCCGAGCGGGCCAGCGGAACCGCCGCCATCACTACCGCCGCCACCTTCACCACCGCCACCTCGCCAACCGCCATCGCCGCCACCGTCACCGCCGCCGTCGCCACCTTCACCACCACCGCCGTCGCCGCCGCCGTCACCGCCGCTGCCGCCGCCGTCACCACCACCGCCACCACCGCCGCCGCCGTCACCGCCCACGCCACCGCCACCCTCACCACCACCACTGCCTCCGCCACCTTCACCACCTCCGCCATCGCCGCCACCGTCACCACCGCCATCGCCGCCGCCGCCTAGCCCACCCGCACCGCCGGCTTTGCCGCCAACGCCACTTGCGCCGCCGCCATCTCCACCTCCTCCGATCGCCGACCCTCAAGTGACGGCGGCGGTAAGTTACAGCTTAAACGCGCTAGCAGCCACGAGCATCGGCACGATCGCCGTAATGAGCAGCATGACGACTGGCACGTCGAGCCTCGCGTGCACACCAGTACGCACATTCCAGCACCTACAAATGCTAGGAGCGATGAGCTGGCTGATTATCGGCTTCAATCCACCCATGACTGGCTGGGAGACGGAGAATGCGCTCAGCCTTGTGGAAATGTTTACAGTTGGCGAGGTGCCGTGGGATGTACCAAAACAAACGACGCGAAGACGGCGCAGCTTGCTAAAATCCACGCGACAGAAGATATCAAGCAAAGTGCTTCTCGAACGAGCTTTGTTTTGGACGGCTTTTGCGTTGATCATGGTCGCCGTCGCGAGGTTTCTGGTTGCTCGATTCGCTTTCGACACAACTCCAATCGCCCTGATGTTTCCTCGACTCGAGCTTACGACGTTGTTTATCGCGGGAGGACCTTGTGCACTTGCATCTACCTCGTACCTGGCTGATCGCGGTGACCAGGATGGTGGTCATGTTTTTCTCGCAATCCTCGCCCTCTGCATACCCTTATCTAACATCCTGCTTGCGTATCGCGTTGTCTCCAGTAGCATGGTGGAAGCGCTGTATACCACGGATGAAACTGATCTGAAAATGATTACCACTGATCTGTCTCCAGCGAAGCACTACCTGAACGACATCGAAGATGCGCGCATCGCGCATCCATTTTTCTACGCGATTATCGGGTCGAAAGCAGGCAGCTGGATGAATACACAATACACTGGACTTCACATGGAAGTCAGTAGCGGCTTTGTGGAGCGATGGAGCAGTATGCTGCGCCCCTTCCGCGGTGTGCCGTTGACGGATCGATTTGGTTTCCAGCGCACGGAGTTCAGCCCGCTGTACTATCTGCCCATCCAGCTCATTTCCGTCTATCTGCTGAGCTCTGTGTGTGGACTGGGCGGCACGGCTGACCCGGCATTTGTAGCTGTCGTAGCCATGTTGCTCCGCTGCGTCGATGCCGCAACTCTCGTCATTTGGGCACCGTACTTCTCTAGACTTACGTGCATGCTCGGTGCTTTGGCGGCGCTCATCTCAGCAATTAGCTTCGCGATTTTGGTTGCGCTCTTCTCGCGCGTCGAACGTTTCGACGGTTCCAACGCAGTGCCGTCAAAACTTCCGACGGCGGCGCTTGCCGTGGAGGGAGTTGCGGTGGCTACGCTTGTCATAGCCGATGGCATTGGCATATCTGTGCAGTGGTATGTATCGCGCACTGCCAACGCCGAGAAGGTCATACGTTGCCTTGCATGGATCGGGGATCTGCCCATGAACATGATCTCGCTGTGCTCCCTGAGGCCATGTCGCAGTAATGATACTGGTGACGACAGCACTCGTCACCCGATGAGTCCGACGGATGAACTCAAGAATGCCTACAGGCTTGCCAAGTCTCCAGAAAAAATGGATGACAGTAGAAGCAAACTTTCGTCGCACGCTGTTCCCACGACACCCTCCTTACTGCGACATTCAACGTATGTTAACCAAAATCTGCTGACACGATTTGACAGCGGCCAGGTTTATGGACTTCCTGAAGATGTGCCCGATGGACCTTGGCGGAAGACGATTTCTCATGTGGAATCGCCCGAGCTGACTGCGACCTCCATCAATGCCAGCCCCACGTCTTCGCGACGTTATGCCAAGCCGTTGTGGGGTCCCAGTGCAACGGGTGAAATGGAGAAATTTCGTTTCAATTACGAGGGAGGCGTCGACCATGAAGGTGCAGTGAGCTCGCGGCCTAAGTTTGCCGATGGGACGTTTCGTTTCGTCAGCTCTTCTGATGCAGCAACGGGAACCGTTGCTGAGCGTGCGAGGAGAATCGAAGATCGTCTGGAGGAGGCTGCAAGAGAAGAAAACAAGCTTGTTGATGAGCTTGTTGATATGACCTCTGGACTTCCCCATCCGCAAGTTCCTACGAAGAGCTCTGGCAGCGCTCTCCGGAAAGGTGCCCAACCAACTCCGCCTCGTGTCGCCGCCACAGGCAAAGATCTGCGGGAATCCCGCCGAAAGCGTGTCGCATCTCCCGTGGACTCGGACAGTAGCGACGACGGAGATGGCAATGCTGAGATTGAAATTGGTAAGCATCTTCCCGTGACGCCTCGTGTAGCCGCTACGAACAACACCGCGGCGCAGATTGCGCGCATTGACGAACAGCTGCAGGAGGCTGAGAGTTCTCGTTTCTTGCACAAAACGTTGGCAGAGTCTGGAATCACTCCACCACCTCCACTGCCGCGGGGTTCGCCTCAAAAATTTGTTCAAAGGATGCCAAGTCCGACCGCGTCACCGCCGCAGAAAGCTGCTATCTATGAAAGCAGTACTTTCACCAATACACAATTTGAGCACGATCGCATGCAAAGTCTCAATCAGCTCATGATGACTGCGCCTCCACCATCAAGTGGCCCGATTGTGCCGGCGAGTGCTTCCCCATTCATCGCTATGCCGACTCCGATGGTGCCTCATGAGGAGAAGGTGGCAGCAAAACGCGAAGAGGTTGAATCACCAGAGAGCCCTGGCGCGATTCTTGCAAAGCTAAATAGCGCACAGGAAATGCTGCGGCTGGCTGAGATGAGACTTGACTTGGAGGCTGGCGACTCGGTCGAACCTCGTGGAACTACTGAAACGGCCCCAGTGGCTAGTAGCACGAAGTCTAGTCGCCCGCCCCGTGCTGCGGACGTACGAGGTGATCTCGGCATCGCAGGCTCGGCACATCGTCGTACGCCTTCAGCAGCGGCTGGCTCGAAGTCTAGCCGACCACCCCGTGGCACGAGTCTACGCAGCGAGCATGGGCGTGCAAATCGCACCAAATCCAAGGCGGAAGATCGTCCTGAAAATGTCGATGACGATGCGACGGTGCGCCGGTTGATGGAAACGCTGTCGATGATGGAAATGCGAGGGGATGGTGCGGCTGGCTTCTGCGATATCCACTCGGCATTGAATCAGTCGTGAGATTTGTAAAAACAGTTGAAAACAATATGTACGGTAGTCTACATACCGGTCTGGGAGATATTTTATAGAGACCCAAGTGGCGTGAATGGACGGCCGTGGGACGAAGCAAACTCTTTGCATGATTACTGAATGAGCAACCTTGGTACATGAACATTGGCCCTTAGCGATAGGTTGGGCGCGCTGGCGCCTGTCCCTGTCCCTGCGCCTGCGCCTGCGACGGCCTTTGGCTTGCACGCTCGAGCCCTGCAGCAGCCGTGCGTAAGCCCGCTGCCGCCATACTCGCAATACCGCTCGCCGCCGCGCCTGCAATCTGCGCTGCGGCAGAATGCTGCTGCTGCTGCGGCGGCGGCGGGGGCGGCGCAGAGCTATACGGCTGCCCTCCTCCAGTAGCAGGGAAGCTGGACGCCGACGGCGCGGACGGGGCATATCCGCCTCCTCCGTGACCAACCGGATATCCAGTCACGGGTGCTGTCGGCTGCTGCTGTTGCGGCGGGTGTGATGGTGGTGGTGGTGGTGGTGCGCCGTAACCACCTCCTGCGTACATCGTCGGCTGTGCCGGAGGCGCGCGAGGCTGCGGGTACTGCGGCGCTGGCACGACGGGCGGCGGCACGTGCATGGGTGGTGCCGTTGACTGACGCATCGTTGTGGGAGGCTGCTGTCGCTGTGGCGGCACGAACAGGTAACTGAGAACTCCTCCCACGGGTCCAAAGAGCACGAAGCGCGAGTTGTTGCCAATGTTCGAGCTGTTGTTGTTGTTGTTGTTGTTTCCGTAACCGCGCATGGTGGCCGGGTAGTGGTGTCCGTACGTGGCGTGCGTTCCTGTCGTTGTCTGCGAGCAGCTCATGCAGCACAGGCTGAGTCCGATGATGGCACCGCTAAGCATGATGTACATCAGCACAATTCCTGGGAGCCATCCGGTCGCGGCCCCCTTGACATTGGATGGGCACGTCGACGGCACGTCTGTGTTGAGCGCAACAATGCTGTATACGAAGAAGACGGGTACCACGACGAGCGCGACGGCGACGAACGGGTCGTGGCAGAAGAGTCGTCCCGCCCTTGCACACGGATCGTTATCTTGCGGGTCACTGTAGTTGTACGGCCGAGCAAAGCGCCTGTAGAGATAAAAGGAGAACAGGACGGCAAAGAGCTGGAAGAGCATAAAGAACAAGATATTCAAAAAGACGGGTTTGGAATCGCACTCTGAAGCAGAAGAGGAAGCAGATATCAGGGCAGGTATCGCAAATAAGAGGGGGAGGCCCGCTAACACGAGCGTGTATATCAAAAAGACCGGACTGGGACTGTCCGGCGGGCACAGGAAAGACGCTAATGAAGAGCAGCACGCGTCGAACTGAGTGCACGCGAATCCGCAAGGCTTGCCCAAGAGGGCCGCCATGATGGCCTTACAAGTGAAAGAAACGGAGCACTGCTTTGGCCAAACAAACGGAAAGCCGAAAGGGCCCGACAAAAGCTTATCCCCTACTTGGTGCTTGGTCAAGGGCATATTAACGTATGGGCCGGTCACTCCCGTTGGGCCCCGTTGAAGCAAGGCCAGGGAACCGGGGTTAGCGGATTTTGTTTGTACCCTAATCTGTTTGGCCAGCCCCGTCATTCTCCTCCGACAATGGCGGGTCAACAGGTGCGTGGCTCTTACATTTCTC
This sequence comes from Pycnococcus provasolii, assembly GCA_938743325.2. NCBI lineage: Eukaryota > Viridiplantae > Chlorophyta > Pseudoscourfieldiophyceae > Pseudoscourfieldiales > Pycnococcaceae > Pycnococcus > Pycnococcus provasolii. Next base: position 466,999 of record OW568891.1, read on the forward strand.
AGGGTTGTGAACAATCTGCCTATGAAAATCACATTCCGTTCTATCAGAAATGTCCGTACCTGTGTGTTGAACACGCGTGCAAAGTTTGGGCCAGGGTTTATAGATAGAGTTTTTGTTTTTTTGATCTAACATAAACTCATCCACACACGACAACTTACACATAGAACCTTGACATGGCCTCGCAGACTGCCGCTCGCGGCAAACCCGCCACAGGCCAGCAAAAAGTACCAACTGTTAGCACAAAGGAGACATCGAACTTGCCAAATAGCCTTTCAAAGGACGCCGACATGGCCTCGCAGACTGCCGCTCGCGGCGAACCCGCCACAGGCCAGCAAAAAGTACCAACCGTTAGCACAAAGGAGACATCGAACTTGCCAAATAGCCTTTCAAAGGACGCCGACATGGCCTCGCAGACTGCCGCTCGCGGCGAACCCGCCACAGGCCACCTCTACTCTCGTACCGGTGATGTATTATCGCCCTTACATTCGTCCAAAGTACTTCAACCGTTTCATAAATTTGCACAGGAAAAAAAAGGCATGAAACGTACAAGGGTGGCAAATACCTGCGCAAAAGCGAGGGCAGCCTTAACAGGAGCGGCCGCAGTTGAGGCTTCGAGAACGTCGCACTTACCAGAAGAAGCACGGGTGTCATCCATGGCACAACGCAAAAAAAGGAAGTCGTCGTGCTCAGGGTTCACAGAGAATGATGTACAACCTGAAAAGAGGAGAGCATGGAGAAGCGTCGTTGTCGATTCTTTACGCGCGAACATTTCAGACTTTGTCGAAGAAGGTGGTCAAACGCCTGTGCTCGACGAGGCGCTTGGCATGCGCGTGTCAAGCGCTTCGGGTGTCACAGCCTTACACGCGTGTGGCGGACTGGGACTTGTTCAACATAACGCCAAGCGGTGTGAGGCCTGCAATGCTCATCGCAGTCGGGTGTGGAAAGCAGTCGCCTCGCGCGAAGAACATCTGCGAAACGGTGCACCAAGTAATGCGTCTAAGAAAGTGATAGCACGGGAACCATTGCTCGCCGAAGCAGCTCTTAACGAGCAAGCTACTCATAGAAAAACATTATTGCAACAGCACCGTCGAGCGCTCATCGCACAACATCGAAAGGACACTGGAGTCGAAGTATCTGACGACGCGAATATCGTCGCGGTTCTTCGCGCGGCGAACCCAGTCTTCATCAAAAAGCACAGTGACAACCATGATTTCATGGACATTTGGAATGAAATTATGGAGATGACATCGGTACCCGGAAACGTTCGCCGGTACAGCCGTCCGGTGCTTGAGTATGCCTGCTTGCTCTCGCACGATAAGCATTACGACCTCGTCAGGTTGTTGATGCCCGGATTGCCGTCACCAAGCACGCTGCGGCGTCATAAGTCGCGAGTCGCAGGGAAGGCAAGCAAGTCAGGCGTTCTTGACGAAGTTTTGGATGAGATGGCACGACAGCAAACGAGCCGCGAGAATTCGACTCGATCCAAGCAGGTGAACGGGCATACACGGCGTTTGGCACTGTGTGGCGACGACATGATAACGAGACGCAGTTTTCAGTTCACATCCACAGGTGCCTTCGTAGGCCTTGCCAACGAAATCCGGGAGCCAGACGTTGTGTTGCGCATGTTCGCAAAACATTGCAAGTCAGCATTGAACGACACGCCGTCTATCGATCGCACTCAGCCGGAGCTCGCGAGTAGGCACTTCGTCGTATATTGCACTACAATTGACGCGCGAGAAAAGCTTCAGTACCTCGTCGCGAAAGTCAATTGGGGGTCGATCAAGGCTCATCTGACATACGCTTTAATCATGGAAATCATCATAAAGTTGGCAGAACGAAACTTTGTCGTGGCTTCAGTATGCATGGACGGGTCAGCGGACAACCGCGCCACTATGGAGGCGCTCGCAACCATGACAGTGGACGAGTGCATCACACCTGAAGAAGTCCACCGCCTTAAGCTCCAACAGTTCGCCAAGTTGAAGGTCGCCATTCGGCATCCAGTATGGGATTCTCCTATAGTTCTTATCGGAGACATGCCCCACGCGGTTAAAAAAATAAGAAATAACATGGAACGTTCAGACGCGGATACTAGTGAGTGGTCTATGAAGCTCAATGGATTCCCGGTCACATTGAAGACGATTGAAACTGCATGGAAGATGTACGGAGGAGGAGGCTCAGTTACAACTCTCCGAGTGAATAAGTTAAGTCCCGAGTGCTTTGAGTTAACTCCTAGCTCAAGGCTTCGTGTGGATCTGGCAATGCGAGTACTATCAAAATCAGTTTCTCACATGTGTTCAGATTTGGTCGCGCAAAAGTCAGAATGTGCTTGTCTCCAAGGTGTCGTAGAACTGTCTAGGACTGTGAATCGTCTTGTTGACATATGCAATTCAAGATATGGAACGATGTATTCTCCGTACGATCCAAGAATATCAGAATTGGCTGGCATACTCGTGTGGTTCAAGAACTGGAAGGACACCTCCAAGGCTGTCGAATTTCTCACAGTGGAGTGTTGGACTGACATGCAATACCTCATTCTAGGTTCAGTGGTAATGTGTTTGACGCATTTGGATGAGAATGAATGGCGAACCATATCTCTGCGGCGTATCACCAATCAAGATGTGGCTGAAAACCATTTCAATAATTGCCGGTACGGGTCGTCGGCAGGTGGCGGAAGCGCGCCAACGACGATGCAAGCGGATGCTTCAGCCGTCGTGGCGAATGCCATTAGAGTTGCTTCACAAGAATCATCTCGACGTGGGAACTGTGAACGAAGCGAGGTGTCGCTCGTCGATCCGCTGCCACCACCACCGCCACCTTTGTAGCCCATCTGCTACGCGCCTTGCAATCAGCCGTCTCACTCGTCACTCGTCATCGTCATCGTCACCGTCATCGTCATCGTCATCGTCATCGTCATCATCTAGAAGTGCAACCTCATCGTCGACATCGTCGAGAAGGTCTTCGAATGTGCTCTCGAAGCCGTCAAGAGCGTCCTCCTCAGATGCGTTTGGTTCCGCAGATGTTGCAAGAGTGCGAGATGCCGCCGATGCGTTTGGTTCCGCAGATGTCGCAAGAGTGCGAGGTGCCGCCGATGCGTTTGGTTCCGCAGATGTCGCAAGAGTGCGAGGTGCCGCCGATGCGTTTGGTTCCGCAGATGTCGCAAGAGTGCGAGGTGCCGCCGATGCGTTTGGTTCCGCAGATGTCGCAAGAGTGCGAGGTGCCGCCGATGCGTTTGGTTCCGCAGATGTCGCAAGAGTGCGAGGTGCCGCCGATGCGTTTGGTTCCGCAGATGTCGCAAGAGTGCGAGGTGCCGCCGATGCATCCGTTCTCGCAGGGGTGCGATGTGCTGCGGATCGAGGCCTGTGATCGGGATTCGATGGCGACGCGACGAGGGAACGGGCGCTGTCACTCACGCGCTTACTCTTTGTGGAAGCTGCCGCCAATTTTTGACGCGTAGCCAGGGCCTCTTGTTGGTCTTTGCGCCTATACAAGGCGCGAAGCTGAGTCGCGAGGTCATTGCCTCTACACTTGAGAAATGCTGTAACGATTCTCTCTTCCATTAACACCGCAGACTCTCTGAGCGACGATAATAGCACATTCCCGTCGACTAATCCTAGCTCGACCGTAGTCTTGACCACAGATGACCAATACTCAGAAAATGTTGTAGACTTCAAAATGCTGTCTCGTAACTCGTTTAACCCGTTTGTTCTTATGACCAGGATTGAACTTTTGAATGCCCGCTCCACGACGACTTCTATGCGTCGAATAAACGCGAAAAGTTGTTCCGATGCGCAGATAAGTGCGTTGTGTCTGCGCTGCCGACGGAGGACGGCCCCCGTAGGCAGGCCAGCAGCTTTCGCGTCATCATGCACGCACGTGTTGTGGACAACCCAGACGCTCACAAATGCATCGTTGTTTTTGTGAGCACGTGTTAGTTCTTTCGACACAAGCCAGCCTGATATGTAATATAGAACACTATCTGCGCGGAGTTCTTGATACAACGAGTCGTCCGGGACTAGGTCGTAAACAACATTGTCTGTCTGAAACGCTAACTTATTCCATTCAAAGTTGAGCTGTTGGTCCAACTGAACGGCCATCAAAAGCGCGACGCTCCTAGCAACTTTAACCTTAGCCAGTGCAGCCACAACGCGTTCACGAAACGGAAATAAAGTATCTGCTACTTTTTTATTTCTCCTCAGCGCACACGAGCTAATCTGACGGAGAGATGTTGCAGCGCACTCCGACGTGATATCGCAGATTTGTTCTAGCCGATCACGGATGTGCTTGGCCAGTTCGTCGTATAGAGTATCAGGCCATTGCGCGTTGTCTCCACAAGCTCTGTATTTCCTAACCCGTTCCGTTTGATAAAGACACGCAGTGGTTGACTTGAGGTCGCGACTCAGTTTGTCTCTATCGATTATCAGCTTTTGTGCGCGTGGGCATGTGGCAAGCTGGCGCGCGTCACGCCAATTTCTTAGACAACGCGACACCTGATCACCGTTCAAGTCGTGCTTCTCCATGATGGCGTCGAGTTCGGGCACAGTGCCCTCTCGGGGCCTCTGCCCGTGCAGCATGTTCCGGCCGGCGAAGAAACCTTCCAACTCTGACCTTGCCGTGGGTGACATTGCCGGCTTCTTCTGACGATTGGAGTACGCCATGATGGGACGTATGGCCTTCTGATGTAAGGGAACTTGCAGAGGGGAAGGTGGACACGCGCCTGCAAGGTGCGTGTCTCCTGGAACGCCATGCTGGAACCTGGAACTGTGACAACGGACAAAAAAGCGAAGGGAACCCGTCCACCTGGACCTGAGTGGCAGTAGGAGGGGATCCCTCGCAGAACCAGTTTGGATGCACCTGTTTGGTGCTTGCAACAAGGGGAAATACACAAGCCAAACCTCTAGCCCTAGCCCTTACCCAGTCGGAGGTTAGGTAAAATGTACCACCTTCTCTAGCTTGGCAAAAACAAGCCATGCCCTTGTAGTTTTTCTGGCAAGGTGTGCTCGTAGGGTGGGCATCCTGAAAAACAAGATTGCCGCCTTGGGAGCAGGAATGTTAATAACCCAGTCGGAGGTTTGGCAAACTGTACCAGCTCGCAAGCTTGGCAGATCCAACCAACACCCTTGTACATACTGGGACAAGCTGTGCTCCCAGAGTGGGCAATCGTGACAAAAACTGGACAAAATATAGGAGGAAACTGCTCGCGTTTCCCCTTGCTTGCGATAACCCTTATTAGATGGGGCAAACCCCGGTTCCCTGGCCTTGCTTCAACCCTTGGTAGGAGTGACCGGCCCATACGTTAATATGCCCTTGGCTTGGTGGGAAGGTGTTTCTTGAGAACTTTAGAAGTAGCACCTGCTCGAGATCATCAGACCCTCCCTGGCTGCCGGGGCCCGGGGGGGAGCACCTGGAGCATAACCCTAGGCCTAGGGTTGAGAACTAGGGTTGGGAAGAATAGATGTGGTTAGGGTTTTAGGGGGGGCCCCATATCGGGGGAATTTCCAGAATCGGAGGTTTGGGGCTCGTTTTTTCCAAAAGTGGATACACTTGTTGAAGATCGGCGACGTCACCCGCCTTCGCCTTCGCAGATGATACACAATTGACATGAGTCAGGCCCGACTCGTCCGCGCGCCATCTCCACGTGTTCGCCGCCCGGCGAAGCATGGCGTTTGCGTACATCATGTCGCACTGCATCGCGCGTTTCGCGTACGCCTGCGCGGCGTACATCGCCGAGAAACCGGCAAGGATGGCATCGCCGTCCCGAGCGTCGAACGGCTCGTCAGGGATGTTGAGCACTTTCCCGAACATCGACTTGACCTTCGGATTGCGAAGGATGGATGGCGTGCGTCGCACTTTGGATGTCATCCGTCGTCGTCAGTAGGAACAAGAGGACGCCGTCGTGCTGGACCCGATCGAGCGCTCGGATTAGCGCATCCGGCGTCTCTTTCAAGTTGACGAAGATGATCCCGCCAGGAAAGACGCGCTTCGCGATAACGCCGAACGGAGTACGACAAGAAGCGCTCGTCATTTTCTTCCTCGCGTTGGTGTCGGGGTTTGAAGTAGTAGTGTGTCGGGGTTTGAACGGCGGGCGCGACGGCGGCGGCGGCACCCGCGCCATTGGCGACATGCACGTTCCCACCAGGCGCGGGAGCGGGTGCGTTGGCAGGAGGAGCGGCAGACATGGCGACCTTTCAAGAGGACGGCTACCTATTAAGACAAAAAGGACCGATCAAATAAATCCCGACCGGGATCCCGCGGGGAGCCGCCCCGGGAGGCCGGGAGGGTTCGGCCCTTAGACTAGGGTTTTCACAGGATCGGCCTAGATTTTGCCCCCTCTTTTTTTTTGTTTGCGCCTTGTTTGGTTGTGCTTTGGTGGGGCCGCCGGGACGTCCATCATTCGCGGCATGTCGTCCGGTGATGATCATGATCTCTCGTCTCGGTCGACGACATCAATGGTCAGGGTGCTCCCTACTCGTCTCCACCAGGGTATCGCGCAGCCGCTTTCCACGGAGACCTCCCTTGGGGACACCCGGGATCCCTCTGAAGAAGATTCGCTCGGTGGTGGTGGTGGTGGTGGAGCGCAGCAGGGCACCACGAGAGGTTCAGGGCGCAGAAACGCAAGAGTCGCGACAACCACCAGCAGTCACGCCTCAGGGACACAAAGTGCGGCAAACACAATACAAACGACGCTCGGGGGACTCGCGCCACGACCACCCCCCATCAAGTTCTGGTGCGGGCTGTGCTCAGGCGCAATCGTCGCGGGAAGCTTCAACCCAATAGACAGGGCGCTGTACCTCTCCGTGAAGAACGAAAGACCCTTCCTCAACCTAGCCAACTTTCGAACGCCGTACCAGGGATTCATTAACAGCCTCGTGTATCGCGCAGTCTCCGGAGGCATCTACTTCCCGCTCGAGGATGTGTTCTACACAACGCTGCAGAGACAAACCAAAAAACGACGCGCGCGACTGGAGGCTCGTCGACGCGCGATGCCTGCGAAGCGCGGGTCCACGGAAACCAACGCTGCAGTGCCAGCGGCTGGAAGCGGCGCATTCACGCAGACGGACTTGAACGCCATGGTCGCTGGCATAGCCGCGGGTACCGTGAGTGCGACGTTGCTGAACCCAATACAGGCGGTGCGTTACCACTGCTGGGGCCGCGACGACCGAACCGTTCTGGTTGCCGCGCGCGAGATGTTCGCGAGTGGGCGCATACGCCCGTTCACGAAGGGCGTCGTCGCTACCGTACTTCGCGACTCGTTATTTGGCGGCTACTTCACGTTCGCGCGCAAGCGTCTCTCGGCGGAGGCTGCGCAGCGAAGAAGCAGTGCCTCGTCTTCCGCATCGTCGTCCGACCTCGCGTCAGCTGCTCCGCCGGAGCGTTCGGAGTTCGCCGCGACGGTGCTTGCGGGCATGATGGCTGCCGCCCTGAGTGCGCCGATGAACTTCGTGAGAAACATGCAGTTTTCGTCGTCGCCGAGTGAGCCTGGCCCTTCGATCCCTCGCGTGTTTCGCAATCTGTATGCACGCACGGCGGCGGTTCGTCGTTCTAAGGGCACGCGTGCGTCTGTGCAGTACGCGTTTGCTCGCATGAACATCGGTTGGGGCACGATGCGCGTTGGTCTGGGCATGGCTGTTGGCGCTCTTCTGTACGAGGCGTTGAATGCCAGCGCGCACAGCTATCTTGAGGCAAAAACGTCGGTTCCTCAGTTGAAGGGTTTGCCCGTGAAGACGACGACGACGACGACGACGGGTGCAAGAAGGACGAATTCTGCTCAGAAGGAGGATGCATAATACTACTATGAGTACCAGCATTCTCTCTCTAATATAGTTAAAAGAAGCATTTATATATGTATGTATGTATGTATGTGTGTTCAAGTGTAACATGTCTCTCTATATAAAAGTTGGAAGAAATGCTCGAAGCTCCTAACTACTCATAAATCCCCGAACGCGAGAGGATGGTTTACTAGCCCCAACGGGACCACGTGGTGGGGACACGCCTACCACGTCTTCTTTCCCTTACCGCGTCGTGCTCTCCCAGGTGGTGAAATCATTTGCAGTGTCGTCTGTGTGTGTGTGGCATGCTCTCACAGGCACGTCCTCAATATAGTTACAGATGTGGTCAACCTTTCGTGAGTGCTCATACTGCTCATAATAGTGCTCCTAGTAGTGCTCGTCGTGTCTGCAAGAATGCATCCCGGACATGGCTGAGCCCTTCGTCGGCGGCGTCGGCGGCGTCTCGTGTGGGTAGTGGTGCCTTTGGTTTGGTGTGCCGCACGTCTTCGCGAAGGAGCGCGTCCTCTGTGACGTCGACGTCGTCGTCGTCCTCGGACGACGTGGTGGACGTCACAGGGCCAACCTCCTCCTCCTCAGAATCCTCCTCGAGTGCGAAAGAAAAGGAGAAGGAAACGTCAAAGGATAAGGAAACGTCAAAGGAGAAGGAGACGGACTCGGAGGAAAAGAAAAAAAGGAACAAGAAACGACGTATTGCCGGCGAAATGCTGCACTACATACAGCACGGAAGAGAATGAGAAAGACGAACGCATGTGGAGAGGATATTACCACCGCTCGGGAGAAAGACCCGTGCGCGTTCCGTTCTCCGTCATGTGGCTGCGAGCACTGCGAAGCGTCATCTCAAGCCGCGTTCTCGACGCCACGAAGTACGTCGTGATGTACACAACCGCCTTCTCCGGCGTCGTGTGCTTCGTCGCGCTCAAGCTTGGCGTGCAGCTGGGCATTGACCTCATCGCTCACCAGCTGTGCTCTGTCGCACTCGGACTCATGCTCGTCGCGAGAACAACAAATGCATACGAAAGGTTCTGGGCGGCTAGGACGAAGTTCTCCGAACTGCTGCGAGAGTGCTACGACGGATGCCGGCGCGCTCTCACGTGGTGCGACACCGACAGAAGCGCAACCGCCACGCACGACGCGAAGCGCATCGTAGGCGCCATGATCTCCATCGTCGCCGCCTCGGAGGCTCAGCTCGCAGTCACCAAGACGTTCAAGCTGCGCGCGAGCTTGGCGCCGTTCGTGCAGGATGGCGTCGAGCTCGACACCATCGAGGAGGCTCTGCAGGACGACTGCAATCCTTTTCATGTCCCCAAAAAGCCCGTCCAAAAAGCCTCTCAGACCCCCCGACACATTTTGGGGACCCCCCGTTGCTCCCTGAAAGGTATTTTGAGGTTCCCCAGATCCCCGGGGATTTATTTCGCGCCCCCCCCCCCCCCCTGAGGCCACCTCCTGAGGCCGCCATTTCTCGCCGAAGACGTTCATTTTATTTTCATCTTTCGTTTATTTAGAAAAAAGCTATGGGCAAGAAGGGTGGCGGCAAAGGGGGCGCGTCTTCGTCGGACTCGGATTCCGGCGACCGTCTCGACCGCATAGCCATCGTCAATAGTGACCGCTGCCGACCTAAGAAGTGTCGACACGAGTGCAAGCGCTCGTGCCCCGTCGTCAAGGTGGGAAAGCTCTGCATAGAAGTGTCGCCTGCGTCAAAAGTTGCGTGGATTTCGGAAGACCTCTGCATCGGTACGTCATTCTTACTTGTGGTGTTTTTTGTTTTGTTTTGTTTTGTGGTTTTTCATTTGTGGCACTTTTCTCAGAGGAGGCTCATGTCTCTTTTTTGTTGGTTTGTTGGTTTGTTTGCGCATCTCAGCATTTCGTCATGTTAGAGTGCTTCTCTCTCTCTCTCATTTGTCGTCAACAAACAAACAAATCAAAAAGCAAAAAAATAGCAAAAATTTTTAATCATATTCTTCTCACAACCAACTTTCACACACCACATAAATTTTAATACACCACCTCCTTGAAATGAATATAATAGGATGCGGCATCTGCGTGAAAAAGTGCCCGTACGAAGCGCTGCAAATCATCAACTTGCCGAAAAACCTCAACCGAGACACGACGCACCGCTACGGCCCGAACAGCTTCAAGCTGCACAGGCTACCCATGCCACGGCCGGGACAGGTGCTTGGACTCGTGGGAACGAACGGCATTGGGAAGTCCACCGCCCTCAAGGTTCTCGCGGGGAAAGTGAAGCCAAACTTGGGCAGGTTTGACAATCCGCCCGACTGGACGGACATCCTCACATACTTCCGAGGAAGTGACCTGCAGAACTACTTCACGAGGCTGCTTGAGGACGACCTCAAGGCTATCATCAAACCTCAGTACGTCGACCACATCCCACGCGCCGTCAAGGGGAGCGTGAAAGTTGCCCTGGAAAAGAAAAACGAGAGAGGGCTCATGGAAAAGCTCCTCGACGACCTCGACCTGCGCGTCGTGCTGGGGCGCGACGTCGACCAGCTCTCTGGAGGGGAGCTGCAGCGCTTCGCCATTGGCGTCGTCGCGATGCAGAAGGCTGACGTGTACATGATTGACGAGCCGAGCAGTTACCTGGACGTCAAGCAGCGCCTCTCCGCCGCGCGCGTCATTCGGCAGATGCTCGACGAGAAGGTGTACGTCATCGTCGTCGAGCACGACCTCGCGGTGCTCGACTACCTTTCTGACTTTGTGTGCTGCCTGTACGGAAAGCCTGGCGCGTACGGCGTCGTGACCATGCCGTTCAACGTGCGAGATGGCATCAACATCTTCCTGTCGGGCTTCGTGCCCACGGAGAACCTGCGATTCCGCGAAGACGCGCTTTCGTTCAAGGTGTCGGACAGCGTCGACGCCGAGGCGAAGGGCGAAGGTCACGGCATGTTTGAGTACCCCGCCATGAAGAAGACGCAGGGCACCTTCACGCTCAACGTCGAGGCGGGAGCCTTCTCCGACTCGGAGATCGTGGTGATGCTCGGAGAGAACGGCACGGGAAAGACGACGTTCATTCGCATGATCGCGGGCCTTTTGGAGCCTGATCCGGAGGCGGACGGGACGAGCGTTGACGTTCCTGAGTTCCACGTCTCGTACAAGCCGCAGAAAATCTCGCCCAAATTCCCGGGCTCCGTTCGCCAGCTGCTTCACAAGCGCATTCGCGAGAGTTACCTGCATCCGCAGTTTGTGACGGACGTCATGAAGCCGCTGAACATCGACCCTCTGATGGATCAGGATGTTCTGAACCTGTCCGGCGGAGAGCTGCAGCGCGTCGCCATCGCGCTGTGCTTGGGCACACCCGCGGACATTTACCTGATTGACGAGCCTAGCGCCTACCTGGACAGCGAGCAGCGTATCATTTGCGCGAAGGTGATTAAGCGCTTCATCATGCACGCCAAAAAGACGGCGTTTATTGTCGAGCACGACTTCATCATGGCGACGTACTTGGCTGATCGTGTGATCGTGTACGAGGGCGAGCCTGCGGTGAATGCGACGGCGACGACACCGCGTGACTTGCTGTCGGGCATGAACCTGTTCCTGTCCAACTTGGAAATCACCTTCCGGCGCGATCCCTCCAACTTCAGACCACGCATCAACAAGGCGGACTCGACCAAGGATACCGAGCAGAAGAAATTGGGGCAATACTATTTGCTCGACGACGACTAGATCTTCCTTCTTTTGAATACGTCGTCGTCGTCGTCTCTTTAACTCTCTGTGTCAAATTAAATTGCGTGTAACTTCCTCCCCTCGTCTTTTTTTTTTTTTTTTTGGTTCGATTCATAAATGGGGGTTTGCCGTTTTGTTTGTGGTCGGGGGACATCCCCGAGGGAGTCTATCTGAAGGTCTATCTGATTTCTATCTGCTTCATTTTCACTCACTCAGCAAGCACATATTGGTGGCAGCAGCACCTTCTCTCCTCTCGTCGTTGCTCTCACAGAATAGAATGGGTCGTGGAGGTGAAAGTGAATCAGAAAAAAGAACAGATACGAAATATCATTCTTTCTTCTTTCGACGACGACGATAATGATGATAATGATGATGATGCTCGATGTCGTGGTGGTGGTCGTGGTGTTGATGTTGTTGTTGTCGGAGACGACGTCAGTCACACATGCACAGGTACCTGGCTTTCAGTGCGGCACCGACGCCGACTGCGGGCTCTGCGTCGTTGGAGAGCTGTGCTGCTGCGACCCGACGTGTGTTGACAACGGCGACTGCTGTGGATCCGTGGAAGAATACAGGCAAATTTGCGAGGCATCCGCTGGTGGTGGTGGTGGTGGTGGTAGTGCACCGGCAGCAGTGGACGACTTTCTCAGTTTGCTTTGTCCGCCAAACGGCGACTGCAACGATCTCTCCGCGGACGAGCTATTGACCTTGATTGGCGAAATCGAACAGCTGATTAATGATGAAGCGGAAGGTGGTGGTGGTGGTGGTGGTTTGCTGCCGGGTGCTGATATTCCGCTTGGCGCACCGATCGACTTAGCACCGCCGCCACCTCCACCACCACCAGACCTCGACGAGCGTGACTGCGAAGCAGGCGCATGGGCGAAACCGGGCACGTTCAATCCGGGCTTCCAGATATGCAGCGGGTGTCCACCACCGAATAATTGGTACAGAGTCGGACAATGTCCCCCAGGCGCGGAACGGGAGGGCGATCGCACGGCATACGCGGATCCAAACGTTGCGACATACGACGCCGTCAAGGAGCTCGGCGAAGCCTACAAGCAGCTCGGTGGCCTCGCCCGAGCTCACGGCGACGTGGTTGTGTGGGAAGGTGGCGGTCGCCGCGACCCACCGTGGGCAGGTGAACCGTACGCGATCTTGCCGCCGCCGCCGCCACCACCACCATTGAACTGACTCAAACATTATTATGGATGGATTGGTATACATACGTCGTCATCTGTAATAATAATCTTTCATTCATTCATTCAGCGGCCATGAAATTCAGCAGCCATCATCCAATCACCACCGCAAAACCCAGTAACCCTAACCCTAACCCTAACCCTAACCCTAATCCGTCATTCCGTCTCTTTTCCCAAGTGGATCGTGGTAAATCTCGAACGCAACAACTTGGTCGAGGAAATAGGTCGAGAAACACCAAAACAAAAACCCAACTTGGTCGAGGAAATAGGTCGAGAAAAACCCAAAAACCCTCGAGCGAGGTTTGAAAAAAACCTCGGAGTTCCCTCCCCAGGCACCAGTCAGGGCGGGTTCCCAGTCCACATACATGAATGCTCCAGAGTGACATCACAGAAATTGGGTTATACCATCCCTAGCTAGCTAGGGGGTCCCCCGAGGCTATTTTTCTCGCTCACGCCCTTGGGGGGAGGGTTTTCTGCGATCGATTTTTGATCGACCGATTGCTTGTTTCACTCATTCACTAGAGGGGAAAAAACAAGGGACCCGGTGGTGCTGACTCGCTAGCGGTAGGAACGACTCGGAGGCGGCTAATTATTATCCTCCCCCGACCACCGTTCAGGGCAGCACCACTTGTTTTGTATGGCGCCGTGAGTGAGTGTACTGTGTGACTGTCTGTGTGACACTCTATATAAGTAAGTAGTATACTCTTTGCTTGTTATTTGCGTACATATAAGCTGCTGCTGACGACGTACGTTGTTGTTCGACTTACCTTTTCCTCCTTGTGTTGTAGGCTCTCGTCGTAGGGGTGTTCAGTTTTTTGTTTTGGCACGACGACTCGACTATTTGATCGATCGATCGATCGAAGGAATGTCTGCTGCGGCGGCGGCGGGGTCGGACCTCGCGCGTTCGTGGGAACTCGCGAAAACGGAGCTGTCGAACAGACCCGTATCCATGAAGAAGCATGAAGCTGGCGCGGTGGTGATCCAACAACAACAACAACAACAACAAAATATTTTGACGACTTCAAATCGGTGTGACGACGTCAAATCGGCGGTTACTTCAGATGAAGACGAGGTTACGCCGACGACAACAAAAGCGCGTGAAGAAGATCCACCGGCACCAGCCTCGATGTGCGTCTTCTGGCAGCAGGGTGTGTGCACGCGTGGCATGCGGTGCCCATTCGTGCATGAAGGCCCAGGGGCTACGGTGTCGAAGAGGCTGTTCGAGGCACAAAAGGCTGCTCAGCAGCAGCAACAACAACAGCAATCGCCTCCAAGGGGGAACAACAATAACAAGCCAACAGAGAAGGAACGAGCTAACAGGAGCGGTACCACCACTCCACCATCACCACCACCGTCAGCGGCAAAAACGTCATCATGGAGGACTTCCATGGAAGTCCTCCAATCATCGCCGGGCCGAAGACAACAGCTGCAGCAACAGCAGAAGCACGAAGGCGGCAGCAGTACTCCTCCCCAAGGAATGCCGTCACCTCCTCGTCAGTCTTCTCCTCCGTCGTCCCGGGGGTCACCACCACTACCACCAGCAACCACAACAACCAGCAGCAGCCTCATGGTGCCAAAGTGCGCACTGTGCTCGCACTGGCTACAGACGGGCGGTGCAAATGGAGGGTGGTGCGCCGTGGGCGAGGAGACGTGTCAATTCGCGCACGGCATCGAAGAGCTCGAGTGCGCTTGGGAAGTGTACTCGTTCAACGTTCACACAGGTGAGCCCGAGCGATGGAAGCATCGCTCCACGAGGCAGGTGATCAAACAAGCACCGGACGAGTGGATTCGATTCAACACAGCCAAGGCGCATCACGCGGCAGCGTCCGCTGCTTCTGCCGCCTTGAGGGCCCAATTTGCATTCCGATCACACTCACACATGGGACCGATGGTTCAGCAATCGCCGCTTCATCGAGCAGCCGCGGTGGCGGCGATCATCGGTGATCGGAGAGGTCAGCAAGAAACGATGCTGCCACCTTCCCAATCCATGTCACTGGCGCCGTCGACTTCTCCCTATCCTCCTGCTCTATCCTCCTCTCATCATCATCGTCAGCAGCAGCAGCATCAACCACAACCTTCATCATCGCCGCTGTTGTTGTACCGAAGCAAAAGCTGCGGATACAGCGACTACAAGGCACCATCGTACGAACAACAGATGTACACCTACAACTCGAGTTACTATGACGACGAGCAGTTGCAGCAGCAGCAGCAGCAGCACACTCAACTTCGCGATCGTGGCGGCCTCTTCTCCACACATTCTCCGACGATTGTGCAGCAGCAGCAGCAGCAGAAGCATCAATCGCCATTCCTCCAACGATCTCCGACGACACCACTGCCAAGCAGCAGCACAACGACGTCGGCGACGCTTGTGCAGCAGCAGCAGCAGCAGAAGCATCAATCGTCATTCCTCCAACGATCTCCGACGACACCACTGCCAAGCAGCAGCACAACGACGTCGGCGAGGCGACTTCTTTTTGAAAGCCCAATCAAGGCGCCAGCTCTCACAACAACTCAGATGCACTACTCCTCTGCCTCATCCAAATTTGTACAGAAGGGCACAGAAAGCAATTCTGGCGACAGATCTGCGCTTCGACGCGCGGTGCAAATCGCCTTTGGGACGACAAGGGGCGTCTCAGAGTGCAGCATCGCCGCGCAGAGTGCGCTTTCTGTGCTCGATGATGACAACGACAATGTCGAAAGCGGCAGCGTCGACTGGAGCGTGTGAAACACAAGGTGGGTGGGTTGTGGGTCACCTCGTGGCATGGATGATGCTACGCGGAAATTTTGCTTGCTTGGTTTGCTTTGTTTTTTCTTTCTTTCTTTCGTGTGTTTTGGAGATTTAAATCGTACACCAATCCATCTCTCCCACGGGCACGCAGCCTGCTCTAACGAGCGCGCCGAAGAGTTCGCCAGCACACGCTTGATCTGCGACGATCATAGCGCCGTCAACGAGTCCCACGCCTGTGATGGCAATCACCGGTGCGCCTCCAAACTGCACGAGCGCGACGTCACGGTCGGTCGCACCCTCCTCGAACGCCTGCACGACGCCTGTCCACGTCGGCCCTGCAACGAACAGCATGCGCGTCTCCGCCTCAATGTCGACGACAGCCGCGTCACCGCCAACGGAAGCGCACGCGTCCTCGAGTGCGGAGAGCACCTGCGCACCCTTCGAGGGTGGTGCGAGCACGAGGATGGCGGAACGTAGTGCGGCGGCGAGCGCGATATCTTTGTTGGTTTCCCCGCTCGCCCAAGAGAGGTTCTGCGCGCGAAAGGCGTCGTCAATGTCGTGCGTCCCGGATCCTCCTAGCGCTTGCGACGCGGCAGCCAGAGCTTCGTGGCGGTTTGCGCCGACGAGACGTATGCGCGTCCAGTGCGATCTGTCGACGACGACGGCTGATTGCTGCGCGGCTGTTCTTGCTTCTGCTAAGTTGTTGTAGTTCGCAGGTACGGCTGTACGCCCGGATACTGACGTGAGCGTCGCCTCGTCGGGTAAGAATTCCGCGTTCATTTCACGCTGAAAGCTCTCGAGGTCACCGTCGATCGCGGGCGGTTCGAGCGCGTCAAGGTCGAGGCCTAGCGACGCGAGGAGCGCGTCGTCGTCGGAAGAAGAGGACAAGGAGGTAGAAGTCCGACGAGAAGCAGAAGGTCTCCGAGGAGAATAATAAGACACACGAGAATGCCTTTGACGATGACATGTAGGAAACACGAACAGGAAACGTCGACACACACCAGTGCTACTACTACCACTACCACCACCATTGCTACTGCTGCGAGGCACACGGAGCGAACGCACGCGCATCAACGCCGCCGCCGACATCGCGCGCAGCTGATGTGATCTGATCGGTCTGGGCCTGTTGTGCGTTGGGGGAGAAAATCAAAATCAGAAAATCCTGAAATCCACACCGGGTGGTGGAAAGGTCACGGGTCCCGATCCTGGTCCGAACTGCATTCCGTTCGGGATCCCTCGTGGAGTGCCTTCCCGCCAGACCAGGCTTTTGGGGGGACGTTTCGTTGGGATCCCGGTCCATCTCCTCTCCAGCTCTCCTCCAACCACCTGCTCTACGTAGGCCAACTCAATCGGGGTACTTAGTTAGGCGCGGTAGGACGATCCACTCCACTCCACTCCACCCGACTCGCGAAGCATGTATGTAAGTAGCGTAGCCGCAAGTCGGTTAAGTAAGTCGCCTTGAACTCCGGTAGCACATGACAGTAGCACGCGACGGCACGACAGTATCGAGTGGGCGGCGGTCGAAAATTGCCTGCGGTTCTTTCTCATCCTTCTCGACTCTGTCAGGCCGCTCACGATCTCGATGACGACAACCCCATTCACCTTCTTTCGCTTGTACACAGATGCATCGGAGTTTGGGCTCGCTCGGCATTGCCATCCTCGCACGAGCTCGCTCGCGCATTCTGGAGCGCAGCCCCTATCACATGCATGCGTGAGAGTCATGAACCAGCTCTCGCGCAATCCGAAGCGAGCACCGCTTCAAAGAGTGGACGCAGGTTCGCGCTTGAACGCGCCGACGCCATTGTGGATGGTGACAAAGGTTATACAAACGAACAAGAGTAACCCAGAGTTAAGTCAGGGGTGAACCCCGAATTTGAAGTTTTTTCCCCCCCACTGATCCATCTCAGATCAGATTGAATGGGACCGCCCGAAATCTCCGGGGACGACTTTTTCCCCCCACCCGGCCCGTTTTCGGTCCCCCCTCCCTCCCTCCCTCCCTCCTTTTTTTTCTTCTCCCTCTCTCTCTCCATTTTTTATTTTTTTATGGTCGTCGGCGGCTTAATCCTACGGCGTTACTACTCATAAGATTTTATTGTTTTTCAGGGATGCCGTCTTTCTTTGCGAATACATCGTCTGCCGGTGGTGGTGGTGCCAGTGGTGGTGGAAAGAATAATAAACGAATTGTCACGTACGACTCCGACGACTCCGACAATCAGCAGCAGGAAGGCTACGACGGTGACTCGTGCTTCTTCTGGGGAATCGGGAACTGCAAACGAGGAGATGCATGCCCGTTCAGCCACGATAAGCCGCGAGGGCATGCGCGCCACCATTACAACGCCCCCAACAACAACAAGCAGCAGCAGAAACAACAACAAGAGCCAAAAACGGCGGCGGCGCCGAATTGCTTTTTTTGGGCGAAGGGACAGTGCACCGCGGGCGACACCTGCCGCTTCCATCACGACCCGCAGCTGTACGGAATTGCCAAGGTGCAAGAAAACAAAGTCCAAGGAGCAGGAGGAGGAGGTGGGTCCTCTTCTTCTCTCAACCCTGGATACGTGTGCCGTCGCTGCGGAATTCCTGGACATCACATACAGAATTGTCCGACGAACGGCGATCCTGCTTACGATCCTGCTGACGTGAAGATGAAGAAGAAGGCTGCGGAGGAGAAAAAGAAGGCTGCCAAGCAAAAGCACAGCGTAAAGTTCAACTCGCAGCAGGCGAAGATTCAAGAGGCTGACGCGCTGAACAGGGAGAAGGACGGCGACAAGAAGGTTGCATCAGCCTCACCGTGGGACGAAGCGCAGTACAAAACCGCCATGTGCGTTCACTACATGCGAAACGGTGGCGAGAAGAACGGAGGATGGTGCCTGTACGGAAGCAAGTGCTGCTTTGCGCACGGCGTCTTAGATATGCGGTGCGTGTGGGATGCGCTCGAAGATGTGAACGGAAACATCATCAAGTGGCGCCATAAGGCGTCGGGGAAGGTGGTGGATGAGATGCCTGACGCATGGCTGAAGTGGAAGGAGATGCAGGACGAAGCGCGTGGCAAAAAGACGTTGGCGGCGGAGAAAAAGGCGTCTGCGAAGAAAGTTGCACTGAAGAACATGCCAACGTTGGAGGCGAAGAAGGTGACGCACCTTCACCAGTCACGCTTCGACGGATTCGGCTCGCCCATAGATGGCAATGATGGTGGTGGCTCCCCCATATCATTCGCCGCTGCCACCTCCAACAACAACAACAACAACAACAAAAACAACAGTAGTAGTAGTACTAGTAGCAGCAGCAGCAGCAATAACAGCAGCAGCACTATTATTGCCTCAGGGACACCCTGGTCGCGCGTCGTTAGGGCGGCGCCACAAACAGAAGCAGCGACGCAGTCAAACAATGATGTACGTGAATCGGCGTGGAATGCTGATTCCAGGCGACGTGTACGTGCTCGTGCCGTGATCAAGGACAGCCTGTCTCGCGCGATGAAAAAGGAGATGGTCGATCTTTTCCCAGACGCGGACGAAACGCATTTCAATCACGCGCACGCGCTCGCCGTCGACGCGACGATGGGACTGAACGTCGTTTGCGATATACTCGACGAGCTGTCAACGAAGAAGACGATCGAAATAGACGACGTCATCGCTTCCGTTCTTACCGATGCCGCAATATGCATGCTTCAGCAAGGTGGCGAGCAGATTGAGGCTGTTGTGAGTGGTCGCTGGAATGGAGGAGGAGGAGGTGAACACGTGAATGACAGCTCAATCGACAACAACAGTGGAAGGAGTGGATATGTACGCGACTTTGTGGAAGGCGGTCTTCATCACCTCACAGATGATGAGGAGGAAGACAACCACCACCACCACCAGTCGGCTCCCCTAGAAGAAGGCGACAACGGCAGCAGCAACATGGCGAGAATGGCTCATGATGAACAACTTGTGCCGTCGGGAGAATGCCAACTTGTTTCTTCTCCCCATCGCAACTGGTGGCCTACGGACACCAGGTGGAAGAAGGATTGTGGCGTACCATCAGCAGCAGCAATTAATCAGCAGCAGCAGCAGCAGCCTCACAACAACATGTCGACACAGACTGACGTGAACAACGACGCCGACGATGGCTTTGGGGAAGGTGGTGCAGAGAAACAACACAACAACGACATTCTCAAGACGCAGCTCTGGCAGGTGGCATTGAGCGAGCTACTCAAGGGCGTTCACGAGCTCTATCCTAGCATGTCAATGGACACAAAGCAGAGCATAATAACCCAGGTAGTGTATCACACACGTGCACAGGCAAGATTCACGACGCTGCTGGAAGTATTGACTTCCGAATCTGATAAACCAAGTCCAGGACGACTCCCAGATCTTGAGGCGCTTGTGGGCGAAGCGCAAGCATGGTGTGCATTGCGTCTCGAGCTACACAACATTTTTGCATCGACTGCCCAAGCTTTGGCAGAAGATGATGAATTCAACGACCTCGCGCTTGAGGCTGCTGCACAAGTTGCATCGTGGGAGGATGATTACGTCGATGCTGCCGGTTAGGAATAGAATCAACAATAGCAACAAGAAGTAGTAAGTAGTAAGTAGTAACAACAAACACTTTGCATCTTCTTGTTCTTCATCACCTTCATCTCTTCTTCTTCTCCATGCTCACTCAATTATCTTCATCAGCCCTTAGTTCTCCTCCGTCCTCCAATACCTGAATGAGCCTTAGTTCTTCTTCTTACTTAGTTCCAGTACGCAGAATCTGGGTCAGGCTTAGCTCCAGGTGCTAGCTTCGCCGCCTCAATCGCGATCATGACCTTGCATCCAGGCGGGACATTGTACGACTCCAGAGTCTTCGTGTCCTCCATCTGCCGACCTGCATAAATCAGCGCGATGTCACTCCAAGCCTGTATCCCTGGCGTGATACCGTTCGGGTTGTTCGAGCGCGCGATGCCTCCGTTGAAGAGCGCCTGCTTCACCCTCGCCGCCGTCCAGTCGGGGTACGCCTCGACACGATAGCGGCACCCGTTGCAGAAGAACGCCATGTGCGTCATATTCGTGCGTGGTGGGATGGTGGGAATGCCCTCGAAGGGCAGATCCATCGTCGCGATTTCCTCAAACACCTCCGCCTCGAGGTGCGGCGGAATTTCCTCATTCTTGTCGCAGTCCCACGCACCCTTCCCCAGCGACACCTCGCCTCCACCGCCACCGCCACCACCGCCAGGCTGCTGCTGCTGTTGGTTTGTTGTTGCTGCTGTGGGCGCAGACTCGACGACCGCCGCCATTGTAACTAAGAGTGAAAATGATGAAAAGTAACGCTTGGAAGTCCAAGTGGGAGGGGGAAGAGAAGAGGGGGTGATGATTGGGGGTTTAAAAGATTCAGTTCAGAGTAGTTAGGGGTTATTATTAGATCGCAAGCAAGACCCCCTCATCAGGCTTGCTAGCCAGTTGCCATAATGCATGTTCGTCCCAAGGTGTATCCCCATTTTTGGCATTTTTGCAGCCGCCCTTTCGCCGCCCACCCCAAAAATTCGATTTGCGGGACAAATATGTAATAATATCTAATCGCCATACGTATCTTTTCCCCAGAACGCGTTTTTTTTTTGTTTTCTTGGAAGGAATTCCCACCACACTCTCTCTCTTCTTCACGACTTCACTTCCCAGACGGACGTCGTCATGCTGCGCTCGCCGTAAGTAAGTAAGTAAGTAAGTTACGATGCCGATGTTGTACCGCTCCGTGAGATGCAGCTCACGCAGGTCGGGCTTGATGAACGTGCCAGTAGGAGGAGGGCGCCGCCATGCTGCCACCGGGCGTCATCACAACAAATCTTCTATCAACTCTCGCACCTCGAAGCGACAACAAAATAGCTCGGAAAAGCAGACGACGACAGAAAAAATACCCACCTCCTCCTCCTCACATATCGCCAATGCTACTACTGCGGCACAACAACAAAGTGGTGACAGCAGCAGCACAGCACTCGCGCAGATCAACAATGAATATGACGACGAGCTTGTTGAAGAGACCGAGATTCACGCCGTGAGTGCAACCATGAGCAGAAGACTTGCAAAGCTCGCAATTATGCATAATACAACAAGACGAACTCTTGCCAGGTTTCAGCGCGACGATGTGCTTCATGATGTTCTACTTGAGGAGAACCGCCTCGAAGACCTTGCCGATAGCAGCAGTCTTCTGGATGCACGTCATGTTGCTAACCAGCTGCGGTCGTATGCGAAACGTCATCGTCATCGCGGGAATGACGACTCCTCCCTTGTTGTGCAGTACTTGAGCAATCAGGTTCCTCGGTTGATTGACGACTTTGATCCACAGCATCTTGCGAACATGGTGTGGGCGTGGGCAACTATCCGATACCAGCCATCGAACGAGGTTCGCGCTGCTATGGAGCAGCGCATGCTCACATGCCTCGACGAATACTACAAGCCACAGGCGCTCGCGAACACAATATGGTTATGGGCGACGATGAAGTACCAATCGTCCGAGGCGGTGCTGACTTCTATCGAGCGGCGCATGGACGTTGTTGACGACTTCGATGATTCACAGCAGGAGCAGGCGCTCACGAATACGGTGTGGGCATGGGCAACCATATACGATCAGCCATCACTCGCAGTCATGACTGGTATGGAGCGGCGTATACTCGCATGCTGCCTCGACGACTTCGACCCACAGCTTCTCGCGAACACGGTATGGGCATGGGTGGCGTTACGACACCAGCCGTCGGAAGCGATGTTGGCTGCTATTGAGCAGCGCATCATGATTGCATGCCTCGACGACTTCAAGCCGAAGCATCTCGCGAACATGGCATGGGTGTGGGCGTCCATTCGACACCAGCCGCCGGACACAGTGCTAGATGCTCTGGAGTGGCGTATGCTCGGATGCATCGACGACTTCGATCCACAGCTTCTCGCAAATACACTATGGGCGTTTGCGACGTTGCGTTACCAGCCGTCCATGACGGTGCTCGCTGTGATCGAGCAGCGCATACTCTCATGTGGTCTCGACGACTTCGATCCACAGGAGCTGTCGAATATACTCTGGGCTTGGACAACCATCCGACACCGGCCATCGAACGCTGTGCTCACTGCTATCGAGCAGCGCATGCTCGCATGCGACATCGACGATCTCATGCCGCAGGCACTTGCGAACACGGTGTGGGCGTTAGCAATGCTTGTGAACCGTACTACAACCATCACCACGCACGCAGTCAATCAGGATGTCTTCGATCGAATGTTGCACCGATTAGAGCATTACGCACAGTCCGGTATGCTCGTTGCACAACACTACGAGCAAGTCTACCAAGCTCACCATCTTCTCGGCGATCGCTTCAAGCCATCAGCGGCGTTGCTCGATCGGTCATGCAAGGCGTGGGAGAAGTCGCTTTTGTCGTCGCAGACTTTGTCGCAGTCATCCTTTGGAAAGGAAGTTGCCGCATGCCTCGATCGACTCGGCGTGAAATACGAGCTTGATGTGGTCACGGAGGACGGCATGCATCGCATTGACATGCTCGTGCGTACCACAGCTGGCGACAACACCCAGCAGCAGCAGCACATGCTTGCGATTGCGTGCGACGGACCTGAACACTTCATGCGATCATGCTACGACACGTACCACATCGATGGATCGACGTTCGCACGCAACTACGAATTGAGCGATCTTGGATTTGACGTGTTGTGTATTGCGGTGCATAAATGGAGAATGCTGAAGACGGATGATGAGCGTGACAATTACATGCGCAGCGAGCTTCTGAAATTTTGGTGTCGCATTTTTGGTTGTTTTTTGTTATGTCTTTCTGAGATGACATGTGACAATACTGAGGAGGTATGCGACACGAATACTGAGGAGATCTGGTTTGACCCGAGATATCTGAAATATGGATACGTGTAAAACCTCTCAATCGTTTTTCCGGGTACTACTGACTACTGAGGTGTGTGCTGACACTACTGGTAACTAATTCAATTAATTCGTTTGTTTATTTCGTTCATTTTGCCACGAGTCTACGATGACTCACGACCAAGGTTAAGCGTTCAGCCATTGCGTCCATTTTCGCTTCTTCACAGCTTCGAGGAGCTCGTCCGGATTCGTAATCTCGTCGAGGATGCTTTTCGTCTTCGCACTTGCACTCTCCTTCCCGCCACTCTCCTTGGGGGTTTCACATTTTCCAAAATCACTCCCTTCACGATGAAGACGAACAAGGTGTACTTGCTCCTCCTCCTTCTCGGCTTCGTGCTGCTGACGATGAGCACGCCTGTCGTCGTCAACGCTGACGATGACGACGACGATGACGACAAGAAGAAGAAGGACAAGAAGGACAAGAAGGACAAGAAGGATAACAAGAAACTGTGCCGAAAGCAACCTCTGAATTACACGGGAACTTACCTCACCTCAGCCACCACAATGTCGTACGATCAGACGACGCAGACGGTGAGTGGCACCGAAAAAGAAACCCTCACCGTCGTGATTTCGCCTGGAAGCGCAGGTCCGACGTCGTACGTCATGAGCAAGTTCACCGATCCAACAACAAGGAATCTCACCGATGCCGTGTCGCTCGCTCAAGCTGAAGCTGAAAGCGATCCCGGTGTGGATGCTCTCTGCTTCGCACCAGCACCGATATATGGGGGCAAGGGCATTATGAACTGCGTCGACACGCTTGATGCCGGACAAACCATCATTATCCCTGACGAGGTGAACGACGAATGCGAAGTCGTCACGTTGCACTTCACGTACACGGAGACGGCGACGGTGGGCTGCACGAGTTCAACGTGCATGGGCCTTATTGCCCACGGGAATTCAACACGCGTCAACGAGCAGTAGTAAGAGCACGCACGACTGAGGAGGGGAGGGGTACGCCGGTGAAACGAACGAGGCGCGACTGATGCCGCGCGCGAAGAAAGATGAGAGTGGTGGTCAATCAAGTTGTCCCATCATGCGGATGTTGCGTTACTTACTTACTGTTATTGTGAAACTTTAACGAACACGCGTTTCTCCGTCCGTCGCTAAAAGCCACCCGCAACGCAACGCGCAATTGGTTACGCAGCAAAGCAACCACTCACTCAAACCATGGCGGCGGCGAAACTCTGTTCTCTCCTTCCGTGGTTTGGCTGCATTTCATGTCCGGTCCCACGATGACTCCGATTCGCTTGGAGGTGCGAAGAATACCTTCGCACCTCCAAGGAGTTGCGAGGAAGGATACCTTCGATTCGCCCTTCACTGGAAGCAGCTTGAACTTGAACACGCGCGGCGGTCCCTTGTACTTGCCGTTCTCTCCGTTCTCCGTGTTTGTTGTGTCGTCGACGGCGTCCGCTCCTTTGGTCGTCGCTACGCTCGGCTCGAACGTGTATTCGACGACGTTGTACAGGCCATCGTAGACGTACGTGACAAAGTGCGTGAACCCGTCTCTCTTTCCGCGAATCAGCCTGACGGGCGTTCCCGTCTCAAAGTTGCGGTACAGCGCCAGGTTCCCCTTGGTCATTTCCTGGTCGCGAACCTGTAGTTTTCCTGACTGTCCTCCCATTCCTGTGTACGTGACAACTTCTCCGTTATCTTCGTCGTCGCAGTACCCACCGCCGAGGCACACGGCGTACGCGCCTTTACTGTGGCTTCCGTCGTCGCTTTTGTTTACGTAGTCGATTCCCTGCATCATCATGCTGTGCACACCAACCGCCGCCGCCTCGCCGCGTCCTGAGAATGTGTCGCCGACACTGACACCGGATATGTGTCCGTGTACTCGCGGAATTTCGAATGCCTTTTTGCAGTCCCCCCACGCGGTCATGTCCGGCTTATGTCCTCCGTTTGATTCCGCCAAGTCAAATCTTCGCTTGAAGTACAGACGCACTTGCTTGATGAAGTCGGAGTGAGCTTGAGGGGTTGCCTCGGGTGGTGGGGGTGAGGTGCGCTGTCCCGAGGAATGTGCTGCTACTGCAGCAGCAGATGAAGGAGACGGTGGAGGAGGTGGAGGTGGAGGCGGCGGTGGTGGTGGCGGTGGGAGAGTCGTTGGGAGAAAGCGCGAGAGGAGCGGCGAAGGCAAAGGCGGCACATACAAAGAGACCTCCGGTGGTGACTCACCACCCGCCACCGCAGCTCCGGCGGGCATATCTGCGCTCGGAATGGCGCGGAATGGCACCCTGGGCAGGAGGGTGATTAGGGGATAGAGGACGTCCTCTTCCCTTCTCAGAGCCCCAATTCATTATTAACCCCGAATGAATACAAAACGCGTAGGGTTTCGCGCCCACCGATCAATCAACCTGAGCCAATCAACCGTCACTTGATCACTTTCCACCACCACCATGATGGCTGCGATGATGGCGAGCAGCAGCAGTAGTAGCACGCGCGTCGCGGCGGCGTTGCCTGCGTACCGATCACATAAGAGGAAGGCGACGACGACGACAACCGCTAAGGCGTCGTCTCTCGCTACCGGAGGAGGAGTGGCGTCCCCTCAAAAGATGAATACACTTCAGGCTCCTGACGTCCCCACTCAGAAGCGCAAAGCGCAACCGCACCGCCACATCGATATCGGGTGGAGTCCCGCGCCGTGTAACACGCGATCCGCCGCATGTTGGGTCGAAGAACGAACGCCGCGCGCAATGGTCATGGCGCGACGGGGGGGAAGCGTCCTTATCCTGCACAAGCCGATCGTGTGCACGACGGCAACCGTCGTTCGATGCACGGGTGATGTGAATGCTCCAAAGCAGCAGCAGGAGGAAAAGAGCGGCGAGGAGGTGGTGGTGGAGACACCTGGTGCATCGTCATTGACGACAATGAAGAAACCACCTGCTGCCGATGACCTATCGTTCGATGTGGATCTTGTCAACTTCGACGACGGCGAGGAGGCTCACAACGCAAAGGAGCTTGGGCAACTCATCGAAAACGCTGCAAAGGTAGAAGAGACAACGCCACAACAAGCTCCGAACACTAGTACTGCTGATGATGTCTCGGATGCACGCCAGTGGATTGCAAATTGGAAGGAAAAAATGCAAAAGGGAGAAGAGGCGTCGAAACTGCGAACGGAGGAGGAAGAGGAGGGGCGAGATGATGTTGTTGTTGCCGCGCAAACAACGACAGATGTTGTTGCTTCTTCTTCTGCTCCGGAATTCAATGTCGTAGACGAGAGTGCGATGATAGCTGCGGCGAACTTCCCCATCAAGTCGGATGCACTCATCGATCGGACGAAGGAGATTCTGAAGCGTGGTGTCGGTAAGATGGCCGACGATTTCGCGGAGGACTTTCAATTCGTTGGACCGGTGGTCGGACCTCTCGCCAAGGATGCGTTCCTTAAGGCGATCAATAGCTTCGACATCACGACGGGATTCCCTGATCTGCGCAGCAACTACTACCACTTCCGCGTGGATCCCTTCGAACCAGATCGCGTGTGGTATACGTCACGACCGGTCGGAACTCACACAGGAAAGTTTGCCGGTCGCATCGACGCGACTGGAACCAAGGTGATCTGCCCTCCGCAGGCGATGAGCATGACGTTCAATCGCGAGGGGCAGGTGAAAAAGCTCACCGTGGGTGTGGTGATGGATCGCACGGCTGAGAACAACACCGGCGCACTGGGCGGCATCTTCGCCTTCTTCTACGCGATCGGTTCTCCGCTCCCCTTCCCCGAGGCGAATCCTTGGAAGATGTCGAAGCGCTACCGCTTCTTCAATTGGCTTGGGAATGTGATGCAACGCCGAGATTAGGTTTGTTGCGTGTTACAGCTAGTTGCTTTTTGACCCTCCACCTTGTTTTCGACGCCATCGTCTCCACCACGCATCAACACGACGACGCGTAGTGAGTCACATCTACTTGGGGAATAAGAGGGGGTTGTTGCGCACATAATGTGTAGATTACTGTACTCTTCACTGAAACAAAACACAAAGGATAAACCGTCACTCAGCCGTCACTCCTTGCTCATGCTGCTGCGCCACTGCGTAGCCGTGAACGGGTTGTGCTCTGGCGCGTGTGACGTCTCCCAGTCTAGGTGAACAAACGCGCGCTCCACCTCAGCGAGTGTCTCAAGACGATCTTGCAGCTCCTGTCCGATGTCGTGCGCATCCTGAAGGCGCATCGACGGGTCAAGCACGACGTCAATCTCCACGAAGTACTTGGGCCCAAAGGTGTACGCGCGGATCGTGTCGATCTGCTTGATGTGAGGATGCGCATTCCAAGCGATGTACGTGAGCTTTCCGAGCAGTCGCGGTGGCGCGGACATTCCCACGAGCGAGCGCATGTTCTCGAGCGCTGTTTGACCCCACACCCTTGTGATGTGCGCCGCAAGCAAGATGGCGCCGAGCGGGTCGATCCAGAATGCGATGCGATCGCCCGCAATTGCGCACGCGAGGCCGATGCTGTTCGTGATGACGTCGTTGAAGTGGTCCTGCGCGTACGTCTTGACGTCCTCGCTCTCGAAATTTCGGCAGTACAGGAAGAGGCAGAACTTGCACACGATGACGAACCCCACTAAGGTTACGCCGACGACGAGGTCTTCCATGTGGTGCACGTGCGACGGCCCGATGAGCTGGCGCACGCCCTCGATGAGCACCTGAAATCCGACCGTTCCCATGACGCAGCTGAAGACGAGGATGCCGAGTGGCTGCATGCGCGACTTGCCGACGGGAAAGCTGTCTCGGTCCGCGTCCGCACGTCTCACCTGCCTTGCGGTGAACCAGAGGATTCCACCCGAGAGCAGGTCTAGGAACGAGTCGAGCGCCGACGCGATGAGGCTCAGGCTTCCGCTCATGACGACGACGATCACCTTCAAGACGAAGAGCAGGACATTGAAGCAGAAGGAGAGGTTCATCGCGAACCTGTCTTTGGCATCCTGGTCCACGCGTTCGTCGGCCGCCTGCTGCGCACTGCCTCCTCCAAGTTCGTTGAGCAGTATGTCGTCCGCCTCCTGGAAGCTTGCGATGCGGTCGTTCTGCTCGCGGTAGTACTCGAGCAGTCCTTCCCTGGCGGCAGGCTGCAGGTGTCTTGAGAACCTCTTTCTCAGTCCGTTAAGTTCTTCTTCTGTTTTGTACTGGTTCTGGAAGAACTCGCGGTTCAGCAGGCCGTCTTGCGTGTGTAGCGGCGTTCGCGGCATCGTGGATGGCGGAGACGCAGGCTCCGCAGGCAAGGAGTCTTCGTCACCGAGGAGCGTGTCAGGCAACTCCCCTGTACCAGTCACCGCCATAGTGACCATGGTAGAGTCCGAGTCAAGAGGCAGTGCGGAGAGTCGCGAGTGCGAGCTGGAGCGCGCGTGCAAGCCCTTGGAAGTCCCTAAAGTCGTCGTCGACGTCGATGACGACATACCTTAGAATAGATACTGTATGTTCGCTGCTATTGATTTTTATTTTCACACACACACGCGAGCTTAGCTTAAATCGCTAGCTTATATCGCTTAAAAGTCGCTTAAGTCGCTGAAATCGCTTGATGATACGCCTTTCACACGAGTGATACGGACACGAGCACCGGCCTGTACACGCGCCAACTGGATTTGGATCCGCCGCCTCCCTAACCCTAACCCTAACTCTAACCCTAACCCTAACCCTAACCTAACTGGCCTTCTCGACCAAATTCCCGACCATTTCACTATACCCACGAAATCCATTTCACTATACCCAGGAGCTCCCTCTAATACTCCCTTTCGGGTTCGTGGAATTTCGGGTTTCCTTCGGCTCATTCTGACGAGCCATGCCCGCTGTCATGTCCGCTCATCATCAGCAGAAGAAGAAGAAGTCGTCCCGTCCGTCTCAGAATCCGCCTCCAAGGAGTAGTATGATGTGCCTCACTCCCGAAGTGTGTGCTGACTGCGTGTTTGTGCTTCATCGTCGTCGAAGAAGTTCTCCTTCTGCTTCTTCTGCTTCTGCTTCGGAGGCATCCGGTGATGATATCCCTTCATCTGAATCATCTTTCGGTTCCAAGAGTCGTTCCGCGTCTCGGTGGTCACCTAAGCCATGCTTGGTTTTGCATCTCTCTTTAGCACACGCCGGTGTGTCATCCTCAACCTCCTCAGACACTCCCGGCCTTTCCTCTGATCTAATTTCTCAATGTTACGCGTGTGCATTCGCTGACTCGTCATCATCTTCTTCATCACCTTCATCAGTGGACGACGCGTCGTCGCCGTACGTCTCCGACGCCAACGCGCCGTTCGCTTTTGTCGCGCGCGCATTTCCAGACGGAAGTCGAACCATCGCTTTCTGCAGACGCATCGCCGTCGACGGAAACGCCGCCGCGGACGTCGCCATCGTACTGCTGTCGGGACTGCCGTGGAGAGATACGTTCGTCGCAGCTATCGACGACGTCGTGCCCGCGGTGGCGAGGTGCGCCGCCGCTGGACGAACGATGCCTGAAACGCTCGAGGAGGCGGACGGAGACGCGGCGGAACGACTGCGAAGTGCACTCGCGCCTGCACGACGGCGCGAGTTCAGACCTGGCGTCACGCTCGCTAGACACCTGCCTCCGGCGCCGAAGGAAAGCTGGAGGTGGAGCTCCGTGCTAGACGCGGGACAGCCAAGCCTCTCGGCGTGGCTATTCCCGCTGTGCGACGTCACCGTCAAGGGCGGGCCTGTCCCGAGCGCGATGCCTGGCTCAGCCTTGCGAGAACGCATCACAGACGTCCTGCACGTCTTCTCCGCCATGCTGCAGGAACGCCGCATCGTCGTGGTTGCCGACTCGGTGCCAAGCACGGCGAACGCCGTTGCAAGCCTCGTCGCGTGCATGTATCCCATGAGATGGCAAGGCCTGCTCTTTCCCATCGTGCCGCCGAGTCAGACGGATGTGCTGTACGGCTCGATGCCGTACATTGCAGGTGTGCACGCCAACCTGTTCGACAAGCTCATTGCTATGGGACCTGACGTAGGTGAACTCGTGCTGCTCGACTTGCGACGATCTTCCGAGAGCGAGGCTCGGCTTACGATCATCAACACGTCAGACGACGCCATTGCGGACGAAATGAGACAAAGTGAGGAGGACGTCGAGGCGTTCGTAGACTTCGACCCGAACGACTTTGCGGGAAGCCTGCCGAAGCGTCGTCGCGAAGAGCTTGAGGAGGCGCTCGTTTATTTGATGGAGAAGCCTGAGACGCGGTACAAGGACGAGCTTGCTCTGCACGGCTTTCTGCGCTTCTTCGTCGGGTGCTTCGCGAGCATGCCGCGGCACTTCATGAGAGAGGCACCCAAGGGAGGCTGTCATCCAGACCATGCCATCATCGTGGGACCGTCTCTGTGGTACGATCATCGCGCATTTCTTTCGGACACGATCAGCAGCCGCCGCGAGCGCGCCTTCTTCCTGCTGCTGCGCCAAACGACGCACTTCGCGACATTCATTCAGGAGAGTCTCGAGGGCACGTGCCGCAACAACGCGTCGAAGGGCTACGGCGGCATGTTCGAGTACATCGCGAGGCGCAAGGAGAATGGCCGTCGCGGTAGCTACACGGAGATGCTCAAACAAGGCTTGCAGCGAGCGAGCTTCTTTGCCGAATCCATGCGATCGGTTCGACGAGCTTACACGACAGGAATGTCCGGTGTTGGCAGTGGTGGTAGCGGCCAATCTAGCGGCCAATCCACGCCCACGCGCATACGCCGTGCAATGTCCACGGATTCTGTGGAAAGTACATCTGCCGCAGGTTCGGACAAGTCTCTGGACCTGTGCGAGAATTGGCATGATCCTGTTGGCTCGGTGGTTGACCCGCGTTGGGTTGTGCCAACGACGAGTACGACTTCTAGTGACGTGAGCGTTATGATCGCCGTGCCTGCTCCCGCCGCGGAGATGCCGGATGCTTCACATCCAGCACCACCAATCAGCGAGCACCAACCGCCTGCGCCCCCTCCCTTGTTGGACCTCGGCGATGACAATCCGGTGGATGTGTCGCCTGCGACCCCCACGATTATTACCACCACCTCTGCGAAAGATCAGTTCGACCCGTTTGGAGACTTCATTTCATTGGATGCAAGCGCGAGCAGCTCAACGCCGTCGTCGCTGTTGGTGGCCCATCCCGCCTCCGTTGGTGGCACTGCTGCTGCTGCTCTTGCTGCCGATGCGCTTGACCCGCTGAAGGTTCTGGCCGGCCTTGATCTCGGAGGAGGAGGAAGTGGAAGTGGAGGAGGAGGAAGTGGTGGTGGTGGTTCGGATCGTCTGCAAGCTTCTGAGTTAAATTTGTTGTAAGATATGATAGACTATAATAGTACTAGTATTCTGTTCGTGACAGATATAGACTACTACTATTCGAATATGTAGTGGTATCATAAACTTTAGTCTATGGGTGTAGTAATAAGGGGGCAAGGCTGGCTGGGTTCGGGTTCGGGTTCGGGTTAGGGTTAGGGTTCGGGTTAGGGTTCGGGTTCGGGTTAGGGTTAGGGTCCGGCCTGCTTTGTTCCCTCCCCCCTGCTTTGCCCACTCGCAGCATGGCGACTACGCATGCCAACTCGCAGCAACGCGCGGCGGTGCTCGCCGCCCTCGAGCGCGTCGAGCGCGAGCACGCGCGCCTCGGTGACGCGCTCGTCGCCGTCTCACGCGAGTCGGAGCGTAAGCGCAGCCTGCTCGGCGACGCGAAGAGTGCTCTGCACGCTCAGGAGGAACGCCTCAAGGCAGCCACGGTGCATTGCCAGGCTGCCGCGCAGCAGGAGCGTCAGGCAAAGCAGCTGCTTCAGCAGGAGATGGATGTGCGTCGTCGTGTGGCATCATACGTGGTGCTTGTGAAATCTACGTTCTGTATTTTCTCACGCCGTTCCCCAACACACACACACACACACACCTGACATGAACACTATTCGCAGGCAAGCAAGCACCTCGCAACTCGCTTTGTGGACCTTTCCCGCGAACAGGCTAAGTACAGCAAGCTTCGTGACGCGGAGGACCGTCGCATTCTCGCAGGTATGGTGGAATGGCTGGACAAGATGAGTGACCGCAAGGTGTCCGTGGCGTAACGAGACGGCATCTTCCTGGAAAGAGGCGTAACTTATTTTGCTGACGTTGCGCGCCTCTCCGCGCGCGCGCGTGTGTGCGTGTGCGTGTGTGTGTGAAAAGATGGAACTGTATGTCTTTTTTCTTTTTATATTTTTCTTGTAAGTATTTTTTTTTTTGTGTGCTAAGCAGAACACCAGTGTGGATAATATGCCGAAAAGAATTCTCTTGGTTGCGTTTCCCGTCTGCTGCTGCGCCTCGGTCCGTTTCACGGTCACCACCAGCGCGCAAACGCGGTCTCGCAACTGGCGACTAATTGAGTGCTGGCACTGTTCTCCCCCAGTTACATTCCCATTGCGCGCGACGGCTGAGCGCCGCTTTAGATTCCGCTTTCGCGGAGGTAGTCGGCAAGCTTGAAGACGGTCGTCGTGAGCTGTCCTGGCTGAATGTTCTCGGCGCACGTTCCGATGAGCACGCAGCTGTTGCACATGGCGACAGCAACGGCGCTGGATCCCTTTCGTCCGAAGAGTTCCTTTTCGTCACCTCGCACGAACATGTACTTGACACCCGAGCATGGGATTCCCGACGCCTGCAGTGATCCGGAAGTGTTGAAGCCTCCGACCATCATCTTGACTTCAGCACTGGAGGGTGTGAATCCGGGACTGTTGGCCCAGATGTTCCCCTCGTGATCGCAGATGGCCGCCTGGGACACCGTGCCCGTCGCTATCAGATGGTCGTCCACGTACGACTGCCAAGACATATTATAATCTTTTATAGAATATTCTGAGCACAACAACGGAAATGGCGCGGGCCTCCCCCCCCCCCCCCTGGCACCTGGGGGGCACCCAGGTGGAGGGGGGGGAGCCGAGAGGAGGGACCCAACCAACAACTGAACAACAACAAGCCCTAAACTTAAATTACCGTTACGCCGGAGGGACCCGCGGACCCGGGGGAGCTGGAAGGGGGAGCTCCGGAGCCTTTTCACATGCGACTTGCGAGGCTTCCTTTTAGGGTTTCGCACACGCGCTCAAGGGGATTGGGAAACCTGATTGTGAGAGGATCCCTGTAGCCGGGCTGTAGGGATTCCGAAAGGTGATTTGAAGGATGAGCTCTGGGGGTTAGGGTTTGGGTTAGGGTTTTAGATTAGGGGTTTGGGTTAGGGTTTGGGGTTTAGATTAGGGTTACTCTTAGGGTTAGGGTTTAGGGTTAGGGTTAGGGTTACTCTTAGGGTTAGGGTTACTCTTAGGGTTACTGGTTTCGGGGTTTCCGGTTTCGTTGGACCAGCTTGAGTGAGTTCGGTCTCGTTCAGCGTTCTCTCGATCTCTCGTTCTCCTCCTAAGTCCTCACTACATAATAAACGTCTAGACGCACGTGCTGCTGTGTGTGTCGTCGACGCACAACAACAACAACTGAAGTTCAACTAACTTGGTGAATCATTTTGTTTGTTTGTTTGTTTTAATAATAATAATAATCAATCAATAGAATGATGTCAGCGTCCTTTTCGATGATGATGGCGATCGTCTCGGCATTCCTTGTCTTTTTCGGATTCGTGCTGAGCGTGTTCCTCGCGGGATACGCCGTCGGACGAAACGATAAGTCGCACTACCGCCGACGCCTGCTACGGGCGCTCAACTACCGGTCGATCGCGGACTTTGACGAGCACAGCCTACGCTTCGTCATGGCGCACATGTTGAACAACAACAGCAACAACAATGACGGCGGCGGCGGCGGCGACGACGATGAAAGCGTCACGAAACAAAAACTTGAGGAGATTTTCAGAAAGGCGTCCGCCGAAACGACATCATCAACCGCTGCAACATCATATAATAATAATCCTTCGAGGAGGGATGGTGCACCTCACCTCCCTGTTTGGCTACGGGCGCCTCTACTCGGAGAGACCATCCCTTGGGAGTCAACGAAGTGGCTCAACGTTGCCATGGCAGCTCTATGGCCGAAAGTCAGCTCAAGCGTTGGACGCGAGATTAAACAGGTGGCCAATAGCGTTCTTGAATCGTACCGACCACGAAGCTTGCTGAAGTTCCTTGGTATTTCTCAGTGCAGTCTGGGCTCGTGCCCCCTCAAAATCACTGGAGTGCGCACAACAAGCTACTACTCTTCCTCCGCTAACGACGACGGTGCTGCGGAGCCAACCATCGAGCTCGACGTGATCTTCGACAACAATGTCGAGGATGACAACAACGACAACGACAACAACAACTACAACAAGGGGCTACTGGTCGAGCTTCTGGCGGTCACGACAGCTGGTATCACTATCCCCGTCCGGCTGCGCCGTTTGCACATGTCTGGACGGCTTGTCATCTCACTTGAAAAGCTTAGCCACACATTACCATGCTTTTCTGTGCTCGGCATATCATTCGCGTCTAAGCCGAGCATCGATCTATCACTCGAGGTGATCGGGCGTGTTGGCGACGTCTCCATCATACCAGGATTGGAATCGTACATGGAATCACTCATCACTGACGTCGTTCTTGCGCCACTGATGGTCTCTCCGAAGCGTCTGCTCATTCCCATCCTCGATGAAGCCGAGATGAAGCCGGTTGGACGATTGGACGTTCGCGTCGTGTCATGCGCACATCTTCCCAAAATGGACTGGTTTAGCGAGAGCGACCCCTTCGTGCTTGTTTCACTGCCATCACCCATCGCCTTCGACGAGACGCGCGTGTGCAAGACGGAAGTGATCATGGACAATCCGAACCCGAAATTCGCCAGCCCGCCATTTACGTTCGACGTGTTCGATCTTCGACACGAGTTGCAGATCGAAGTACGTGATTGGGACCGCCTCACACGAGACACACTCATTGGTACCGTGGCGTGCTCGTTGGACTGCTTTGCGCACTCTGACAATCGAGGTGCGCCGGTGTCAGTGACGCTTCCACTCGTACTTGGGGGCCGAGCCGGAGCAGTTGCCGAGGCGGTTTCAGATCGCGCTAGGAAGGAGAAGAGGTCGGATGGCAAGAGGTTGCGGAAGAGAAACCCCTTCATCGCTCGGCTAAATCGGATGTTCACGTTTCGTCGTCCACCAAACAACAATCGTGGTGCTGCTGACGACCCATGCGGAGAAGAAGAAGAAGAAATTGTGGTGCCAACTCCAACAACACCAACAAGAGGGCGCAGAAGTAAGGTCGCGTCCGTGACCTTAGAGGTGACGTTTCGACCGAATCTCTTCTCGCACAACACTCGCATCACCGACGATGAGTCTCTGCGCGAGGCTTTGGCGTCGATGGCGTGCGAACAAATCGACGGCGACGAAGATAGGAGTAGTAGTGACGACACTTATCGTAGTTTGTAAACGTTTGATTGAATGAAGGGATCTCAAAAATTTCCAGTTTTTCACGGTTACATTCACACACCTTTCGCATACTTGAGTGACAGCAATAAAAAAATAATAAAACAAGTTCTGGCTGGAGGTGGCGCAACACACACTTCTTGAGGAGTTGAGGAGGGCTTGAGGCTTAGCAGCATCCTCCGTCACCCGGCTCGTACGCCCAGTCTTGTACGGTCCGAGGCCAAATGCGCATGTAAACGCACGCCAAGTCAAGCACCGGCGATCTTCCCGAGAGATTTTGTTCCTCGTACTCGTACGCTTTTAGGAAAGGCTCGAATTCCTCGTCCTGCTGAAAAATTTGCCACACCCTTTGATATCGCAGGTATGCCTCATCGGCAAGAGCGGGCACGTGCTGCATGACGTATCCGCCCGTGAATGCACGACAGTCATCATCGTACGATGGCATCGCGATGTGGATATGCCATATCTCGTCGAGCAGCTTAACACCCGTGATGTTATCCTCCTCCATCGGTGGCGACAGATCCGTCGACGCGTAATCTTTCGCCTTGTGCTTGATTCGCAAGAACCTCTTGTACTCCTCCACCATCACGCTCGTCTCGGGGAAGCTATGGGCGCCAAGGGGAATCTCGAGCGTCTTCCCGAAGCAGCGCGAACGCGCGTTCTCGACACGACGCGCGAGTTCATCCCAATGGGGCAGTGCACCGACCTGTGACGCGATAGTCTTGAGCGCCATCTCGGCACCATGCAGCTTGCGCACACGACTCGTCGTTTGCTCACTCGTGCCCATCAAAACAGTGCGGAATGCAACCACGGGCGAGGTTTCTTGCCACTGCCGAAGGGCCATAGATGACGAAGCTTGCATGTTAGGCACGGAAATCGGTACGTTGTCAGGATCGTCGCCAGGATCATGCGCAGCGATCACGACGTACAGGCGGAGCACAAAGGTGTGTCCATCCTCATCACTGCCATGTAGCACGATCTCACCACCGCGATTCAAGCACAGCTCGGTCGCCTTGCCAGGATCGCTTTGCATGATTTCCGGTAGGCGGGTCATGCTGCCTCCTCCTTCACGTGGTGTCGACGTCGTCGGCGGCGCTGTCTTGCCATGCTCAGTCTTGACCATGGTGGGCGCCGTGCCTGGTTCAACCTTGACCGTAGGCAAATCTTGGCGGCGGCGCAGAGGCTTGCCAAAGTCAAACGAGCCAAAGTCGTAAGGCTTTCCCTTGAGCATAGCATGCGTGTGGAGCTCCAAGGCATCATCGGCAGTCACACGGGCAGAAATCGAGGCGACGCGCGAGCTGTATTGAATGTTTGCGCAGATTTCACGAAGACGCTTGTACTTTGACTCGCTCAAATTACGCACCTCTTGGATGCACTTGCGGCATGTGTCGATCTTCTTTTTTTCGTCGTCATTGAGGGACGATGACGCGTGCAAGTCGCGCATCGTTGTTCGACCGTCGTCACGCGTCTCACGAATAAAGCGGGGGCCACGTTCACTCTCTGCGGTTTTGAGAGCTTTCTCGGCTTCGATGAGCTTCGCCTTGCTTGACTTGTACACATCATCCTCTTCGACGATAGCACGCATCGACTTATCAAAGTCTGTGTCCTCCTCGGGCCCGTAGAATAATTTCTCAAATAATGCTTCAGAACTATCCTGCACCGGCTGAGTGATCCACGACGGAATGTCGACGACGTCGTCGTCCGTCGTCTTCTTGGGCACGACGTTCCCGTCCTCTTTGTCATCTTGTATGAGAATCGCGAACGAGCCACGCAGTGCGTTTGGCGTGCTTTCGTAGTCGCTCGTGCGTGACACAGCCTCGGGGTTCGCCTCCAAGGTTGCAAAGTTGAATCGCATCGTTCGTGTCACCACCACCTCGTTGTTCTTCTTCGTGCCGCCGTCTTGTTGTTGTTGTGAATTGAGCAGGGACGCGACGAGATTTGTTTCCGCACCACCACCATCGTCGTCACTTGGCGAAGCACATCCTCCTTCCGCCTTCACTTGTTGTATGGCGCGGATCGCGCCACCGCCTGCTCCAGCCATTGATGACGACGAGTGAATGGCGCTCAGCCGCTCAGGCAAAACGAAAAGCCTTCTTCTTCTTCAAGATTCCTCTCACAGCAAAGACGAAATTACGAAATTGCTGATTTTTTTTGATGAATCCCCGAGGTGGTGTACTAAAATTGGAGGGGGCAGAATCTCGCCCAAAACAAACCCCCAACTGTGAAATTCGGAATATCGCCAACCCCCATTAATTGATAATTCCACTTTCTAACCGGACAATCTTCTATCTACCTACAGTATCTTCGGTAATCAGTTCCTCTCATTCCCCCCCCAGCGCTGCGCGGGCCCGATGCCACGCCCAGGTCTGATTGTCTTTTGAGAAGAAGTCTTAGATACAAAACTCTTACTCAAGGACCGATGGCGCGGCCGATCCACCAGCGGCGGGTGAGGTCGGCGTCTGGTCGCGCGCGAGGTCCGCCGTCAACGGCCCCCCCGCGCGATCGTCCCCCCGCGGTTTAATCCGCACCGTTCAGGTGGACCTCCCGCGCCCGCTCCCCCCTCCTCAACTATCACTTTACAAAACGCTTTCTCTCACGAAAAACCATAAAAACACACTTGCTGCAGCAGGTGAACAACTGCAGGTGGAGAGGGGGTTCGCGGCGCGCGAATTCTCACTTCGCAAACGCAAAACGGTCTCGAGATCCGACGAAAACGAGGTCGGTTCTTCTCTGCGGTACGGTATCGTGACCCTAACCCTAACCCTAAGCCGTTCATCAACGGTTCCGCCCCGACCGACGGCGACGGAGTGGAGTCGTCAACGTCAACGAGTGGCACCCCGCACCCCGTTACATACTCCGTTAAAGGTAGGCGCGTACTTCTAATAAGAAAGAGGTCCAGCCGTCCAGCGAGCGAGCGAAGGCCGAACGAAGGGGTGTCCCGAGGAACGGGATGAAGCTCGCATTCATCACCGGCCATTTCAATCCCCATCTCCATATGCGATCGCGAAACAAGTCTTCATTGATGCCCGTGACAGTGCGTCGAGTCTCTTCTCACTCACTGACTGGTCGATCCTCCTTCAAGGGTCGATGGCGTGTTGGTTGTATTTTAATCATCCAGCTTGTACTGGTGCTCATATACCTGTACTTCATCTACTCGTCAAGCTTGAAGAGTAGTACTACCTTGCGTCATCATAGTGAAGTCCGCCACTCCTCCCTTAACCTGGGCAGCTCGTCGGCTTCCCCTTCCTCGTCAGATTCAAAAGCCTCCGGAGGCCAATCTACCGTCCCATCGCAATCGCAACTTGGTCGTGCTCACGACGCACACCCGCCGCCGCCGCTTGCTCCTGAGGCGAACGCGGAGGCGGCCGCAAGGGCACTCGCTGGCGTGAGAATCAAGGCGGTGGCGAGCGACACGGGCAGCTGGAACTCCGTCGAGGCGGTGGTAGGACTGGCGGCGCACGGCGGCGCGGCGGTGTCCGTGCACTTCTCCGGAGCGTGCGCGCGTCTCGTCAGGCTCAAAAGGCTAGCTCTGAAGCGGGCGAACGTGCAGCTTGTCATCGAAGAAGAGGAGGGAGACGACGACAGGGACACGTCGTCGGCGCCGCAAGGTGCGTTGGTGCAAACTCTCGACGAATACGTTTCCAACGCCGACGACCCGCACGACATCCTGCTCGTCGCGGCGAGCGCGAGCGCCGAAGGTACCGCCGCGAGCCAGCGCGCGATTTGTCTCGGCGCCGAGGTGATGCGTCGCGCGCCGAGAACGCCGTCCGTGACACTCTTCGTGGAAGATCGATATGCGTCCGCACTTGCGACGATCGCAAAGGTGGAGAGCAGCTGCGGCCCTTCGGCAGATCGCATGTACGCCTTCCTCGCGGCGGATAACACTGCCAAGGATGTTCTGATCGCGCACAGCACATACACAGGCCGTGTTGACGTCGTTGGTGCGCCGATGTACGACGAGGGCGTGCGGCAGCGCCGTGCCGCCGCGCGAGGCGCGGGCGCATCGAAGGTGCCCGCCGCGCTCGCGACGGATGGACTGCTCGCTGACGAGTGGCGACGCCGAGGCGTTCTTCGAAAGATGCTGCGCATGGACCCAACGAGAGACACGCTCGTGCTCGTCGCAGGGCAGACGACGGGGACGGCGCAGATTGTCGACGCCGTCTGCCATGGCCTCAAGCGATTCTTCGGCGAGGACAGCGGCGGTGCCGCGAAAGGACGGCTGGGAAAGCTTCTTCTGCTCGAGCATCCGCGCTCGCCGCCAAGCGACCGCGCCGCCGCCGCCGCCGCGCGTGCTCGCTGCACAGCCACGCACGACGTGAACCTGACCAACCTTGGGCTTGCAAAGGAGGATTCGGCGGCGCTGCTCGCCATGCGATCGGAGGAGTGGCTTCCAGTGGCGGACGTGGTGGCGAGCGGATACTCAACAACGAACTTCTATGCAATGCTGCAGAATCGCACGGGAGTTGTGTACATGGCTGTGCCGGAAATCATGCACCAATTTCGCAACGACAAGCACCTCGACATGATGCCTGAGGTGGCGGCGGGTGCCGCGCTCTCCGCCACGGACGGCGACGAATTTTCGGACATCCTCGAGCTCGTTCTGTGGAGTCGATGGCTTTCTGATCCGAAGACGGCGCGGCTTGCGCCATGGTGGGGTGCTGAGGCAATGGCACCTGGCGTCGATCCCATCAGGCGCCTGCGTGAAGTCGCGGGTAAACGCGACGCGCTTCTTGCCGTGCACGATGGCAGTGCCTCAGTTCGTGTGATTGGTGTTATGCGCGAGGCTCTTCATGCGAGATGATTCTGTAACCTCCTTGTAATTATTTCCTTGTCACGTGACTTTGTTACCTATCCTTCTTGACTGCTTTTAAGCGGATGAAACGTTGTAGTAGCGAAGGCGCTTGCGCCGAAGCTCATCAACCTCGTCGTTTCCAGCCTCGATGGTTTGGGTTCCCGATGGCGCGAAGGCGCACACCGCATCGAGCGGTGCAAAACGTTTCTCGCCTGGCATGTCGTCCTCCGCCATGGCATCGGACTCCTGCGTGGCGCGCCCCTTCGGATGCGCCTCCGCCTGAGGCGGAGTGAGAGTGGTGAGGAAATCCATAAATTCGTCCACGGGTGGGGGAGTGCTCACGGCGCCAGCTGCGGCATTTGGCTTAACGACGCGACGGCGAGGAGTCGATGGCGGCGGCGCAGATGCGAAGCCGTGCTCCTCGGCGAAGGCCATGCCCAACTCCAACTCGTCATCATTCCTGTCCTCTTCGTCGCCATCGTCGTATCGCACACGCCACCACTTCTTGTCGTCGAGGTATTTCGTGATTGTGCCACCGTACGGCTTTCCATCCTCGACGAAGATGCGCGCGTAACGTCGGCCGACGTACACCTGAGCGTTGCTGTGCATGTGCCTGTGATGATTATGGCGCAGCCCATAACTCGGGACGTCCTCGGAGACCGTCTTGTCGTTGTCGTTGTCGACTTGGGCAGCGGCGGGCGGCGGGCGGTCAGCCTGTAGCTGCGGCGTCTTGGTGGCTGCCGCCGCCCTCGTCATCCTCTTGGCTTCGCATGCGCGCGGCGTGTCGGTCAAGGTGTCGTCGTGTTCTTTGTCCTTGTCGCCGGTGAACGCCGTCGTGCTCTTCGACGGAGGCGCGCTCTCAGTCGGTGGCGGTATCCACGGCGGGTCGTCCTTGTCGTCCTCGCCGCCGTTGTTGTGCGCTTTCGTCTTCTGCCTGTCCTCATTCACCTTCTCGGGAGTCAACGGCTTACGCACAACCTCAACCTCGTCATCCTCACCATCTCCATCTTCTTCGTCATCGTCAGACTCGCTATCATCGTCCTCGGACTCCGCCGCAGACTTCTTCAGGAGGTTCCTCGCCTTCCTTTTCTTCGTCTTCTTCCTCCTCTCCTTCCTCTGCGAGAGCGAGCGCATGTTCTCAGCAAGCTCGTCGACCGGCCCTTTCATCTTCTTCGCGGCGTTTCCAATTGACACGAGTGACTGTGTAATCCCTTCGAACAACTCGCCTCCTCCCATCTTGAACACGGAACCCACGACGCATATGCCGATTCCAATTGCGAGAGCAGACGAGGTGGCCGTGGATATACCCGCAGGCGCAGGCTTGAGCGCCTTGCCATCTTTCAGAGGAGCCGCGGCCGGCACGTCGTCAGCACCGCCTTGGCCTGTCTTGCCCCCCATGACAAGTGTGCGCGTGCGCGAACGCGAACGCGAACGGAGGGGAACGATGACAAGCGAGCGAGGAGTTGTGTGTGCGCGCGCTGCATTCCCAGGATAAGAATCCAGGCTGGATGCATCCGTCCCCTTCCTGCGGCCTGCTTGCCACGTCACGCGTTCGTGAACCACGCCTTGCCGCCCACCACGGCAGTGCACGCGGCATGCGACATGCGGCTTGACTGACTTCACTCGCCATTGCATGCAAGCGCCGCTCCATTGCACTTGCTCGCTCACCTCGCACCTCGCACCTTCCTTGCAGGACGCAACCTTCCCTGCCTACGCCACCTGGTGAGCTCATCGCTTCATCGCTTCATCGCTTCATCGCTCATCGCTTCGTGATGCCGTTCGTCAGCATGGGAATGGGAGTTCCGCTGGACTTGGGCGCGACCGTATGGTACTTTTCCAACCTAAGCGCTGTCCTTGGACTCGTCATACACGCCGTGCAAGGCGCGCCGCCGACCGTCTGGCACGCGCTGACACCCATCCTCACGTTCTGCAAGAACTACCTTGTGCATGTTGTGGTCATCGCAACGCTCACAGCCATCTCTATGCTCGAGTCTGTGACGCATCCGAAGAGGGCGACGTACTACGCCACGCTCGCGGTTCTGCGCTACGTTCCGGCACTGCCTTCCTTTGCCGTCTACTGCCACCAAGCGCTTTTATCTCTCGGCGCGCTCGAGGTTGTCGTCGACGCCATCGTCTTTGCGAGGTACAGCATAGTTGGCTCGGCGCAAATCACGAAGAAGGTTGTGCGACGGTGGGCCGCCGCCGCCGGCGGCGAACCGGTCGAGCTGCGGCACATTCACGACATTCTTCACCTGTACGAGAGAAAGGTGCAGACGATGTCCAGGCAAACGAAGCGAGCTCAAGCCGGCGCGAAACGTCTCCTGAAAATCGGCGCGGTATTCGCGGCCTTCGTGATTTATGCACTGCAACACGGGATGATTACGCCGTCGATGCTCGCGATAAATAAGCGTATCGTGACGACGATCACAAGCGACGGCGAGTCTTCTGCAGCTGTTATCGGCGGCGGCAATGCCAGCGTCATTGACGTCGACACTGCGAAATTCAGCGCCGCACGTTTGAGCCGAGTCGTGGATGGCGACACGATACGCATCTTTGTCAGTGGCTGGCCACCGCCCGCGCTAGCAGGAACGGGCTCTAGGCTCCCAAAAGACCTTCCCGTGCGTCTACGAGGAATCGACGCGCCTGAGAGAGGGCGCAGGGCGAGATGTGCCGCCGAAGCTCGGTGGGCTGAGCAATCTCGTGATGCGCTAAGCGCTCTGCTAGACGGCCATACGATATTCCTACGCGATGTTCGTATGGACAAGTACAATCGCTTGCTGGCGAACGTTCGAGTCAACAGACGTGGCAAGAGCATCGATGCCGGCGCTCACCTCGTCACACTGAATCTCGCTGTGCCCTACGACGGCGGAAGCCGTGACAGCAAGGGATCACATTGGGGATGTTAAGGTAGTAATCTTTGTATTTATTACAGCAAATTGCACATCACGCCGGAACGTGCAGTGTGCTCAATCCACCATCCACGCCTAGCGTTTGTCCCGTGACGAATGAGTTGCGTTCGTCTAAGAAGAATGCCAGTCCGCGCGCCACCTCCTCAGCCTCGCCGAGCCGTCCGAGCGCGTGCAACTTTTCGCTCGCTTTTCTCGAGCTTTCGTTTGACGTGATACGCTCCGTCATGGGTGTGACGGTAAGTCCCGGCAGGATGGCATTCACGCGCACATTTTTCCTTGCGTACGTCGCAGCTGCGGACCGCGTGAGTCCGACGACCGCCCCTTTCGCCGCCGCGATCGCCTCGTGGTTTGGGAGTCCAATTTCCGCGACGGCGGATCCGCAGAGAGCGATGGACCCACCCCCTTTTCCCATGAGGTGTTTCGCGAACGTTCTCGTGACGTAGAATGCGCTTGACGCGTTTGTTCGCATGATGTCGTGAAAGTCCTCGTCGCTGGTTTGGTGTGCAGCTTTGAGTAGAACGGATCCGACGCAGTTCGCGGCTCCGTGCACTTTCGCGTCATTTTGCTCGGCAATATCTTTCGCGCATTTGAGTGCGTGTTCGACGTCAGCGAGGGAGGTGGCATCCGCCTTGCAGAACGTCACAAGGGACGAATCAAACGCCGGCAGTGATGAAGAAGTTCCACCTATTAAATTTGACTGTAATTTCTCCAGAGAACGCCCACAAGCAAGCACATGGTGAGGCCCAACCGAATTAGATGACGACGAGGATGCTAATAAAGACACCAAAGCACGTCCGATTCCCCCGGACGCACCAAACACCACAGTCACCAAACCTGTGCTCGACATGATATGACAAACTATCGAGGAGTGTGT
Organism: Pycnococcus provasolii; assembly: GCA_938743325.2. Taxonomy (NCBI): domain Eukaryota; kingdom Viridiplantae; phylum Chlorophyta; class Pseudoscourfieldiophyceae; order Pseudoscourfieldiales; family Pycnococcaceae; genus Pycnococcus; species Pycnococcus provasolii. Next base: position 511,112 of record OW568891.1, read on the forward strand.
TGGTAAAATGGGAAAAAGCCCAATGGTCTGGGGGAGTTTGTGGCTGAAAACGAAAGCCCAAGGAGGGACAAATCTGAAAATCCCAGGACTTGCCGGAGAGACGAATGTTCCAAACCCCGAACGAACAACTCGAACCCCGAACAACTCGAACCCCTACCCGAACAACTCGAACCCCGAACAACTCGAACCCCTAACTCGAACCCCGAATCGAATCAGACGCCTTGGGTTTTCCCTCCCCTACGATAGTCTATGCCTCTATGCATCCGGCGGCGGCCATTATCTCTGTTCTACTTTCCCAAGAAGTTCCATGTCCGGAGGCGCTTCGGACATGGAGAATACTTCCTCGTCGGAGCAGGTGATAACGCCTTGGGAGGTGTCCGGCTCGGAAGAAGCTGGCATCGACTACGATAAGCTCGTTAACCAGTGGGGATGCCAACGCATCACGCCTGACCTAGTGCGTTCATTAGAGGCGGTGACGGCGACGCGGGCGCACACGCTCATCAGACGCGGCATATTCTTCGCGCACAGGGACTTGGACGTCATACTAGACAGCTATCAGCGAGGAGAGAAGTTCTTCCTGTACACAGGACGAGGGCCGTCGTCGGGATCGCTGCACCTAGGACACCTCATCCCGTTCCTCATCACGAAGTACCTCCAGGATGCGTTCGACGTACCCCTCGTCGTACAAATGACGGACGACGAAAAAATTTACATGAAGGGACTTGGCGTCGACGAAGCGAGAACGCTGTGCCACGAAAATGCGAAGGACATCATCGCCGTCGGATTCGACGTCAAAAAGACGTTCATTTTCAGCGACCTCGACTACCTCGGTGGAGACTTCTACCGGAACATCGTTCGCATGGGACAACTTGTCAACCTCAACCAAGCGCAAAGCACGTTCGGATTCGCGGGAGAGACTAAGCTAGGCATGGTCGGGTTCCCGCCCGTGCAGGCGTGCCCGTCGTTCTCGTCCAGCTTTCCACACATCAAAAGCTGGCACAGCGCACGCGACGGCTTCAAGCCGGATGCTGCGAGCAAAAAAACAAACGACAAGGGCGAGAAACCCGCAAGTGGCGTGCGGTGTCTGATTCCGTGTGCGATTGACCAGGACCCGTACTTTCGCATGACGCGCGAGTGCGCACCTCGCATGGGATACCACAAGCCTGCGCTCATCGAGGCGTCCTTCTTCCCCGCGCTGCAGGGCGCGAAGGGTAAGATGAGCGCGTCAGACGAGACGTCCGCCATCTTCCTCACAGATACACCAAAGCAAATCAAGGACAAAATCAACAAATACGCATTCAGCGGTGGGCAGCAGACGGTGGAGGAGCACCGCCGCCTGGGGGCGAACATCGACGTCGACGTCAGCTACCAGTGGCTTAAGTTCTTCCTCGACGACGACGACGAGTTGGCGCGCATTGGCGAGGAGTACGCGAGCGGGCGCATGCTTACGGGAGAAATCAAGGCGAAGCTGATTGACGTTCTCACAGACCTCGTCGTTTCGTTTCAGCGTCGCCGCGCGATGGTGACTGACGATATGGTGTACGCATATATGGCTGTGCGCAACATGTAAGCGGCCACATAACGTGCGTGTAGTGTTGTGCTGTTTTTGTCTCTTTTTTTTTTCTAAAAATCTATATCGCATACTTGTTCTTATCCGTCACGACGAGTTCTCCGCGTGTGCGTTTTCCGGTGCCGAAGCTTTCTCCACCCCCTTCGCCGTGGTGGCTGAAGCGTCGACGGCGGTCTCACTCGCGGTGAGACGTTCGACGGTCGCGGTGAGTGTTGCCACCTGCGCCTCGAGCAGTGCGACCCTGCTTCGCAGCTGCTCCGCCTCCGCCGCAGCCTCCGCTCGCACGGCCGTGACCGCTTGCCTGACGGAGTGCTTAAGTTTCGCGCGGAGTGCCCACATTCTGATTTCTCCCACCTGCGCGTCACTTAAGGATTCTCCCCCTTGCGGCGTGTCGTTTCCGCCGCCTCCGCCTCCGCCGTTCGTGGCTGCACTGCTTCCGTTCGCCGCGTGGTTCTGCTGCGCCCCTGTATGCTGCGCGTGAGCGACGCCGTAGTGCGCGTTCGTGGTCATCATCGTGAGGTAGTGCGGCGGCGCGACCTGCAGACTTTGCGCCGAGCCTGCGTTTGTGTTTGCTGCGTATGCGTAGTACGGGAGTCCGTAGTGCGCGAGTCGTCCGTCGACCCACATTGGAGTGGCCGACATGGGTCCCGCTGCCCCCAAGCTTGGAGCCACCACATTACCACCAGGAAAAGGCACACCACGAGAAGAGGAGGAGGCCATGATTTTAACTGATGAACCACCTTCTAAAGAGTAACCTTAGAGTAACCAACACAGCACAGCACAGCACAGCACAGCACGGCACAGCACAGCACAGCACAAGGCCAGGCCAGTTTGGAAATGGGAATCCCTTAAATGTAAGCGTGCAAGCTCAAATACAAATACAAACACAGGGTGCACCGGGACAAGGAAGGAGGTTAAGTCAAGGACTTTTTCTTCTTCCCGGATTCACTCGGACGGAGAGGAAGCCGAGTTCGAAAAGGAAACCCCGGGGGAACCTCACTCAGGTTTCAAACAAACGTTGCCCAGGAGTCCCCCAGACACACAGCTATCCTTTTTTATGACCAACCCCGCACATATAAATTTAGCGGACCTCTGTATGCGGGGTAGAGAGGCAAGCTTGGCCCATTCCCATACCCCCCCATACCCGGCCGAGCCCCATTCCCGCCCATTCCCCTACCATTCCCCTGCCATTTTCGCGCGCGTCGACCGCTGTTGACGTCACCTCAGCTGCGGTGTCGTCGCGGACGCAGTCGCGTGTCAGGCGTGTGGGAAGGAAATCTTCGTTACTTCCTCTGCGAACATCACGAACGCTTGCGCTTTCGCGTACTGCTTCTGCCGCGAGGGCATTATCGCTCACCACATCTCGCTCGCGCTTGTGAAGAATCTGCTCGATCTGCGATTTTGTCCACGCCTCGCCTTCATCGTCTGCGGCCTTTAGCGAATCTTCCTTCGCGATAAAAGCGTGCCCCGGAGTACGTGTCCGAGTATATCGGTTGCCATCGCCTGACCTCGCCTTTTTGGTATGCACGCAAAGGGACGAGTTGCCACTGTCGTCGAGCCCGTGAGAGCTCTCACTGATGCGACTGCACATACGCATTCTTGTGGTCCACTGACTCCACTCCTATCATGCGATACATTTCTCCGGTGCGTATGTTAACGACGTACGTACACCGTGAGTGGCGCGAGCTGCGTACCTGCGTCGGGTCATGTTAGGAGTAACGTTGTACTGATGTATGAGATCTTCGAGGCAGGACGCCATAGATTTCAGTTCAACATGAGTTTTCCCTCTCCTCCTAAGTAGGAAACAAACGGCGCGGACCGCGGGACCGGGATCCCGAAAAGTCGCTCCGGGCCCGGATTGCCCGCCCCCATCATCCGTTCCGTGGCGTGATCGCTAAATAAATCTATGTCCCCCACCAAGGTTTCCGACTCCAACGCGGTCATTATTGACCTCACGGCAGACGACTCCCCTCCTCCTGCTGGTGCTTCTGCTGGTGCTGGTGCTGATCCTGCTGGTGCTGCTTCTGCTGGTGCTGGTGCTGGTGTTCCTGCTGGTGCTTCTGGTGCTCCTGCTGGTGCTGGTGCTGGTGCTGGTGCATCTGGTGCTGATCCTGCTGGTGCTGGTGCTCCTCCTCCTCCTCCCTCCTCCTCCGTTTTCCTCCCAGGGAATCATAATAATAATAATTCCCTGCTTCATTCTCTGGCTCTTGAACGTGAGTCTCGCGCGCGACTTCAAGCGACTTCATTTCACGCTTCTTCATTTGACGCGTTACAGTCGTCTCAATCTCATCCTCTGAGTCACGATCTCTCAGTCTCGGAGAAGAAACATAAACGACCTCAGCAAAGTGATACTGCCGCCGCTGCGGCTGCTTTTTTGTCGTCGTCCCCCTTGGCGAAGAAAATCAAGCCGTCATCTGCTACCACCGAAACAACATCTGGCAAACACGCATTTTCGACAAACATGCCAGCTGCTGCTTCAGGCGTCCCGCGTGCCGTCATCACGACGGCAAGAACGCACCAACTCGCAGCAAAATCTCGTCTGAAAGTTCTGTCCTACAACGTGTGGTTCGACCCGAACAGTTTGCCGACGCGCATGAAGGCGCTTGGCGAGCTCATCAACCAACATAAACCGCACGTGATATGCATGCAGGAAATGACATTGGAGGCGTACGGAGTCTTCCAGCGGTCGGCGTGGTGGAGCGACTACGTCGGAAGCTTTCAAGCGCTAACCGCCGGCCAGCCGTACAAGTCGTACTCAGAGGAACTCTTCGTGCTACGCAGCGCGGCTTCCTCGGACTTGCGCTTTGACAGAGTCCCCTTCCCGCGATCAATCATGGGAAGAGAGCACGTCACGGCGGAATTCACGCTCATGAATACGACGACAAACGTTTTAGCCTCAACGAGTCACCTCGAGTCACCAACACCGCCTCGCGGATTTCACGTCGAAGAAAGGCAAAACCAGCTCAAACAAGCCCTACAAACCATGGAGCAGCGTGCTGCCAAGAAAAGCACGTCTGTCGCATTCTTTGCCGGCGACATGAACTGGACAGAGACGCGAGGCAAGGCGAACGACAACGGCGACGGCGCGGTGAGCTTTCCAAACAACAAGTGGTCTGACGCGTGGCTGACGTGCCATCCAAATGATAAGGGATACACATACGACGCGTCGACGAACCCGGCATTGAAGGGATACCTGAAGGGCAGGCTCGACCGGTGCTTCGTGCGCCTGCCCGCAGAATGGAACGTTGCTGACGCGTCTCTCGTTGGGCGCGAAGTTGTCCCAGGAGCCATGCGCCCATTTATGCCACGTGGCGCTGGCGCTGGCACGTTGGCAGAGCCACTTCCCATGTGCATTAGCGACCACTACGGTCTACTCGTGACCTTGGAGGAGAAGTAAGTAGACTACATACAGCTAGCTCCTTTCGTGTAAAACCAAATTCCATAATTATATAATTATGCACACTACAATTTTCAGTCCATGGCGGCGCGAAGCACCTCGTACGTCCCGAAAGACAGCAGAGCCATGGGCAAAACCTTCACAGAAGCAGTGCCCCAGCCGGAATACAGTCCCGCAAATGACGCGAGAGCTGCCCGCGGGCCAGCTGCCGCCACACCGCTAGCTGCCGCACCAAGTGCCGCCCTCCTTCCAAGGGTTTCCAACGGATACGACGAAGACTGTCCTAGCAACGCAGCAGCAATGCCGCACATGATACCTTCCCACGCCGCGAGTTTTACGTCCGTGGCATCCGCGGCGGTCGCCGCTGCATTTCCGGAGCGCTGCCGAGCAATGCGCGTGCGCTTCGAAATGAGCATGTTGCGCTTGAACAGGTCAAACGATCCGTACGTGATACCCGCCTCCGGAACGATGCCTAAGAGCGTAGGTCTCAGGCCGCGGTACATGCCAGCGACGCCATGTTGCTTGGCAATGTTGCGAAGCACGTCGACAACGCCGCGCACGCCGCCACGGCTCACCTCCGTTCTCGTGATGAGGCGCGTACGTGCGAGCTCGAGAGGGTACAGCAGCAGCGTGGAGGTGAGACCAGCCGCGGCACCTGCGGAGATTGCCTGAGCGGATGTGACGTCCTCGTTGCCACACACGCGCATCAGCAGACGCTTGTACATTTCGTAGGAGAAGAAGTCGATTCCCTTGGTGGGTGCGAAGCGCATCACCGTGGCGACATTTCCACTCCAAAGTCCTTTCACACCCTCGTCACGGACGATGTGCTGCATGAGTCGCACCGCTCGTTCGCCGCCGTTAAGCGCGACGGTTTTTGTCGCGACGGCAACGCCGCCTCCACCTCCGCCTCCGCCTCCGACGGCAGCGCTACCTGCATGTGCAGTCAAATGCGTCGGCACTTGTCCCGTGGCAAGTCGGATGCGTACGGTTTCGAGCGGCGCCGTGACTGTTCGGCTGAACGCCCCCGCGGTTGTTCCTGCGATGAGGTGACTGATCGGGTTGCCTTGGCTGGCAACTTTCTTCTGCTCTGCCGCTATCGTCGCTTCTCTCTTCTTCTTTACACGCCACCTCCAGTGCTTGGCTGCGACAGCAGCCTTGAATGCCGTGTCGACGTCTCTCGCGTCGCGAGGTGGGCACGTGAAGCACGTTCCTGTGTCTATGCACGCTCCCGTGGTTGGGTCTGCCCAGTACTTCCACTGGCACGCGTTCAGCGGCACGTGGCTGACAAAGTCTCTAAACTCTTCGTATCCGATGGTGTTGTCGGACCTCCTGCTAACTCGCGTGAGCATTGCTTTCGTGTCGAACTGTTCGCAGCTTTTTGGCACACGCACTTTCGTGAGCGGCGCCTCGTTGGTGATTTCCGGCGGACACGCGGTTGGTGGACACGCGCCTTGGATTTTTTGCGTAGGTGCGCACGCCGTCGCGTTGGTAACTGGCCTTAGGAAGCATATTCCGTTTTTCTGTATGTGCTCCGTGAGTTGGTTCGTTTTGATTCGTCCCGCTCCGGTTCCTGTTGGGTCGAGCTTGAGAAACTCCTCGAAGACGGACGCCTCTCTCTTGGAAGCGTACTTGCAGAACGCGGACCTCGTGATTCCCTTTTCAGAGTTTTTCGACGCCCTTGGCTCAGTATCCCCAAGTGCGTTGAAGAGCTGGTCGACGTACGTGAGTGGGATATCTTTCCTCCGACAGTAGTTGTTCAGTTCCTTGCGCGTGAGGAATCCGTCTTTGTTGGTATCAATTTCGTCGAACGTGGGGCAACCCGGATACACCAGAGGTTCGCGAGCCGACCTAGAGAACAAATGACGAGATGATGATGAGGAGGAGGAGGAGGAGGACGGACGCAGTAACGCGATAGCAGTCGAGTACTGTGACTGTTGTGACTGGGATGGCGCCGCCATGGCTGACAGACACAAGCAAGTTTTTTGTGATTTGTGATGTGGGAATATTCTCAGGCGTTACCATTTCTTGCTTGGTGGGGCCCATGGGTCTCGCGAGCAGGTGGTCTCGAGAGGAGTTAGGGGTTAGGAAAGCAGTTAGTTAGGGGTTAGTTTCTACATCGGTTGTTCCGCGAGGCGCGAGGAGGGCGAAAGCAGTTAGGGGTTAAGGTTAGTTTCTACATCACATCAATACATCCTGGATTCTCAACCCCGAATCTCATTTCCTCTCTTTTTTTTTTAATTATGGAAACCCCTGGAAACTCCATCCACGGGGTTGAAAGGTTTTTGTTGAGCGATTCATTTCCGGAAACCCTTCCTGGTGGTTTTCATCATGGCGCGTTTCCGCGGCGGCATGGCATATACGCTCGGCATGGTTCGCGCATTCAGCAGCGCATCTTTCTCGTCATCTTTCTCGTCCTTGGCCGTAGCCACCGAGGGTGTTGCCAAAGGAGGAGGATTCAGGTCAAGTGTACGTCTTTTTCGTCTTTGCTTTTGCTTTTGCTTTTGTTTCCTGATTTTTTCTTGCTTGACTTTCTTCCTTTTCATTCTTCTCACTTCTCGCTCTTCCCACGCTTCCCTACTTGGCTTTTGTTTGGTTTGACAGGTGTCCGGAGTGCAGGCTGTAATCTTTGGCTCCACGGGGTTCCTCGGACGATACGTCGTCAACGCCGTCGCACGAGGGGGAACGCGCGTCATACTCCCGAACCGAGCCGATGACCAGGAATTCATGCACATGAAAGTCATGGGCGACCTTGGACAAATCGTCGGGTTTGGAAACAACTCCACGCCGCACATCCTGCGCGACGAAGCGCTGCTGGGAAAGGCGCTCGAGGGGGTGGACGTCGTCATCAACTTAGCCGCCCGCGAGTACGAAACGCCAAACTACAAGTTTGGAGAAATCAACGTCGACATTCCCAAGCGACTCGCGCGTCTCGCGAAAGCCGCGGGCGCGACGAAGTTCGTGCAGACGTCGTGCGTGGGTGCAGCCTCGGACGCGCCGAACGCGTACCTGCGAAGCAAGTTCGACGGCGAGGATGCCGTGCGAAGCGAGTTTGACGACGCGTCCATCGTGCGCCTCGCGACGCTCGTCGGTGCGGAGGACAGGAGCACGCGCGACGTCGCGACGTGGGTGCTCAAGTCGCCGTTCACGCCGCTCTGGGACGGAGGGGACACGCGTTTCAGGCCTCTGCACGTCGCGGATGCCGCGGCGGGCATTAACATCGTCGCCAAGTCAGACGACCACGCGGGAAAGACGCTGACGTTCGTCGGGCCGAAGGTTTTCACGAAGAAGGAGTTTGCGGACATGGTTGTCAAGGAGGTTCGTGAGCCAGATAACACGCTGCCTCTTCCGCTCACGCTAGGCCTGGCGATGGCGAGAGCAAAGGAAGTGGTGACAAACCGCCTTCCGTTCCAGCCGCCGGCGTGGGCACTCGACCCGAACATGACGAGTGACGCACTTCTTGCGCTTTCTGACGGCTGCCACTACGACCCTACGGATGCGGAGCTTGCTGGCGCGGATCTCAAGAGCGTGGGCATTGAGCCGAGGGACATCTCGAAGGGCCTGAGCCTCGAGCACCTGCGCGCGTACCGCTACGAGGGCATCGACTACGGGTCGACGGCGACGGACGCCGGCCAGAGCGTATCCCTGTACAAGAGGCACGCGACGCAGGCTGACGGTTGGCAGGAGATGGACGTGGACGCGAAGGTGCGCAAGGACATCCGGTAACTTAGCAGTGCAGTCTCAAGTTACTACAGTACATACATAGACTATATGTTTTGGGACTGTAAGTAAGTGAGGACAAAATGCATCGCATCGTAATCATCGTAAATAAATATCTGCCACTATGCATAGACTACGGATAGGTTGGTTGTCAAGCTGGCTTCTCCTTCTCCTTCGGGGTTCTATCTATTATTCGGGGTTTGGTTCTTGGATTCTTGGTTTTCGCGCCCTCCTTGTTTCCGGTTCCTTCCTGTTCCTGTTCCGCTTTTGTGCTTTTACAAGTGTCATCCGCTTACATAAATCTCCCGTCTCTCTTTGTCTCCGCTTATCATGCCCGCCGCTCCAATCGCCTTGCTGCCCCACGGGGTGGCACACCGCCTGTGCGCCGGCCAGGTGCTTTTAGATCTTGCACAGACCGTGAAGGAGCTGATGGAGAACTCCTTGGACGCGTCTGCCAACATAATCGAAGTGCGTCTCTCCTCTAGTGGTCTCGCCAGTATCGATGTTCTCGACAACGGGTCCGGCGTTCCTCCTCAGTATCACGCTTCCCTCGCTCTCAGACACGCGACGTCGAAGCTTTCTTGTTTTGAAGACCTCGCATCCGTGAATTCGTACGGGTTTCGAGGGGAGGCGCTCAGCTCACTCGCGTCTCTCGCGGGAGAACCGCTGCGCATTGTCACGAAAAGCGCAGCGGACCCCTCGGAAGACGCGCACGAACTCACATTCAACCACCAAGGCGTGCTGACGTCCACCGCAAAAGCCGCGCGAGGTGTCGGAACCACCGTCAGCTGCACCAACATGTTCGCGAAGCTGCCCGTCAGGAGAAAGGAGTTTGAACGAAACGCAAAAAAGGAGCTGGCAAAGTGCGTGGCGACGCTGCAGGCGTACGCGCTCGTCGCTGCCGGTGTGCGCATCACGCTCACCAATAACAACTCGTCTCTGCTCGCCTGCTCGGGAAAGGGCGACGTGAGAGACAGGTACACCGAGATTTTTGGCGCACCTGCAGCCATGGCGCTCTGTGCCCTACCCGACGGCATTACCGCCTGCGATGGCGCAGTCACCATCAAGGGGCTCGTATCCCGCTGCGACGTGCTGAGCAACGGGCGCGGGCAGGCGAACGGGCTTAGCAGGCGCGGATCTCCCGACAGGCAGTTCTACTACGTCAACGGGAGGCCCGTTGACCTTCCTCGCGTCGCACGCATGGTGAACGAGACATTTCGCGCCAACGCGGGTCCTGGCAGCACCGGCTACCCGTGCGTTGCGATTGAAATCACGTGCGAGCCGGAGAAGTTCGACGTCAACCTTGCCCCCGACAAGCGCAAAATCATGCTACATTTTGAGGATGCACTCGTCATTACCCTACGTGGCGCGCTGGAGAGTGTGTACGGCGCCCAGAAGGCGACATTCGAGCGAGGGCGTGGGAGCAACACGTCAGTATTAAGTCAACGACAGGCATTTGTGTCGACATTTGCGGGCTTCTCTGCCACGCAGCCGGCATCCAAGACACGTGCTGCAGCGGCAAGCAAGGGTGCATTTGCGGGCTTCTCTGCCACGCAGCCGGCATCCAAGACACTTGCTGCAGCAACAGCCAGTGAACCTCCACCGGCAAGCCAGGGCGCATTTGCGGGCTTCTCCGCCACGCAGCCGGCATCCGCAGCAGCCAGTGAACCTCCATCGGCAAGCCAGGGCGCATTTGCGGGCTTCTCTGCCACGCAGCCGGCATCCATGACACGTGCTGCAGCAACAGCTAGTGAACCTCCACCGGCAAGCCAGGGCGCATTTGCGGGCTTCTCTGCCACGCAGCCGGCATCCAAGACACGTGCTGCAGCAACAGCCAGTGAACCTCCATCGGCAAGCCAGGGCGTATTCGCAGGCTTCTCTGCCACGCAGCCGGCATCCAAGAAGCGTGCTGCAGCAACAGCCAGTGAACCTCCATCGGCAAGCCAGGGCGTATTCGCAGGCTTCTCTGCCACGCAGCCGGGTGCAAAGAAGATGAGAATGGAGGAGGAGGAGGAGGAGGAGGAGGACGAAGAAGAAGAAAGGGAGGAGGAGCTCGCGCCGGATGAGATGAGAATGGAGGAGGACGAAGAAGTAGAAGATGAGGAGGAGGAGGAGGAGGAGGAGGACGAAGAAGAAGGGGAGGAGGAGGAGGAGGAGGAGGAGCTCGCGCCGGATGAGATGGAGGAGGATGATGAAGCTGAGGATGCGATGGTGATCAGCTTGGATCAGCTTCCACCGCAAGGTACCGTGAAAGGCTCTGTGAGCCTGCCAGCTGAGCAAATCGGACAACCCATTGCCCTGGGCGATGCAGGCGATGGCGACGCGCATACAGTGCATACGGCGGCAGACGAGCAGGAGGAGGAAACGCTCCGGCTGTCCTTCAGCAAGCAAGACTTTGGCACGCGAATGCGTGTGATTGGACAATTCAATCTCGGCTTCATTCTTGCCGTGCACACTGAAACGGATGATATCTTCATCCTTGACCAACATGCTTCAGATGAGATTTTCAACTTCGAAAGGCTGTTTCGCGAGGTTCAGATTCACAAGCAGAGGCTAATACAGCCGATTGCGCTTGAGGTCACACCGGACGAGCGCCATCTGCTGGAGGAGCACGTCGAAGTGTTTCGGTGGAATGGGTTTGAGGTGGACGCAGCGAGCCTTGCTGGCGAAGGCAACGTTCTCATCACGAGCGTGCCCTTCTCTCGTGTGACCACGTTCGGAAAGGACGATGCCTTGGAGCTTCTCTCATTGCTCGAGCACGGCGCGCCCGTTCTCACGCAGCAACAGATGACGCAGGCATCGCAGGCACTGGCGCCGTCCGCCAGCGCTGTGCCGCGGCCGAGCAAGGTGCGCGCGATGTTCGCGTCGCGTGCCTGCCGCAGCTCAATCATGATTGGAAAGTGCCTAAATGACACGGAGATGCGACGCGTCGTCGCGAATCTTGCCGGACTGCACGCGCCATGGAACTGTCCTCACGGAAGACCGACGATGAGGCACCTGTGCAAACTGTATCAAAACTAATAGCTGAGATGTCTCATTCAGTAACGAAGTGTACTTTACTCTATCCAGCAGCGGTTGCCCATTCACACCATCAAGTTGGAAATCTCGCCCGAGGGTACCCCAAACCCCAATATGGCTGCATGGAGGAGGTGTCACATTTCTCAGACTTGTCGTCGCAGGCGTTCTTTTAGAGCAACTACATATGGCATATACATCAGGTGCGCCAGGCCGCCCGCCAGAAGCCCAGCTCTTCACTCATCATGCGGCGCCAGCGCCGGCGCCGGCGGCACCGGATCCGGAAGCGCCGCATGCGCCGCCGTCCGCATGCGAGTCGTCGAGCTTGCGCTTCACGCCGACCTTGACCCTGTCCCAGCGCGCTTGGCGTTTCACGTACTCCATCACCGGCGTGCTGGTGAGCAGACCGCCGTATTTGCGCAGATTGTCAATGACGTCTGGCTCGTCCGGGTCGGGCGCGCCCGGGTTATTGAGCGCCTTCAGGTGGCGCTCGAGCAGCGTCATCACGCGCTTGAACACGAATTGCCCGTTGTTGTCGGGTGCGTCACGCGCCAGCATGCCCATCCCTGCGCACACCGCCCTCGCGGCATCCTCCCAAGCTATGTCCTTCGGGCGCAGGCCCACGCCGCGCATCCATTCTCCAGCTCGGTCTTTGAGATCGCCCTTGGTCACCTTGGTGCGCCATTTCTGTCGTTTTATTAACATCTTGTCATCAAGCGCCTCTTTTGACTGCTTGTTCCGCTCCGCCTTGTTTGGTATGTGGTCGAACTTCTTCAAGGGAAAAACAGGATCCTCCTTCAGAAATGGGCTGGCCCATAATATACCTGCGATAGCGTCATCGTTGTAGACGTCAATCCATTTGACAGTTATCGAAATAGTGTAGAATCTTTCGCTCACACTTCCGAGGGGCACTGGCGTGTCGAACGACCACCGCTGGGGAAGCTCCACTTTCAAGAAAAGATCCTCGCAGGTGCAGTATTCCCTCCTGCCACCCTCGCGGTGTTCACCCACAGTCACGCTCTTCATCTCCTTCAGGCGCATGTGTTCGAGGAGCCTGCGAAGCGTGTAGTCGGAAACCCGTCCGCCCGTCCAGTCGCGTGCCTCCGCAATCATCCTCTCGAGAGTTGTGCCATTTCTTTGCTCAGCCTGCATATTACATGTGTCACGGGAGAATGGGAGGATTGGTTGGTGAGTCACCTTGAAAATCTTGGCGTAGTCGCGCGTGCAAAAAAGATTGGCTTTAAGTGAAAGTAAAGTGCGCGACGCTCGTGGTAGACGCCGGCGCGCGTAACGTACCAGTCTCTTGGCTTTCAACGCCTCTTCGCGTTCGTTGACGTCTTTTAGCGTCTTCTCCAACACACATTTCACCTTTGGAATCGCACTATCAGGCATCTCGCTGAGCGCCTCGGACACGAGCGCCGCATAGTCTGAGTCGTTGGAGTTGGAGTCGGACCCCGGCTCCTCCGATTGGTGCTTTGTACTAGCCAGAAGCGCCGACACGAGCGCCTGCGCGTCACTTCTTCGAAGGCGCGTGTTAGAAGTCTCGGAGTCAGTCGTGTTGTTCGTCATCATGACGGAAGTCGGGTAGATTGAGCCCTTGCCTTTGCTTGACGCGCGAGTCGCGCAGAGAGGAGTCTTCTCAGGCTCACTCGCGTCACGAGCACTACTCTTCGTCGACTTCGTATTCGTCACGTCAACGAGCATAATTTCAAACAAATAAAATCCCAACCAAAGGGTTACCGGGTACGGGGCCGCGAGTGTTTGTTTCTTGCAGGGGACTCTCCAACCCTTCGCGTTCGCGTTCTTCAGGGGCGTGTTGCTTGACCACCTTAGTCTAATCAACGCATTTGATGAAAGCAACACCGCCCATGGAGGTGTGCAAGAAACAGCCGCAAGGCCGCTAGGGTAGGGAACTAACTGTGCATTTGTCACTACTCTGCCGACTCTTGAGGTGTGCTCACTGCTCAAGGGAAAAAGGCGCGAACGAACGGGATCCCAAGGTGGGTCGGAAAAACAAACGAAACCCCCAAACCCCAAAACCCCTAACCGGATCCGGTCCCAACCCCAACCCCTAAACAACTTTACCCAACAGGTTTGACCAAATTCTTTTCATCTTCGTCGCATGCCTGCCCCATTCATGGCGGGCTCTGCACCTACACCTGTGGTGGTGGACCTGACTTTGACTTCATGCGTGCACACTCTCAAGGAAGACGACGACGACGGTGCGCCCCTGGATGTTTCCTGGCCTCCTCAGGTTCCTGCGTTGTGCCTCAAGAATGACAATGCCTTGGATGATGAATATGACAAGGTCCATCACAACAATGATGTGGTGGTGTGTGACTTGACGTCTCTGCCCGACTCCCAGCCTCTTCAAGTTCAAGAGCCTTTAGATGTTGGATTCTTCTCGACGCGGTCGCCAGCAAGGCAAGAGAAGAAGAAGCAGAAACTTGCACCCTCTGCGCTGGATGATACGCCTGAGGCGCGCCTCGCGCGCGCGGCGTACGCGGCGGCTATGCCACCAGACGCGGACAATCCTGCAGACGTCGCGATGGCTACCCAACGCGCGGCGGGGGCATCCTCTCGGGGCCAGCAACAGCACATTCTCGACGGGCTCTCGTGGACAGTGGCGTACCGCGCATCGACGACGGCGGCGGCAAACGCGACATCAAATGAGTACGCGGGTAAGTGGACGACGTGCTCGTGGCCAAGCAGTCTCTGGCCGGCGATTGCAAGCGCGACGGAACAGGGGAGTCTCGGGCGAGTGTCGAAAGCCATGCTGAAGGACGACGACCCCGCGGCGAACCCTGAGGGCAAGATGATGCTCTGCGTTTACGCGGAGGACTACCGTGACGCCAAGGATATCGCTAGGATAGGATTCGCGCTGTGCCGCGTAGCGATCCAAAGCGGACACGGAGACGTTCTACACACGGCGAACGGCGCGCGTCGCACATTGCACTTCAAGCCGGACTGCTTCACAATCGAAGGAAGGTACGCCTTGCCCACTCCTCACACCAAGTCAATCGGCCAGACCGCCATATACAACTTCCAGCCTCACTTTGAAGACGTGCCGACGACCGTGTTCAAGCGTGGCGAGCGATGCTGCAGGTGTGTGGTGGTCGAACCTGGACCAGCACAAGCCATTGATGGCGCAGCGGAGCCGTTAGATGCCATACACACGACTTCATTTTGGACGCGTGCAGCCAACAACGGTGCACCTTGGTTTGGCGACGCGTCTCATCCTCTCGCGGTGAAAGCCAAACTGCTGATAGATGCCAATGGAAACGTGACACACACTCCGCCGAGCGAGTTGTTGTAAGTTCTTAGAATTGTAAGAAGAGGTGAAGAAAAGAAAGTTTTGTTTCATAATTTATCTACTATTCGTGGTTCCTCCTCACGCACCGCACGTCGGGTCATCTCCACTCTCCACCTCATCCTTCAGGTACAGCGCCATGGCGCCGGTCGCCGACACAATGTCTTCATCCAAAACTCGCTCCAGCGGCGAATGGCTCACGCCGCCAGGGTGACGCACGAACATCATCGTGACGTCCGCAATGTCCGCCATCGCAAGCGCGTCGTGGCCTGCACCCGAAATGAGCGCGGGGATGTCCTCGACGCTCTTCACGGTGCCCGGCAGCGACGAATAGTTGCCGTAGAATCCGGCAATGGCGGATCTCAGGCGTTTCGTCGGCGCCTCCGCGCTCTCGACAGGTGGTGCTTCGTGGCTGGTGACCAATTCGCACATTTCCATGCGCCTTGCCGAGCACGCCTCGTGCACCGCCGCCGAGATGTCCTCGGCAGCTGCATCGCGCACCTCCTCACGCCTCGCGCGAACGTCTACCGTCATGTTTACCGCACCCGAGATCGTGTTCTTGGCATTCGGCATGTTGATGATGTGTCCCACCGTGCAAACGAGCATCTCCTCCTTCTCATTTGACACATTGTCTTTCAACGCCCCGAGGTGTCCGCCACGCTTCGACCAGCCGGGCTGGCAGATGCGCTCGGTGGCAATGATCATGTCCGCGGCGGCGGCGAGCGTGTCACGCCTCTGCTCACCCATAGGAACTGTTCCGGCGTGTCCCTGCTCGCCCATCAGCGACACCGTGATGCGCTTCTGACCCGCAATGGCAAGGACGACGCCAAGTCCCTTGTTCGCCGCCTCAAGCACGGGACCCTGCTCGATGTGCAGCTCGACGTACGTTCCAATCTCCTCCGGGTCGCGCGCCGCGGCAAGCACGTCCGCTCGCGTGTGCGGCTTAATCGCGTCGAGCAGCGTCGTTCCATTCTTGTCTGAGATGCTGAGAATGCTGTCCGTGAGGGTTCCCGCGACGGCGCGCGAGCCTAGGAAGGTGACTGGGAAGCGCACACCCTCCTCGTCGGAGAAGGCGATCACCTCGACAGGTCGCGAAAGCTCGCCAGGTGCCATGAGCAGAGCACGCACCGCCTGTATGCCGACGATGACTCCTAGCGCGCCGTCGTACTTTCCTCCGTCAATGACGGTGTCGTAGTGGCTTCCAACGACAACGCGCGGCTTGTGCCTTCCTTCCGCGGACACGCGGTCACGCGGCGTGACTCCTCGCACGTTCGCCATGGCGTCGATGGTGACAGCGAGTCCCGCCTCACGCATCCACTGCGCTATGATTTGCGCCGCCTCCCTGTGCGCGGGCGAGTTGAACGTCCTCGTGATGCGCGGCCTCGGGTCGTAGTGCCTTTCGTCGGAGATGTCCGCGAGCTGCTCGACCATTTTCTTGGGCGCGTTTCCGACGACGTCCGCGAGCGCGGCGGCGTCGCCTATGCCTAGCGTACGCGCGAACGACGTCCACGAAAGCGCACCAACACCCCCCCTGCCCCCCGCCCCCTGCCCTTGCCTCCCACCACCACCAGGGGCGGCAGCAACGCACAGAAGGGAAAGGCAGGAGGACCCACAAAACAGGAGAAGAACCAGAAGAGGGAGTGTTGTAGATGGCAGTGACCACGAGCGACGCAGCAACATTGCCCGCACGCTATTGCTAGGATGTTGGACCCGCACGTTGAGCGACATTATCACGAAAGAATGAAGAAAGTGAAGAAGGGGGAGGAGGAGGAGGCGGAGACAGCCGAGGAACTACCAGGATTGGTTCTAAGAAGGATCCCCAATCCCTACCCTTTAGGTACACGGATGAAATGCAATACCACACGCCCCCATTTTTCTCCTCCCTCTCCCTGCTCCAGGCTGCCAGGCTTGCCGTTCCGTATATTGTAATGTTAGGTGGACCCGGTTACTATGGTAGACTTATACTTTTTTTTTGTGTTGGTGTTGGTGTTGTGTTGTTTTCTCATCGCCTCGCAGCCTTCGTCTGCGCGTCCAGCGCAACCTCGCTGTCCGACTTGCCCAAAATCAAAGAACCGAGACCGAGGCCAATCAGACTGCTGCGAAGGCCGCCGCGCAGGTTCGACTTGCCGCTGCTCACGCCGCCGACGCCGACGCCAGCCTCGGCGACGACGCCCGACGGATTCGCACTCGCGGACTTCTCCTGCTGGCGCCGCTGGGCCGCGGGAAGGCTCTCGCCGCGCTCGAGACGTCCGGCGATCGACGCCTGAACGCTCTTGCCCAAGAACTCCGACGCCACACTCACGCTCGGCGTGTTGCTCGATGCCTTGGACGAAAGACGCTCCATCTGCTGTGCTTCGTAAAGAGCCTGCATCTCAGCCTCGGTGAACCCGTCACTCTCCGCGGTACCCGCGCGTGCCATCACATTGCCCATCCAACGTAGCGCGCCGGCGGCTTCACCCTGCTCAGCCTCCTCCTCGTCGGCGGCATCTGGAGACGTGAAGACAAGGCGAGCCGTGCCACCCTTGATTGGCGACGCGGGTGCTTTTGATAGATTCGACGAATCCGAATCCGACGACGACGTGCTAGCGGCGCTTGCACTCGAAAGGACGGACATCGCCGCCGCCGAGGGTGCGAATGAATTTTTGGAGGAGAAGAATGGCGCCGACAGAGCTTTCGAGCTGCTCTCGCGCGTCTGCGGGTCTTCGCGAACGAGCTTACGCACGACGTACCAAAGCGTGGAATCAGCCCTGCCATCAGGCGAAGCGTCGAGGACTGCAAAGCCTTCCTCGAATCCCTTGGGCACGACACGCATTTCCGTGGAGGCCGCCTCCTCGGGCACCTCGACGGTGGCCACCTCATCCGCTGTCGACGTCGTGCCCCCAAGCTTAAGGCCGATCGCCTTGAAGAAGCTAGAAGCGTTCAACGGAGCAGCCACAGACCCACCACCCTGCGCCGCTCGCTTCGTAACCGTCTCGCGCCAGCTGCGCACGGAGTTGTTATCCGTCTCCAGCGCACGGCGAAAGCTGTTGAGCGAGCTGTCTGAGCGCAGATTCGGGCATGCAATCTGCATGAAAAGAATGCCAACCGAATACATGTCGAAGCGATCTGGGAGGTTCAGCTGCCACAGGACGGGTGACAGCAGCGCCGCGATCGGCTCTGGAGGCGGCTCCGCAGTCTGAGTGGACATGACGTACTCCTCCGGCGGCGCGTAGCGCGGGTCTAGGAGGTACTCGCGGGGGACGTAATTACGCCCCGTCTTGAGATCTGCCGCCGCGCCGAGGTCGATCATCTTCAGCCTCGCGGCGCCAGGTTCGTCGCCGCGGTCGAGAATGATGTTCTCCGGCTTGATGTCGCGGTGCACGATGCCCGTTGCGTGCAGCGCGGCCAAAGCCTCGAGGATCTGCCGGCAGATGACGCGGTGCGTGAGAAGTGCGCGTGCTGGCCCGCGTGGCAGCGTTCCCTCGTACGACTCTCCGAGGAAAGCCTCCTCGAGGTTGTACGGGAAGTCCTTCGATTCCAGAACACTTCGGAGCGTTTCGTCCGTCTCGTAGTCCCAAAGCAGCCAGAGCGGCGGCTCGTCGCTTCCGCTCAGCCCGCTGTTGCTTGCGCGCACAGTCTCATCTTCGCAGAACGAGCCTTGGTAAGACGCGACGTACGGTCCCGCCGCGCGCCTCGTGCGTTCGTTCATCCACTTTTCCGCCGACCCGTACTCGCGCGCCTCCTTGGCGATGAGGTTGCTTCCCTGCGCGAAGACTGTCTTTCCGTACCTGTCCTTGATATCCCTCGTCGCGGTTGCGAGGTAGACGGTTCCGAACCCACCCTTGCCAAGCGTCTTGCTGATTGCGAAGTCGTCGCGGGAGACGCGCGGCTGCATGGCTCTCTGCAGAGGTGCGAGGAGGTAGTAGTCGATGGCGCCCGAGCCGACGCGCGGTGGCAGCGACAGGTACGCGAGTATGAGCGATAGGATCGCGAGTCCTCCCGGCGTGGTGAGTTCCTTGACTTCTTTTCTGAGTTCCGCGTCGAGCGTGGATCTGTAGATTTGGTCCCCGCACGCCTGTCTCGCGCACTGCGGCACGACCATTTCGAACGAGAGGTCCCCCGTCGCGAGGTTGTAAGCATTGTGCGTGTGTGAAGCGAACGTTGCGACGGAATCCGTCACCACTTGGGCCGTGGCACTTGCATGATCCCCCAGCACCACCCCCCCAGTAAGAGTGAGCTGCTGTGCATACTGAGTGGCATCTTGAAGTACTTCAAGTACAGAATAAACATCAGCATCAGCACCCAAAGGCAACGCACGAGGACGACGAGACCCAAACCCACCTAACCCACCACCTCTCCTAAACGCACTACCACCACCACTACTACTACCAGCACCACCACTATGCCAGCTACTACCAGCACAACGGGCAGGTATATAAGGACGACGAGAATGAGCACAAGAAGGCACGGACATTCTGCTTTTTCTGAGTGACGACAACAGGGGATACGCCGAACACACCACGGGAGGGGGTGACGGAGAAGGGTGACGGGGCGCAGCTTGGAGGGGGGGGGGGTGAGATATTAGAATCTCGGAATTTCATGTCGGGGGTTTTTGTTGGCACGAAATCTATCCCAGAAAAGGATCGGCCTCGTGCCCCTCGTTTTGTCTGGTTTTGCCCCGCTCTTGGGCGCTGGGGGGGATCCGTCGTAGAATGGGACCATATTGTCCATATCGTTTGGGCGGGGGTTTTGGGTTGGGTTGGGTCGGGGGAGGGTTGTTGGGGATCCCGGTCGGGCACTTATGCGCTCGTCCTGTTTTTCCACGTGGGTCTCACTGTATCCGGTACGACGTTACAGTACTTCGTGTATCTTAGTAAGTTGTAGGTAAGCATGTATGTAGGCTCTTTGCACGCGTCTCGCGCTTGAGCGCTTCGCTTGAAGCATTCGAGAATGCTCGCCACGAGGGCGAGATGCCACATGACGTCGTCACTCGCGCTCACAGAGAGCTGAGCGGAGCGAAAGATGTGGAGGATGCGGAGGAGAAACGTACTTTGGATGATTTGGAGGACGAGGTGGAGCGAAAGCGCTTGGCTTCTACAAGCACATTCCGGACAAGTACCTCAAAGCCAGCGAGGAGAATAGGCTCAAACTCCTCGCCGGTTTCATGGACGGTGACGGATGCTTGAGTCGTAGATCGACGCGTGACACGCTCAAAGTGACACAGTCCGAGAGAGTCCACAAAGAACTCTTTGAGGACTTTGTGAAGCTCGCCATGTCCATTACTGGCTTGGACGTCAAGGCGTACTCATTCAATCGGCAGGAAGGGTGGGGGAAGTCGATGGAAATGTACATTACCGGTGCTTTGAACAAGGTTCAAAAGCACATGGTGTGTTCAAACAAAATCCCACAAAATTTTCACGATTTTCATGGATCATCATATTAAAAAATTCATAACCCAACCGCGCTGCTCGAGAGCGAGGAGGGCAATGCTGCGGACGACGGGGTACGGCTTGCCGAACTCCCGCTTGTGCGGCGCATCGAGCGCATCGTTTTCGCAAGGTCCTTGTGCGACGGCCCGCTACGGAGGTGCGACGCTATAGGCGTAGGCTTCGATCGGGCAGGAGGAGAGGCGGGCGGTGATGCAGGAGCGGGCACCTTCGCGTTCTGTATCGTTCCTCCTTTCGCAGCAATGATGCGATACATCGCAAGCTTATCGATACCCGTGACGCGACGGAGGTTGATGTTCTCGACACGTTTCCACACGGGGTTGTTCGCGTCGAGGAGCTGACGGAGGTACTCCTTGTGTGTTGGAAGACCACGCCGATCTTTCTCCATCAAGCGCGGGGGAACGGGAGTGAATGCCGTGGGCATCCTTGCGAGCGAATATCCTGTCCCGGGGGACGTGCGAGCACGCGCACTTGAGCGTCTCTTCTGAGCCGGCGTCTTCGAGGCTGTGGTTGGCATCCCAACATCGACCGCAGACTGCGAACTATCAAAGGACCGCCCCACGGTCTTGTGTCTCTGCGCCGCAATGTCTGCATAGCGCTTCCGGCCGCTCGTGCCAGGGGTGAAACCGGCGGATGTGCCCGGGCGAGGGGGGAGGTCCATGCGCGACGTTCGGCCCCTTGCCAAGGTCGCGGGGACAGCCACCATGGTGCTGGACCCTGCCGGTGTTCCCCACTCTGCTGAAGCAGCCCCCAGATTTGGCGCGCTCGCTTCGGCTGCCGGCGTTCTGAAGTCCATGGCCGAGTGAGGACGATGGCGCAAAAAATCTGTCACCGGCGTCGCCCCGGCTCGCGACGAAGGGCGCGAGCTGAATCGTCGCGAAGGTGGACTGCGCGACCGCCGCCTTTCCTCCTTAGCATGCTCCTTCGCGGCACCAGAGTGCTGCGCAGTCTCGTGCAGCGTCCAGAGACAGTCGCGAACGCGCGCACCTAGCTCCGGGGACGTGCGACTCACGCGGTCGCTGGCGACGGACCACAGGAAGCGAACATCCTGAGAGAGCGGCATGTCCTCCGGGAATGGGCTCGACGATTTTCGAGGAACGACGATCGCCTGGCGCATGTGCAGATGTTTCTCCGACTTCCCGAGGTCCTTCGGACGTGGCACGGCGATACTACTCTTCATCGCCATCTGCCTGTCCGCACGACTTACGCTCTTTTGTTTCGTCAGCTGAGCGGCAGGCGGCGCATCCGCCGCGTCGCCGCCGCCGCCGGCGGCTTCCGCCGCAGGTGCAGGCGTCGCCGACGACGTCGCGTCGTGCCGTCCCACGAGATTGTGCCTCGGAAGCACGGAGCCTTTCATGCCGTACACCTTGAACATGTTGATTGTCAAGTTGGGACCTCTCGGCGCGCCGCCGTCCGGTCCCGTCTGCGGGCTCTTCTTGCCGTCGAGCATGTTCAGCTCCGCCTCCAGGTGTCGATCCTTGGCGCAGTCGAGCTTCGTGCCATCCTTCGCTGCTTGCATGAGTTCCTCCGCCGTGCGCACGCACGTTCCGATGAGCTTGTGAAATCCTCTCGGCCGACTGTCAAAGACGCGAATCACGACGCGCCTGTTCATCTGAAAGCACATGCACAGCCTGCTGAGCGGAATCGCAAACGGCTTCCACTTCGGCCGGTGCGTGTCGTACTGAACTTCGCTGCGGTACACGAGGTCGAACGCGCCGTCGCTGTCTCGGTACACCTCGATGAATGCGTCGGGCTGCGAGACTTTAGCACTCGCGGCGATGCGCACTTCCGTCGCGGACATGGCGATGCGCACCCACTGCTCCGGCACGACAGGGTTGTCGTACGTCCAGTACGACGCGATGGTGAGGTGAGGCAGGCTCTTCACGTCGGTGATTGGCCCTTTGAGCAGCTTGATTTCCTCGCCAATCTGCCCGCGGCGTATGCCCTTCGCCGTCGTCAGGCCGATGGACGGCTCGTCGGCACTGTGCTTCGGTCCCGTCTCCTCTTCCGAGTCGCTGCCCGCCATCTTCATCGCCATCTCGTCAGGGTCATCGCCGTCGCCGGGCGCGCGCACGACGCCGCGAACGCGCATGCCGGAGGTGCGCACGAGCGTCGTGACTGACGTGTAATACTCGCCGAGCAGCGTCTGCATATCAAGTGACACGTTCTCGCTGGAGATGGACTCCCAGTCGTACAGCTTGAAGAGCAGCGGCTGAGGTCTGTCCCTGTAGTACGGCAGGACGAACCACGTGTAGAAGGATGGCGTTGACGTGTCCTCGATGATTTCCGTGCGTGCGAATTCCTTCCACGGCCCGTACTCCCACTTGCTCCCGTCCTCCGACTTGTTGACTTCGCGCGTGAAGAGCACGATGGTCGGGTCCGCGTTGGTCAGGAAGTCCGCCTTGTCTGGCAAGTTCTTCGCGGACTGCGTAAATTTCGTTTCGTTTGGTTGAAGTGTGTGAAAGTTTATTGTTGTGCAGTGGAACGTGAGTCAGCGTACATACAGTCTTCAAGTTGTATGCGAAACGTGAAAGAAATGACGTACGACGCACACCTCCAGGCAGACGTCCGTTTCCCGGAATACGGCATCCTTCACTTCCACGCTCACGGACATGGTATGGTATTGTATGGTATGGGTGGCGCCTGCGAAGTTGCTTGCTTGCGCGGAAAGAAAAAGCAAACAAGACACAAGTTGTTATGAAGCGAGCAATATAATATAATGTAAGCAAGCTGTGCAGACTTATGTAAGCAACACCACCACACTGCCAATGACGAACAGCTGTTCACGAGTGCACACCAGTACTGCGAGTGCACACACACCCAAGACGACGGCGAGACACGCCCCTTAAGGTTAAACCCCCCCTTGCAGCTGGAGGAGACTAACTTAGCCCACTTAAGGGGGGTTTCATCACCTGAGGAGGGAATATTAGAGTGCGTATAGTACTGTACTGTCTGAAATGATAAACGGACCGGTCATTTGTAAGTCGTCCCAATGGTCGTGTCATACCAGGTGGTTTTTGGCCGTACAAGTGCTCATTGGGCGAGGCCCTTGGGTGGACTATGCGACGCCGTCGCGAGGAACGGGGTACAACGAACACTCGCGTGTACACAACCAGCCAAAGTGGTACACTCCGCCATGACCGCCAAATGTTAAACGGACTACGGGGGTCCCGTTGTCGAAATGTAAAATTTGGGTTTCCCGATGGAATTCCTTTCCCCCATGCTGATCAGGGGGGGGGACCCATGCATTTGGAAGTCGGGGGGAAATAGAGGGATTCTGAGTTTCCCAAATTGGTCCCGGATTTCTGTCGGGGCAAATTCCCCCCCGACTTACAAATGGATTTTCGGATTTTAATGGCGGAACGCTGTTTTGTCGCGAATTTGTGAGCAGCTCGTGCGTTGGTTTTCGACGTGGTATGTGTGTGCAAGTAGGCCTACACCCATAGTGTACCACTGCCACAAACCACGGGTGAAACGGACTTGGGACGGCCCAGTTGTGGGGTTGACTTACAAATCCGGTCCGTTTAACATGGGCGGTCCGTTTATCATTTCAGACAGTACCTGGAATGCAGTACCCGGTACTGTACAGTGCGCTGGCTGGCTGGAATCCTGGTGAACAGTGTTGTTCCCCTTGGTCCCAGACTCCCCCCCAGGGGGTGCGAGGTCTGCGAGGAGGCCCTATATATCGGAGCTAACCTTATTCGTGGCACTTCTCCAAGAAGAGGCTCAACTTCAGCGTGACTTCTCGGACAGGTCGGACAGTACCCGTAGGAGACTTCTGCGACATCTGAGTTGAAAGCTTGGCTGCTTGGGGGAGGGAGGGGGAGCTTACAGTCTGACAGTCTGACAGTGCAAATGGTGAAGCAAATAATATAAAAAACCTTTTACGGAAACCTTGCTTAGGGTGTAACCTTACATATGGCGCCGTCGTGAGGGTGGTACACTGTATTTCCCCCTTGAGGAATCAGACTTTGTGGCGAAGGTCAATGCGTAGTCAAGGCATTATTGTGTGGGACGCGACGACAGGTACAAGTCGCGCAACCACCGCGGGAGGGAAGGAACTAAACTTTTTAGGGACGTCTACAGAACCACAGGTGGATCCCCTACAAGGTCGACGGTATCCACGTGTATAGTCTATAGACTAATGATTTGTGCGTGTATGTACTGTACAGGTCGGCTTAACGTTTGAAACTAGTTGAATAAAAGTAGTAGTTGTTGTTTTTTTTGCAATAATTGTTTTACACAGTTGTCGAGGACTTGCACCGGCTCTTGACGTGCTCCACCATCATGTCAATAGCAGCGACGTTCTCCGCGCCGCGAGGCACAATCAAGTCCGCGTGCTTCTTCGTCGGACTCACGAACGTGTCGAACGAAGGCTTGACGGTCAACTCGTACTGCTGAAGCACGTTCTGCACGTCGCGACCGCGCTCCTCGACGTCGCGCCTGATGCGACGCGCAAGGCGCGTGTCAGCCTCAACGTCGACGAACACCTTCAGGTCGAAGCACGAGCGCAGTCGTCCTCCGTCGTAGTCCGTGAAGAGCAGGATGCCGTCCACCAAGACGACGTCGAGCGCACTCCCTCGAAGCACGCGCGACTCCGTCTCCGGCCGCCGGCTCGACGTGACGTAGTCGTAGCTAGGCACGCGTCCTTCCGCGCCATCTCTGAGGCCTTCGAGCTGTGTGCTCATGTCCACGAGGTCGAACGCCTCTGGGTGGTCAAAGTTGAAGTCGCGCACGCCGTGTTCGCGTTCCTGTGCCGTTAGGTTTCGGTAAAACGAGTCTTGGCTGAACATCGCGACTCTCTGTTCGTCGACGTCTCCGTCCGCGACGAGTCTCTCCATAATCGCTTTGCACACGGACGTTTTCCCCGAGGCGGTTCCACCCGCGACGCCGATGACGTACGGCGTTCTGCACGGCGACGACGAGGACGACGACGGAGGAGACGGAGGCGCGATTTGAGGATCCGACTTTGAAGGTTGCAAGACCGCACAAAAGCAAGGACGAGCAAGACGCCTCCGCTGCTGCTGCTGCTGCTGGGAGGTGGAGGCGGACTTTCTCACGAAGCGAGCGAGCAGCATGGCCGGAGATTATTTACTGAAACAGGGGGGGCGAAAGAAAGAAAGAACAAAAAACTAAAAAAGCGACACGGCGGCGGCAACAAAGAGGAATCGGATAACTTTAACGCGCCCCGGGAACCCCTAATTTTTCCCGGGTATAATTCCTCCCTGTTGGTTTCGCTTTTCCCGGGAGGATCCGGCGTTGCTGCATTCCAGGCACAACCTGTACAACAGGTCTTTATGAGAATCTCGTGTGGCCTTCGTTGGTTGAACACTCGTTTGGGATCCCGGCCGGTCGTTTCCTGGAAGGATGGTTAGGACGCGGTCACGCGGAGCTGCTCATGAATATACATGCTCGACACTCGCAGGGTCATCGACTCATCGCTGGCCACGATCGACGTCAAGATCGACGATGCGTCAGTCTGCGGGCGGCTCTGCGCACGCATGCGCGGCGGACCGGCACGCCCGCCGCTCCAGGCCAGGCGCCAAACGCATATATTACGGGTAGACGTGATCGCCTGGGATAAAACCACAAAGCTCTACACGGTCTTATGAAGGGATGCCGACGAGTCGGATGAGGTCACTGAAGAATGGCTTGTTTCGAATAATTTCCATCGTTCCTATGGTTCTATCATTCAAATGATGCTCGCAGGGAGCAAGACAGCACGCCGCACTGCACATTGCCACGACAATGCCGAGCGAGGTACGGAGCACAGAGCAGCAAGAAATCCGAAATGAATTCAGGATGCAAACTACTCACGGAGATCATATCATAGATCACTTCGCTGATTGGAAGGTGCCACTTGTTCATGGTGAAAGTGAATGGTGTGAATGGACAACCGCTGGACAGAGTAAAGCATAATTCATTACTGAATGAGGGATCTTAGGATTTAATACATAATGTGAATGAATCTCAGATGATCGAGCACTTCATGCTCTGCGTAGTTTGTTGTTTGTTGTGTGCGTGTGTGCGTTGGTGTGTGTGTGGGACATGTGCGTTAGCTTCGCATTCATCACACCCTGACCTTAACGTGCATAGGCGTCGCAGATGTGCCACGTACGCTCATGAGTTTCTTCTTTCCGCCAGTGCGCGATGTCGTAGGCTTCGCTGATATTTTGAATGCTGCGCCACCCTCCGGCACCGAGCTCGACGCACCCGCCGGCGCGCCAGCACTTTTCGCCGATCCCGACGCGGCGGTTGACGATGCACCTGCTGCCGTCGTTCTCGCCGCGGGTGCGCCGGACGCGCCTCCACCTCCGAATGCATTGACCGACGGGCCACGCTGCGGTAGCTGCTGCGCCGCATCCATGCGTTCCACATGCCCCTGGCGTGCCAAGCGGTCTTGCAACGCCGCTAGGTGTTCAAACACGGGCGTCACGTTAAGGTTGTCCTTGACGCTCGTGCGGAAGAACTTGGTTCCTAGACTCCTCGCGAGGTTCTCAGCCTCTTCAGGCGTCACGACACTCTTGTCGATGAGGTCAACCTTATTCTGAACGAGGCACATGGCGATGTTCCCGCACTCCTCCTTCACCTTGCGCACCCAGGTAGGCACGGCATCAAACGACGCGCGGTCTGTCGTCGAGAAGACGAGAACGCAAGCTCCTGCGCCGCGGTAGTACCTGCGTTTTGTTTTGTTTTGTTTTGTTTTGTTGAAGGCGACGTTAAGTTCCGTGTGAGTTTATTTCCTTTCCTTTCCTTGTGCGTGCGTGTGTGCATGTGTGTTTCGAGCTGGTGGTGGCACGTACGTTCGCGTGATGGTGTCAAACTCCTCCTGTCCTGCGGTATCCCATACGAGGAAGCGCACGTCGTCCCCCAGGTCTGAGACGTAGTGCGTTTTTTCCAGAAAGTCGACGCCGATGGTTTTCTTGTACTCGTCGGAGTACGCGCCCTTGCAGAACCGTTTTGTCATGGACGTCTTTCCAATTTGCCCGTTCCCCACGACGATCACCTTGATCTCCCCTGTAGATGATATGATGATATGATGATGATGATGATGATGATGGTCCGTGTGAGTGAGCGTGAGTGTTGCAAGTAAAAAAGAATATGTAATAGAATACAAGGAATACAAGACGTACGTTCGAAGTCCTCTTGGATCATTCTATACAAGGAATAGGAATAGGAATAGGAACACGCACGCCTGGAGAACTTCCACTAGAGCCTCGAGGTTAGACACACTTAGGAAGTGGTGCTATCGTAATGAAGATGGACAAACGTGTGTGTGTGTGCAAGGGCTACCCGTACAGGACACGCGGCCTTATGCACAGGAAAACCTTTTGTACAAACCTCCTGGGACCGTGGGACGAAGGCTCTGGAGACTGGGACGAACCCTTAACGCCAGGCACCAGGAGGAGAAAACAAGGGGGAAAGGGGGAGTCCTGAGAACGAAGGGCTGAAGGTTGAACGAACCCTAAGGGTACGAACTAACCCTAACCCTAACCGCTCGCTCACCCATAACCCTAACCGCTCGCTCACCCTAACCCTAGTTCTACATACTGTAGGTCCCTCTTGGAACCCCTAACCTTATTGGGAGAGGGCGGATGCTTCGGATCTGGTTCGGGCACCTGCAGTTCACTAGTCTACTGTATTGACAGGCCAATAATAGCGGCCGCCACCACCCGCACCTAAAACCCCTGACTGGGTAAACGCGTCTGCCACGTCAACATTATTATTTCACACAAGTCCCCCTTCCCTTCCCTTCGGAATCATTCGCATTCGCATTCGCACACACACATTGGTCTGTCGGTCTTTCTCTTTCATTTCCAGGAGTATTCTTACAGTAGGTACCACACGCATTCTAGCTGTTTTCTGTTTCCTCTTCTTTTCTTGTGTTGGTTTTTTGAATTATTTGAATCAGTCTATCAGCAGCTTGAACCACTTCCCGTTTTTGTCACGATGATGATGATGATGATGGCTTCATGTTTTGTCACTTCCACCCGTTTACGTCGTGTGTTTATTCGTTCTGTTTGTTTCATGGTGGTAATAATGGCTCACGTCTCAATGGCATCTTCTTCTCCTTCTTCTTCTTCCGGGGGAGGAGGAGGAGGAGGAGATTCGTGCCCAGCTTCTTCTGGTGAGTGTTCGTCGTCATCATTGTCGCCACCGTTCTTCCCCACCGTACCTTCCGTGGTTCCTTTCGTCGGATCATCCTCCTCTCTTTCGAAGACTGAGGACTCCAAATCAGCAACAACTCCTTTCGCGTTCAGGTACTACGACGCAGATCGCGTCGTGCTTGGAAAAACCATGCGAGATTGGCTCAAGTTCTCGATGGCGTACTGGCACACGACACGGAACGGGGGTGACGACCCGTTCGGGGCGCCGACGAGGTCGTGGCCGTGGGACGACGGAAGTGACAGCATCGCAAACGCGGAACGACGACTTGACGCATTCTTTGAACTCATGACCAAACTAGGTGTTAACTACTGGTGCTTTCACGACAGGGACCTCGCGCCGCCTGGGGCAAACGTCAAGGAGTCGCGTGCTAACCTCGAGACGCTCACAAAAGCTGCACTCAAGGCACAGAAGAGGGCAAATGCCACTGTGCTATGGGGAACCGCGCAGCTCTTCAAGGAGCCGCACTACGCGCAAGGTGCCGGAACGTCGCCATCCCCAGAAGTGTTCGCAGCCGCGGCGGCGCAGGTACGTGCGGCAATGGACGCAACGCACGCGCTCGGCGGGATTGGGTACGTCTTCTGGGGTGGACGCGAAGGATACCAAACCCTGCTGAACACGGACATGGAGCTCGAAATGAGGCACATGGCAAGTCTGCTGCGCATGGCAGCTCAGCACAAGAAAAAAGTTGGATTCAAGGGAACGCTTCTCATCGAGCCGAAACCTCAGGAGCCGATGAAGCACCAGTACGACTACGACGTCGCCACAACGGCAATGTTTCTCGCACGCCACGGCCTCGACGACGGAAACTTCATGATCAACGTCGAGTGCAATCACGCGACGCTCTCAGGACACAGCTGCTTCCACGAACTTGAAACAGCACGCATGCTCAAGCTGCTTGGCAACCTCGACGCCAACACAGGCGACGCACAAACGGGATGGGACACGGACGAGTTTCTCACAGATCCGCGTGAGGCGACTCTTGTGATGCTGAGTGTCATACGCAACGGCGGCCTACCCGTTGGCATCAACTTCGACGCCAAGCTTCGACGCGAGTCGACAGACCCGGAGGATCTTGCCATTGCACACATCAGCGGTATGGACGCGCTCGCGCGAGGCTTGCTCAACGCTGCCGCGATCGTTGAGGGTGGCGAGCTCGACGCGATGGTAAAGGCGCGCTACGAGCGCTGGACAAGCAGCGACGTGGGACGTGCCGTCGAGTCGGGGAAGGCTACACTGGAGAGCCTTGAGAAGGTGGCTGAGCAGTTGGAGTCGGCGCCGCACCTCCCTTCCGGAAAGCAGGAGCGCTACGAGCAAATCCTTGCGTCGTACGTACGCTAGGAAATTGGGATTGTTTGGAGGGAGAGAGGAGATTAAGCAAAAAGTAAAACAACAAAAGAAAATTTAACTAAAATTACATAACAAGTTTCGGCGCGCGCCCCGTGAGAGACGCAATGAATGCGTCTCCGAGCACGTGTGGGTAGCGGCGCGCGATGCGCACGGCATTGCGAGCAGCTCGTACGACGCGTGGCGACGTGGATGCCATCACAGAAGAAGATGTGGCGAACACCTCGACAAGGGCAGCCGCTCCGACACGATCGCCGCCTTCCCAACCAATCCTCCAAAGTGCGTGTATGGCTGCCTCGCACGCATCGCCAGCCACCTCGGGCATCGATTCAGCGCACAGGCACAGGAGCTGCACGACCGCGGCGGGGCGCGCCACCTGCGGTTCGAGTGCATTCGTGGATGCTGCCGCTTCGAGCGCTTCGAAAGCGCCCTCGTCGTCGAAGCTAAAGTCATCCCAGACGGCTGCGCATAGCCCCGGCTCGCCATCTGCCGGGGCGAGCATGGGCACGGCGACGTCGGTACCGGAAAGAAGGCTTCGCGCAAAGTGAATGAGAGCCAGGCATCCGAGGCGACGCGACACTGCGGTGAGCACAGCCTCTCCCTCATCCGCGGCAGCCGCAGCTGAGGTAGACGGCGGCGGCATGGTGGCGGAGAGCGTCGACGCGCGCTTACACACTCTTAGTGCCGCGATGAGGCTCGCACGCACACGCGATCGAACTTCCTGCTCCTCCTCCGCAACATCACCCTCGCCGTCATCATCGTCCACTTCTCTCGAAGCCTCGAGCACCGCAAGGCAGTCGATGGCCCGCGACACGTCGCGAGGGCTCGCGGCGCGGAATGGACGGAATCCAAGCGCAATCAGAGCTGCGGTGACACGCGGGTGATGCCGCAGCCCTCCGGGCGCAATGACGCGCGGATCACCCATGCCAGCGCGACCGCTGACGCCTGCACCTACGCCACCGCCACCTCGCGTCGAAAACATATTCGTGTGCATGCGAAAGAGAGCATCTGGGGCTGCATCATTTGCACCCTTTGCTGGCGCATGTCCACCAGCCTGGAGCAGTGCCGACGCGAGGTCGTCAAGCTGCGCATCCCCTGGTGTCGTCGGAACGTCCGCGGTGGCTGGTTGGAGCGTCACTGTGCGTTTGTAGAGCACGCCAGGGCCCGCGCGAAGAGCTGCGGCAGCATCTAGGGCTCTTCTTAGCGACGCACAACGTGCGGCAATGCGCGGTGTGGCAAGCTTACGCAATTCTTCGACTGTGCGAACAGCAAACCAGTAGCTTTCGTGCGACAGCGCCGCGCACCGAGCGAGCGCCGTTGTCGCTTGTCGCTGCAAGCGCGCGCCTTCGCAGTCTACATCGGACGCTTCATCGCCACCCCCTCTGTCCGCGAGCGCATTTGTGAGCCCAGACGTGAGCACAGCCTTGTAAACGTCTAAGTTGCGCACAGCCGCCTGCATGCCCATAGCCTCGCTGGCGTGTCCGGTATTGCATATCATGTGGATCGCGAGCTGCAGGAGCTTGTCCTGCGGGTGAATTTCCGCCAGGTTGCATAGGACTTTCCTTCCAACCTTGTCTTCAAGCATTGCCTGCATCCACGGCGGCGTCCCCTTGAGGCTTAGCTGAAGCGCGATCGATGCTTGACGCGTGAACGCACGAGTGCACTCTCTCATGAGCATCGTGGTTGCAATTTCGTCCGTCGCATCGTCGATCGATGCTGCAGGTGCCGCTGTGCCCTTTTGCGACGCCTTCACGTCCGCTGCCCTGACCTGTGCGAGCCACGTGCACGCGAGCTGCGCGACGTGCGGCGTTCCCTCGTACGACGCCGTGAGCGCCTGTATGGCGGCGGCTGCGGCGTTTTCTGAAGAGTCTCCGTGCGAGCTTATGAAGGACGCTAACGACGTTTCGACGAGTGCTGGGTCGTACAGGACGAAATCGGTCGTCGAGAGCAGGGCAGCCTGGCCGACGGCGCCCGCCCTGTCGCCGTTGTCGCTGTCGTCCGGCGGATCGTCCGCCATCGCTGGTCTCACAGGTATGGGAGGAGCAGGGCAGAAGTGCAGCAGGGAAGGGCGGGGCGGGAAGAGTTCGGGGTTTGGAAGTTCGGGGTTTGTTTGGTACAGGCGTTGTTTACTTCAGCCACGCGCGCGGCACGTTGTACCCGCGTCCGTCCGCGCGCGCCTCGCAGTCAAACACCGCGAGCGCGTGCGCGACCGAGTCGTGGTCCTGCTGGCCAGTCGCGCCGGTCGCTGCCACCGCACCAAGCAGCACGTCGCGCCCTCCGCCTGCCGAAGCGACGAACATACGTCGGGATTCGCTGAGACCTCTTTTGCGCCGCGTGATTATTCGGGGTTGGCTGGCTCCTCCCTCCAAATTATTTGGTTTTCCTCCGCTGGTCCTGACGCGCCCGCTCTCCAAATTCCCCACCGGCCACCGCTTTTTGCAAGGAACGCATTTTGTCCGTTTGGAGGGACCGACGAGAGAGAACCACACCTCCTCACCTTAAACGGGAGTACTGTACGAAACCTGATCAGCCGTGGTAGAGGGTCGTGACAACTGCCAACTGCCAACTGCCAAGTGCCAACCCCCCTCCTCCTCCTATGATAGCTACCTTAAAGGTTTTACCTATGAAGGTGGGGGCTCTCCGACGCGTCCATGTGGCGCCAGTCCGTGAGCCTCCCTCTTTCCCTTTTTTTTTAGGCCTTCCAGCGCCTAAAACGCCGGTACTAAACGTAGGAACTTCCTATAAAGGTACCCGTACCCGTAGGTAGAAGAACACCGGACGCGGACCCACTTATTATCAAGTTAGTACTAGTCTATCATACAGTCGTCACACACTTTCTGGACACGTGAATGGGAATGACCAGACCGTTGGTACAGGACAGTGCAGCTGCACACACACACACACAGACGGACAGACCACAACAGAAGAAGAATGGCGAAGGCGAAGAAGAAGAAGAAGGCGAAGAAGGAGGCGAAAGAGGAACTGCACAGCGCTTGAACGCCATCCATCCCGCCGGAGTGACTTACTCAAATTAATTTTCCGAAAAAACAAAAACAAGGGCTCCAGCGAGCAAACGAATTCACCAACCCCTGTTCTTTTGTCTGAAATAAAATAAAATAGAAATCCCCCCCGGAAACCTTCCCGCCCCCGCCTTTCTTCATGGACAAATATTTTTCCAGGGAAACACTTCAAGTTCTCCGGGGGGGGGGGGGCGTCCGGTCCCTCTCCCTCCCCTCTCCCTCCATCTCAAACATTCATTTCAGTAGCGCGTCTCCATGGAACAGCAGTCTCCTGTCACTGTGGCTCCCCACTCCATGATGGCTCCTGCTCCGTGGTGTGCTCACTCTACAGATGATGCTCCATCCTCGCCGTCGTCATCCTTGCAAATGCAAGGTTTGCAAATGCACGTGCACGGATCCATGTCCGGGAATATGCAGGGTACGACACGTTCAGAAGAGCTCCAACCAGCTTCGGTGGTAGGGCACGACCCTGTGTTGTTTCAGGATCAGTACGCAACGAAGGCAATGTCTATCCCTGTGGGAGAGGTACGTTTCTTTTCCTTTGCTTACTTTTTTTGCTCGCCACAATTTGTGCTTAAACCAATTCTCTGCACGCAATACAATACAATACAATACAATATTCCACACGCTCACTCACGCCACAACACACGAAACGAATTTCGCATTCCCGCCAACTCTCAACTCTCAACCTCAAACCAACACACACTTCTCTCGTTCATTTCGAAACAAAACGATACGATACGATACGATACGATGCGATACAGCAGGACAACGTCGAGATGGAGGTGGACACGCCGCCGATGCTTGAACGCAAGGCGGGGCACCACA
This sequence comes from Pycnococcus provasolii, assembly GCA_938743325.2. Lineage (NCBI taxonomy): Eukaryota > Viridiplantae > Chlorophyta > Pseudoscourfieldiophyceae > Pseudoscourfieldiales > Pycnococcaceae > Pycnococcus > Pycnococcus provasolii. Next base: position 544,908 of record OW568891.1, read on the forward strand.
CCCTACTCCCCTCAAGGGCGTCGACACCCTCGCCAACCACCGCGGGAAAACGAACCGCAGCGGGGAACGTCGTGAACGACGAGACGGACGTGCACGTCGACGCGGCGGCGGGGGCGCCAACGACGACGGCGTGCGGGAAGAGGCTGGGCGTGCAGAGCACGGCAGGAGGTACCAACTTGTTTCCGACGAACAAGTACAAAAAGCAACGTCTGCCTGGCCACGAGCACAACACGAGAGGGGCGGCTGCAGGCTGCTTGCCGTGTTCGTCGCAGCCGTCTACCACAGGCAACGCCGCGGACGATTCCAAAAAATCCAAAGGCGGCTTGAGCCTGACCAGCCTGCCCGATTACCTCGTGGCGAAAGTCCTTTCGATGGTTCCAGAGCAGGAAGTTGCCAACGTTCTATCTGTATGCCGTGCCTTTGGCGGATCGTCGAGCTCGAGCGGAGAACGACGACGACGATCGATGAGACAGAAAGTCGTTCAGGCGCGTCCCGTGGGACTTGCGCGCGAAGTCTGGCAGATGAAGTGCCAACAGCTGGAGGAGGAGTGGCCGCAGGAGCCGACATTCGCGCAGCAGAAGACTCTTAAGGAAGAGGAGGCGAAGGCGGCGGATGATATCAGGCACAACTACGAAGCGATTCCCGCGTCCACCGTGTGCAGCGGCGAGACGACGTGCGACGATGCGCACGCTCCACCAACCCCACCTCGCAGCTTCTACCACTACCTGCGCCATCGACTGCACTGGCAGTTGATGGCGCGTCGCATGAGCCGAAATCGCCTGCGTGCTCCAGTTCGTGAGCAAGGTGCAACGGTGGGCACGTCGTGCATCGGAGGCGATGCGAGCAAGCTGACGTACATCGAGCGCGCGCAGTGCGTTGGATGGTTGCTCGACGTGGGCGACGAGTACGACCTGCCCGCACGCACGATGCACCTCGCGGTGAGCTACCTTGACCGTGCGCTGGGTTGCGCTCAGCTGTCGATGCTGTCGACGCGATCGGGTGGTTCAGCAAGCTGTGCGAAGAAAGCTGCGGTCAGCCGAGACAATCTACAGCTCATTGGAACGGCATGCCTTGCGCTTGCGTGGGCACACCATCGGGGATGCCTCACCTACCGCAGCGACAATCGCGAGAATCAGGAGAACAGGGAAATCAACAACAACAATAACGACAACGACAACAACAGCAACAACAACATCAACAACAACAACAACAACAACAACAACAACAACAACAATGGGGATGAGGATGCAGCGTTCGCGCCGATGGTCGCCGATGGCAACAACCATGCCGCCGCCGGCGTCGCGGTGAATGACGACGCGAACGCCGAGGCGGATGCCGCGAACGCCGCGGCGGCGGGCGAAGTCCCGCTCACCCGGAACGCTCACGACGGCACCGTCACGAAAGTTCCCCCCTTTCGCTTCTTCGTCGAGCTCATGGATGGCGCGTTCACGGCTCACGAGATTGCGCTGGCTTGCGGAATGCTGCTTTTCCACGTTCTTGACGACGAGTGCGAGCTTTCAGCCGAAGTTCTCGTCGGCCCCAATTGCCGTTTCACGCGCGAACGTTGGCAGGAGCTGAGCCGCGCGACTCGGCCTGCGCGCGTTCTCGGCAATATCGACGCGCGATCGTCGCAGAATGGAAATCAGTCGACGCCTGCGACGAGCTTCCTTCTCATTGACGACACGATCCGACGCGCGGACCTTGCTCTGGGTCCTCAAGGGATCAGTGTTTCGGAAAGAGAAGCAAGCCTACGTGCGGGGCAGAACCCTGCGCAAAGCGTTCGCGTCGCCCCGAGCTCGGACGAGCTGCGAAGTCTGCTCTGCCGTCTTAAGGATGCGCACCTCGAGCAGCCAAGCCGCGACTGGCTGCCCGTCTTCCTCTCCGCGAACGAGTGGTTCCACGGACAAGAGGAGGGTGTCACGCACTACGCCAAGTACCTGCTGGAGCTTGCGCTGGTGAGTCCTCTTGGACTCAAGCACCGGCACGCCGACCTCGCCGCGGCTGCCGCCTGGCTTGCGCGCTTCGTGTCTCGCATGCGCTTTCAGCCGGTGCCCGCGCTTGGATCGGGTCCGGACGAGGTTGCCAGTGCGGCGGCGACTGCCGTGTCGAAGTGCCACGAAAGCATGCCTGCGCGCATTGGATGTGCGGTGGACCAGATCAAGGCGGCGATGATGCCGCCGATGACGCTCGCCGACGGATCTGACGCACCTCCGCTCCTGATCCACGGCTTTGCCAATGCGCAGTGCGTGCCAGCCCAGGCTGTATCGTCTGCCATTCGAATGCTTGCGTGTATCGCGTGGGATCCCAAGGATGTTGCTGGGATTGTGGAGCCCACGGATACCGGAGACGACGACGACGACGACGACGATGCCGCGCTGGTCACCCCCAATTCTTCCTCCTCCTCCTCGACTGCCGAGGAAACTGCTCGCGATATTGTGAGGCGCGTTTGCGAGAAGTACAGGAGGCCATGCTTCCGTCACGTGGCTGAATGGAACAAGCCGTTTGGCCTTGACCTTCTGCTTGCCTTTCTGCCAGCATGAAGTGCATAAAATTCCTTTGAAGTGCCGATTATCTGTAGGGAACTGTTACCACAATATATCTTCATTCGTTTTTACCAAAAAAAAAAGAACATTTGACACAGAAAGGTAGACAGAGGTTGGTGGTTACATGAAAAAATCAAACAATTGTTTGAGTACAACTCTAGTATCCGCCACCACCACGCAGCGCAAGTACTAAGTGAAGCACAGAGCCACCTTCGATGCCGTAGTCCTTTGCCGTCTTCTCGTCCTGCATCTGCTTTCCGGCGAAAATCAGTCTATTTATTTATTTGGGTTTTGGTTTGGTTGTTGTGTGTTAGTCATGCGCGACGCGCCCGGTTGGTTCTGTCCAGAAGTCGACTTACCGCTGCTGCACAGGCGGGATTCCTTCCTTCTCCTCGACGCGCTCTTTGATGCGCTCGACGGTGTCCGTGGGTTCAATGTCGATTTCGATTTCCTTTCCCGTGAGCGTCTTCACCTTAATCATGGTTCCCCCGCGCAGGCGCAGCACCAGGTGTAGCGTCGACTCCTTCTGAATGTTGTAGTCTGCGAGCGTCCGTCCATCCTCGAGCTGTTTTCCTGCAAAGATAAGGCGCTGCTGGTCGGGCGGAATGCCCTCCTTGTCTTGTATTTTCGCCTTGACGTTGTCGATGGTGTCGCTGGACTCCACCTCCAGCGTGATGGTCTTGCCCGTGAGCGTCTTGACGAAGATCTGCATGGCAGAAAACTACAAAAGATGTCCGTTGTCGTTGTGTGTGTGATGGGGGGGGGAGACTTTTGTGTGCGTGTGTGTATGGGCGCGGGAGAACTGGAGAAGGCCCTAACCCTAATCTTTACCTCCCTAACCCTAACCCTAATCCGAATCCTAATTCGCGCCTCTTTTTCTCTTTTGTTTTTGTTCAAACCCAACGTCTCGCACTTTCCAAAATGTCCGCGCTCATCCCGAGCACGACAGCAGCAGTGCACCTGCTGCCGTGCTCCACCACCTCAGGCAAAGACGTTCACAACAACGTGCGCACGCACACGTTCTTCACGCCGCTCATCACACAAACGAACGCGCAAGTCGACGAAAGAAACGTGCACGAATGCCAACTCAGAGGACGGAAACTTCTCGCGGTTCAAGAGCACGTGCCCGCGGGATTTCAAGGCGTCGTCGTGCAGCCAAGCGGCAAGAATACGACAGGAGGAGAAGATGAGGAGGAAGATAGTGAAGGCAATAACTGGCGTGCAGACGAGAACGTCGCGCCGTTCACGTCATTTTTCAACTGGAAGCACGACGCAGCGCCAACGGAAAGCGACGGGGTGACGCGTGCACTGCAGTGGCTTGATGTCGCGGAGGCGGTCGTGAATGCGCCCGTCAGCGTCGACGACGTCAACAAATGCTTGCTGGAGGGAGACGACGCGTTTACCAAGGCGCTGGCGCTGGAAGTGTAGCACATGTAAAAAAAAGGGAAGAAACAAAACAAAACAAAACAAAACAGACTTTGTACGTTCACTGGTTACACACTAGTTGCCACCGTCGCCTGGTTCGTCAGTTGGAGGCGCTGGCGCCGCAGGCGCGTGCTGCTGCTGCTGGGCTTGCGCTTGCTGCATAGCCTGCAGAACAGCATTCTGCATTGCCTGAGCTTGCAGCTGCTGCGAGTACATCTGCTCCATGGCTACCTGCTGCTGCTGCTGCTGCTGCTCCATCGCTACTTGCTGCATAGCATGCACAAATGCGGCGGCGACCTGCTCGTTGTCAGCGCCGACGCCGGTGGCAGCACCGCCGGCAGCTTGCCCCAACATCATCTGCATCGCCTGCATCTGCTGTGGCGTGAGACTGAACTCCGGCAGAGTCTCCGCCGGATTTAGCGAAAATGCATGTGGAGGGGCACCTGCAGTCACGTCGTCGGGCCCATCGTCGCCTCCTCCCGCACCGCCATTTCCCTCAGATGCTGCGGCATCGCTACCGCCACCGCCACTTGCACCTGACGCACCTCCCGCCGCGGTGGTCAAAGCAGCACCTCCCCCACGTCGAAGAGCGACCGTGGGCAATCCCAGCACCTTCGCTTTGCGGTAGGCGGAACCACCAGGACGGCGTACCGGTCCGGGGTTCGGCACGTCCTTGAAGTCATCCTCACTTCTCTTGGCGTGCAGGTACACCCAGATGCGTCGGCTCGTGTCATATCTCACGCAAGGATCGCCCTCGTAGTGAAGTCGATCCAGGCCGCCGCTCACCGCGGACGTGATCGCCTTATCGCTGACGTCCGCAAGCACGTATTGGCTGTCGCGCACGAGAGTGCATATGTCCGCGCGCGAGCCGTATCCCTCGGGAAGTCGTGCACATGCATCGCGCACCACCGTCACGATAGTCACATACGCGGGCCGCTTGTTCACGAGGATAGGATGCGCGCGCGACGACTTCTTCGAAAGCGCTTCATCCTCGCCAGGGCGCACAGCACATGCCACCATCGCCGATCCGCCGCCGTCCGTGGCGCGCCGCTCGTACTGGAAAGGTTTCGTGGGCGCCTCGTACCTCCTCGTTTCGAATTCTCGAAACTTTGCCACCTCGTCAGACGTGCTTGGCAAGAGAGCCGGCCGGCTCGTCGAGATCCGAGTGCCTTCGGCGCTGTACCCTCGCTGCGCCTGTGGCGTCGGGTCGGCGCTCTCCGCGCGAGCGGCGTCGCTGTCGCCACCACCTCCGTCGCCTTCATTCTCGTCATCGTCGTTGTCATCGTCGACATCGTCGTCGGCTCCGCCCCCTTCAGCGTCGGCAGCGGCACCGCCACCTTCCGGCAGCTGTTCGAAGTACATGCGAAACGCCTTCTCGCGATCTCTCACATCTCGGAAACCTTTCTCACCGGGTGCGGGTGCCTGATTGGTAGGTATGACTCGCCGACGAACCGTGCGCCTTGAGGAATAGTACACAACTTCGAGGCCACCGCCGGACGAGTAGCCGTCGGGCTTCACGTCAGACGGGCGGCTCAGCCACGCAAGAACGTCGAGAAGGTACTTCTCGACGTTCACAACCTGCCCCTTCTTCTGTGCCTCACGCACGAGCGCGTCGTCCTCTTCCAGATAGGGGTACAGATCTTTGACGGGAATTTCTGGAGTCTTATGCCGAAGCTTTCGCAGCTCTGTCGCACGCAATCCGGCATTTTTGTCGGCGCCCTCCGTCTCCTCGTCCACGAGCTCGGCAACCCTCGCCTTGTTGTTCGCAGCCGTGACAGCGCGGAGCACGGCACTGACGAGGTTGCGAGGCATCGACGGCTCCACCGATGATCTGCGCGAAGGTGCGGGTGCGTCCAGTACTGGCGCCGGAGGTGGTGGATCATATGACACACGCCGTCTTTTTTCCTGGCGACGGTAGTACTCCAGCTCATAAGCATTTGCGATGGTAAGCTCCTCGGCTGAGAGAGACGGGATGAACTGCTGAGGCTGCTGCTTGTCGTCGTCTGCGGAAGTTGTACCGTCGTTGGGAACCTCCCCGTTCCCGTTTTCCGCTTTCAAAGCAGGCGGAGGGGCGAGGCCGCGATACACCTGCCACCTTTTGATCTTGGCGTCCACCGGCGTGGCGGTGCGTCCGCAGCTGACGAACACGTCGCGCAGTTCCATGCATCGATGCACGAAGTTGTCGTGGTAGTTCCTTACGACGTGAACGTGCTGTCTGCGCTGCAGAAGCTTTTGCGCCTCGAAATACTCCGCAACCTTTGGGTGAAAGCGCCCACCCTTCATCTGACGCAAGGTGTCGCACAGCGGGTTTCCGAAGTGAAAGCACTGTGACTCGTCGAATAGCTTGGCGAGCGTGGGATCGTCGCGAATGCTGGCATCGTCGTTGCCAACCTGCTGCTGCTCGGCGGCGTCAGCTCCGCCTGCTGCTGCTGCTTCCCCTGCTGCTGCCCCCTCTGCTGCTGTCCCTTCTGCCGCCGCCGCCGCTGCTGCTGCTGCTGTCCCTTCTGCCGCCGCCGCCGCTGCAGACGACTTGGCGGTAGTCTGCGGAAGCAGTTTGCTTAGGCGTGCTCTGTCCCTGTCTGACAGCACGTTTTTCCACACATCTTCGTTCAGCACGTCTGATAGGCTGGACAGGGAGAGAAGCGACGCGGGGAGCGTGATGATGGGGAAGCCACGCGCGATGACTTCGAACGTGGGCTCGTCAGGCGTTCCGTCGTCGTCGTCGTCATCTGCGTCGGCGGCAACGTCATTGGCGTAGGGCGGAGGTGCCGCTTCGGTTTCGTGCGCCATCTCCACCTGCTGCGGCTGAGAAATCTCTCGAGGGGGCGGACACCTACCCGCTCCTGGAGACGTTTGGCGCGCGAGAACTGGGAGAGGGAGGAAATTCCGAACTAGAGCGTGGTCGCCGCCACGCGAGGGGGGAATTGTAACTAGGGGTTAGGGGTTAGAAATTGCGCCTCCATGTCTCGCCCCATGCAAGTTTTTCCAAGGCCCGTCGTTTCGTAACGTCGACGATGGCGCGCCGACAAAGACTGCCGACAGATCGTCAAGTAAGCATAGGAATTTACTGTTACACATATCTATTTATGTACGTCTACTACGAATGCATGCGCGTCACACCGCGCTCGGCTCGGGTGACAGCGCGGAAGCCAGGGCCGCGGGTGCACGCTCCATCGTGGGTGCAGGAACCGGCGCGGGCTGGACGGTGGGGGATGGTCTCGCGAATTTGCCCTCCGCATCGTGCGGCGACGGCGCGTGAGACGCGGCTGCGTACGCCGCGGGCGAAGCCGCTGCATCGTCCACGCCACCACCGCCACCGCTTGCCCACCACCGCGGGTTCCAAAACGCAGCCTTCTCCTCCTCAAGCACAGCCTCGCGCCGTAGCAGAGCCTCGACGCGCGCTAGAAGGGGAGCTGTGCCGTCAAAAGCCACGCCGGAGTCGCTTCCAGGCGCCTTGGCTTCCTCGAGCAAGGACTTGGCGCGCTGCAGCGCAGCCTGCCCTTCCACAGCCTGTCCCGACATGAGGCAGACGAGACCAAGCAGGTAGAATACTTCGCAGTCGCACTCATCTTCGTAGCTAAGCTCGCGCAGACAATCCGCGGCAACGTCGTACTCGCTGAGTTCCGCGAAGAGACGCGATGTGACAAGGCGGAAGTCATAGCTTGGAACAGGACCTCCAGAAGCTGCAGAGTTGCGCCCGAGCTCGTGAGCTCGATTCACGAGCACCAACGCTTCGCCGCGACGGTACTGTGTTAGCCTAAGATCTGCGAGTGCCTGGCAAGCCTCCGCATTCTTCGCGTCGCCCTCCAGCGCGAGATCCAGCAGGCGCTCGCAGCGTGCCAAGCTACCCGGCTCGTCGAATAGGTCTGTCAAGTACACCTTTGCACAAGCGGTCATGACGGCGGCACCACGCACCTTGAGCTCTGCGCGTTTCACCTTCACCTCCTCAGGGCTCAGCGCCCCAGCGGCGCTGTTCGCTGCACCGGCACCTACAACGGCCGTCGTGGACTTGAGGGACTCCAGCTCACTCCTGACAAGCGCGAGCGCGCGCTCAAAAGCCTCAACGGCCGGTTGGCCTTGCTCGAGATGCCCGAGGGTGATGTACTTATCCGCGGATGCGTTCGGCGCAAGCGCTATGGAACGTAAGCACAGGTCGCGCGCACCCTTAACGTCACCCATCTCCCAGAGCAGTTCCGCCGACGCGTCCATGACGTCCGTCATGCTCGGCTCCATCTCCAGGACACGTGCATACAGCCTTAACGCAGGTTCAGGTTTTCCTTCCGCGGTTAACCTTCTCGCTCTGGTCACAAGCTGCTGCGGTGTTGGCATCTTGCCTCCGGGTGTGCACACCATCAGCTCCCACCGTTTTTCTGGTTCCTGTCCAAGAAACTCAATGGTGTCCTCGAGGAAGCAAACCTAATACATTTATTATTTGTATGCGTTTTGTTTTTTGTGTAAGTATTTTTGTTTGGGCAACCACACGTGTGCGCCGGAGCGTGCACGCATGAGTATTCTTGCAACGAACGCAACGCACCATTGCTTGTAGCAGCCTTGCGAAGGCGCGTATAAGTTTTTGGAGAAACGAGGAGAGTGCCCCTCTCCGCCTGTGTCTGTGTTTCCCCTCCTCGTCTGCGTCTAACCTTGCGCTCGCCGTGCGAGTGCGATCGGCATTCGTCGCCGACCCGCTTTGTCCCGCCGCGGCCGCGGCCGCACCTCCTCCTCCTCCTCTCCTGTCCAGCGGCCCGTAGCCGCCCGGGCTCGAGGCGACCGCGGAGGCCATGGCTGGCTTGGCTGTCGTGCGTGCGCGCCTTGTTGTGGGAGTGGAGGGGAGGGAGAGGCAGCGAACAGGCACGTGGGTGGACGGCAGCCGGGAGGGAAAAGGGACCAGTAGTACCCTCGAAGGGCAAGTCCAGGGAGGGAGGGAGGGAGGGACCCAAGAGTGGACTTTTTCCGAACGCAACGTCCACTACGGTATTCTTAGGGTAGGGGAGAGGCGAGAACGACGAGGAGGTTTGGTTTCTTTCTAGGCTCTACTTCCTATCCGTCTGAACCCGCCTTGCTCTGATGAGAGCGAGTGCCGTTGCCTCCCTTGTCCCCTGCATGCCATGCCCTCTCTTCCATCCCTATTCCTGCGGGCCCCCTTGTTGTGCTAACGGTCACCTGACACCTGACCCACTTCCCTTCCCCTCGGTTCCATGGGCTGAGCTTGGGCTGAGTTAAAATTTACTTTTTACCTTACGAAACGAGAGAGTCGTTGGTTCGGTCAACCGGGTTGGCGAAGGGAAGGAAGAAAAGAAAAGCTGGGATGCGGTCTCGATTCTCGAGAGAAAACCAAAACCACATTCTTTGTACGGGTTTCTGACCTCTCACAAGTCTGGCTTGCTCTTCCACGTCCACCATACAACCGGATGATTTGTCACATATGTACAGTACAGTACTGTACAGTACAGTACAGTACCGGTACTGTACAGTACGGTACCGGTCCAAGTGGTGAAAGTGAAAAATGTGAATGGACGACCGCTGGATAGAATAAAGTACACTTCATTACTGAATGAGGGATCTCAGCGTTTAGCCGAGCTCAGACATCCTCTCGAGGTGCGGTGCGAGCGTCTCAAGCACGTCCAAGTTGTACCGGTCCACGAGCGCCCAGAAAATCCAATCGCACAGCAACACAACCTTCCTTGCGAGCGGGCGAGACTTCGGACTCAAGAAACCCATGCTCGGTCTCGATTCTCCTTTCTCGTGTGCAACGGAACCAACTGTTTCATTTAGTGTGTGTGTTAGGGTGTTAGTGAATTTGTTTGTTCATCCGCTTATGGATGGTTAGAGGTAGACTTACGACCAACACTGCCCCCATGTCCGAGGCCTGTCGCCATCTGGACTGACTTGCGCGGCTCCCCACCGCGCTCTTGGATGTACAGAGCAGCGCGCCTCGCCGAATTGCCTATGAGCTTCGTGTAGTACCGATACGCGGCGGGTCGCGAGCGAAGCTTCTCCTCCATGGTCATGTCGAAGCTCACCGCGCTTGGCTTGTCCTTTCTTGGCAAGTCCATTCTCGACACGCGACGTAAGTTCGAGCGTGGGATTGGCGCGGCGAGGTCGGGCTGCAGAAGCATTTCCATCTCACGATCCTCCGGTGGACTCATGAAGTCAGCGAGGCGGCAGAACGCCTCGAGGAAGTACGTCCACTTAAGACAAGATCGTTCTTTCCTAAGCCTAAGTTCGTCGACGAACATAGGTCGCGACCAGTTGAAGCACAGAATTGCCTCGCGGCGCGATACGCCGGTAACATCCGTGAAAAGGATGCCGCAATCGCTCAAGAAGCGCAGCCATCCTGTGCAGCTCAGTCCATTGGCTAGCTCGGTAAGCTGCTTTTCCCCCTTGGTGAGAGTTGGCTCCGGCTCTTCTGGCTCCGCGTCCTGAGCCAAGGAGGGAGGAGGGAGCATTGAAATGGCATCGAGAGGCGGCGGACCCTTGAGCGTTTTGCCAGGTTTCGGATCTGCAACTGTGCCCGAGGCAATCTTCCCAGTCCAAGGCGTGGTTGATGTGTAGAACACGAAAATGGAACGGAAAACGCGCTCACGCCGACGAAGCACGCGGTTCGTGCTTTTCCTGTACAGGCGCCTCCTGCGGAATGCGTCCAGATTCAGTGTCGCCTCGCCACCTCTCAGCTGCCTCTCCACCGTTTCTACAAATTGCGTCAATGCGTCGGCAGGGGGCAACGTCGGCTTTCCAGCCATGATCACGCCCTTGTCGCTCGTGGTCGGGCGCACGGTCGATGCAAGCGCGATGCGAATGACAGTCTCGCAAAACTCGTAGCGAAGAAGCGCGTGGTCGTCGTTCAAAACATTATCAGCGTGATTGCGGTCACCCTCCTCGAGATTGCTCTCGAGGAAAATCAGGTCAAGAACAGCACGTCGCTCCGGCCTGCCATTGAGCACTTTACTGTCGTCCGCAAATATGTTGAATGCATTCAGGCAGACGCCGAATTCATCGAAAGGCTTCTGGTTCAGGCAGCTGTAGTACATGTACGCATTCGACATGAAACGGTGGCAGTTGGCGAACGCCTCCTCAAGCCGCTTGATCTCCTTCGCACCCTCCGGTCCCTTGCAAAGCCTACGGAAGCGCTGCTTCGCCACGCAACGTTCCCAGTCGCGCCGCATTGGCTTGATGACCGCCTCCATCATCGGCTCGTTGCCAGGATAGAAGTGGTCTTCATTCATCAGATCCTCATTCTCGTCGCTGTCATTGCCGTCGTCGTCATCGTAAAGATCGACGGCACTCCGTCCCTCGACCATCGAGCCGAATTCGCTTTCGTAGATGCGAGGGGCAAAGATTGACGTCTTTCCGTGCGAACGGAAGTACTTCTTATCACGATGGAAAGCCCCATCTCGCTTTGGACCGTCGTCCCGGTACGGTAAGCTTGAGATGGGATCTTCGTCGTAGAAATCTTCCGCCTCATCCTCTTCTGGCAACACCGGCACAACTGGGCTGGGTGTCACATGTGCCAGAATGGGAGGACACTCGCCACTCATCGCCTCGACTCCATTGCCACAGGAAAGCAGTCGAGGAAGGTCTCGCGCGACGTCGTAGTAATCCGTCAGCGTGTGCTTGAGGAAGGCGTCGAACGCCGCACCAAAGTCTTCGGAGCAGATGGGCTCAACATAGCCATCCTGCAGGTCTATCAGGTAAGCGTCCATGCAGTCCGCGACGCGAAGGGGCGTTAGGCTCTTCGCATCAGACCAGAGTGCGAGCTCGCGACCTGTGGGGCAACCAGGCCATCCAATCAGACGCAGGGGGGGCGAACGGGTATCTGACGGTTTGTCAGTGTTCACGCGAACGACACGAGGCGCTCGCGGTCGACTGGATGGCTTCGGTTCCTGTACACGCGTCATGAATGCCGACGGTGGTGGGCTTGGCACGTTGTTCTCAGGCCTCGCCGCACTTCGGCGCGATCGAGGATTTCGAACTGCCACGGGTGCACGTCGCCCACTCGCCGAAGATGGCCCTGCTTTCATATCATTGTCATCAGAAGCCTGCTGCGAACCATCTTCACCCATGGCGACGGAATCATCCGAAGCAACTACCGACGGTTCCCAACCCAGCAGCTCGAACAAGCTTCGCGGCGCGGGGATAGCGCGCCAGCAAACTTCCACTTCATCCACCACGAGTCGCGTGTGGTGGACGTGGTATGGCCTCGAGTGCGCACCAATCTCCGTAGGCAGGTACACAGGCGGGGGAAAAAGCTCCTCGGCTATTTTCGATCCAGGGATAGCCGCGAATGCCACGAGCCTTCCTGGCTGACGGCTCCTACTCTTTCTTGAAATCGTCGGAGGTGACGCCGACGAAGATCGCCTCGGAGACGCGTTTGGACCAAATTGGTAGCGATTGCGAGGCCTGGATGGCGCAGCGGCAAGTGTAAGCGCGCTTGCCGCACGTTCGCCTGGTTGTGGAGCACCGGGTGGCTGCTTCGGTACTGAGACGACGTCACCCGCGTGCGTGATGCGGTATTCGTGATCTCGTCCTCGCCTTTCGGGCGGTGCTAGGATGGCTCGAGACAGCGGCTTCATGCCAGCATTCGAATCTCTCGCGTGCGGTGCGATCCCACGCGACTCGTCGTAGCTAGGACGTTGATGGTCGACTTGAATATGCCCATCACCAATCGCCAACCGCAACGTGTCATCGTCACGGCCAGAATTGGCGGAATGGCGATCACTGCCAATCCAGCTCGCATGTCGGAAGGCATGAGATCCAATAATAGCCCTATCATCTACAGCCTGGGAATCGGACGAATAGTCGGGACGTAGATCATCGCCCTGATCCTGTGTAACGGCATCTTTCACCACCTGAAACACATTGAAGCCAGCGTTACCACCATTCGCACCGGCGGAAGATGGGCGTTGGTGCTTTCTACCAGCACGAAGAGATGCCGAGCGCATAACGTCGACTTGCTGGATTCGAGGACTCCAGCACGACACTCTCGTCTTGTCGCGAAGTGTAAGACCCTCCTCCTCGAAGTCGATGGATCCATAAAATGGACGCACGGGTTTTTGCATCTCATTGCGAAGAGCCCAACGAGGCGTCGTTGAGCCAGCTTCGCGTCGGCGTGCGGGCGATGCACTTCGCGACCTGCGCCTTGATGCGCGTGCCGGGGAAGAGTAAAGGCTCAGCCGTGGTGCGGGTGGAGCAAGCCTCTTCTCCTCAACCGGAACAGCACCATCGCCGTCTGGAGCAGCTGGTGACACTTGCGATCCGACATAATTGTCTTCCGGTGAAGCCGCGTACGAAGACTCGGTCGCCGATTGACTTTTCGCCAGCGCGCGAACAGCCTTGACAAATGCCACGTGCGAAATGCGTACTTCGTCCATACCACGAGCGGAAAGAGGGCCGTTCGATTCCAACGCATCCTTTGCCGCGCTTCTTATCGCACGCTCGATGAGCTTAACCTCATATGGGCGCATGTTCGGGAAAGCCTCCCCGATGCAACCATAGAGTTCCACTCCAAGAACAAAGTTGGGCTTGCGCCCGTATGCATCATCACGTGCCTTGCGCATGCGTGCAGAGTATCGCCGAAGAAAGTCTCCCAATTCGCAGCGCATCAGACGCCCGCTAACTGTATCCCCCGTTGTGATCATAAGATCTCGGGGTATGGAGTGCGAGGCCAAAGACTTCACGACGGTCGCGAGAGATGCCGACGAAAGCCTTCGCGGAGTGGCGAATGCTGTCTTGTTCAGGTGTACCGCGTCATTCCGGGGAGTTTGATTTGCAACAACCTCCGGCGAAATCGACTCGCCCGGGGCGGCGATCGTTTCTCCCGAGTAGAGCATATCTTCGCCATAAGCCAATGGGTCTGCGCCGGGAAGTGATCCACGACGAAGAATCATTGCCACTGCGGGTGAACCCGAGTCCTGGATCAGCGCAAGCTGCGACTCCGTGACAATAAAGTCTCCCGTATCGTTTATCATCGCATTGTCTGCTCTTGCGGCCACGCGATCGACTCCCGTGGAAGTTTCGTGTCGCTCTTCCACCGAATCTTTCAGCTCCCATTCGCCCGTGGCGCTCACCTGCCACATGTACCGTGGCGCACGAATGCATCGAGCATCCAGTGAGTCGAGAACCGATCTCTCTGCGTGTGTTCGAACCACAAATCGTACGAGAAGGAGGATTTCAGGCGCAGGTGGTGGACTCCAGAATTGAATCAGGTCCTGCTTCTTCTCGTGCTGTGCTTTGAATTTGTTCAGAACAACTGCGGCGTTCCATCGCCCCCGGATTTTGACGCGTCCATAATCCATAGCCTTGTCGTTCATGTCATGTATTGCGGCCGCGAGCACCTCCGCCTCGGTATGGTCGACAAGGAACTTCTTACGTGCAAGCTCCGATCGGTACATGGGCGTTCGATTGCGAGGATGCGTGGAAATGTTGTACAGAATGCCCGTGGCGAGCCTCATGGTGGACAAGCAGAGACGAATGTGCTGCTTGTGGTACTCTTGAGTCTTATCCGTGCGATCGGCAACCTCCACATCATCGCTTCTCGACTCGCGGTGGTCATCACGTTCATCTTCCGCGGCGGCGATTTCGTCGTTGCCAAGGACGAGCGTTCCATATGTGCCGGTTTTGTCGGGCGATTCCATCATATCGCCACCACCCTGTCCCATCATGTCTGCCATACCTCCATCGGCTGTATACAAGCTCGCCGTCACCATCGCGAAGAGGTCCGCACGCTTTCGAGCTGCTGCCCGAGCCTCGACGATTGCTGAGTATAGATAGTCTTGCAGATGCTCACAAATGGTAAACTTGTTGCTGTCGGACTGGGAAAGATTCAGAAGAGCAGCTAGGCCGATCGCCTGCCGTCGTCGATCAGACCGGCGGTACGTAGGCTTGAGGTTAGACATGTAGTCTTTTAAGCCGACAATCACGCCGTGCTGCCCAATGCTCTTGTGCTCACGCGCAAGAATCGCTGCGCCACGAACTCCAACCTCCCGAATTCCAACTTCTCTCGAGGTCATCAGCTTGGACAATGCGGTGGCGGCTAGCTTCACGCTCGTGGGCACAGATTTCGTAGTCGTCCCACCATCACTGCGATCCGGCGACGGTGGATTCGACACGACGCCGCCTGCTCGAATATATTTGCGTCTAAGTATATCTTCGTGATCAAGTAGCAGCAGTCGCGTTGCCGCTACAATTCCCTTGAGTTCATCTAGCTGTTTTTGTGCATCTCGAAGCAGCATCGCCTCATCGTTGGAAATTTCCTTCGCATCTTCTCCTTCGGAACCGGCGCTTGCTGCGCCCTGGCTACCCATGCTTACCGCAGAAGCAGAAGTCGCCACAGAGGCATCTGATGCTCTGCTCACCATCTTTGAGCGCATGTCATCCTTACGCTGCCTCTCTTCCGCCTGAAGCATGTCGTCGAGTTTGCTGCCAGCATCCATTTCAAGTGCAATATCTCTGCAACGCGTATCTTTTGCGATGAGCTGGAACGAAAGACGTGCGGCGATAGCCTTCAGCCGAAGGACGTCACGTGCCACAGTCGTGCTCACGCCTCCTCCTCGAAGAGCTTCGACGTCGCGGCACGTCAGCTGGATGAGTCTTGCAAACATCGTGGAGTTGAGTCTGCGCTCAACATCCGATGCGTTGCGGTTAGGGTCGTCATGATTCCATATGTTGTACGATGCCTCTGCCCATCCAAGCGATCGATCTACACGCTCCAGCGCCTCGGTAACCTCATGGCCGTCCACCTCAATCAGGAGCCATATGGTGCCCATTGTCATATCAACCGATGAGCAGAGACGTGCAACGTCGGCTAAAAATGATGTATCCTGTGTTGACGACGACGACGTCTGACCACTTGTCTGCGCATCTAATGTACCTGGTTGAGGTATATCACCTCCACCGTCACTTGCCGTGGTACGAGCGGATGTTCTACTGCCCGAGTTTTGCGATTCCAGCATGATGCGCATCAGCGAATCGTCGAGTTCTCTGACGCATTGGTTAAATGCACGCGCGCACCACTCGGTGCCCATGCTGGGAGGAAGCAGTGATGTGAACACGATCAGTTCATCGCTTAGATTCGAAGATGTGGCGGCACTTGCCCCCTTAGGTTTGCGTGCCAAATTTACCGCGTCACGCTCTTCAGTCGTCTCAACGCCCAGATCTCCGTGCCACGGCACCTCCTGACTGACTGGCCACATCGACTCGTCGCCAGGGCCAACATTGGCAAGAAGCCACGCACAACAAGAAGCACATTGCTTGGAAAGACTTTCGGGAGGCACCACGTCCGATACGAGCACATTTCGAATCGCGGCAACGGCACCGAGATGGTCGGGATCGTGATACGAGTCGACGAATGTCTGACGTCCACCGCGAGACGACGCATGCGCACTGCGAGATTTGCGTGTGCTGCCAAGCATGTTGCTGAGTTCTTCTGAACCAACGGCACCCGAGTCTCCCTTTCGTAGACCGCTATGCGCTGCAACACACTTGGGAGCCTTCTGACACGCGTGTGCAAGACCTCCCATTGCCACGCCAAGAGCTCGTAAAGCTCGAACCTTATTCAACGGCTTCGAAGGTATTGTTGCATGGCTAGCCATACCAAGCGAGTGATCTTCCTCGATGGATATCTGCTCCAGCTCGCTCAGAGCACGATGTGCCGTCTCGCAGAGCGCATCAAGGCACACAGAACCAAGTGATAGGCGCATGCGCTGCGCTGCACCAAGGACGTCGCCATTGGGAGTGATGAGCGCATCTCGAAGCGATTGCAAGGAGGTATCAGTGCCATCTGCATCACGCATCGCAGCCTTGAGTTCATCGCGCTTTTCCTTCGGAATGCGATCGTCGCCGTTCAGTGTGCATTCGTCTCCGTGTAGATACATTCGCGACGCCGCAAGAACAGCGTAAGGCAGAAGTGGACGCGTTTCCATCGTGGGCACAAGGCGAATCTTGGTATAGTTCTGAAAACCTTCTGCGGCTGCTCTTCCCGTTTTCTGCGACGTGGAAAGAACGCGCAATCCATGCGACGGTCCGAAGCGACGGCGTCGCATTAGCGATGATATTGCACGCGACGTCTCATCGGGCAAGACGTGCCAAGCGCAACGACTTCCAAGACCCCATCCACCAGCAAATGTGCAGGCAAACGAGCTTGCGATTGATCGCTCGTTGTGAGGGATCTTGGATGCAGCATCATCGTGGGAATCACCAAACGCGCCAAGCGCAGCAGCACTGATAGCAAGCCTGCTAAATACCACAGCGGGCCCTCGAATTAGGCTCGCACGAATCGCATTTGCGTACCGCACGGGATTTTCTTTCTTCGGATCTCCATGAGCAACGTCGAATGGATCAACACGCTCGATGAAGGCGCGCAATCCAGGCAGGTCAGAAACATACCGCCATAGTCCCACGTGATGGCTCACGGTGGAGCTGATCTCTTCACATGCATCTTCCGTTCCGCCGATGTGCTGTGCAAGCGATCGCAGCGCGAACGCCACAAAGCCGGTGGCATCCCAGTAGCAAGGCGGATTGTCGGCATTTTCCTTTTTCAATCCTGCGTCTTCGCTGGCTATCGTTAGAGCATCCAAACAGAAAGGCACGATGGCATAAAGTGCGGCATAACAGCAGTCACTCTTCACCGCACCAAGTTCGGCGGCTGCAATATCAGATGCGGACTTCTCTCCTGTACTCAAGGTAGCTTTTGCCGCACCAAGCTCCAAAGCTGCCAATCGAACGCTCGGGGGCACGAGCTTATTGACCAAACGTGCAACGGCATCAGTGGCTCGAAATTCCGTCGCTCGATACGGCCCAATCTTCAGCGCCGGTGTCAGCAGCGATCCGCCTCCACGGTGGGCGGCGTCGTACTTTACGCCGCGTGCCGTTTCGTATGCTGAAAACCCCACCAATGCGGTGGCATACCGCTTCCAGCGCATGATTCCACGCAGGTACAGAGTTGGTTCGGGATACACGTTCAAGGCATCGTCCAATCCTTCTGGCATTTCGGCAACTACCGGCTCGCCAGGTTCAGGACGCGGCTTGATCAATTTCATTTCCACGGAAGGATTCGTGTGGAGCACAGAGCGGCACATCGAAGTTGCCATTTCGGCGAGTGCTGGGTGAATCAGCGGCGCTTTCGGCCGACATGTGGCTGGTAGGTAAGCCCACGGGAGATGCATGTTCAGTTTTGCGGAAGATGCGCAAATCCAGTCATCGAGGCGAGGGTCAATGGACCCGTCAACGCCCTCGTCTTCGTTCCAGCTGAGCAGATCTTCGCTTGACATGCCGAAGAAGTGCAGAGGGGGTCGGCGCGCAAGGTAGGAAACCGCAAATGCAAATCCGTGGTATTTTGGGTTCAGCAAGGTTTCCTCCACGTCAGGCTCGGCGATGGGAGCTGGCAATGTTGACGATCGTCTACTGAATCGGCTGGAACCGGAGAAGACGGAAACGTCGTCGTCCTCACCTTCTCCATCTGGTTCATCGCCATCACTGTCTTCGTCATCGACCTCGATGTGCATAAGTGCCTCGACAAGTTGCCGGTGTTCCGGTGGAGCGTAGAAAAATAATCGCGTGCACGAAATACTGCACAGGGCAATGGAGAGCCGAGAAAGCTGGCTAATTGTACGTCTTGCCGTCTTCGTTGCGGGCAAGGCTGGCCGACGACGATATCCCGACGCAGTTTTTGCCTCAGATGCGGCATCTACGGCGTTCAGCTCGGAAACCTCGCAGTCGTCACCAATCGCCGCACACGCAACCATCGTCTTAATGAGGGCTTGGAAACATCCAATTTCCAAGAGCATGGAGCACGAGTTCTCAGAGTTTAGGAGTATCTGAAAAATGGCTCCAGATGCGCACACGAGAATCAACCACGGTTCAATCCGTTCCGTTTTGTATGAATCGCGGTTGATCAACGCATTAATCATGCGAGCTTCTAATTCATCGAATTCCTCCTCCTCCTTATGAGATCCCGCTGCTCCTTCGGAAGATGTTCCTCCGCTCCTTTTTGTCGCATCAACGGATGCTGGTGCGATTCGATCCGAATATGTTTCAAGAAGACCCACAAGGCAAGCCACCGTGCTTGCGTCAAGTTGACGCATGGACGGCCTGTGCGTGCTCGACCGATCTTGAGCTTGCTTGCCAAATTCGCCGGTAGCATCGTCGTTGTCCTTCAGGGCGATTTCCCAAGCTGCTGCTGCTGCAGACAAGGCCAACAGATCTCCCGCGACAATGTCGTCACGGCGTCGGCTGCTGTCCCTTGCATCCATCTGTGGTGTCATATTGTCAATGCCTGCTAGCGCACGGCTGCCTTTAAGCATCATATCACGAAGGCGCATCTCACAGACTCCACGCCGATCCTTCTCAGAAAAGGGCAACGAAGCGGCAACGGCGCGCCACTGAAGTTCCGCAGCCGCGAGACGGCTGCGCTCATAGCTCCTCTTGTGCCATCCGTCCCCCTCGAGGGCGATCCGCTGTGCCTCACGTTCCCTATCCTGATCAGCACGTTCAGCCTCCTTGGCAGCTTGCATTTCCTGCTGCGCAGCGCGTGTACGCGACGCGGGGTCAACGAACGATGCGTCCGCGGCAGAGCTTGCTGTGGCTGAAGATTTCGAACGCAGTGCGCTGGGAATTTTTGGGCTCGACTTTGCATCTCCCTCTTCATATTCCGTGAACTGCGTTTCGAGCGAAAGTGCCGTAAACGCGTCAAATTCGGATAGCACCACGCGTTCCGTTCGCGTTGCGGCCTGACTCTCGCTGAGAAGCGACAATAGCATAGCACGTGCGGTGGGAGGCGCGCCAGTGACAGCAATCAGATGGTCTGCGGAAGTTGACGGCTGCCAAGACTCGTTGAGCGGGTTGGTGACCATGACGAGCGCACCGACAGACTTGTGCCGCTGCCTTTCGAGAAAGTTCTCCTCGGTGTCCTCTCGTCGGTTTCCGAACAGCCTTCCTCCACTTATTGCCAGATCACGGTTGCGCTCAAGATGTCTGTCGTGCGGTACCCAACCAAGCGCCTTTGCAATTTCCCGAAGCGCCTCTCGCGCACGCATGCCCTTGTTGAGCTGCGCACCGAGAACTCGCGTGCGCTTCATCTGCGGCATCGCTGAGACGTACTTAATATGCTTCTGCGCAAAATCGAGACGCGACCTCTTGCGCGGACTTAGCTCCTCCTCGCGCACCCACTCAGCCTGTAGCGTCTTCACCTCCTCAGCCCACGTGTCGAGTTCCTCGCGACGCAGCGCCGCGCCGTGAAGGTCTGCGGGCAGCTCGATCAGCCTAGCCTCCGGGTCGTCGTTGATGGGAGCGAAGTGCTTGCTTTCGTACGCCTCGATGTCGAGACTTTTCAGCCAAGTTGCGGCTGCTCGCCGCGACGTCGTCGCGGAGTGCACGTCATCGGCAATGTTCTGCAAAGCTGCTTCCTTGCGTTCCATTTCTCGTCTCTCTTCGGCTGACATAGTCGGCGCGTTTCTGTCTGGCGACTTGGATCTCTTCTTGCGGCGCAGACGCTTCTTTTTCACCTTTTTCGGCTTCACGGCAACGGGATTGACGTACACGGAACCTCTTGAGCGTGGCTGCGTAGCTGTGCCTTGCGGTTGCTGGTTTCGAGGCGAAAAACCCAGACTTGCAGGACGTCGCACAGCTGGTGCCGAGCGTGGCCTATTGTTCGGAGGTACTGGCACATGCGCGTAAACTCGCCTTGCATCGTCGTACGACATTCTCACGTTCGTGTTGCGCTGAACACCACCTACGTTTTCGTTTTCATTCGAAGGCATCCAAGAGCTTCCTTCGTCGTCGTCGTCGCCGTATTCTTCTTCCAGGCTGTTGTTGTTGTCGTCGTCGTCGTCGTCGTCGTCGTCGAAGCCTTGCCGCTGCCGCCGAGACAGCTCCAAGCTTCCCGGGTTATGTCCACGAATGTTAAGCTCCGGCGCCTCGGAGAGCTTACCCGGAATGCTCGCATCGTGGCTTGTTCTGACCTCACGCGGCCCAGCGTACTCGCGCGGCGACTGGTGCAGCGGTATGGACATGCCTTCTCCGTCACAACGGGATGCGCCAAGCGTGTGTGTGTGTGCGTGCGAGTTTGCGTGTCTTTGTTTTGTTGGCGGAGGAGGCCTGGGGCTGGTCAAACGCAGGGGAGGGGAGGGGACTCAGGGGAAGGACTGCTCTGGAGGAATGAATAATGCCTCAATGCAGATGGCCGATTTGGCAGAGCTCGAGAGGGAAAAAGAAAAGTCAGACACTCATCAGATGTCTGACCAGTGCGGGGCACAACACCGGTCAGCCGGTCAAAGGAGGACAGGGAGGAGGGCAGGTCTAAGAAATATTTTCCCGTTGAGTGCAAGTCACCCTAGGTGGCAGTCCGGGATCCCGGTCTGACACATAATGGGGGATCCCGACCAAAACGAAAACCGAGATTTGAGTGGGGCATTTTAACGACTGAACCAGGTAAATTTGTGATTGATGAATGAAATCAATGGCGCCCACGCGTGCTCGTATCATATGCATGCAGGCTGTACCACGCCACCTAGCGGCGCAGGCGGAACGCCGTGCGTCGTCGCTCGCGCGCCGCGCGGGGACGTCCTCGAGGGCGGGGGACCGGAGGTGGACGAGGAGTATCATCGATATTCTTGTTGGCACACGCTTTTTCACTCAAAGCGCACAACGCTACCTTATACTTCGACGCTAATCAAGTTCGTCTACGTGATCCAGTCGCTCTTCTCGTTCAAGTACAATTCCTTTCTCAGGGCAGCAACGCCCCCCGAAATGACGTGGTACGCTCTACGCGGGCGTCAGCCTATATTCATCATTATTTGAATTTTCGGGGTACTTACAAAATATAAGAACAAAACGGATATAGAATTTTTTCAACATATCGCACCAAGGGTCAGATCATACCTCTAGGAAGTAGGAAGAACCACGGAGGCAGAATATAGGGAGGGGGAAAAAAGGCGAAGAAGGGGTCTGTCTATCTATCATCGCGAAACTTCCTCTCAGCGCATGAGAAGGTCATGAAGTTCTTGGAGCGGCAGCGCGAGAGAAAGCGCGACTCGGGCGGCATGTAAGCGGTCGTGACTCGTGGGGCGATCGATTAGAAAATACCTCGAGTCAAGAGTATTAACAATTTGACCAACCTCGTGCCGCGAGTGAGTGCTTCGAATCAAATCTAATGCCGAGCTGACCCTGCGACAGTGGGCACTCTCGTGCTCCCCTTACGCAAATTGGATTCGTGGTATTTGCAGTGGGTGGGCGCAGGCTCTGGACCACGACCGCTCAAACTTCTCTGGGAGTACCCGGCAGGCGCGCGCATCTTCGCGTGCGTCCATGCGGATGGAGCCATTCGGCCGTGCGCCAAGGGTACACCTGTCGCGATTGGCGTTTTCAGGATGGGCGGTGTGAGCTCCACGCCCCCTCCCGATGCTCCGTTCACGCCGTCGCTTGTGGTGGAACGACCCACGCCGACCCCTTCACGGGGCCGCCGTGACCGCCACGCGCCTCTGCTCACCGCCGACGACGTCAAGACCGACCCGACCGACACTACGGTTGACGCGCCCGCTGCTTCGCCGCGCACGACAGACGGCGCGTCGGATGCCCCCAGTTGGGCAGAGCTCGCTCCTGGCTTCACCTCCACGTGGTACGAGGACGAGGATGAAGCTGAGCACCGGTCCGTGCTAACGGAGCACGAGCTCCGGCGACTGCGTCACGAGGCGTTAGCAGTTCTTCGGCCGTGGTTCCTCCGCACTTATGGACGATCTCTCTGGCGCCGCGCGGAGGCTTGGGCCGAGTTGAAGGACGCGTTCCCGATTCCGGAACCTTCCGATTGGTTCACCCAGCGACCTGGCACAGATCACCCTACGCGTCTGGACTGGAAACGTTTCCTACTGTGGCAGCTTATCCTCGGCGACGACGCGGGACCGTACTCACCACGTGCCTACACCTTCTCACGGTGGGGCTGCACGTTTCCGCTCCTTGGCGAGCCGCACCAGTCTGACCACCCCAAGTTCTACGACTCCGTCGCAGGCTCCTCAGATGCGGCCAAGGAAAACCGGGCACGCATCGCGCCCGACATGGACTATATGCTCCAGGCACGAATCTCCCAGCTCGTCGACTCCCCGGATGATATTCCATCGTTAGTGGCCTCGGCGTTGGCAGTGCGGAAAGGGCCGCTGGACCCAAAGGCTCGATTCTGTGCTTATTTCAAGGAATTAAATCGCCTCTGCGCAAAATCGCCTTATTCGGCGGCTTCAGCACGCCATCAACTCCGGCATCTGCGACCTGGCGACGTGGTCGCTAAAGATGATCTGTCGAAAGCTTTTCTCCACATGACGGCGGCGTCTGCTCTGCGATCCCTGCTCGGCTATTATCATCCGGTATCAAGCGCGGACGTCGAACAGTGGCATTTAGCCTTCTTCAACGTGCCCATGTTTGGTGCCGTACCCGCGCCGGAACTTCTGCATGGATTCGTTCAGCCGGCGCTTCGGGTTTATGCCGCGCTCGTTCGCTCGGCGGCGCTCTCCGTTGCACCTGACCTTGGCGCGGAGCTCCTGCACACCGCGGATACACTTGACGCCTTCGCGGATGACCATATCTGGTCAGGCACACCACTTGCTGTGGCTTGTCTCCACCTCATCATGCTCACGGAGGGCGCGCAACTCGGAGCCTCGTCCGTTCGGACCCCTCCGCCTCAGCCCCGGCCGTGCTCACCAGCCTTCGACTCTTCTGGGTGTTGGCTAGCTCTCGCTGATCTGCCCGCCCTTTTGACTGCTTCAGTCACCATCCCCGATCAGCGCAACCGCCCTGATTCGGCCTCTTCCCGCCATTCCGAATTTGGATCGGGCGGCGTGGCCACGCCTGTGACACCTCCGGGCTACTGACGGTTCGTGGACACGTTTTGCTTTCTCTTTTTCGTGGTCTTCCAGAACCCATTTGGCGTTTCTTTCCACTGGAAGAACCCATTTGGTGCTTCGAACGGACATCCAGGGATTTCACGCCCTAGGGTGGGTTACTTTGTAACCAGCCACTTTGATTAAACTTACTGTGCCCTCCTCTAATGCCCACAGACTTTTATTATTAGGGCTTAGCTTGCGTAGGCCCCAATAATGGGGGTCTGAGGGATCTACGGGGACAGCCCTCCCTGCCGGCCGCCGCCCGGGCGCCATCACTCTTCAATCGTTAAGGCACGGCGTCTGACGTGCAGTGGAGGGCACTGGCACAGTTCTCGCACCCCACCCACCCATTTCGTGGCCTCCATTTCCCTTGGTGCTTCGAACGGACATCCAGGGATTTCACGCCCTAGGGTGGGTTACTTTGTAACCAGCCACTTTGATTAAACTTACTGTGCCCTCCTCTAATGCCCACAGACAGAGGGAGGCGGCCGTTACCCTGGCGGACCCTACAAAGTATCACCTAAAATCTTCGGGAGCCTTGCGGCCATAACTTTTAACAACATAACATTACCGCGCTACTTGGTGATATGATAAGATATCGCCGGAAACGGCGGGTGAAAAAAATGGCTGTTGTTATTGGCTTCGTTCTGCACGACGCTGGCCGACGGTCGTCCGCATACCGGAGGCGAAATTTTTTTTTCAACATGTGGGTCAAACTGCCAGCCTGGCAATTAGGGTTACAATTAGGGTTACAATTAGGGTTACAATTAGGGTTACAATTAGGGTTACAATTAGGGTTACAATTAGGGTTAGGGTTAGGGTTAGGGTTAGGGTTAGGGTTAGGGTTAGGGTTAGGGTTAGATACCTTTCCGAGTTGCAATGTATTGCAAGGCTGTTTTTTTATAGTGGGAGGCGCCCCTTTGCAATTAAATAAATCATTTTTGTGTAAGGGAAGGCTCTCGACATACCTGGGCCTTTTTTTTCTCGACCAAAAAGGTCGAGAGGCTCAAATGGAAGCCTCCCTTGAACGGTGTTTTTTGGTCGAGCTCCTGCTTGGTTAATTCGTATTTTCAATTAACACCCGGTCCCGCTTAGAGGGGTACGCGATTTGTCCAAACTTGGGAGATGGGCCGGTTTTGCGAAAAGTCGAGTGGCTGGGGTTTGGGGAAAACGAAGGTAGTTCCTGAAAGCTCTCGGCGAGCTCTATCGAACGAGCCATCGGTCGTCCTGGTCCGACGTGTACATCACAGGGTCCATTCCTGAAAATTTTCAATTAATCTACTACACCTGCTGCCACACCTAGAGGATGTCTGATGGCAACGACGGAGCCTGACTTGACGACGTCGACTATGGGCACTCTTTACACTTCGGTGTTGCACAATGCCAGCACCCTTGCGACCAACACCGGCTTCAATCCATCGTCAGGTTGCTGTCTGCTAGTCAGAAACTCTCTCAGCACCTTCACGTTTGCCTTTTTGAGGCAGTGTTCGCCGAAGCTAGCCGCCTCTGGGATGAGCGCGACAGTGATGTCCTCTCGCGTGTACAGGAGGTTGGCGATAGCTTCTTCGCTGTTGATGTTCTTCACTTGTGTGATGGCCGATACGAACGCAGCAATCTCAAGGATGCTAGGCACAAGCTTGTTCGGGTGGATCTTGGTTAGCTTCTCGTGCATCAGCCCCGGCGACGACTTGCTTCCCTTGTGTGCGTCACCCGCGCGATACATTTCAATGATCGCGCGTCGATATTCAGCACACATATACCGGGCGCCATACGTGGTTCCGAGGGCCCCACGGACTGCCCAGCCTCGCTCAAGCACACGCTCAGGCGAGGACGTCGCGGATTGAGTTGCACTAGGGGGCACCGTCAACGTCGCCGGTGTCGCAAAACGCTCAGTTTCCATCGATGCTAACCGTCGGAGCGCTCGCGAACGGGTGTCTTGCGGCAGAGTGCGATACTCTGCCGCAAGCTCATCCTGCTTGTCTATCGCCCGTCGCTGGCTCACACGCCAACTCCTCTGGAGCGACGAGCAATTCACCACCCGTGTGATCGTCGTGCGTGTGAAAGTGCACATTTCCTCAAGGCTCACATCATCTTCGTCCGCGTCCTGGCCTTCCTCATCCTCATTCTCATCCTCATCCTCATTCTCATCCGCTTCTCTCATCTCGTCCATAGCTGACGTGAGTGCTTCCTCCTCTTCCGCAGTGTGGGTATTCTCATACTCGACCGCATCAGCCGCCACAAGTACGTTCACGGCGCCCTCCTCATCGAATGTGCCACCAGGGTCGTTCTCCTCCTCATCATCCTCCTCGCCGCCGCCGCCGCCGCCGCCGTGATGCGTTGCCGCCTCATTCTTTCGCCTCATCCGCTCTGCCTCCATCGCTTCAAAATACTCGAGGGTGATTCTGAGCGGATGCGCTGTAACGTACTCTTTCACGAATTTGCTCATCGAGGTCCCCATCTCCGGCCCGCGTGATGAGCTGCGCTTGTACTCGTGTGCCACGTAGTCGATGTCAAGCGTCCGACCGTCAGGCATTACCTCGCTCAGCAGCTTCTTGAGCGGCGCATATCTCTCGAGCAACGCGATGATGTGCGCTCGATCCAAGACACACACGAGCAAGTACGTGCCCGGAATGCTTCCTATGAATGCAAGCGCGTCTGCTACTTCATTTGCTGTCGTAACTCTCCCGCCCGAGTCATCGATGCTTTCCCGGGAGAGCACGCAATAATTATTCAGTGCGGCACCAATCTTGCCGAAGTGCCCATCAACAAAAGTCTTACCATCTTGGGTCTCGGAGAAAATGTACCGAAGCAGGGGTACGTGTTGCTCGTCACACACTTGCTTGAGTAGAAGATGCAATTGTGATGCTGTATAATTCGCTGCCCCGTCACTTTGAACTGATAGACGGAATCCAGGCCCACGCAATTGCCTCAGTTTCGTGACGCTCGCCTCCATCACTGCAAGTGTCATTCCGACGTCTTGTTCATTGTCACCTTCGACGACGCAATCGATGTACCTAATGGTTATTGTTTGACCGTCGTCGCTCCAGCAAGCCGCGCTTCCGTGTAGGGAGATGCCCCTCTTGCCATAATGCAGAGTCGTCGACTCCCGGTAGTAGCGCTGGAGGACTTTCATTTTGAAGTCGCACACGAGATGTACTCGACGATCGTCCCTCTTCAATTCCTCGAAAATTCCGTCAATCGCCACCTGTTGAGCATGTACTCGAATGCAATGTGCCATGTACAGTTGACATTTCAACGAGGCGTCGTCCAAGTATGTGCGATGCTCCTGTTTCGCGACACCACGTACATCAGAGATTGCTTGAAACGCGTTCTTGCAGTCCACGCAGCATGTTCCAATCGAATGAGTCGATTCTGTCGCCGCGACCCCCAACGCGTACGACACGTCGTGATAGCAACACTTTCCGTCTCCAACCCGCGCTTTGAAACCATGATTGAAGAACTCAAATGCTGCGTCGACCCGCTTACGTAGGCTTACCGAATCCTCGGCTCCGCTCTGGTTGAGGACCCACAACACCCTCTTCTGGTTAGCCAACACGAGCTCGCATTTGACGTAGTCGACCGCCATTCGTGTAGTATCTTGACGTTGGGATATGGCTTTCACGAGACCAAACCGTTGTGTCCTATGAAGACGCAGCTCCTCTGGTAACTCTCCAAGTAGATCAACGATATGTTTTGTGGGAAACTTTCGTGTCACAGACATTAACTCGTGACGCCGCATCCCCTCCTCCGCATTCATCACAAACATCCGCCACATCACGCCCCACGATAGGACATTCATGCAATCAAGGGCACGATCCACGTTCGCGTTCACCCGTTCGTCAGAAACGCTCATCCGCCCGTACATCGCGACGGACACGCGTCCTGAGCTCCGCAGCTGTCGGCGATATTCAAACGCCCGAGCACGGGAAGCCCTCGTGTTCAATAAGAAGTCACGTCGTAGCGCCATTGCTGCTGGTGTGGATCGTGTAGACGCTGGGGTCGATGAAGATACTGCACCGATTGCCAACGATTGCAACACAGCTCTTTCCACACTTCCCTTCACCACTGCTCGGCATCCACCATCGCCGTTTAGCATTTCACGAAGGCCACGTTGCAGTTCGAGTTCGGCACCGCTACGCTCCGCACGCGTGGAATGCCATAGCGCCAAGAACTCGTCGGCGCCGTTGCCGCATATCTCTCGCGCGACGACGTCACACACACTGTCGAACAAGCTGAAGACCCTCCTCCTTTGGTCAGCACTCATCGACATCGGCGACGATCTCGCCTGGAGGGAAGGCAAGTGTTGAAAGTCGATGTTGTACTCGGCTAGTGCTTCTTGCAACCGAGATGCGCGCTCTGCGGAAGTACCTGTGAGTCTTGCGACTTTTTTCTTCGGTTCCTTGTTTCCCTCGTCATCGAAGTGCGGCGCTCCCTCCATTCTGTGCACATCCGAGATCCGCTCACGTGTGAGGTCAGCGGCACCCCTCTTCGGCTGGCTTCGGCTTGGCGCGGTACCATACACCTTCGCCGGGCCTCGCCCACGGCGAATGTTGTCGACAGACATCCTCTAGGTGTGGCAGCAGGTGTAGTAGATTAATTGAAAATTTTCAGGAATGGACCCTGTGATGTACGCGTCGGACCAGGACGACCGATGGCTCGTTCGATAGAGCTCGCCGAGAGCTTTCAGGAACTACCTTCGTTTTCCCCAAACCCCAGCCACTCGACTTTTCGCAAAACCGGCCCATCTCCCACGAAGCGTACCCCTCTAAGCGGGACCCGGTGTTAATAATTCGCTTGCATGGGAGGTTAAGGTTACAAAATTGATTATTAAGCCACTGAAATGCCAGCGTACCCCTTGTTTCCGGAGGCCTTTTGGTCGAAGAATGCAATTAAAAAGCATTTTATATTTGGTGAAAGGTGTGTATTAGGCTGGCAAGGCTGGCAGATGGTTATAAAATGCATGCCAGGATTGCATTCACAAAATGAACGGTGTATACCCTAACACTCCCTTCCCTCTGCCGACCATTTTGGTCGAGCCCGACCAAAATGGTCCAGCCCGACCAAAATGGTCGACAAAATTTTTTTGTGCGGTATGGTGAAAATAAAGTGCCTGCGTTACTCCCCCCATCTGACTGGTTATGCCCATGCAAAAAAAACGCCATTGATTTTTTACCGACCATTTTGGTCCAGCCCGACCAAAATGTATGGGGCTTTTTTTTTGGGTTAGGGTTAGGGTTAAGGTTTGTGTTTAGGGGTTTAAAAATGATTGGGGGTTTGCGATTAGGGTTTCTGATTAGGGTTTATGATTAGGGTTTATGGGTTTATGGGTTAGGGTTAGGGTTAGGGTTAGGGTTAGGGTTAGGGTTAGGGTTAGGGTTAGGGTTAGGGTTAGGGTTAGGGTTAGGGTTAGGGTTAGGGTTAGGGTTAGGGTTAGGGTTAGGGTTAGGGTTAGGGTTAG